>OX451737.1:670546770-671746770 GCA_948472305.1 Vicia faba
GCGCCGAGGTTTTATGTAAAAATATGATTCTAATCCATTTAGAATCTGAGTTACTTGCTTATTCTTCATAAGCTATTTAACTAGATCAAAACTAAGTAAATTTCATGATTAATGATCCTGCACACTTAAACAAATGTTAGTATACCATGTTGTTCTTTAAGTACTTAGTTATCACTAAAACCCAAGGAGTATGAACAAATTTTGTTCCAAAAAACTCCCCTTTTTTATGATGACAAACCAGAGTATTTAAGAACAATGGTTGGTTAGTTTAAAGAACTTGATAACATCATAGTCTAAGGTTTGTAAGCTCCCCATGAGTCTAACCGTCCATGGGTTAAGCCTCTTAAGTTATATCCATGTAATTTAAACTAGTTTTAGTAACTTGACAACATTAGAGTCAAAGGTTTGTAAGCTTCCTCTGAGTCTAATAGTCCATAGGTTGAGTTGTGTAAGTGTTGCACTCCAAAATTTACCTTCTTGATTTAGGATTATGTTTCATTATAATCATCATATTGCGTTACATCCGTTCATTATAAATGGATCAAATTAATTTGGTTGTCAAGTTCTCCTCAAACTTTGGAAGATGATTGTATTGACAAGTTTCATAAAGAGAGCTTCATCAAGAGTTAAAGGTTTGCAAAGATTTGAAGAGAAATTCATCTATCGCCTTCATCTGATGAAATTAGGGTTTTTGACCTATTGTGGAATTTAAAGCTTGTCTAAGCCAAATTTTTGAGTCATCATATTCTTATTATCATTTAAAACATCTTTGCTCAAGGAATTTCTCAAATTATCTAGAAGAGTCAAGATTTTGAAACTTAATCATCATCTCCTAACACAAAAGGCTAAATTAGGGTTTTGATTTTAATCACGATTTCTTTAACTTTTGACACAAATTTGATTTCGTACTTCTCTACATGTCTATGAGCATATATACGTGAAGGATTGATCATCAATTTTGGATTGGAAGAGGTTCAATTGATCAAAAGGGGAAAAATGGTCATTTTGTCAAAAGTCAACCAAAGTCAAAGTTGACCAAGCGGACTTTTGGTCAAATACCAATTCAAGTACCCTACTTTCATATTCCATCGTCAAAATTACCATAAAATCAAGAGGAATGTTTGATTTGAAGATAACTTATCAAAGAAGTTATTGGTTTATTTGAAAATCTCGTAAGTGTTTATAGTACTGAACTTGCACCAATCATAATTTTCTCATTTTTTATCCAATAGAGACAAATCATACATATTCAGAAAGCTGTTGAAAAATCCTAAAAGATTGTCAATGTGTGTAGAAAGCTCAAAAGTGAGCCATTTTGGAGAAAATCAAGTTGGAAGTTCTTGCCACGATAGATGTCAAGCTTCCATCCATTGGCATGTCATGCGTGTAATTGTGACAAACAGTTGGTGTGCCATTTTCATGGCTTGATTTATTTTTATTCAAGCATCAATTTGAAAATCTAATTGGGATATTTTTTGGTTTGCCATGAAAGATTTCCAATGAGTGTAGAATCATTCAATTTGGCCTAAGATGGATCAAGATGTGATCATTGAAAGTCGTGACCTCAAAAATGATTTATATACCCCCATGCAGGCCATGCACGTGCGTGCAGTCTGCCTTACCAAGTCTTACTTTTTCTCAACTTATCCTCATCATATCTCCATCACTTCAACTCTAAATTAAGAAATTCAAAGCACCATTATTATCTACATGATGTAAGCTCTTGAAAGTCCCCATAAACAGTTAAAACACACGAGTAGGTTTTTGAAATTTTGAAGGAGAAAGCGAGCTGATAAATGTGGTGCAGTGCAATAGTTGTTGTTGCAGAGTTTTGCATATTTTGTTGTGGGTATGTTACAAATCATGTTGGTATGTGATTAGCACGAAATAATATTAATTGTCCTTGCCAAATAGTCAAGCATTATGCATTGTACTCTCCCCATCGAATTTTGCTATTTTTAGAGCTAACCCATATGCAATAGAGGACATCTCATTGAAACAACCGGCCAAACCGTCATCATATAATAAAATCAATGAAGTCGCCATTGAACGTCTTTTATTTCGTCAAAAGGGAAATGTAAACATCGAGAAAACGCGAAGGGGTGAAATCGCGGTCATTCGACCAAGAGATCGGGTAAGGGAGTCAGTTATGCAAGGGGAATGTATTAGCACCCCACACGTCTGTAGTACTCTATGGTATCCACTCTTGTTGTTCTAATTTAAGGTCGTGTACAATCTATGTCTACGACTTAAAGCTGAATAGGGAATGCATGCATAGAAAAGGAAAATAAAACGTGGGTGTTGTACCCCAAAATTTTCCCTCCCATATTCTTCAAAGTTTGCTAAGATCATGCTTCAAAATCTCCCAAGGGTTGCACAGTCCAATTGCCTCTTAACAGTCAATAATTAGGGTTTTTGTTCTGGAAAATAAATTGAAGTTTCCAAGGGTCCAAACAAGTCCCACATGCCTATAAACATTGTCAAGCATCCATATGCCAAGTTTCAAGACTCACATCATCAAATTGCACTGTCAAAAACCCTAATTGCTTCACAGTCAACTACAGGGGCAAAATGGTCATTTGACAGTCAAAAGTCAAAATTTTTGGTCAACATCTTATTTTGAAGCCACAAACATCATTTGATCAATTCTTGATCATGATTCTCAAGGCATGGCTCAAAAAGTCTCAAGATGCAAAAGTTTCTATTTTTGGACAGCTCAAAAAGTCAACTGCAAATTGACCAGGGCATAACTTCCACATGGTTTATCATAAAAATTACATACAAAGCTCATTTTGAAGAGAATGAAATTTCCTACAACTCATCTTCACACTTAAAGTCCAAGAAATGCTCTCACAAAAAGTTATCAATCTCAACATTATAGGTCATTTTCAAAAGTCAACAAAAAGGCACTTTAAGTCAAAGACCATAACTCGAGATTGGTAAATCAAAATGACATGGGACCAAAGAAATTGGTTAGAGGACTTCAATACCTTTCCAAAATGTCCACGAACATGATCAAAGCCTAAAAATTGAGCAAGATATGCCTTGTGGAAGTTGGGGAATTTTTGGGAATTTTGAAAAGTCAACTTTACTTCAAATGCCTCAAAATTGCTAATGGGCCTCAATTTCTTCCATGAATCATTACCCAAAAGCTATGCACGACCCATTAAGCTAAAAGGGAGTTATTTTCTTATTTTTAATTAATTAATTGAATTTCTAATCCTATTAATTCATTTAATTAAAATTAAATATGAGAAAAATACTAAATAATGATTTCAAATCTTTTTGGTGCAGCAAATCCTTCCATCATGACCTAAATATTTCGTGCATATCCTAAAAGGAAAGAATCTTCCATGATTTGGCATAATTGGCATGAAAAAGGTTGAAGAAAAGATATGGAAAATCAAAAATTCAAAAGCATTGATTCAAGGACTTTGGGCTTGGTCTTTCTAACCTAATTCATTCACACATATATGCACAATCAAAGCCTAATGCAAAGGACAGACAAGAGCTGCGCAGAATCCTAAAGAACAAAACTTGCATTTTTCAAGAAAAACCTTGAAACTGTTTTCATAGCTAGAGCCCGTTTCAAAGCAAAAAAGCCATTCCAATAGACTCCTGACACATCCAGGAAACTATTCCAATCAAAGCCAACCCTCCATACTCAAGGAATCGGTATAACAGAATCAAACTTTTCTTGAAATTTTCCTTAATCGTGTTTTGTTTTCTAGGCATTATTCATGCATTTTTATTGTTGATTTACACTAACATGAACATTCTGAAGCTAATGGTATCCTTGAATTGAAGAATGGCTGCATGTATAGAAAGTTGCCATTAACGCTTGCTAGGGTTTCTGAAGCTCCAAAAGAGGGGTTTCTTCATCTGGGAAAATTAGACAATAAGACCTACACCATTAAAATCGTGACATTCTGACGAGTAGAATCCATACCTCGCGCCCTTTTTCTTTTTAACCATGCTCTAATCGCTATTTTGCAGGTTTGAGTTTAGTGGGGGTTTAAAACCCCCGCTATCCATTTGTTATTTTCAGGCAAAAACGAAGAAGCAAGGGAGAAGACGCTGAGTTGTTGGCTTGTGGTTGGATAGTTTAAACATTGGCGCGTTTTTTTATTCTTCCAGCATAATATTATTTTCTCTCTCATAATAATCATTGTCCACTAAACTAACAAAGAAACGCACTAGCTCCATTGGTAGATGCGTTGGCATGCAGGTATTGGGACCTGGGTTCGATTCCCAGGTCCCCCATATTTCTCAATAACTTTTGTTGAAACGTGATCAGGTGCAGTTCCTACCCAGTGACCCACCATGCACGCATATGCCTGTGCCTGCCATATGTCCCCAGGGATCAATCTGAAGGTCACCACAGGAAGACTACCATACGCGCTAGTCAACTATTCCCTACGCAACCACAAAAGTCAAAGAGGCCTGGAATTGAATGGGCCAAACTGCTTGCAATAAACCTCCCAAATTGGGTCTGAATACCCTATGGTTTGCATTTTTTTTCACTTATTTTTATTTGATTTTCTTTCTTAAATTCTTTTAATTATTTGCTTTAATCTACCAAAATTAACTTTCATAACACAAAAAAATCAGAAATCAAGAAAATAAAATATGCTTATTTAATTTTTAATTCCTTAATAGTTTTTGTAAATAAATTCTAATAATCAATTTAGTTTAATTTTAGGTTTTCAATTTTAATGTTTCCTTAATAACTAAAATATGTAGAAATTAGGTTTTTAGCATTTTTTTTCTTTTTTCTTAATAAAATAATTTCTTCTTCTTATTATTATTAACTATTAATTAATTTTGTAAATAAACATGTCATTAAATAATTAGTATAAATTAGGTTAAAACTTTAATCTTTTTTTTAAACAATTAAAAACAACTTAGACTTAGGGTTTTATTTAATCTTTTAATTAATTCTCTTTATTCCCATTAAATACAAAAAAAAACATAAAAATAATTTATTTTCTTTATTTAATCATTAATTAACTTTCAATTTCAATTCAATTTCTTTAAAGGGTCCAACGCCCTCGCATATTCGATTCTAATTTCTTTTCGCGCGTTTGTCCTTATTTTTGTTTCAAATGTTATGTAATTGTTCAAAGCCTTGTAATAATAATTAGGAAATTTATTTATTTTCTGCATTTTATTAAACCGGGTCTTTGTAAAGATTTGGCGATGTATAGACCCGTGCCTTGTAATAGCGTAGGACCTTTATTTTCCGCACTTTAATTTCTGCACTCTTAAAACTGCTAAACTTTGCATGAAAGAATGTATGGCCTAAATTAAAAACAAGCGTAGATCACCATGATACATGTACAAGATAAAACATAACTGAAAATAACACACAAATTCACACACCACTCCTAGGGTACGCCTCACTGTTGCCTTGCCCTCGAAACGTGGTCGTCGAGTATAGGACGTTTTAGTAAGTCCTTATGTCCGTTGATCCATATGCCTCAAAACAAGTTGCCTCGGAAAAGTTGCCTCGAATTAAAAAAGATCAATGACATAAGGGTAGCTTCTAAGGTGTCCTACTGTTGCTCTGGTGACCACACTGTCCCTACAAATGAATTGACCCGAACACCTCCAACGGTGGTGCTACCTAACTCTCAATGGTGGGATGGCACTACCTTAAGGACCTCTACACAGCCTAATTCCTTAGGGTAGGTAGATAACTCGTAGATACTTGCTCTATTCAAAAACAAAACAAAAACCTTTTCACACCGACACTTTCAAAAAGCTTTCAAAACAATTTTTCAAACACTCTTGAGGACTGATACAAGAGTCATTCAGAAATCTTTCAATGAAACTTTTTCAAACCCACGCACATTTTGAAAAGCAAACACTTTGAAAACATAAGAGCAAGTATCTAAGAGCCCATGGATAACCATGGATAGAAAGGGTGCTAACACCTTCCCTTTCTATAAATCTACCTCCCGAACCGAGAAACATCTCAAAAAAGGAATTTTGTTGTGCTTTTGTCCTTTCCATGTTGGAGAACATAAAATATGGTGGCGATTCTTGCTTACCGCGACATTTCGTGAACTAGCTTAAAAAACAGTCAGTTCTATTTCCACCGATCACAGAACTGGCGACTCTGCTGGGGACATCTTATAAAGTGAGGTGTACCTTAGGACTAAGATCACTTGTGTTTTCAATTGTTATGCTTGTTTGCTTTAAATTGTGGGACTGTCTTGGGAGTTCTATAGATCTTAACCCGGATCTGGGGATACCCTGTTAGGTAGCATAAGCTATGAGGGACCTGTTTGACGTAGACCGACATGGGTGAAGTAGTGGCTACGTTGGTGTGGCACCTTGGTCTGTACCAATATCCCTTGTGTCGCAACGAGGAGAATATGGGTCTTCTGAGGAGTCATTAAGCACCAACCGACCTTAGAACCTTAAATGACCCAACTTGGCCAATAGAACAGTAGCAGTATGCTACGCCCATTGAGGCTAAACTCTCGTGATGGTTCTGGCCGCAAGAAAAGATTGTGATGCTGGAGTTATGACCGATTGAGGGTAGTCAGTGATATTGGGATCCTCTAGAACCCGGTTACTTCTGATAGGACAGGTCTGAACCAACAAACTGAAAGAGGGTAATACCTAGACCCCATGCTGGCCTAAACTCTAAGGGCTTGTCTTGTGTGACTTGTGTGCCTTATCATGTTTGCCTTTGTGAATATTTGTGGTGTGTTTTATCATAACATCATGCCATCATGAACATTGCATGCATCCTACATAAGGACTGACCATTTCAAAGACAAGAGGGTTTCACCTTTCCTCTGTTTTGTAGGACATCATGATGCCTATGCGAAGGAATACTATCCGGTTCAACTTTGTTCACCCACCTGAGTTGCTTGAAGAGTTGGTTAGCAGAATTCCAAATACTACTTCCTTCATCAGGAGGCATGGTTCTCTTCTCAGTTTAGTCACGGCAAAGTGGGACCAACAACTGATGAGTGTCCTGACCCAGTTTTATGACCCTCTGTACCAGTGCTTCACCTTTCAAGACTTCCACCTGGTCCCTACCCTGGAAGAGTTCTCTGATTTGCTTGGTATCCCTATCTTGGATCAGACTCCCTACACTGGTTGGGAAAAGACTCTTAGGCTTGAGGAGGTTGCTGCAGCTCTTCCCTTGACCCACCAAGAAGTAATGGACAACTGGGTGACTAGAAGCGGAGTTAAGGGTTTCTTGGCCAAGTTTCTGATTGGTAAGGCTAACAGTTTCTGGAATGACTTGGATTTTAGGGCATATGAAGACATCCTGGCTCTCTTAATCTATGGTCTAGTCTTGTTCCCTAATCCTGATAACTTCATTAATGTCACTGCCATAAGGATCTTCATGTCTCGGAACCCTGTGCCCACTCTCTTGGGTGATATCCTGCAACAACTTTATGCTCGTACTGCCCGAAGACGAGGAACTCTGTGGTGTTGTATCCCTTTGTTGGTGAGGTGGTTTATTTCGCACCTCCCTAAGTTCGTGTTGAAGAACAAAGAAGGAAGAGGCTGGGCTCATAGGTTAATGTCTCTCACTGATAAAGACATCATTTGGACTCTCAGAGGTTTGGATGAGGTAGCTGTTATTGATCGTTGCGGGGAATACCCTAATGTTCCTTTGATTGGTACCCAAGGAGGAATCTCTTATAATCCATGTCTAGCGCTCCGTCAGTTTGGAAGAGCCAGAAAAGCAGGGCCTTGTGAGATGTTGGTACCTCACATCAGTTTTGAGTTTCAGGTGGATAGTGACGAGCCGCGTCGTAGGTTCATCAAGGCTTGGGACAGAATTCACAAAGCTGACCCACAAGAGTTGGGACCAAAGACTTCTCTACCTATGGAAGCCTACTACAAATGGGTCCGCATCCGTGCTCAGAAGTTAGGTATGCCATACGAAGCTGTCAGACCCATCATTCTTGAGTACCCTGACAAGGATGGGGTTCCTCCAACTATTCTCCCTCCTCAGATACCTACTGATTATGAGACATTAAAGAGGTCTTGGGCGCAACTGCAAGAAGAACGGGATTCTTACCGGGAAAAGTTCAACGAGCAGGAATTGAAGATCCAGAAGCTGACAAAGCAATTGGAGAATGAGCGAGCTCTGAATGACTACATCTGTACTGAGAAGAGGAGACCCTGGGATCAGTGATGAGCTTTGGGTGTTCTTTTACAGTTTTATTTCCCTTTTCAGTATTTCCATTTTTTATGTAACGCCTAAGGGCAATCTGTTGAACAATTTAAATTTCAAAGTTGAATCTAATGAAGTATGTTCCCTTTTGTTTACAAAGTTGATTCCCGATTGTCTTTGAAAACATAAATCATACGCATTCCATTCATCATGTGCATCACAGGTACTCTTCTTTTCAGGTTGCTTATTGTCCTTCACTGTTTATTTCAGCATCATGAACCCTGAATCATCAACCGAGCAGTCTATCAAGGCCCTTCAGGCTCAGAACGCACAATTTCAAGAGCTGATCATGGGTTTGGCTCAAGGTCAAGAGGAGCTGAAGGCTCTGCTGGTTAAGAAGAAGAAGAAGAGAACTGTTCTATTCAACACGGGCCGGAGGTTTGGTAACACACTGCAGAATGAGGAAGCTGGTTCTTCTGTAGGCAAAGACAGTCCCCAGGGGGGAAGAGGTCCTAGTCCGGTAGTCTCTGACAACGAGACTGATTTTAATGAGGAGCAGTATCCTCCAGCTGAAGACAGATACAAGCAGTTGGAAGACCGTCTAAATGCCATGGAAATTCAACAGGTGCCTGGTTTGGATTTCGGAGACTTGGGTCTATCTTCTGGTGTGGTCATCCCACACAAGTTCAAAGCACCATCTTTCGCCAAGTATGACGGGGCGTCCTGCCCTAAGCTACACCTCAGATCTTATGTGCGGAAGATTCAGCCGTATACAGTGGACAAGAACTTGTGGATCCACTTCTTCAAGGAGAGTCTTTCAGGGACTCATCTCGAATGGTTCTATCAGTTGGATGGAACCAAGGTTCGTAACTGGGAGGAGTTGGCTACTGCTTTTTACAAGCAGTATCAATATAATGTCGACCTTGCTCCTACACGTACCCAACTCCAGGGTATGTCGCTAGGATCAGGCGAAGGTTTTAAAGAGTATGCGCAGAAGTGGAGGGATCTGGCTGGCAGGGTGCAGCCTCCGTTAACAGACCGTGAGCTAGTGGATATGTTCTTGGGGACCCTCTTCGGGCCGTTCTTTAATCATCTTATTGGCAATTCATCTGCAGGGTTCACAGATCTCATTCTGACTGGGGAAAGGATCGAGGCTGGTATGAAGTCAGGAAAGATTCAGAAGGGTACATCTTCAAATTCTGAGAAGAAACCTTTTAAGAAGGAATCCAGTGTTGTGTATGGGCCTAGGAGGCAAGACAAACCAGAGCGCCGCCAAACTGTCAACGCGTTGGTAATTGCTAAGCCTGCTGCCGCTCCTCGGCAAGCTAACCAACCAAGGGCTGAGAGACCCAGAAGGGAATACACCCGGCTGAGTATGACCTTGTCATAAATCTTGCCGCAGCTGCTATCAACCAACTTGGTGACCGTCCGAGAGGCTCCGAAGGTCGTGAATACTGCATCTCCTAAGTATAATCCAAATTCCCGCTGTGCTTATCACTCCGATATCCCGGGGCATTCTACTGATGATTGTTGGGCCCTAAGAAATAAGGTGCAAGACCTTATTGATGCGAAAGAGATACAATTTGAGGCGCCTGAGAGACCAAACATTGTGACTGCTCCTATGCCCCAGCTTGGAGTAAATGCCATTGGTGAAGACTTGTATGCCGTTTCTGTGAATGATGTAGCTACCCCTCTGTTGACTGTTAAGAGGAACCTGTTGCTGGCCAGTTTATTTCCGGGTTGTAGCAAGGGTTGCCTTTTGTGTGTTGTTTCCCCTACTGGTTGTCCGTCGCTGAAGTTAGGCATCCAAAGCCTGATGGACAACAAAGAGATTCTGTTTAAGAAGACCGCTGTTCCTTTTGTTCCAGTGGAAGAAGTATCCGTCGTTACAATTTTCAACAATCCAATCAAGGCTCCCCCGAGGAAGCCAATTAAAATCATGACTGTTGCACCCATTGTTATTACTGTTCCGGGGCCCCTCCCCTATGAATCTGATAAGGCTGTCCCATGGCACTACGGGGCAGATGTATATGTACTTGGAATAAAGCAAGAGTTCAACACCGGTACCAACATCAGCAATATCACTGGTCCTGCCAAAGTAACCCGTAGTGGCAGGCTCTTCTCGCCTGACATTGCGCCACCAGCTATTCGAAGACCTCTCATAATTACACCTGCAAGTGCGCCTGTTTCCACCTCTGATCAAGTTGTTTCCCCTTCCGCCGAGTCATCTAATACTCGGGGCAAAGGGATTGATGATGAGCCTGCCCGGATGGAGGCACCAAAGTCTGTGAATGTTGAAGCCTCCCAGCAAGAGATGGAGGAATTTCTTAAGATAATCAAGAAGAGCGACTTCAATGTCGTTGAACAGCTGGGGCATACCCCCTCCAAGATCTCTATGCTCTCATTGCTGCTATGCTCAGAGGCCCACGCCAAGGCCTTGATTTCATTTCTAAAGACGGCCCATGTGCCACAAGAGACCTCTGCAGATCAATTCATTGACTGTGTGGCCAATTTGACAACTGACAATGGTTTGGGTTTCTCGGATGCTGATCTTACCGCCAAGGGAAAGAACCACAATGATGCCCTGCATGTCTCTATAGAATGCAGGGGAACTACTCTCGCACACGTGTTGGTGGATACCGGTTCTTCCCTGAATGTGTTGCCCAAAAAGGCCTTAGACCGGTTGGATTGTGAGGGCCTGGAGTTGAAGCCTAGTAACATCATTGTCCGAGCCTTTGACGGGTCAAAGAGGATGGTTCATGGTGAGGTAGACATTCCTATTCGCATGGGTTCTCAAGTATTCGACTCAACTTTCTATGTGATGGATATTCGTCCATCTTATTCCTGTTTACTGGGTCGACCTTGGATTCACAAAGCTGGGGCAGTGACTTCCACCCTACACCAGAAGCTCAAGTACCCTGTCAGAGGGAAGATTGTCACCGTGCAGGGGGAGGAAGAATATATGGTTAGCCATCTGAATTCATTCCGGTATATTGAGATGGACGGGGAGTTTATTGAAACCCCCTTTAAACATTTTGAAGAGGTACCTCCAACACTGGCAGCAGCAGAAGCGGTAACTGAAGACTTTCCTTTGAAGATGGCATCCTTGAAGGACGCCCGGGCTGTAATCAAGAAAGGTGAATGTGCTAACTGGGGCAGGCTCCCTGATTTCACTCCTAAAATTGACAAGTTTGGACTGGGTTTTACTACAGAGGCTCAGAGGGCTGTGCGCAAAGCTAGGATCGGAAGACCTCCTGTGCTCATCACAAATCCAGGAGTGAATGCTATCAGGGATGAAGACGAAGTGGAAGAATCGGAGTTCGATAGCTGGATCTACCTGACGACTGACGGTGGATTGAACAATTGGACCGCAAAAGATCATACACATGTTACTTTTGTTACGCAGTAATGAATTCCTTTGTTTTTGTTATTTGTAATAAACAATAAACTGAAACTTTATGGCCCGGTGTCTTACCCGGGGCACCGTTGGCTTCATTTGTGAGGGCTTATAACTGTCATTTCCATATATCATGAATAAAGATCTTGGACGTTTTTCGCATTTCAAATCTTGTGCTCCCTTTCTTTCTTTCTTTATTTATATATTGAAAAACAGCTATATTTACACACACTCACCCATACAGGTTTCAATCCACTCTGGATCTCACTGGTAACGACTCTGCTACTGCCAGTTATGACTTCGAAAATCCGATCAACTTAGCCGAAGACGAAGGTGAAGATGATTGCGAAGTGCCTGGCGAGCTTGCAAGACTGTTACTCCAGGAAGAGAGGGCGATTCAACCACATGAAGAGCCAGTGGAAACGATAAATCTGGGTACTGAGACAGATAGAAAGGAAGTTAAGATTGGTACTAATCTGGAGCTCAGCGTAAAACAACGGTTGACTCAGTTGCTACATGATTATGTGGAGATCTTTGCCTGGTCCTACGAAGACATGCCTGGGTTGGATACTGACATTGTGGTCCATCATTTGCCTACCAAGGAAGACTGCCCTCCGGTTAAACAAAAGGTCCGCCGTATGCGTCTAGAGATGTCCGAGAAGATCAAAGCTGAGGTTATGAAACAGTTCGATGCCGGGTTTCTTGCAGTGACTTCTTACCCTCAGTGGGTTGCCAACGTGGTGCCAGTGCCGAAGAAAGACGGTAAGGTCAGAATGTGTGTTGACTACAGGGATCTGAACAGGGCCAGCCCCAAGGATGACTTCCCCCTACCTCACATTGATGTTCTGGTTGATAATACTGCTCAGCACAAGGTGTTCTCCTTCATGGATGGTTTTTCAGGGTATAACCAGATCAAGATGGCTCCTGAAGATATGGAAAAGACTACCTTTGTCACTCAGTGGGGCACCTTCTGCTACAAGGTCATGCCATTCGGGTTGAAAAATGCTGGGGCAACCTACCAACGTGCCATGGTTACTTTATTTCATGACATGATCCATCATGAGATTGAAGTATATGTCGATGATATGATTGCAAGGTCCCAAACTGAGGAGGAACACCTTGACCATCTGCAGAAACTGTTTGACCGTTTGAAACTGTACAAGCTGAGGTTGAACCCGAACAAGTGCACCTTCGAGGTTAGATCTGGAAAGTTGCTAGGCTTCATTGTAAGTGATAAGGGTATTCAAGTGGACCCTGCCAAGGTTAAAGCCATTCAAGAGATTCCAGTTCCTAGGACAAAGAAAGAGGTCAGAGGCTTTCTAGGACGCCTGAATTACATTGCTCGATTCATCTCGCATCTGACTGCTACCTGTGAGCCAATCTTCAAGCTGCTGAAGAAAGATCAGGTAGTACGTTGGAACGATGAATGTCAGACTGCTTTTGACAGAATCAAAGAGTATCTCCAAGAACCACCCATCCTTATGCCACCGGTTGAAGGGAGACCTCTGATACTATACCTGACAGTACTTGACAGCTCAATGGGGTGTGTGCTGGGGCAGCATGACGAGTCTGGCCGAAAAGAGCACGCCATTTATTACCTTAGCAAAAAGTTTACCGACTGTGAGACCCGTTACTCACTGCTCGAGAAAACTTGCTGCGCTTTGGTATGGGCTGCTCGCCGGCTGAGACAGTATATGCTGACTCACACTACCTTGTTGATCTCAAAGATGGATCCAATAAAGTACATATTTGAAAAGCCTGCTCTGTCTGGGAGAATAGCAAGATGGCAAATGATCTTGACAGAATACGACATCCAGTATACGACTCAGAAAGCTATCAAGGGAAGTGTATTGGCGGACCACTTGGCACATCAGGCAGTAGACGACTACCAGTCAATGAACTTCGAGTTTCCAGACGAGAGCATCATGATAGTGACTGATTGTGAAGTACCTGGACCGGATGAAGGACCTGAGGAAGGATCCCGATGGTCTATGCACTTTGATGGAGCCTCCAACGCTTTGGGTAACTGTATCAGCAATGTGATCATATCCCCCCAAGGCACTCATACTCCACTCATTGCCCGGCTATGTTTCAACTGCACCAACAACAAGGCGGAGTATGAGGCATGCATCATGGGTCTCCAAGCTGCGATTGACTTAAGGATCAAGTTTCTGAGTGTCTTTGGAGATTCCGCTCTCGTGATCAATCAGATCAAAGGCGAGTGGGATACGAAGCATCCGAATCTTATTCCTTACAGAGAATGTGTGTTGACATTAATCCCCCATTTCAGAGATAACTTTTGAACATTTCCCAAGAGAGGAGAATCAGTTGGCGGACGCGTTAGCTACGATGTCTTCCATGTTCAAAGTCAAGTGGGGCAATGAGGCTCCCCGGATCATCATCTGGAAACTAGACGAACCGGCATATTGTTGTGACCTTGAGGCTGAGTTAGTGACTGAGAAGCCCTGGTACTATGAGGTGAAGAGATACTTGGAAGCTCAGGAATACCCTGAAGGTGCATCTGTCAACGACAAAAAGTTTCTGAGAAGGTTCGCAGCAAAGTTCTTCCTCAGCAACGGCATTCTGTACAAGAGAAACCATGATTCAACCTTATTGCGCTGTGTGGATAAGACTGAAGCAGAAAGGATCATGGCGGAGCTACATGAAGGTACCTTCGAAACACATTCCAGTGGACACACCATGGAAAATAAAATCCTTCGGGCGGGATATTACTGGTCCACAATGGAAGCTGACTGTTACCAACATTCTCGGACATGTCACAAATGCCAGATTTACGCAGACAAGGTGCACGTTCCTCTGGTCCCTCTGAATGTCTTGACTGCACCTTGGCCTTTTGCAATGTGGGGCATTCATATGATCGGTGAGATTAAACCTACGGCATCCAACGGGCATCGCTTCATCCTAGTAGCGATCGATTACTTTACAAAGTGGGTTGAAGCAGCTTCTTACGCCACTGTAACCAAGAATGTCGTGGCACGGTTCATTCGGCACAATCTGATCTGTCGGTACGGTGTCCCAGAAAGGATCATTACGAACAATGGTACCAATCTTAACAACAAAATGATCACTGAGCTCTGCGAGCAATTCAAGATACAGCACCACAACTCTTCTCCCTACCGGCCGAAGATGAATGGGGCTGTCGAAGCAGCTAATAAGAATATTAAAAAGATTGTGCAGAAGATGACAGTGACCTATAAAGATTGGCACGAGATGTTACCGTTTGCTCTACATGGGTACCGTACCTCAGCAAGGACGTCAACCGGGGCAACTCCTTTCTCCTTGGTCTATGGCATGGAGGCAGTCTTACCGATTGAAGTGCAGATACCCTCTCTTCGGATAATGAAGGATGCAGATCTGAGTGAAGATGACTGGATCCATACTCGACTTGATCAATTAAACCTAATTGACGAAAAGAGACTCACTGCTATCTGTCATGGTCAAACGTATCAAAAGCGGATGATCAGGGCATTTAGCAAAAAGGTCAGACCGCAAGAATATCAAGTTGGAGACCTGGTAATCAAGCGCATCATCCTTCCTCAGAGTGATCCCAGGGGCAAATGGACCCCTACGTACGAAGGGCCATTTGTGGTTAAACATGTGTTCTCAAGAGGAGCCATGATTCTGACCACCATGGATGGTGACGACCTTCCTCACCCCGCTAATGCAGACATAGTAAAAAGATACTACGCATGATAAAAGACCCGCTAGGTTGACATACCTAGGCAAAAATTAGGGCTTCCCGGCAAACCAAAAGGGTTCGGGCAAAATGAGGGATGAAATGAAAAAAAATCTATACACCCGGCAAGTCGAAAACCTGAAAAGGCGGCTTGGGCAAAAATGGGTATCCCGGTGGACTGAAAACCCGAAAGGGCGGTCCAGGCAAAAGTTAGGGATAAAGCGTAATACTATGTCGCATTGGATCACCTTGCATTCAGAATCTGGTATCAACCTCAAGTTAAAACGACATCGATCAATCATCTTCATCGTCAACTGAGCAGCAAAGTGATGAGACGCTCGAAGATATAAAGGCGATAGCAGAGTTGAAACCCAGTGGGATTATTCATTTCACATAGCTGTTTTGTTTTCCCTTTGTACAAATTTGTATAAACTCTTTTATTCGGCGGCGTTCTCCTACTAGGCGTCAGCCTCTTGTACATAAACGCCTATTTACAGGCAAATTCAAAATCAATACAATTCACTTTTCAGATCAATTGCCAATTGTTTTTTCCTTTTCTGTTTTGTCTTGCGAAGAACGTCCAAGGTTTAATTTGTGATATATGCATTTGACAATAATTGCTAACTCATAAATGTTTGCATACGAAACAAAGGATTAATTGCAGGTAACATTAGAAACAGGGGCAATAATGAGTTGTCTAAGCGATCTAATTGCTCTGTCCATCAAGGTACTAAGGTAGGTTCAACTGAAGAACATAACCAAGATATCTTAAATCCCCAAAGAGTGAGCCAGCAAGTCAATACACTCTCCTCAAGCAGAGTTATCCTGTTAGCCTTAAGGAAGTTGGGTATCCCCCAGCAGATCTCAACATTCCCCCAGCACAATATACGAGCACTCTTAACAAGCATCCCCGGCAGTCTTGATCTAAGACTGTTCCCCGGCGGTATATCAGACATTCAGCGGAGCCACTTCCCCAATACATCTAAAAAATTCTCCCCAGGAGAGTCCAGTCTGAAGTCCCCCAGGAAAGTGGAATCCATCTCCCCAGCAGTAAGCTTATCCCCAGTAGATTCTGGAAGCTTATCCCCTGCAGAGCACGAACGCGTCTCCCGGCTTTATTCAAAGGTTATTTCCCTACCAGGATATAACTGGGTTATCCTCAGCCAAAAGCCACGGAAAGATCGTCCTCGACGAAGTCTTCTTATCCCCAGCGGAGTCTATTAAATCCTTCAACATAATGCATAACAACGGTATCCCCAGCGAAGTTATCATTAATACCTCAACAAAGTACCTCTCTCCCCACAGAGTATTGTTCCCCAGCAAGGTCGCTAGAGTAATTTCTCCCCGCAGAGTAATCCATTCGCCAAGTTTATTCCCCAACGGAGTCATCTTCTCCTACCGGTATTCTTGCAACCATCATCCCCAGCGGAAACAAGAAGCTCTACTATTCAGCATCAGCCCAGGATTTAACTTCCCGCATCCGTCAAGGGTTTATTTCCCTAAGACGAAAACATACATTCATAAACATCACATTTCCATACATTATAGCATGCATGTACACATCATGAACATACAGTCTCACTTATCACATGTCGCATGTCATACATCATGACATCGCATACAACTAACGTTTTGTCTTTTCAGGACAAAGGTTAATACAAAGATAATTACTATCAACGGTCGCAACTAAAGATCCGATTCCTGTATCTTGCCAGGGTGTATCTGTTGACGACTAACATTACCAGTCCCGATTCCTGTATCTTGCCAGGGTGTGTCTGAAGAGTTTGAGGATCCGATTCCTGTATCTTGCCAGGGTGTATCTGTTGACGACTAACATTACCAGACCCGATTCCTATATCTTGCCAGGGTGCATCTGAAGAGTTTGAGGATCCGATTCCTGTATCTCGCCAGGGTGTATCTGTTGACGACTAACATTACCAGACCTGATTCCTGTATCTTTCCAGGGTGCATCTGAAGAGTTTGAGGATCCGATTCCTGTATCTCGCCAGGGTGTATCTGTTGACGACTAACATTACCAGTCCCGATTCCTGTATCTTGCCAGGGTGCATCTGAAGAGTTTGAGGATCCGATTCCTGTATCTCGCCAGGGAGTATCTGTTGACGACTAACATTACCAGACCTGATTCCTGTATCTTGCCAGGGTGCGTCTGAAGAGTTTGAGGATCTGATTCCTGTATCTCGCCAGGGTGTATCTGTTGACGACTAACATTACCAGTCCCGATTCCTGTATCTTGCCAGGGTTCATCTGAAGAGTTTGAGGATCCGATTCCTGTATCTTGCCAGGGTGTATCTGTTGACGACTAACATTACCAGACCCGATTCCTGTATCTTGCCAGGGTGCGTTTGAAGAGTTCGAAGATCCGATTCCTATATCTTGCCAGGGTGTATCTGTTGACGACTATATTCTCTGGACTCGATCTCGCCAGGGCACGTCTGAAGAGTTTGAAGATTCGATTCCTGTAACCAGCCAGGGCACGTCTATATAAAGAAGTTTGAAGATCAACTCCTGTAACAGGCCAGGTAATTATCTTTCTTTTTCAGGTACGCAAGTTCACGCTAAGGAAACTCTTACGCGATCGACACCCATATGGCATCTATAAGCCCATTCACCCGTCCATCACCTCTCAAACATGGCATCTGTAAGCCCATCTTCCTATTCATCAGTCTCCCAATGGCATCTGTAAGCCCATTCCCACCATCACATTGCTAACATGTGAGCGCAAATTTCTGGGCACTCTAGTGTTCAATCATCTTCCACCTTCGGATTACGAAAGGCACGACAGCCAATCTGCATCCTCAGGTTTAAGAAGATTGAACAGGGGAAACTGTTGTACCCCAAAATTTTCCCTCCCATATTCTTCAAAGTTTGCTAAGATCATGCTTCAAAATCTCCCAAGGGTTGCACAATCCAATTGCCTCCTAACAGTCAAGAATTAGGGTTTTTGTTCTGGCAAGGAAATTGAAGTTTCCAAGGGTCCAAACAAGTCCCACATGCCTATAAACATTGTCAAGCATCCATGTGCCAAGTTTCAAGACTCACAGCATCAAATTGCACAGTCAAAAACCCTAATTGCTTCACAGTCAACTACAGGGGCAAAATGGTCATTTGACAGTCAAAAGTCAAAATTTTTGGTCAACATCTTATTTTGAAGCCACAAACATCATTTGATCAATTCTTGATCATGATTCTCAAGGCATGGCTCAAAAAGTCTCAAGATGCAAAAGTTTCTATTTTTGGACAGCTCAAAAAGTCAACTGCAAATTGACCAGGGCATAACTTCCACATGGTTTATCAGAAAAATTCCATCCAAAGCTCATTTTGAAGAGAATGACATTTCCTATAACTCATCTTCACACTTCAAGTCCAATAAATGCTCTCACAAAAAGTTATCAATCTCAACATTATAGGTCATTTTCAAAAGTCAACAAAAAGGCACTTTAAGTCAAAGACCATAACTTGAGATTGGTAAATCAAAATGACATGGGACCAAAGACATTGGTTAGAGGACTTCAATACCTTTCCAAAATGTCCACGAACATGATCAAAGCTTAAAAATTGAGCAAGATATGCCTTGTGGAAGTTGGGAAATATTTGGGAATTTTGAAAAGTCAACTTTACTTCAAATGCCTCAAAATTGCTAATGGGCCTCAATTTCTTCCATGAATCATTACCCAAAAGCTATGCACGACCCATTAAGCTAAAAGGGAGTTATTTTCTTATTTTTAATTAATTAATTTAATTTCTAATCCTATTAATTCATTTAATTAAAATTAAATATGAGAAAAATACTAAATAATGATTTCAAATCTTTTTGGTGCAGCAAATCCTTCCATCATGACCTAAATATTTCGTGCATATCCTAAAAGGAAAGAATCTTCCATGATTTGGCATAATTGGCATGAAAAAGGTTGAAGAAAAGATATGGAAAATAAAAAATTCAAAAGCATTGATTCAAGGACTTTGGGCTTGGTCTTTCTAACCTAATTCATTCACACATATATGCACAATCAAAACCTAATGCAAAGGACAGACAAGAGCTGCGCAGAAACCTAAAGAACAAAACTTGCATTTTTCAAGAAAAACCTTGAAATTGTTTTCATAGCTAGAGCTCGTTTCAAAGCAAAAAAGCCATTCCAATAGACTCCTGACACATCCAGGAAACTATTCCAATCAAAGCCAACCCTCCATACGCAAGGAATCGGTATAACAGAATCAAACTTTTCTTGAAATTTTCCTTAATCGTGTTTTGTTTTCTAGGCATTATTCATGCATTTTTATTGTTGATTTACACTAACATGAACATTCTGAAGCTAATGGTATCCTTGAATTGAAGAATGGCTGCCTGTATAGAAAGTTGCCATTAACGCTTGCTAGGGTTTCTGAAGCTCCAAAAGAAGGGTTTCTTCATCTGGGAAAATTAGACAATAAGACCTACACCATTAAAATCGTGACATTCTGACGAGTAGAATCCATACCTCGCGCCCTTTTTCTTTTTAACCATGCTCTAATCGCTATTTTGCAGGTTTGAGTTTAGTGGGGGTTTAAAACCCCCGCTATCCATTTGTTATTTTCAGGCAAAAACGAAGAAGCAAGGGAGAAGACGCTGAGTTGTTGGCTTGTGGTTGGATAGTTTAAACATTGGCGCGTTTTTTTATTCTTCCAGCATAATATTATTTTCTCTCTCATAATAATCATTGTCCACTAAACTAACAAAGAAACGCACTAGCTCCATTGGTAGATGCATTGGCATGCAGGTATTGGGACCTGGGTTCGATTCCCAGGTCCCCCATATTTCTCAATAACTTTTGTTGAAACGTGATCAGGTGCAGTTCCTACCCAGTGACCCACCATGCACGCATATGCCTGTGCCTACCACATGTCCCCAGGGATCAATCTGAAGGTCACCACAGGAAGACTACCATACGCGCTAGTCAATTATTCCCTACGCAACCACAAAAGTCAAAGAGGCATGGAATTGAATGGGCCAAACTGCTTGCAATAAACCTCCCAAATTGGGTCTGAATACCCTATGGTTTGCATTTTTTCCACTTATTTTTATTTGATTTTCTTTCTTAAATTCTTTTAATTATTTGCTTTAATCTACCAAAATTAATTTTCATAACACAAAAAAATCAGAAATCAAGAAAATAAAATATGCTTATTTAATTTTTAATTCCTTAATAGTTTTTGTAAATAAATTCTAATAATCAATTTAGTTTAATTTTAGGTTTTCAATTTTAATGTTTCCTTAATAACTAAAATATGTAGAAATTAGGTTTTTAACATTTTTTTTTCTTTTTTCTTAATAAAATAATTTCTTCTTATTATTATTATTAACTATTAATTAATTTTGTAAATAAACATGTCATTAAATAATTAGTATAAATTAGGTTAAAACTTTAATCTTTTTTTTAAACAATTAAAAACAACTTAGACTTAAGGTTTTATTTAATCTTTTAATTAATTCTCTTTATTCCCATTAAATACAAAAAAAAACATAAAAATAATTTCTTTTCTTTATTTAATCATTAATTAACTTTCAATTTCAATTCAATTTCTTTAAAGGGTCCAACACCCTCGCATATTCGATTCTAATTTCTTTTCGCGCGTTTGTCCTTATTTTTGTTTCAAATATTATGTAATTGTTCAAAGCCTTGTAATAATAATTAGGAAATTTATTTATTTTCTGCATTTTATTAAAATGGGTCTTTGTAAAGATTTGGCGATGTATAGACCCGCGCCTTGTAATAGCGTAGGACCTTTATTTTCCGCACTTTAATTTCCGCACTCTTAAAACTGCTAAACTTTGCATGAAAGAATGTATGGCCTAAATTAAAAACAAGCGTAGATCACCATGATACATGTACAAGATAAAACATAACTGAAAATAACACACAAATTCACACACCACTCCTAGGGTACGCCTCACTGTTGCCTTGCCCTCGAAACGTGGTCGTCGAGTATAGGATGTTTTAGTAAGTCCTTATGTCCGTTGATCCATATGCCTCAAAACAAGTTGCCTCAGAAAAGTTGCCTCGAATTAAAAAAGGATCAATGGCATAAGGGTAGCTTCTAAGGTGTCCTACTGTTGCTCTGGTGACCACACTGTCCCTACAAACGAATTGACCCGAACACCTCCAACGGTGGTGCTACCTACCTCTCAATGGTGGGATGGCACTACCTTAAGGACCTCTACACAGCCTAATTCCTTAGGGTAGGTAGATGACTCGTAGATACTTGCTCTATTAAAAAACAAAACAAAAACCTTTTCACACCGACACTTTCAAAAAGCTTTCAAAACAATTTTTCAAACACTCTTGAGGACTGATACACGAGTCATTCAGAAATCTTTCAATGAAACTTTTTCAAACCCACGCACATTTTGAAAAGCAAACACTTTGAAAACATAAGAGCAAGTATCTAAGAGCCCATGGATAACTATGGATAGAAAGGGTGCTAACACCTTCCCTTTCTATAAATCTACCTCCCGAACCGAGAAACATCTCAAAAAAGGAATTTTGCTGTGCTTTTGTCCTTTCCATGTTGGAGAACATAAAAGATGGTGGCGACTCTTGCTTACCGCGACATTTCGCGAACTAGCTTAAAAAACAGTCAGTTTTATTTCCAGCGATCACAGTGGGTAAAAAGAAAAATATTTTTACAAAGATATGCTCGATTAGGCCCCACAAAAGCCTCCGCCTACGTATCTCTTTTAAGGAATTAGAGCAGCCATAGTTTGGCTCACATATTTTTGTTGGTTTGTGTTTTTTATTTAAAAAAACAAAAGCAATAATCAAGATAGCAAAACATCAGATAAAATGAAAAAAACATCAGCAACGATGATAAAACATCAAAACATGGACGACAAGACATCACATGGAAACACAAACTCAAATAAGATGATAAAACATCAGCATGATAGCAAAATATCGGATAAGATGATAAAACATCAGCATGATAGTAAAATATCGGATAAGATGATAAAATATCACACCTAACGATGATATTGAAAAATCAAAGTAGGATAACAAACATAAGCGATGGCGAAAATTCGGAACGAAGATAGAAAAATATCATGGAAAGGATGGCAAAGCATCAAAACTTAGATGATAAAAACATCACACCTAAAAATGATATTGCGAATCAAAATAGGATAAAAAACATGTGCGATGGAGAAACATCGACGAAAAGATAACAAAATATCATGGCAAGAATGGCAAGACATTACGATTTAGATGATAAAACATCACACAGTGATATTGAGAATCAAAGTAGGATAACAAACATGTGCGATGGTGAAACATCGGCAAAAAGATAACCAAATATCATGGCAAAGATGACAACACATCAAAACTTAGATGATAAAACATCACACCTAACAATGATATTTAAAATCAAAGTAGGACAACAAACATAAGCGATGGCAAAACATCGACGAAAAATAGCAAAATATCATGGAAAAGGTGACAAAACATTACAATTTAGATGACAAAACAGCACACCTAACAATGATATTAAAAATCAATGTAGGATAACAAACATGTGCGATGGAGAAACATCGACAAAAAGATAACCAAATTTCATGGCAAAGATGACAACACATTACAATTTAGATGATAACACATCACACCTAACAATGATATTAGAAATAAAAGTAGGATAAAAAAACATAAGCGATGGCAAAACATCGACGAAAAGATAGCAAAATATCATGGCAAAGATGACAAAACATTATAATTTATATGACAAAAAATCAAACCTAACAATGATATTGAAAATCAATGTAGGATAACAAACATGTGTGATGGAGAAACATTGGCAACAAGATATCAAAGAATCATGGCAAGAGCGGTAAGATGTCAACTTATCAAAGTTAAAATAGAGCCAAAACACGCACAAACAATTAAGATTGGTTTGTATTTTTTTACCTTGAAGAAGGATTTAAGTTTATTAGAGATGTTTTATTATTTTCCAAGAAGAAGTTTTAGTCTTAATGCAATATGCAAAGAAAAGAAAACATCTAAGGGAGACTAGCCTAGCACTAACCCTAATGTACTCATACAATGGTGGCCCTATGGTTGAGTTTTGAAAATGGGAATCTCTACCTTATATGAGCATACATGGATAAATATCCTAATGTCTAACTCGAAAGCTACACTAATCGAGCGATCCTAAGGGAAGTATGGCAAGTACAAAACAAGTGAGAAAATAAGTGCTTTGCCAAAAGCACACAATCGGGGTATACTGACTCATGGGATGGGCGTATGAATAGAAAATGCTTTAGCTAAGGGGAGCAGATCACCCGAAGCAAACAAGTGGGAGATAAATGAAATAAGAAAAATGTGACTTCCAAAGCGACTGAACACTTAACCAAGATATAGAAGATCGAGGTAGACGACAGAAGACAATAAGAACGATTATGAAGTGTCAGCATCGACCAATGCAAACTCTTGACAAAGCATGGGGGTTTGAGTGCAAAACCTTCCCCACTTGACGGACTCGATACACAGGATTTGCAAGACGCCAAAGCATCGATGTACAACGGGAGCTAAGGATGATAAGGACTGGAATATGCGGGGGTCGATTACAGACCCTCCCTTCTCGCCTCCTTTTGAGGGATTATCATATGTGATTTAATGCGGGCACAAATTTAAACACCCATGCGGAATACCTATTTCCAAGGTAGGATTTTAAACAGCGACTTGAAGTGAACACTCTTTATTTCCTACTTTCTACTTCATATGATTTCTAGAAAGAAATAAACGCCCCTACTATACATGATCTCTAGAAAGCGGTAAACATTGAAATGAGATAGACAAGGGAAAATACCAACCGAATATTAATTTGTAGCAAAGAATATCGAAACAAAGAAACCTGAAGATCTTCCGGATAGCTTCACCAATCAAGGAAAAGAGTCAGAAATCAAATGCTAGAAATAAGTGTCAAGGCATCATCGATGTGAAAATAAATCACAATCTAAATCTCGAGCATATTCGCATATCGCACAATGAACCTGCCTAAGACCCAGATCTCGATAAGCAAAGGCGTATCGTAAATCTCGAGTAATCGGATAACCGGGATTCAATTACTAAAATAAAAGAAAACTAACAGTTTTTATATTTGATTTTATCATCTTTATCATGTAAAGAAAAAAGTCCAAACAAATTGAAATGACTAGCAAAAATTAATAATAAAAATAATTTCAAATATAAAAGAAATCTCAAGGGGGTGCAGGTTTACGAATAGGAATGTATCAAATTGACAACACGATTTAAAAGTCTAAACATACAACAATTCAGCAAAATCGAAATTAACTAAACAATTAATTAAATTCAACCATTTTATTTGATACCATTAATTAACAAAATAATTAATGATATCAAACAATATTTTTCAATTTAATTAATTATTTAACAAAAGTATATTTTGTATTATTATTATTTTATTTACTAAAAACAATTATTAAACAAACAACAATAAAAAAAGAAATATAAAGAATATAAATGGATTGGGCCTGAAGTCAACAAAATTTGGGGGTGCAGAAAACAAAAGTAAAGTCTAGGCCCAAAGAAGGGATCGTTGGATCCAGTGTGGGGTGTCTTAGAGGGAGTATGGTGGGACGCGCTCATTGGAGCATCAGATGATGATCTGAGAGCTAAGAGTACTGATGGATTTGGTGTGTCCACTTCATGGATATGCACCATGGGACTGCGCTTTTGAAGTATTGAATGATGACGATGAAGGACTGAAGGTAACGAGGCAAGAGAGCATGGTTGCACACGGTAAGGTATCTGCACGAAATCAGAAAATAGCCACAACGGCGGTGACAAGTGTCACCACCGGATTAGTGATTTCAATTAACACTAATTAAACAAAAAACAATGTTTAATCAGAAGGAGGAAAAAATAATCATGTAACACTTTTGTATCTCTCTCTCCTTTATGTTCTATTGTTCTCTCTTTGCCTTTTGTTCAACAAAAACATATTAAAACCTAGAAAAATAAAACAGAAAAGATCTGGTGTGGCGGTGTTGATGAATGTCCGCAGTGGCGATGATGAACGCATGCGGAGGCAGATGGAGGAGATGTCGTGACTTGCTCCGATATTAAATTTTCTTGCATCGTTCACTTTGTCTTGTTCTCCTCTTCAATAATCAGGCGCTTGATCTTGCAGGAGATGAATGATTTAGTGTAGATCTTCAAAGGGGAAAGTGAAACCCTAGGTTCTCAACATGGTGAAAACCGATGATGATGATGATGATGATGATGATGACCGGTGTGATGATGACGAAGAATGAAGGACGCGATCAAAGGAAAGCTCGTAAAACAACTGAGACATCTCTAGGTAACCTCTTTCCAATTTTCTCTATTTTCTTCTTCTTCTGCCTCAATCCAAAAATCTGAAGGGTTCCGTGAATCTGGAAAATGATGAACGTTAGGGTTTTCTGTTGTTGTGCAGCTTCTCTGAGATTTTAGATTTATTTTTGTTTCTGAAGGGTTTTGTTAATCAAGAAAATGATGAATGTTAGGGTTTTTGGTTGTTGCTTGTTTACTTCTCTGGTTCTTTGATACAAATTTGATTTTTGAAACCTTCTTTCTATTTTTTTAAGATGAAATTGATGAGACTTTTTCTGTGATTCTTCTGGAAATATCATAATGAGCCTTATCCATGAGAAATTCTGTTTATATATCTGGAATAGTTTGTTAAAGATTTATGAGTTACAACCCTTGGATCTGAATTTTATTGGAGATTTGGATGGCCAAATTTGAATCTCAAAATGAAGCTTGGTTGGCAAGTTAACTGATTTGTTAATTCTGATATTTTTGGAAGTATTGTTACTGCAGTAGCTTGCTTTTGCTGAGATGTGTGAATCTGTTTGTTAGGTTGAAACTTGCGATTTTGTACTTGCTATTTTCCAACCGTTTTTGTTTTGTTGTTGGGATTTTTTTAGCAATCTGATATCTTTTGATATTTTCTGATTTCTGGACTTGGCATTTTTGATAAGCTTGGTACCTATTTTTGTTATATGAACTGTGATGCTGACTTTTACTGATTTTTAACATCCTTTTGTGAACCAGAAATAACCTTTTTGTGATTTGCAATTGGTTGAGTAGGCCTATGATTGGTACTTTGCTTTTCTGATTTGTATGAGGCCTTAAATACTTGTGAACATGATTTGTGAAACACCCTAAAATATGATTCCTTAAGCAAAGCCCTAATGATGAATTTGAAAAGAAACTTCTTTTGAAAATTCTTGTTTATGTTCAATTTCTTTTTTATGATTGCTTTGATTGTTTGCTAACAACTTCCTTTTCTTTGTTTCATGAGCGGCAATAATGGTGATGATGGGAAGGGCTTGAAAAAGAAAAGGGTGAATGCTTGAAGAAGGATGAGAGAAAAAATTGGATACGAAGCAAGAAGACTTGGAGGAATTGAAGATTAAAGAAGAAATCACTTTTTCTTTGTATCTTAGAAGAATTCTTCTTGTACTTTGATGTATTCTTAGGAATTTGAAAGTTCTTGTAATCTTGAAAATTTAAGAAATTTGAATGTCTTGCAATGAGCAATGGATATTTGTAAATTTGTATGAGAAATAGTATAAGAAACTTTGATGAACAATTTGGATGAAACTTGTATCAAATTAGACTTGTAGAAATTGGTACCAAATTGAATGAGTAGAACTTGAATTCCAATGATACCCAATCCCAAATAGCCTTTTCCATCTCACTTTGTTTTCCTTTGAAGTGTATGATGATGCTATATGAACATTGATAAATGTTTTAACTCACTTGTGGTGATAATAAAAGTTTGACATAAATCTCAAAGAAATGACCATGAATGAACTTAACCAAACATTTCAAATGGATTCTCTTCCAAAAATAGTCTTGAAATTAATCAAATGATTCTTCAATTCTCAAATTCCATACCAACTTGTATCAGCAAGCAACAAACAAATGAGAATAAACAAGCTTTGATCATAATGAATCCCTTGTTTTGATGAAGATAAGTCTCGACAAATCTTGATGGAGATGGTGATATATATCCTTCAAGCAATAGTATTGAAACAAACTCAAAGAACCTTGGATAAAGAACATACATAAGATAAAAAAATCCTCTAGATGATCCTCAATTGATGATTGACATTGTACTGAGTTAATACTCATGATGATAATGCTTCCGATATTTTGTCAAGAAAGACATCACATATTCAATAATCAACAACCCTAGAACAAGATCCAATAGATGGGAGAAACATGATTCAAGATCCAAACCTTTGTCATTTTCAATTCTCTGATAAAATAAAGAAATAAATTGAGACAACACGACATTTGAGAAACCTTAGTAGCTTGAAACAATATAAGAATAGGGATATGAGATCCATCTTGGAATGATTGACAATACAACCAAATTCGAAATCTTGAAGAAAAACCAAGAAGATAAGAATACCTTGTTCCCGTCACAATACATGAATATGTATGATGAAGCATACGCCATAAAAATTCTAAAATCAAGAGGGTAAATTTTGGGGTGTAACAACTGCCCCTATTCCATCATCTTAAACATGATAAGTGAGAAACGCGACAACTTTCGAGCATTCAGAGTTGAAGATGATTCAATACGAAAGAATCCAAAAATTTACACTCTTGAAAAAAAAACCCCCCAAAGACAAAGAATGCCAGCGGACGCGGGACTTAGAAGGTACCAAAAGAAATTGGATTTAGCAAGCAGAGAGTCTAATGAAAATTGGCCCTCCAAAGACATGCGTAAGAATGAAACTGTAATGCAAACTTTAACAAAGTTGAGACAAAACTCAAACTTAGAAGAGTAGATGAAACTAAACTTCAGAATAAAGTGTTAGGATAAAACCAGACCACAAAAAGGGTGAGATAAGACTCAAACCATAGAGAATAGGCAAAACTAAACTTTGGAAAATTACGCGGGGAAAAGTGGCTAGAGCGCGTGATTCTAGGAGCACCTGCTAGTCTCAAAAGAGACCGGTCAACCAAGGATACAACAAATGAAAGCTGAAGCACAATTATCAAACACCGTTAAAGACTCGGTAAACAAAAACTGATAAATATCCAAGGAATAACATCACACGAGACAAGACTCGACTCGACAATACTAGAAGATCAAAACATTCTAGAAACTAGTACCAGGACAAAACAACTGGATTTCATGCACAGGTAACGAGGCAAAACTCGACCCATAGCAAAGTGTTGAGAGTGCATGTTTCTCAGAGCACCTGCTGGTCTCTATCTATGGGTAAACATTAAAAAAAAACTAAGACCCGAATAGGTCTAAAAGAGACATCTCAAGTCGATGGACATAGAAAACAAAAATCGTAATACAATAAACAAACACTGTCAAAGGTTCAGTAAACAAAAACTGACAGACGTCCAAAGAGTGAGATAGGGGTTTCGACCAGGGACACGGTAAACGAATGTTGATAGAAGAGTCTAGGGAAAGAAACAAAATGAGACAGAACTCGACTCATGATAACTAGTTAGCCAAGACAAACTAGATGAGTATCAGGGCAAAACAAACTGGATTTTATACACAGGCGACGAGATCAAGACTCGACCCAAAGCAAAGTGACGAGAGCGCACGTTCTCAGAGAACTTGCTAGTATCAGACCAATGGATAAAAAGTAAACGAAAACTGATAGAAGAATCCAAGGAATAAAGGAGTCTGATTTCAACCTAGGACACATTTAAACAAACACTAAAAAGACACTCGGTAAACGAAATCGATAAAGGATTCAGTAATCAAACACCGATGGAAGTCCAAGGTATGAAAACCAAACGAGATGACACTTAACTCATTATAACTAGTTAGACAAAACTAAACTAGATGAATACCAGAACGAAAACTAGATTTCATGCGCGGGTAAGCAGATAAAACTCAAAACTCGACCCAAAGCAAGGTGATTAGGGCGTACTACTAAAAACCTACTGAAAGTGAATATCAGGACGAAATTGGTATTCAAAAGGTACATCAATAGACATTGGAATGAACCAACGAGAGTAGTAAAGACTAAACCCGAGAAAACTATGCCATGTAAAACTGAACTACAATCAAGAGTAGACACTCGACCATTCGGATGATTAACACCATCAGGATATTTGTATGGGGTGAGACTGAAATAACAAGGATGAAGATCTCGTTGGGGATATAATCCAAAGTTTTAGCAAATTCATCTGGGAAAACAAGAACAGGTATGGCTCGTGTTCTAATGCATGTTTGAATTTTTTTCTATGCATAATGTTCCAAGAGAATGGAAATAATACACTTTGAGGATGCAATGCGATGATGCATATTTAAATGTTCCACCGAGGAAATGGAAATCGAGAAGCCAACAACGAATTGGTCAAAGCCTGACAGGAATCAAAAAAATAACTTGCAAAATCTATTGGAGAAGAGAAAATATGAGGAACCGCTAGAAAGAAATCCTTGAAAAGCTGAAACTATGTCAGGAGTAACAATTGAGTAACTGATAGAAACATGCTTCAAACACTAAGAGGAGTTGCAAAAATAAATTGTAAACTCTGCTGGAGAAGATCATATCAAAATTGTAATCTATGAAAAGAGGTTCCAATGAAGATTGGACGTTGCCAGAGAAGATCACGACAAGACTGTATTTTGAAGGAGAATGCCAAACATAAATCGGCTATTACTGGAGAAGATCAGGGCAAGACTGTAATCTCTAGAAAAGACGGTGTGAAGCCGTGTTGAGGATGATACCAAGATGATAAAGTAGATGTGAGAAGTGAAACCCTCACTGGGGAATCAGATAAACTATGTCAAGGCCAACCTTGTCAGGGATGAGATGTTCTTCAATAAGAAAACTCGATCAAGAATATTACTGTTGGGGATACATAAATCCTCAAACAAAAAATATAGTCCGAACCACACTGATGGAGACTGACGATACTCTTCAAAAATGGCCAAACCTAATGGGGAAACTTCCATCGGAAAATCCTTTACCGATTGCCGAAGATTAACAAAATCTCAATTAATCGACCAACATTAACTCGATTGGGGATAAGGAAATATCTTTAAACAAGGATGCCCCAAGCAATAAATTAGCTGGGAAATGAGAGATCAGGACGAGGAATCTCTGATTGGCAACTCCACTAGGGAATTGAAACTTCTTCAGACTGTGAATTCTCATTTAAGCAACTCCACTGGGGACAGGAGACTTCTTCAAACTTGAAGTCTTAGAACAAATCCTTTCTCTTGAAAAATATTTCTGGGCAACAAAACTCTACCGAGGAAACAAAACTCCACTGAGGACACAAAACTCTGTAGGGGAGTATTTTGCTAGGGATTCCAGAACCTTCGGTATACAACCATAAAATAGACCATGAAGATAGTCAAATAATATCAACTCTACTGGGGATACAAAAATCTCAACCAACATCAACCCTACTAAGGATGATAAAAGATTCTTTTGATATTAAATGCTCCAAGTCACAGCTCAGATAGGAAAATGAGAATTTTTTAATACAAACTTCAATGATAATTCAAATCAGAAGGTAAATTCCGCTGGGAATAGTCTTTATTAAAGAACAAGATAATGTTCATCAAGAATTGGTTGGGGAATTAAGGTATCCAAAAACCTTATCCGCCTCAAGAATCCCTCACATGATAATGCTGAGGAGAAACAACTCTGCGGGGAATTCCCTGTTCCAGACTTCAAAAGTGAGAGGTAAGACTTTTGCATGGGTGCTGACAAGCTATAACTTAAATATTGAACGAAAATTCCTCAAGAGGACTTCATGGGATCCACACCATCATTCATATGCTGCCCCAGAGTAGCAGAACTTTGAGAGATCGATCCTCAGCTCGACTTCCCCAGATCGGTGAAACGAAAAAAAAAACTAATAACTATATGCCGAACCCTAATAAAATTTGCAAAAATAATTTCAAATTCCGTCAGAGAAGACCAGATCAAAACTGTAACATCTGCGAGGAAACGCCAAATGGATACTTGACGTTGCTGGAGAGAGCATTAATGAAATGGGTTCTATGGGAAATCAAAATTCACATGACTTTTGTTTGATAAGTTGTCAATTTCTCCCTGGGGAATATGAAACCTTATACTGTCAAGAATATGAAGATCCATGATGGGGGTAAGAGACCTTACAAACATAACCCTTGTTGGGAATGAGATATTCTTTGTATGAGAAACTCAAAAAATATGCTACTGCTGGAAATACGAGAATCTTCAGCTCCATTGGGGAATAAGGATGTGCTTCAACCAGAACGAAATCCTACTATGATTCTCTACCATGGGGCTAGCAACCATAATAGCGTACTATTTTGGGGAAGTAACACTTATCAACATCCAGGATTGAGATCTACTAGGAAAAGAGAGAATTTGTGAATAAGTACTTTCGATGAAACAACTCCATTGGAGAAATGAGAATTCATGAATAGGAGATTTCTTGATAAGCTCTTCACAAGGGAGATGAGGATTTCTGAATAAGATATTTCCGAAGGTAATTCCGCTAGGGAAGGGAGAAATTTTGAATAAGAGATCTCACACAATGGTCTTTACTGGAGAGACGAAATAAACCCCAACACAAATCAGCCGAGGGAATAAAGGTTCCTGAGAGTGAGATCTCAAATAAGGCAGATCCATTGAGGAACAAGAAATCTTGGACAAGAGATCCTCATCAACAACCTATTCTTAGGAAATGAGATGATGCTCACATGACTTCAAAACAAAGTCGAACGGTCTTTACTGGGGATAATAAAAGATTCTCAACAAAAAGAAAACCATGATTCTGCTATGGAGATTAGAGAATTCTTGAACAAGAAATCTTTATGAAGTGTCTTCGTCGGGGAACAAGAGAAACTTCTGAAGGAACTCTCGACTTCAGATAGGGATGAGAACACTCCATTTCAGGGAATAAACATTCTTTTGCTAGGTGATGATGAGGAGAGAAAAATCCAAGCACTTGGAGAGTAAGACTCTTTTAATATGATAATTCCAATTAGTCAATATTTGAAATTCTCCACTTTGGGAGATTTACTCGGGATAAATAGAAACCTCAGACCTCTGTAGAAACCCATGATTAATCTCAAATAGATTTGGTCTTCACAAAGTGACTTCACCGGGGAATAAGAAGATGTTCAACCAAATCTTCCGTCAGGGTAAAGATGCTCTGCTCCGAGGAATAGATATTCTCTTATGAACACAAACATGTTAGATTTATCGAGAAATGGAAATTCTATATCAAAAGGTCACAACTTTCAGTCAAAAGACTTTCTGCTATGTGATATTGGGAGACAAAGCTTTACGCATCCAGAGAACGAGAATCTTTTAATCTAGAATTCCAGTTGGTCAATCTTAAAATTTCTCTATTGGGAAGACTTACTTGGGAGAAGTAGAATCTTCAATGTCGCTTCGGTGGAAACGATCTAGGTTAGAGATACCTTAATCATCTTAGGGATGTTGCTCTAGTAATGGAGAATTACACAAATAAGCAGATAAAATGCGAAACAGATCACTGAACATGCTCAGGCATAGTGTGGCAAATTTGCTGGAAAGGGTCCTTGTAGAAACATGGCACCATTTTGGCTTGAGATAATCTACCCCAGATTATTCGAGCTCTAAATAATTATCTGACACAACGAGTCCAAGGACAAATTCATCGAATCTTGAGTTAACTACTTCATGTTGACTAAACTTTAAAGAGATTCGCCTTGAGTGGACTTCCTGAGATCTGCGCTGAGGATATAAATCATGACTTCAGTCGGAGATAAAGATCTAAACTTCTGATGAAGGAACAACAATTCATAGGCTTAAAAATTTTGATGAGCAGAGGATAACAATCTTGACTTCTTGTCATGCTCTTAAAATTCACAAGTTTTTTAGCCTACGACCATACTTAAACCGATCAACTATGAAATGGGAGAAATTCCCCTGAATAATGCCTTGCCCCATTCCGTAGGGCTGTTAAAGAACCTATCTTTTAAAGGACTTTCTGAGATCTGTACCATCCAGATAAACTTCCCCAGTGTTACAAACTTTGCAACACGACCTCTGACTAATCAATATTAGAAGTGGCTTCAATGAATCTTGGGTAACAAACCCTGATCGCTCGACACTCTGATAGATTTGTCAAATATCGACATAACTTCCCCAGATTGACGAAACTTTGTGAGTCAATGGATCTTGACTTGATTGCTCCAAATTAGTGTAATCTTGGCAAACCACTTACTTACTTCATGCTCATAGAGGAACTAGAAGTTCATGGAGTTTGAAACATAACACCTCCTTAGGATAATTGACTTACGTCTTCAAAATAAGCTAGTACACAACCATACTTCTCAACTCAAACTACTTCGCACGCAAGTAGATGCTTGAAGAAAATTTCCCTTCGGGACCAACTGGAAACGATACACCATGGCTCAAAAGAGATTTGGGGGCATACAACTTCTACACAATCATCAAACAAATAGTTCTTGATCAATATATCAAACTAGACTTCTTCAATTCAAAGGAGTAGCTAGAAAGCATGCCCCAGATTAAGATTATTCTTTTCAACAGATTCATGAAGCAATTCATCCTTCGGGATAATCAAATTCTTCATCTGACGCTCATTATGCAAGCTCGCTTGATGTTTAAGCACTTTTTCATATCCAAAGAATGTTTTATCCTCTGAATGATAAATGTAGCACAAATCATATACTTGTCTTAAAGTTAGAAAACTTTTATTGAAAAGATGTTGGAACATCGAAATTTTTCTGTACAAAGAAAGTAAAAGATGGAGTGATACCAACTCAAAATTTTTGGGAAAGTCTCCTAGGAGTCAGGTTACCGTATTCTCGTAAAAGTTTTGCTTTCGAATTAACCCATGCTTCAATTAGGACTTTTAAGGGTTGTAACATGGCCTGGTTCACGGTTTTTTTTAGAGAAAAGGTTTTTAAGGCTCAAAATTATTTGGTGTCTACCCATTCTCGATGATGTTCTCTAGTCCTACATTCAGTTAACTCAATACGAGCACTCATCTATAAAAAGAGTTTATGATGGTTGAGGAACCACAACGATTTCTTGGACCTGACAGTCACTTAACCTTTGGTATTTGGGTGTTCGATCACACAAATTTTCTTTTGATGAGGATTTTTATTGGATAACCCTTTTCTTCCATTCGGGCTTTTAAAATTCTTTTTCGTTTTCCCTAACTTTTGTCTGGACCAATTCTTTTGAATTTCAATTTGGAAGTTCAGCGGAATGCCCTAACTTTTGCCTAAGCGAATTATTTTCAAGTTTCGACTTAGCAGAGCTTTTTTGTTTCTTTCTTATTCGTACTTTTCCTTTTGAACAAGTCGTGTGACCCTAAGTCTTTGAACTTTTTGGAGGAAAAGGGACTGCTTCATTCCTTCGTCGGCGAGGGATAACCATTATTGTATCGATTCAATCTCGACCTCAGGATTTTTGTGAGGAAATAACCATTGTGGTTTTGATCTTTTCCCGACCTCATAATGCGAGGGATAAAATGTGGTGATCCTCAGATGGGACACTCCTTCTGAAATTTGAATGCTCAATCAGATTAACTGAACATCTAACCTCCCCTGGGTTAAAAATAAGGGTTTTTTTAACAGAAAATAAACTCCTACTTCGAAGGATCAGAGGCGTTAATGAGGGTTTATCTCCCTTATATCTCTAGTGTTTGGGGATTGAAACAAGGCATGTACATTGTTAGCAAGGTTTTTACTCGAAAGCATACCATTTTGGATTCCAAGTAAATTGTTGTCATCATCCCTCCAGAGTCATTGCTTTATTAACTATAGTTGAATATCAAAACAGAGTAAAATACGAGTAATAACGAATGGATTAATTCAAGAAAAACATATTCAATGCACTATGCTTTAATATTCAAAAATACAATCAAGTTTGCATACAAGAAAGTACTGAAAAAAACAGTTAAGATTGAAAATAAAAATGCAAATGAAATTTGAAATTTCCATGTTGAGGTGACAAGACTCGGTATGGAATGATTGCTTCAAACGATCTTCAGCAACCTTAAGGCTCACTTAGATAAAAGATTCCCCTCTGATATGGACACAACAGTCTCTGAATTTCTCCAAGCTTGGACTTTATCTCTGGATGACAAACCATCTTCAACTTGAATAGCCGAGTGCCTCAGAATAATTGTCACTAAAGATTCTCTCAAAAGAGAGGGAGAATGATGTACCAAGAGAAAAGTTCGAAATTGTCCATCACCTTAGAAATTGGACTTTGAGAGAGATTCCAGGAAGGAGATGGACTTTGGTTAAACCTCTTGAAATCTTCAACATCACGAACAAATTCCTCCGAAAGAGAGACACGCCTAGCATTTGCATCGGGAGAGAGAATAATCAACTGAATAATATCCAAAGCATGAAGCTTAATCAAATGAATTCCCAACGGACGAGGAAGTTCCAGGATTTAAGGCATTCAGATGGTATCAACATACTTCTCAGGCTTCTTCTGTCTCTGCTTAAAAGCATTGCCCCATGGATTCACTTGGGGAACCAACACTGACTGCTGAAGAGAAGATCAGGTGGCCCAAAGTTGTAGAGAGTGCCCCTGTTTGAATAATTGGGTGCCCCGACGTGATAACCATATCAGACGTTGGTACCATGATCAGGAAGGGAATTTGTAGGCGATACTAAAGTATATAGCCTAATCACTGAAGCTCAAACAAGCGCAGAAACAAATGAGAATAAAGCACTTAGATGGGATCAAAGACGTTCTCCAGACCTAATTTTCCCTTGCTTATAAAACATATCCCTTGAATTAAACTGGGAAATGGGAACCGTCTACTGATTAGACGTTCCAATAACTCAAGATAGTGGATGAAATCCACAAGGCATTCCATGGTTTGAAACAAATCCCAAAAGATGAGGAGAAGAGAATAACTCATGTTGCAACAGTCGGTGTAGGATTTCTGACGCTATCATCAATACTTCCACGACCTGAATCAACTGGGTCTTCAACTTACTATCTTCTTTCTAAAAGAGTTCCTGATCACGGGCTAAGGCTTGCGTGTATAACATAAACAACCACATCTGAATCTTCATCCCGAACAATACCCCATCAAGTTGTTCCATAACTAATCTCTGAACATGTGACATCAAGAATTAAAGTCTATAACTCTGGGGAGAATACCAGTTCTAAATATAAATCTCCAACTCTGAGTACCTGTTATGAATACATGAATATGAATGAGGTGTGTGAGTGAATGCAATGCCATGTTTGATCATTTCCAAGGAACCCACATGCTTTTAATTTTGATTTTAAACCAGTAAAAAGTGGAGAAGTGCAACACAAAGCTCATAAGCATGGTTCCTTGAAAATGGGAAGAAAATGTGTGTTAAAATGATGTAAACATGTTGTATGTTCAACAACATATGATCAAGGTTCCATAAACATGGAAAAATGGTTACACTGTCTCTAAACTGAATGATGAACATCACCAAATCAAAGGTCTGGAGCCATCTCGGAACACATAAGAGCCAAGTACCAAGTGGATCAGCAACTGCATGAGACCAAAATCTCACTGTCATAAAAGATAACTGCCAAACTTCTGAAATAAATGTCCATTAGAAGGTGAGAAGTCCGAAACAAAACCAAGAGAACACACAGTTGCCGACAGTATCAAAGTCACCATAAAAAACACACAGTAACTATCAAAATATGGATACCAACAAAACTCAAAAGTCACCAAAGGTACCTGTAAGAATAATTCCCGCCCCACTCACGGGTGAAACTAGGTCAAGGTAAGCAAAGGTAACTCAAAATTATGGGTTTGCTTGAGAGTACTATCATCGTACACCTACGTGATAAAGATAACACCTCATTAAAACCTAATCTGAACATGGACGACACAACCTTCTAGGGAAATCTACATCCCCTATTCGTCGTGTTCCACTATATTCCTAATGTTCCTATTATTTGTCACTTAGCATGGGTATTGGGCCTTTAACCTCGTAGTAACACCCATCCAACAAAGAAACGCAGATCTAGCATAACAGTAGCATATGGAAAGTGATAAAATGTATGCAAAAACATATGCAAGCAGATAAACATGTACAAAATGAACAAGCTATAAAGCATAAAAATAAACACCCAATGAAAATAAAGCAATATCTAGGATCGACTCCGAGATGGACCAGCATTTGGTCGACTATTCCCCATTGACGTCGCCAGCTGAAAAAACCGGCCGAACCGTCATCAGATAATAAATTAAATGAAGTCGCCATTGAACTTCTTTTATCCCACCAAAAGGGAAAGGTAAACATCGAGAAAACCTGAAGGGGTGTGTAATACGGTGGGACAACTGACTTGGTTGTTTTGCATTTCATCGCAATTGTTGCTGATAGCAAGAGTCGCCGCCGACTTTTCTTTTATCCAATAAGTAAAGGGTGAAAAGAACAAGAAAGACCTTTGAGAGTTTCTTGAGTTCGGGGGGTAAATTATGAAAAAGGAAGGTGTTAGCACCCTTTCATCCATAGTTATCTATGGGCTCTTAGTTGCTTGCTAGATTACTTTTGAAATTGCTTTGATTGAAATGTGTTTGTGATAGGTTTTGAAAGTATTTTTGCAAAGCGTATTCATTTAGGAAAACTTTGTAATGATTCTCGTCTCTATAAGAATGCATACAAAGTGTTAGACTTTTGAAAATATTTCATGTTTTGAAAGTGTTTGGTGTGTTTGAAAATATGTTTGTTTTTGAAGATGGATTGTGAGTAAGCAACTAAGAATGTTCTACCTACTCAAAAGTCTTTTGTTCATTTCTTCCTTCCCTTGATATTCCTATCTCACAATTGATTGGTAAGAAGCCTTATCTTGGGATGTAAAGGGACGGGCGTGGGTAATCGTATAGTCATGAATAACAATAGTGTCAGATACCTTAGCTTCTCTCTTAAGGGACTAAGATCATTTGTAAGGCAACATTCAAAGCGTCATCGAGGGACTATGATCTTGTATTTTTTATTGTTGTTTCTAAGATGTCTCACATGCATATTATGACCATTTTCTCAAGGCAACAAGAGGAGTTAACCCTAGAGGTGCAAGTGTGCAAGTGTTTGTATTTAATGCTTGATTTATCTTGAATTAGGGTTTTCTAAGTATTGATTTTATCTTTCCATACAAACCCTAATTACTAACATTTATATGAAAGTGATAATTTACAGAAAGTAAATATCCTACGCTATTACATCATTTTGGGAATGGGGTGTACAAATTTACAAATGGGAATTGCAAGAAATTAAACCTAATTATCTATTACAACCATATTGAAACTTGAATAATGTACAAGAATTGAAAGGAATATAATGTACAAGACATGAATGAAAAGAAAATGAATTTGTTTTGATTTTGTTAAAGAAAGATTTTAGCCTATTTAACTAAAGGAAATTTAATTAAACTAAAGAAAAATTAAGATTAAGTTAAAGAAAAGAAAATAAATAGGAAAATGTTTTTGGTCTTTTTCATTGTAAGAAGTTAAAAAAACTAAATTACTTAAAAAAGTTAAAATAATATTTTTGGTGTTTTTTTGATTAATAATAATGATAATAGGGAAAGAAAATAAAAATAAAAATAGAACCAGGGGGGGTTAGAAAGATAAAAATGTCAAGGCACAGCCAATGGAGGCCCAGGCGCGCTTTCTGCAAACAAAAGAAAAGTGAGAAAATTTGGAAAAATGACAAAAAGTAAGAAAATTTGGAAAAATGAGAAAATTAGAAAAGCGTGTTGTTTGTACCACTGGGGTGGTCTGTTTCATGCGTTAGTTATCCAACTTGCATTGAATATAAAATGAACTCATTTCTGAAAATTTGAACATGGCTTCATCTTCTTCGTTCGCGCGCTCAGGGATGCATAACTCCATTGTTAAGTTTCGAAAAGCTTCATTTCTCAGCTAAATAGAAAGATGTAAACATCAAATCGGCCTAAAATTTGAATACAAATATAACCATATAATTTTCGAAAGTTATGGGTCAAAGGTTAGCATGAATTTTGTTCAGTACCAAAATCAAAACCTAACTGGTCAGAGTTGAAATTCTTAAGGCACAAACAAAGAAAATCAAAACTGAGAGCATGGTCAGCTTCCTAGATATGATATCTACATTTTTTTCTTTTATTTGTATGTGATAAAAATGCTTATATCAATATATCACAATTAATAAATCTCACATGTTGAAGTGAAATTCGAATGACCTCTATATGACTTCCAGAAATGACTTGATGATAGATTAAGCTTACAGGGACTTTCCTTGAGCTAGTGGGATCACTACTTTTCTTTAAAAGTCACTGAATCAAAAGGCTGGTATATGGAAGCTGGGAGTGAATCGAAAGAATCACTAGCTTCCTTGAGAAAAATTTTGAGGGCTTTGGGAGTGTTCTAAGGCTGGTATATGAAAGCTTAATGAATCGAAAGGCTAAAAAACGTACAAAGGGATTTGATACTTTTTTTGTGTAAAGTCAGGATGTGCCAAGTTTTGTGCTTGTGTGTAAGTTCTGAGTTTTTTTAGAGTTTTGGAAGTGTTATAAGGCTGGTCATCTCCTCTTTTATGTTGCAAATAATGTCTCTATTTATAAGGAAGAGGTTTAGCATCTTATAGTAACCAAAATCTTGAGATAACATGTTATGGTTTATTTGAAAACGAAAAAATCAAGTTGAATGGATTTTCATGGTTCCAAAGTTCAAGTACAAGCATGGCCTGATGTTTCTTGGGTGCAAGAGACTTGATTCGTGCTTTTGATGTTACTTGCAATCAAAGATAAAGGTTACAACGCTCAATGCATTGATAATTTTCATAAAGTTTGCTTTATGGAAAGATCTTTTGAACAATGGTTTAATAACTTGGGTAATAGCTTAATTCATTGTGTAAACAATTAATTATAGAGTGAAACACAAGCTTGAGGCCTGCAAAGCAAGATCATGTAGCATGGCCTATGGATTCTGTCTTCAACATGATTCCTTGAATCAAATACTCCGTCCTTTTGTTTTGATCACATAGATCCACAACTTTCGACCAAACTCATCAACAGATAAAACAATATTTGTTTCCACCAATTGTATATTCTTCGAATGGATCACATTCATATGAATGTACCACTTTGTGGATCGAAGCAAGAATGAAGGTAGACTTGTAATTCATAGTGCTGAAACTATGTGTGTCGTAGGGTTTAAAGGTGGATCGAAGCAGGTTGCTTGAAGGAAGCCATTACCCAGTCGAAGCTTATGGATCAAATCAGGTTGCTCGAAGGAAGCCATTGCACATTCGAAGCTTGTGGATCGAAGCAAGCATGAAAATAGTCATTGCCTAGTCAAAGCTTATGGATCGAACAAGCATGAAAATAGCCATTGCCCAATCGAAGCTTGTGGATCGAAACAGGTTTCTCGAAGGAAGCCATTGCCTATTCGAAGCTTGTGGATCAAAGAAGGCATGAAGGAAGCAATTGCCTTGTGGATCGAAGCAAGCATGAAGGAAGCCATTGCCCAGTCGAAGCTTCTGGATCGAAGGAAGCATGAAGGAAGCCATTGCCCAGTCAAAGCTTGTGGATCGAAGCAAGTTGCTCGAAGGAAGCCAATGCCTAGTCGAAGCTTGGGGATCGAAGCAAGATTTCTCTTCTTAGACTTGTCAAAATATGCCAACCAACTCCTTTTGATCATTCATGTGGTTCGAACAACCTGAACCAGATTTTGAATTCGACATGGTTATCTACAACTGCACACCCTTTTTTATCTGCTTTTCCCTTTCGACAATTTCCTCTTCCTCCTTTCGAGGATTCAGAAGTTCCATCTTTGACCTGATGCTTGAGAGCCCAATATGATCCATGGAAACTATATGGGGCATTAAAAGTCCAATTGTACTTGTGCAAAATCAAACTCTAGTTTTTGAGTCATCAGTGTTCGAGGAGGTATCTTGAGCTTATCAAACCTTGTGCAGTCTTTAATCAATGGAGATCTTGAGAGAGAATTCTTGATAAATTGAGAGGGAAAATTTTGGGGTACAATAGTTGCCCCTGTTCAATCTTCTTAAACCTGAAAAGTTAGATTGGCGAGTCCACCATTCGTGACTTGAAGGTGGAAGATGATTGAACACTAGAGTGACCAGAAATTTACACTCGACTATGTGTTAGTTAATTATGTAGGGAATGAGCTTAAAGATGCCATTTGGAGAGGTGATGGAGAGTTGTCGGAGATGGGCTTATAGATGTTATCCAAAGGTGATAGTTGATAGAAATTAGACTAAGTCTAAGCTTGAATATAACTGGGAGAAGTATCAGAATAAATCTTTGGTCAATTTAATTCTGAATAATATGCTGGAATGGACCCGTGTTAAGCCGTGACTAGAGATGAATATGAAGGAATCAATGTAAGACTGCTTCAGGATGAATCCGTGTGGGACTGCATCTGGAAATTCATGAGAAGGAACCTGTGTAGGGCTGCTTCGAGATGAGTTTTTGTGAAACTTTATCTGGAAATTATGAGAAGGAACCTGGGTAGGGTTACTCCAGGATGAGTCTGCATAAAACATCATATGGAAATATTTGAGAAGGAACCTGGGTAGGGCTGCTTCGGGATGAGTTCGTGTAAAACTGCATCTGGAAATATATGAGAAGGAGCCTGGGTAGGGCTGCTTCGGGATGAGTTTGTGTGAAACTTTATCTGGAAATGTATGAGAATAAATCTTTGTAAGATTGCTTCGAGATGAGTTTGTGTGAAGCTGCATCTGAAAATTAGAAGGAACCCAAGTAAGATTGCTTCATGATGAGCTCGTGTGAAGCTGCATCCTGAAATTAGAAGGAACCCATGTAAGATTGCTTCATGATGAGCCCGTGTGAAGCTGCATCTGGAATTTAGAGGGAACCTGTGTAAGATTGCCTCATGATGCGCCTGTGTGAAGCTGCATCTGGAAATTAGAAGGAACCTATTGTACCCCAAAATTTGCCCTCCCGTTTTTCATTCAAGATACTATCCTAGGGTTTCTTGAATAATCAAATTGGCTCAAAAGTTGATCAGACATATTTTCTTCCTAGATAATGAGTCAACAATTAGGGTTTAGTATTTGTCAAGAAAAATTGAGTTTCCAAAGTTTCAAACAGTTTTCATGGTTCTTCATGTATTCTCATGGATGCTTGTGCCATGTTTCAAACCTCGCATTGCAAGTTTGCTCAGTCGATGGCTCAGATAACTGAAAACGACTACATTGACCAAAAAATCGACCTTTTGTGAGAGCAAGTACAAAAGATTATAACTTCTTCATTATTCAATATTTTTGAGTGGTTCTTCTTGTGTATGACTCTCCTTGACGTCATCTCCAATTTCTCTTCACAAATCAAGAGCTGATTACATGTTGAAGATCACCAAAATTCAAATACTTTAGAGGTCACTTCATGGACTTTGACCTAATCTTAAGTAGCCGTCGTCTAATTTCTAAGAAATGTGATTCCTAAAATTATAAGATCTTGAGAGGATTATTTCTGCATATGGTCATAAGTGATGTCACATACGAGTTTATCTTCAAGGATCGAGGGAAAATTGTGTTTTGAAGACTTTTAAAATTATCGAATCGTCGCAAGTCATTTGTTTGATTCCGAATGTTAACCACAATTGTTTTCTCAGGACTATGATTCTAATGTTGAAGTTTGTTAATTTTACAAGATTGATGAATGTTCTTAAAGCATTTTGTTTTGGCAATAAAGTTCCATTTTGAATCGAGCATGGCGTACGAGTTCATTTTGAATGCAAGTTTGATTTGGACATGATGTGAAGATTAAGATTTTCATTTAAATGACCATGGTTTTGGGTTCGAGTTAACCAAGTGGAATTAAATTCTTGAGCATTTATTTTGTTAATGAATTTGATTGGAGTACAAGGCGCATGGTTTACTTGGAATAACAAGTTACAAAATTCATTTATGGTTGCTCGAAGTTCAAGTTACAAAATCAAGATGTGTTATTATAACCATTCGATTGAGAATTTCAAAGTTCTAACGAAATCCAAGATTTGTACAACAAATTTCATCACTCATAAATTTATTCATGCTTTGTGTTCATTACGTTACAAGTAAAATATAAATTACAATGCTCTGTTTACAAAAAGAAATTTTGTTTCTTCAAATCTTCTCTTGCTTCATCTTCAAGAAATTCATCCACACCTCGCCATGGTTTTCTCTTAACTTTACCTCGCTTGCCATCCACTCCTCGTATTCATGAAACAAGAAAAGGGAAATTAGCAAGCAATCAATATATGGAAATTCAAGAAAGAATGATTTGCAAAAAAGGAAAACTCATCATTAAGGATTGTATTTAGGAATCATATTTAAAGGTTGTTTGTTTTTAATCATAATCCCTCTTATCCAATTTTGCAAATCACAAGGTTTGGGCCTTGGTTCACAAAAAAGGAAAAGAAAATTTGCAAACATAGCATAAAAGCCCAAGGCTATCCAACAAGCAACAAAATATTGCAACAAGCCAAAACAGCAACCCAAAGAAAGGCTGCTAAAACAACAGCAATAGCAAGGCAAACAAAAGCTAGGCTGCCAAATACACAAACAAACAAAACAGGATGCAATACAACAGGGTCCAAGCAAAAGCAAGGGAAAAACTGCAAACAAATATAATAGCAAACAAGCTGCAATGCAGCAAACCTGCAACAAATATTGCAGCAAAACAACAGTTGATGTAAACATAGAAAGCAAGCTGCCCAAATGCTGCCAAACACACAAGCCAACAAAGCAGAACAAATGCAGCATAAAGATAACAACTGCAATAAGTGAAACAAAACGGAACAAGGCAAAACAGCAAGCTAGCTTGCTCAACAATCTCAACTACATCATCATTTTCCTAACCTATGCAAACCCTTCAGAAAATTTTGTGAAAAGCAAAATGGCTTTATATTTCATTGAAAGATAAAAGAGGAAAGAGACAAGTTTGAAAGATATCACCTAGCTCACACAACATGCCAAAGTCAGCTCTGTCCAAATCTGCCTAAAACTCAGCCCAAATATTGTACAAAATAGGCAACCTAAGGCCTGCACCTCAACATGTTCAAAGTCAGCATACCACAAATATTAAAAAGCTCAAATTCCCCCCCCCCCCCCCCCCCACACACACACATTTCACCCTTATTTTCAATATAATAACAGTTACTATTTCATAAGAAAAAGGGGAGTAAGGGGGCAAATCCATCAAAAAAGCATACAAAACAAGAGAGCACAAAAAGCTAGAAAACCAAAAAAAAAATAGAACAGAATCAATAACAATTGTTATCCATCACCACAACTTGTATCAAACATAGAGATTGAATCGACTTCAACTCAAATCCACAATCCTTTCCAAATGATTTTCCTTCCTCACTGACCCTCAGTCACAACTGAACACCATCATCTATCTCATCTCTCCATCCACCAAACTCAAAACAACTAGCTTCCAACAGGGAATCGTAAGAAAAGAAGCCAACAAAACCAACAAGAGAACAAAAACCAGCAAACGAAGGAGGAATCCATACCAGCAATAAAATCTTCAACAAGTATGATTCTTTCCCCTATTCTCACACCTCTATTTGCATACTTTCTGCACTAATTATGGCATGATTCCTATGTGTTACTGCATTAGAAAAAAGGTAATAAATTAGTAAAAAAAAACAAATAAATCATTAGACAGAAAACTAAAAAATGCAGTAAAGCAAGCCTTCAACCTTCTCCAACCCATCACCGATTCTCCTTCATGAACAGTATAAGATACGAAGTTTAGGTTTATAAATAGGTTTGGACTTGAACCGATAAGAGGGTAGCATCGCTAGGTCGAATCGGCGAGGATGAGAGAGGTGAGAGAGACAGGTTCAGGTTACAGAGTTGTTGGAGAAAGGTGAGGATAAGATGACGATGGATGTCTTGTTTTAACAGAGGGGTATCGAGAGAGAGGGAAGAAGAGAACGATAGATTAGGATGAGAGAAAGGGTTTTCAATGTTTTGTTTTTTTCTTTTCCTAAACAACAACAACGACGCTTCTGTCTCTAGGGTTTCAAACCCTTTCCATTTTCTTCCCAGAACCGGGTTTGGGCCTGGTTTATTTGGCCCAACCCATTTTTTAGCTTTAAATTATATATTGGAAAAGGTAATTAAAGTGATGAATGAACAATTGATGTGTTGGTCAAGGCGTTGGTGTTTGGAGGAGAAGTCCCGGGTTCGAGACCCATTGGGGACGTTTTTTCCATTTTTTTGTTTGTTTGTTTCATTTTTTTTTTGTTAAAACAAAAGCTCTTTGGGCTTTAACTTCTAAAGCCCATGCTTTCAAAAAATTAGCATCACCCCCATTTTCAGTTTAACACCACCTTTCTATCTTGTTTTGTTTTAATAATTTAGTTTGTTTTTATTTGTTTCATAAATTTATTAAATTATGTAAATTTGTTAGATAATTTTCTTAATTAGATTAGTTATAATTTTTAATTTAGCAACATTTTGTAATTAATTAACTTTTTTTATTTAGTCTTAATTTGTTTGATTAATTTCTTCATATTAAAAAACACTAAAAGAAAAATAAATACATTTGATTTAATTCCTTTAGTTAATTATCTTCTTTAAATAGCATAGAATTTTATTTTTCTTTTCAAACTTTTCAAACAAATACCGAGAATTTTATTTCCTTATTTATACTTTGTTAATTAATTTTACTTCATAAATTTGTTGTAGTTTCGATTAATTGCTTGATTTGATTTGATTGTATTGTTTGCCTATTTGGACTTTTAGTCGCATTAATCCATCCCCATTTGTAAATTTGTACCCCATTCCCGAAAGTTATGTAATAGCGTAGAATTTTAATTTCCGCAATTTACTATTTTTATACTGTATAGTAATTAGGTGTGCATGGCAAGATTTAAAATCAATCGCTAGAGAACCCTAATCAAAGACATATTAACTTGAATCAAACATACTTCTCACACGCGCACCTCTAGGGTAACCTCGCTTGTTGCCTCAAAAGCACAGTCATGTCCCTCGAATATGGGACGCTTTTGCAAAGACCCTTCGATAAAAAAGACCATAGTCCCTCGATGTCCCTCGATGTTGCCTTCGGTAAAACGATGTAGTCCCTTACGAAAATTGCTAAAGAGTCTCACAAGTTACCTTCTATAATTGTACGGTTGACCCGTGCCTGTCCCTTCACATCCAATGATGGGGCTTCTTACCAAATCAATGGTAAGATAGGCACATATAAAGGAGGAGGAAAAGAATATCTAAGAACTTTTGAGTAGGTAGATTCTCTCCTAGTTGCTCGCTTGCTCATAATAAAAAATCATTTTCACACCAACACTTTCATCTTGAAACATTTTCAAAAGACAAACACTTTGTACGCGTTCGCATAGAAACGAGAGTCATTACAAAGAAGATACCTTTTCAAAATCACTTTCAAAAATACATTTCACAAACACCTCTTTGAACTATTTTCGAAACAACACTTTGTACACGTTCTTATAGAAACGAGAACCATTACAAAGACATTTTCAAAATACTTTCAAAACCCATACTACAAGCACATTTTCAAACAAAAAAGAAAGTGATCTAGCAAGCAACTAATATCCTGTAGATAACTATGAATGAAAAGCGTGCTAATACCTCCCCTTTTCATAATCTACCCCCCGAACTCAGAAAACATCTCTAAAGGTCTTTCCTGTTCTTTTAAGCCTTTCCTTTTGGATAAAAGAAAAGTAGGTGGCAACTCTTGCTATCCGCACAATTGCGATAAAACGCAAAAAAACCAAGTCAGTTCTCCCACCTTATTACAGAACCCATGTAAGATTGCTTCATGATGAGCCCGTGTGAAGCTGCATCTGAAAATTAGGAAGAACTCGTGTTAGATTGCCTCATAATGAGCCCGTGTGAAGCTGCATCTGGAAATTAGAAGGAACCCATGTAAGATTGCTTCATGATGAGCCCGTGTGAAGCTGCTTCTAGAAATTAGAAGGAACCCATGTAAGATTGCTTCATGATGAGCCCGTGTGAAGTTGTATCTGGAATTTAGAGGGAACCCGTGTAAGATTACCTCATGATGAGCCCGTGTGAAGCTACATCTTATGATGAGCCCGTGTAAAGTTGCACTTCAGAATGGTAAGAAATCTGTGTAAGATTACTTCAGGATGAGCCCGTGTAAAGCTGCATCTGGGGATTTTGAGAATGAATCCGTGTAAGATTGCTTCATGATGAGTCCATGCGAAGCTACATCTGGAAAATAGAAGGAACCCGTGTAATAATGCTTCATGATGAGCCCTTGTGAAGGTGCATCTGGTTGCATAGATAATTGCTCTGTCTTGTTTCAGGAACTAATCTTGGACCTTTTGAAAATTGTTAATGATAATTATCTGTTGATTGATCTTTCTTGAAAAGGTAAAGAGTTATCCGTATGCAATGTCATGATATATGAATTGCATTGTGTAATGGTGTTCTCAAAATAAATGAGATTGTGCTACATGCGTTTCGTAAGCATGTGCTATGATGTATGAACGTGAAATGTTATTGAAGTACATCTTTGTCCGGGAAAATAAATCCTTGACAAATGCTGGTGAGCCTTGGGAAATTAAATCCCAGACTTAAGATAGGGATGAAGAGTATGCACCTCTTCAGGCCTTGTTTTAGAATGTTTTCGTTGGGGATTCCTATTCTATTGTTTGAGGAGAACTCCCCTAGAGAATGTTGACTTTGCTTGAAGGAAAGAGTTCAGGAGTTCTAATCTTTTGTTGCTCTAGTGGGGAATTACCTCTTAAAAGTTAGTTGTTATCTGGTCGGATTCCAGGTTTCACACCAACTTTCTAGGGATAAGGAAATTAATTTTTATCTGGTCAGGTCCCAGGCTTTACAGCAACTCACTGGGATAGTGGCAAACTCTACTGGGAAAGAGGAATTTTGTTAGTGATTTGAAGAAGTTAAATTATTATTTGGTCGGTTCCAGGCTTTAGTAACTTTGCAAAACTGAGGTCAACTGTTATCCGGTCGAGTCCAGGCTTCAGTAACTTTTGGGGATAGTAACGACTCCGTTGGGGATTTCACTGGGGATTAAGGGTTGTGATCCCTTAATTTGTAATAGTCTGAGAGGCAAAATTAAGCTGGGGAATCTGTAGTTTGTTGGGGAGATAAATCATGTTGGAGAGGATATTTGATGAACTGCTGGGGAGGTGTTTTCTTTTGGCAGAAATCCTCGAGGATTCTTCTTAAGACCAACTCAGCTGGGGAGAGGTTTTCCAGAGATTTGAAACTCTGGATGGGGATTGCATGGATCCAACTTTGTGGGGATATCCATGAATTTGGCCTTGTGGGGTTTGTACCCTTATCCATGAAGATTATTCTGTGGGGATAACCTTATAAAGGTGGCTCTTGTGACTTCACTGGGGATCACTTTATGAAAGGGACTTTGTGGAGATTAATTATTGTCCATAGTAGTAAGCGTTGTAGCGTTGCCAGAAAATGTGTACTTGGTCGTCGTGACCCATTGCTAGAATTCATGTTCAATTACCCCAGTGATTCAGATGTAGACCTGCCTCTGGTTATTCAACACTTCTTGAGAGATTTCTTGGAATCTCGACTTGACTGCCACATATGGGTTGGACTATAACATATGATTCCCCCTTGATTATTGGATATTTTTCATTGGAAGTGTCTTCCCATTTGAAGTGATTCTATTTCTTGAGAGAATTTCCGTTCATTGGATATTCGCCTTGCGAATTTCTCCGTTTGTCAAACAATTAGTTATATGCAAACAACAATATTCAAACAGTGCAAAGTTTTATGTTTGTATTGAAGTTTTCAAAATGCAGTTTTAACAAATAAAAGAGTTTTATAAGAATATGAATTCAACTCAAGATTTATAGTAAGCCTTACAAGAGTCAGGACACCTTTTGTAACAGTATGCTTTCGAACTAACCTATGCTTTAATTAGGACTTTTAAAGGGTTGTAGTGTGGCCTGGTTCATGGTTCAAGAAACAAAGGATAAGGCTTGAAGTGTATTTGTACAAAACTCGTTCTTCATGATGTTCTTCAGTCTTATCCTCAATTAACTATGCGTTTGAACTCCTATTGAATCTGGAATGATAGTTCAGATACTTGGAAGTTTATTTGTGAAGGCAGACATTTTTGCAACATTTTCATGTTGTCGAGGATTTGTAGCGACCTCTTTTTGATTTATTATCCCTGATTTTGTCCTGACTGTTTTTTTTTGTTTTGTGACTACAGTCATCGGGATGCCTTAGTTTTTCTTAAGTCTCCTTCGTAGGTTTTGACTTAGTGGGCTTTTCTTTTGAGAGATAATGACTCCCTATTTTACGGGGAACCATCATCGGCTTTTGATTCAAAAGGATGTTTTTGATTTCATTCATTGTGTATGAAATGAAAGCTTGTGATTGAACGCACATTTGAATTAAACTGGGAAACTACCCTGCCCCAGCTTATGATTAAAGGTTTTAATTTGTGTGAAAAAGAAAACTCCTACTTCTTTGGATCAAAGCAGTTGACTAGGGATTATCTTCCTTATAACTCCACTATTTAGGAATTGAAAAAACCTCATGTACATCGTCAGCAAGGTCTGTCCAAAATCATACTGTATGAGATTATTGTATTGATTTCGTCATCCTCCCTCTAAAAGCTTACAACTTTTAACGAGAGTTAAATATCACAAAAGGGAATAAAAGCACAGTTTAAATATAGCGAAAACGAATGGATTAATTCAAGACAAACATATGCAATGCATTAATGAAAACAAAGTTTGACATAATGGATAAGTGTTCAAACAAACAAAAGAAATTACAATTGAAAATGAACAAAAATTTCTTCACCTAAACTTTGTCAGTTCAGATGGTGTATCTTTGAAGGGTGATAGAAAAACTCAACTCGACCATCTTGTGTGAATTCCAATACTTCTTCATCGATCAGGTCTTGAATCTGGTTCTTCAACGCCATACAGTGGTTAGTGTTGTGTCCACGACTATTGGAATGGTATGCACATCTTTATTCATGTTAGTAGTGGGGAGGAGAAGTATTAGGTTTCTGAGGAGGCTCCCTTAATGAAACCAGCTTGGCTTCCAACACATGATGCAATTCTTGAGCCAATGGCATGTTGATCTCGGTAAATTGTCTTTTGGGTGCATCTTGCTTGTGCTGATCACCCTGTCGTTGTTGGCAAGGTTGTTATTGGGCTTATGATGTGGCAGCACTTTGGAAAGGTCTACTCTCCACCAAACAAAATTCTTGTCTCTTCGGGGGATGATTAATGACTTGATCCCCACTCTCGACTGTTTGTTTCATACGGTTGCATCCATCTTGATTAAGCTTTTCGACAAGAGTTCTCAACTCTTCTTGTCTCTGAGCCAAGTTTTGGATAAGAGCCACCTGGCCCACCATCTGTCCCAACATCTGGATTCTCATTGTTGCTATCTCAGTTTGTTACCGTTTCAACTGGTCATCCCTGTTGTCCTCAGGATTTTTCTTGGTCATGCTCCTAGTGAGGAGTGCTTTCATTTATTCTTGCCCCTTAGATAGGTTCAAGAAAATTTCTTGAAGTTGAGCATTTTGGGTCTGAAGGTCTTTGATAGTCTGTTCTAGAGCCATCTCTACTGAAATAAACAGTAAGCAGATGAGAAACATGTATGGGGAAAACCTGTTATGATGACATGCATGATATGTAAAATGAAATGTTTTCAAGGATTTAGAAGATTTAAATTTGTTTATACAAAATGGAACAAACATTAATTGTATTAATAAGTTCAAATTAATTACAACATGCCTCTTGGGCTTACATTGAAACAAAAGAAACAAAGTGAACTACAATACAATAACAATGGCTCAAGTTTCCTATGGATGCTTCCTCTTTTGAGAGATATAGGCATTCAAGTTCCTCTCCCCATGAAGTTGTCTCGTGAGCTCCAATTTCTTCTTCTCGCTTGCATAAAACTGGGCTTCAAAGGTGTCTCACTCCCCATTTAGCTGAATCCAAGCTCTTTGCAAATCTTCAAGAGAAGTAGGCATATCAGGATAAAGGACAATATATGGAACATCTCCTTTGGCAACAGGCTCCAGGAAGATTGGCAAGATTGTGTGGTAAGGCATCACGATACTTTGAGCACGAGTTTATACCCCTTAAGGCAAGGCTCAATGGGATGGAATTTTTATGTCCCAATGCCTTACTATCCACTTTTTTGACCATTCTCCAAGCTCGTACAAACCTTTGACGATAGCCTTATTCATCTCCCTCATAATCGAATACCAAACCTTGGATGATTACATCATGGGGACCATATCTTCGTGCATACCCAAACTGTCGTAAAGCCAAACAAGGGTTATAGGTAATACCTCCCCTAATGACTAAGAGTGGTACATTAGGGAACTCCCCACAACGATCAATAATAGTAATGTCCTCCAAGGATCGATAACACCAATGAATATCATAATGTGTGAGTGATATCATCCTTTGAGACCATGTCAAGCCTTGCTCATTCTTTAATGTTAATCGAGGTAGATGCGAAATAAACCACCTAGACGGTAATGGAATGCAACAAAAAAGAGTACCCATTTTCTTCATGATGCAAGTGTGGGAACAATGTAGAATGTCTCCATGCAAAGTAGGTATGAGATTACGAGAGAGGAAAACCTTGACAGCATTCACATATATGAGTTGGTCCGAATTGGGAAATATAACCAAACCATAGATTAGAAGGGCCAAGACATCCTCAAAAGCTTGAAAATCAATATCTTCCCAGAACAAACGATCCCTCTCTAACAAAAACTTGGCTAAGATACCCTTAACTCCACTTCTTGTCTTCCAATTTGTCACAATGTCAGATCTCTTCAAATGCAAGGCTTTGGCAATAACTTCAGGATTTGGAGTCTCCTCTAAACCGGTGAATGGTATTTGATCAAGCACAGGCACTCCTAATAGTTGAGAGAATTCTTCTAATGTAGGAACCAATTGGTAGTCAGGAAAGGTGAAGCAATGATGCATGGGATCAAAGAATTGGAAGAGCACACACATCATTTCTTCTTAGAAGTTTGAGGTAGCCAAGTTGAGAAGTCGACCATATTTCTTGGTGAAGGAAGAATCTCCAGGCACCCTTGATGCTAATCCTTGAAGTTGAGGATGAACTTTCACGAAGCTGACTTGGATGGTATTCCTACGAATGGGAATCATGGCCTATAAAATAGAACAAAGATGAATCCATAAGTCGTTGAAATGGTTAGTGAGAATGCTTATGATGTTATGATGTTTATGATGACATGAATAATAATAACAAACAAAGCACAAAAAAAAACTTAGGTTTAGGCTTGCATGGGTTTTATAGGCAAGTACCCTCTTGAAGTTTAGTTGGCTCTACCTGTCCTAGAAAGTAGTCAGGTTCTAGGGAATCTCAATATCATTGATCTTTCTTCATTGGGCATTGTCTCAACACAATCAATCTTTTCTTGTGGCCGAATTATCCCAAAATTCCAATCTCAATGAGTGTAGCATCGAGTAACAACCAATCTTCAGCTTTACATCAAAGTCGGCTATCTCACTACTTCTTAAAGGCCAAGTTGTTTAATTAAAGGTTCTATGGTCAGTTAGTGCTTCATGACACCACTTAGCAGCCTTATGTTCTCCTCGATTCAACACAGGGGATACCGGTACCAACAAATGCGTCACACTAACTTAGCCATTTCTTCAACCATATCGGTCTACACCGTACATTTTCCATAATCTATTGTGACTTACCTAATGATGTTCCTAGATCCGGGTAGAGGATCAATACAAAACTAAACAAGGACCCAAAAAATTTAAAGCAAACAAATCAAACAATGAAAGCAAGTAAATGTGATCTATCTCTAAGGTAACCCCACTTTTAAGTATATATCCCCAGCAGAGTCGCTAGTTTTATAATACGGTGGGAGAAGTGACTTGGTTGTTTTGCGTTTGATTGCAATTGTTGCGGATAGCAAGAGTCGCCATAGACTTTTCTTTTATCCAATAAGGAAAGGGTGAAAATAACAGGAAATACCTTTGAGAGTTTCTAGAGTTTGGGGGGTAGATTATTAAAAGGGAAGGTGTTAGCACTCTTTTCATCCATAGTTATTTATGGGCTCTTAGTTTCTTGCTAGGTCACTTTTGAAATTTCTTTGTTTGAAATGTGTTTGTGATGGGTTTTGAAAGTATTTTTGCAAAGCTCCTTCGTTTAGGAAAACTTTGTAATGATTCCCGTGTCTATAAGAATGCATACAAAGTGTTGGACTTTTTGAAAATATTTCATGTTTTAAAAGTGTTTGGTGTGTTTGAAAAGATGTTTGTTTTTGAAGATGGATTGTGAGTAAGAAACTAAGAACGTTCTACCTACTCAAAAGTATTTTGTTCATTTCTTCCTTCTTTTGATATTTCCATCTCACCATTGATTGGTAAGAAGCCTTATATTTGGATGTAAAGGGACGAGCGTGGGTCATCGTATAGTCATGAATAGCAGTGTTGTGAGATACCTTAGCATTTCTCTTAAGGGACTAAGATCATTTGTAAGGCAACGTTCGAAGCGTCATCGAGGGACTATGATCTTGTATTTTTTATTGTTTTTGCTAAGATGTATCACATGCATATTATGACCATTTTCTCAAGGCAACAAGTGGAGTTAACCCTAGAGGTGCAAGTGTGCAAGTGTTTGTATTTCATGATTGATTTATCTTGAATTAGGGTTTTCTAAGTATTGATTTTATCTTTCCATACAAACACTAATTACTAGCATTTATATGAAAGCGATAAATTGCGGAAAGTAAATATCCCATGCTATTACATCATTTTGCGAATGGAGTGTACAAATTTACAAATGGAGATTGCAAGAAATTAAACCTAATTATCTATTACAACAATAATGAAACTTGAATAATGTACAAGAATTGAAAGGAATATAATGTACAAGACATGAATGAAAAGAAAATGAATTTGTTTTGATTTTGTTAAAAAAAGATTTTGGCCTATTTAACTAAAAGAAAATTAATTAAACTAAAGAAAAATTAAGATTAAGTTAAATAAAAGAAAATAAATAGGAAAATGTTTTTGGTCTTTTTCATTGTAAGAAGTTAAAAAAACTAAATAACTTAAAAAGTTAAAATAATTTTTTTGGTATTTTTTTGATTAATAATAATAATAATAGGGAAAAAAAATAGAATCGGGGGGGGTTAGAAAGATAAAAATGTCAAGGCCCAGCCAATGGACGCCCTGACGTGCTTCCTGCAAACAAAAGAAAAGTGATAAAATTTGGAAAAATGACAAAAAGTCTCGCTGGGGCTCGAACCCAGGACCTTCTACATGGTAAGAGTTTAGCATGCCCTATTTGTACCACTGGGGTGGTCTGTTTCATGAGTTAGTTATCCAACTTGCATTAAATATAAAATGAACTCATTTCTGAAAATTTGAACATGGCTTCATCTTCTTCCTTTGCGCGCGCATAGGGATGCATAACTCCACTGGTAAGCTTTGAAAAGCTTCATTTCTCAGCCAAATCGAAAGATATAAACATTAAACTTGCCTAAAATTTGAATACGAATCTAACCACATGATTTTCGAAAGTTATGGGTCAAAGGTTAGCATGAATTTTTTTCAGTACCAAAATCAAAATCTAACTGGCCAGAGTTGAAATTCTTAAGGCATGAACAAAGAAAATCAAAACTGAGAGCATGGTCAGCTTCCTAGATATGACATCTACATTTTTCTTTTATTTTATTGTGTTGAAAATGCTTATATCAAGATATCACAGTTAAGAAATCTCACATCTTGAAGTGAAATTCGAATGACCTCTATATGACTTCCAAAAATGACTTGATGATGGATTAAGCTTGCAGGGACCTTCCTTGAGCTAGTGGGATCACTACTTTTCTTTAAAAGTCACTGAATCGAAAGGATGGTATATGGAAGGTGGGAGTGAATCAAAAGAATCACTAGCTTCGTTGAGAAATTTTGTGAGGGCTTTGGGAGTGTTCTAAGGCTGGTATATGAAAGCTTAGTGAATTGAAAGGCTAAAAACGTACAAAGGGATTTGATACTTTTTGTGTGTAAAGTCAGGATGTGCCGATTTTTGTGCTTGTGTGTAGGTTATGAGTTTTTTGAGAGTTTTGGAAGTGTTATAAGGCTGGTCATCTCCTCTTTTATGTTGTAAATAATGTATCTATTTATAAGGAAGAGGTTTGGCATCTTGTAGTAACCAAAATCTTGAGATAACATGTTATGGTTTATTTGAAAACGAAAAAATCAAGTTGAATGGATTTCATGGTTCCAAAGTTCAAGTACAAGCATGGCCTGATGTTTTTTGGGTGCAGGAGACTTGATTTATGCTTTTGATGTTGCTTGCAATCAGAGATAGAGGTCACAAGGCTCAATGCATTGACAATTTGCATAAAGCTTGCTTTATGGAAAGATCTTTTGGATAACGGCTTAATAACATGGGTAATAGCTTAATTCATTGTGTAAACAATTAATTATGGAGTGAAACACACGATTGAGGCCTGCAAAGCAAGATCATGTAGCATGGCCTATGGATTTTGTCTTCAACTTGATTCCTTGAATCGAATACTCCGTCCCTTTGTTTTGATCACATAGATCTATAACTTTCGACCAAACTCATCAACAGATAAAACAATATTTGTTTCCACCAATTTTATAATCTCTGAATGGACCACATTCATCTGAATGTACCACTTTGTGGATCGAAGCAAGCATGAAGATATGCTTGTAATTCATAGTATCGAAACTATGTGTGTCGATGTGTTTAGAGGTGGATCGAAGCAGGTTGCTCGAAGGAAGCCATTGCCTAGTCGAAGCTTGTGGATTGAAGCAGGTTGCTCGAATAAAGCCATTGTCTAGTAGAAATTTGTGGATCGAAGCAAGCATGAAAATAGCCATTTCCCAGTCGAAGCTTGTGGATCGAAGCAAGCATGAAAATAGCCATTCCCCAGTCGAAGCTTATGGATCGAAATAGGTTGCTCGAAGGAAGCGATTTCCCAGTCGAAGCTTGTGGATCGAAGCAAGCATGAAGGAAGATATTGCCTTGTGGATCGAAGAAAACATGAAGGAATCCATTTCCTAGTCGAAGCTTGTGTATTAAGGCAAGCATGAAGGAAGCCATTTCCTAGTTGAAGCTTGTGGAACGCAGCTAGTTGCTCGAAGGAAGCCAATGCCCAGTCGAAGCTTGGGGATCAAAGCAAGCTTGCCCTTCTTTGACTTGTCAAAATTTTCCAACCAACTCCTTTAGATCAGTCATGTGGTTCGAACAACCTGAACCAGATTTTGAATTCGACATGGTTATCTGACTCTGCACACCCTTTTTTATCTGCTTTTCCCTTTCAACAGTTTCCTCTTTCTTCTTTCGAGGATTCAGAAGTTCTATCTTTGACCTGATGCTTGAGAGGGCAATATGATCCATGGAAACTATATGGGGCATTAAAAGTCCAATTGAACTTGTGCAAACTCAAACTCTAGTTTTTAAGTCATCAGTTTTCGAGGAGGTATCTTGAGCTGATCAAACCTTGTGCAGTCTTGAATCAATGGAGATCTTGTGAGAGTATTCTTGAGAAATTGAGGGGGAAAATTTGGGGTATAATAGGGTGAAATCACTATCTTTCAACCACGAGATCGGGTAAGGGAGTCGTTTACGCGAGGGAAAGGTATTAGAACCCCACACATCTGTAGTACTCTATGGTATCCACTATTGTTGTTCTAATCTAAGGGTGTGTACAATCTATGTCTACGGCTTAAAGCTCAAAAGGGAATTTATGCAAATAAAAGGAAAATAAAATATGGGGAAAAAGGAAAAGATTTTTACAAATATATGCTCGATTAGGCCCCACAAAAGCCTTCACCTACATATCTGTTTTAAGGAATAAGAGAAGCCATAGTTTGGCTCACATATTTTAGTTGGTTTGTGTTTTTTAGTTAAAAAATCAAAGCAATAATCAAGATGGAAAAACATCAGATAAAATGACAAAAACATCAGCAACGATGATAAAACATCAAAACAAGGATGACAAGACATCACATGGCAACACAAACTCAAATAACATGAGAAAACATCAACATGATATCAAAATATCGGATAAGATGATAAAACATCAGCATGATAGAAAAATATCGGATAAGATGATAAAACATCACACCTAACGATGATATTGAAAAAAATCAAAGTAGGATAACAAACATAAGCGATGGCGAAACATTAGCACGAAGATAGCAAAATATCATGGCAAGGATGGCAAAGCTTCAAAACTTATATGATAAAAACATCACACCTAACAATGATATTTCGAATCAAAGTAGGATAACAAACATGTTCGATGGTGAAACTTCAGTGAAAAGATAACAAAATATCATGGCAAGATATTACAATTTAGATGATAAAACATCACACTTAACAGTGACATTGAGAATCAAAGTAGGATAACAAACATGTGCGATGGAGAAACATCGGCAAAAGGATAACAAAACATTACAATTTATATGACAAATCATCACACCTAACAATGATATTGAAAATTAATGTAGGATAATAAACATGTGCGATGGAGAAACATCGGTAAAAAGATAACAAAATATCATGGCAAAGATGACAACACATTACAATTTAAATGATAAAATATCACACCTAACAATGATATTGAAAATCAAAGTAGGATAACAAACATAAGCGATGGAAAAACATCGGCGAAAATATAACAAAATATCATCACAAAGATTACAAAACATTACAATTTAGATGACAAAACATCACACCTAACAATTATATTGAAAATCAATGTAGGACAACAAACATGTGCGATGGTGAAACATCGGCAAAAAGATAGCAAAGTATCATGGCAAGGGCGGTAAGATGTCAACTTATCAAAGTTAAAACAAAGCCAAAAGGCGCACAAACAATTAAGATTGGTTTGTATTTTTTTACCTTGAAGAAGGATTTAAGTTAATTATAGATATTTTATGATTTGCCAAGAAGAAGTTTTAGTCTTAATGCAATATGCAAAGAAAATAAAACATCTAAGGGAGACTAGCCTAGAACTACCCCTAATAAAATCATACAATGATGGCCCTATGGTTGAGTTTTGAAAAGGGGAATCTCTACCCTATGTGAGCATACATGGATAAATATCCTAATGTCTAACTCGAAAGCTGCTCTAATCTAGTGATTCTAAGGGAATTATGGCAAATACCAAACAAGTGAGTAAACAAGTGCTTTGGAAAAAGCACACAATCGGGGTATACCGACTCAGGGGATAGGGGTATGAAGAGAAAATGCTTTACCTAAGGGGAGAAGATCACCCTAAGCAAACAAGCGGGAGACGGATGAAATAAGAAAAATGTGACGTCCAAAGCGACTGAACACCTAACCAAGATATAGAAGATTGAGGTAGAGGACAGAAGACAATATGAACGATCACAGAGTGTCAACAATGACCAATGCAAACTCCTGATAAAGCATGGGGGTTTGATTGGAAAACCTTTCCCCACTTGACGGACTCGATACGTAGGATCTTCACGACTCCGAAGCATCGACGTACAACGTGAAATAAGGATGACAAGGACTAGAATATGCGTGGGTCAATTACGGACCCTCCATGCTATCCTCCTTTTGAGGGCTTATCATCTATAATATAATGCAGGCATAAATGTAAACACGCATGCGGAATACCTACTTCAAAGGTAGTATTTTAAACAATAAACGCCCCTACTATACATGATCTCTAGAAAGCGATAAATGCTTAAATTAGATAGAAAAGGGAAAATACCAAACAAATATTAATTCGTAGAAAAGCATATCAAAACAAAGAAACCCGATGATCTTCACAATAGCTTCACCAATCAAGGAAAAGAGTCAGAAATCAAATGCTCGAAATAAGTGTCGAGGCGTCATCGATGTGAAAATAAATCACAATTAAAATCTCAAGCATATCCGCATATCGCACAATGAACCTGCATAAGACTCAGATCTCAATAAGAAAAGGCGTATCGCAAATCTCGAGTAATCGGATGATCGGGATTCAATTCCTAAAATAAAAGAAATCTAACAGTTTTTATATTTGATTTTATTATCTATATTATGTAAAGAAAAAGTCTAAAACAAATTGAAATGACTAGCAAAAATTAATAATAAAAAGAATTTCAAATATAAAATAAAGCTCAAGGGGGTGCAAGTTTACGAATGGGAATGTATCATATTGACAACACGATTTAAAAGTCTAAACAAACAACAATTCAACTCAATTAAAATTAATTAAACAATTAATTAAATTGAACCATTTTATTTGATACCATTAATTAACAAAATAATTAATGATATCAAACAATATTTTTCAATCTAATTAATTATTTAACAAAAGTATATTTTGTATTATTATTATTTTATTTACTAAAAAAAATTATTAAACAAACAACAATAAAAAAAGAAATATAAAGAACATAAATGGACTGGGCCTGAAGTCAACAATTTTTGGGGGTGCAGAAAACAAAAGGAAAGTTTAGGCCCAAAGAAGGGATCTGTTGGATCTGCTGTGGGGAGTCCTGGAGGGAGTATGGTGGGACACGCTTGCTGGAGCATCAGATGATGATATGAGAGCTAAGAGTAGCGAGGGTGCATTGGAAGATTGATAGAGAGTCATAAATTGGATCTGGAGGATCTAGTGTGTCCTCTTCATGGAGATGCACCATGGGACTACGCTTTTGAAGCGTTGAATGATAACGATGAAGATCTGAAGGTAACGAGGCTAGAGAGCATGGTTTCACATGGTAAGGTATCTGTATGAAATCAGAAAACACCCACAATGGTGGTGACAAGTGTCACCACCGGATTAGTGATTTCAATTAACACTAATTAAACAAAAAACAATGTATAATCAAAAGGAGGGAAAAATAATTATGTAACACTTTTGTATATCTCTCTCCTTTATGTTCTCTTGTTCTCTGTTTTCCTTTTGTTCAACACAGACATATTAAAACCTAGAAAAATAAAACAAAAAAGATCTAGTGTGGTGGTGTTGATGAATGTCCGCGATGGTGATGATGAACGCCTGCGGTGGCGGATGGTGGCGATGCCGTGACTTGCTCCAATCTCAAATTTTCTTGCATCGTTCGCTTTGCCTTGTTCTTATCTTTACTAATCTGGTGCTTGATCTGGCAGGAGATGAATGATTTAGTGTAGATCTTGAAAGGGAAAAGTGAAACCCTAGGTTCTCAACATGATGAAAACTGAAGATGATGATGATGACAAGTGTGACGATGACAAAGACGGAAGGCCGCGATCAAAGGCAATCTCGTCAAACAACTGATACTTCTCCCATTAACCTCTTTCCAATTTTCTATATTTTCTTCTTCTTCCGCCTCGATCTGAAAATTTGAAGGGTTATGTGAATCTGGAAAATGATGAATGTTAGGGTTTGCTGTTGTTGCACAGCTTCTCTGAGATTTTCGATTTATTTTTGTTTCTGAAGGGTTTTTGGTTGTTGCTTGATGACCTCTCTGGTTCTTTGATACGAATTTAATTTTTGAAACCTTCTTTCTATTTTTTTAGATGAAATTGATGAAAGTTTTACTATGATTCTTCTGGAAATTTCAAAATGAGCCTTATCCGTGAGAAATTCTGTTTATATATATGAAATTGTTTGTTAAAGATTGATGAGTTACAGCCCTTGGATCTGAATTCTGTTGGAGATTTGGATGGCCAGATTTGAATCTTAAAATGAAGCTTGGTTGGCAAGTTTGCTGATTTGTTAATTTTCATATTTGTGGAAGTATTGTTACTGTCGTAACTTGCTTTCAGTGAGATGTGTGAATTTGTATGTTGTGCTGAAACTTGTGATTCTGTACTTGCTATTTTCCAATTGTTTCTGTTTTGTTGTTGGGCTTTTTTAGCAATCTGATATCTTTTAATATTTTCTGATTTATGGACTTGGCATTTTTGATAAGCTTGCTGCCTATATTTGTTATATGAATTGTGATGCTGACTTTTGCTGAGTTTTAACATCCTTTTGTGAACCAGAAATAACCTTATTGTGATTTGCAATTGGTTGAGTAGGCCTATGATTGGTACTTTGCTTTTCTGATTTGTATGATGCCTTAAATGCTTGTGAACATGATTTGTGAAACACCATAAAATTTGATTCCTTAAGCAAAGCCCTAATGATGAACTTGAAAAGAAACTTCTTTTGAAAATTCTTCTTTATGTTCAATTTATTTTTTATGATTGCTTTGATTGTTTGCTAACAACTTCCTTTTCTTTGTTTCATGAGCGACAACAAGGGTGATGATGGCAAGGGCTTGAAAAAGCAAATAGTGAATGCTTGAAGAAGGATGAGAGAACAAATTGGAGACGAAGCAAGAAGACTAAGGGTACTTAAAGATTGAAGAAGAAATCACTTTTTATTTTTATCTTAGAAGAATTCGTCTTGTACTTTGATGTATTCTTAGGAATTTGAAAGTTCTTGTAATCTTGAGAATTTAAGAAATTTGAATGTCTTGCAATGACCAATGGGTATTTTGAAATTTGTATGAGCAATGGTATAAGAAACTTTGATGAACAATTTGGATGAAACTTGTATCAAATTAGACTTGTAGAAATTGATACCAAATTGAATGAGTAGAAATTGAACTCCAATGATAGCCAATCCCAAATAGCCTTTTCCATCTCACTTTGTTTTCCTTTGGAGTGTATGATGATGCTATGTGAACATCAATAAATATTTTAACTCACTTGTGGTGATAATAAAAGTGTGACATAAATCTCAAAGAAATGACCATAAATGAACTTAACCAAACATTTCAAATGGATTATCTTCCAAAAATAGTCTTGAAATTAATCAAATGATTCTTCAATTCTCAAATTCGACACCAACTTGTATCAGCAAGCAACAAACAAATGAGAATAAACAAGATTTGATCATAATGAATCCCTTGTTTTGATGAAGAGAAGTCTCGACAATTCTCGATAGAGATGGCGATATATCCTTGAAGCAATAGTCTTGACACAAACTCAAAAAACCTTGGATACAGAACATACACAAGATAAAAAGTCCTTTTGATGATCCTCAATTGATGATTGACATTGTACTGAGACAATACTCATGATGATAATGCTTCTATATTTTATCGAGAAAGACGTCACAAATTCAATAATCAACAACCCTAGCACAAGAGCCAATAGATGGGAGGAACATGATTCAATATCCAAACATTTGTCATTTTTAATTCTCTGATAAAACAAAGAAACAAATTGAAACAACACGACATTTGAGAAACCTTAGTAGCTTGAACCAATAGAAGAATAGGGATATGAGACCCATCTTGGACTGATTTCCAATACAAGGGAATTCCAAATCTTAAAGAAAAACCAGGAAGATAAGAATACCTTGTTCCCGTCACAATGCATGAATATGTATGATGAAGCATAAGCCATAAAAATTCTGAAATCAAGAGGGTAAATTTTGGGTTCAACACTCATTATTATTTCTTATTTCCACTTATTCACACCCATGTTGAGCTTGCAAAAAAGAAAACAAACTTGAAGAGAAGCAAGCATGAAACGCAAGCACGCAAGATCATTTCAACTTTTCTGATTTTTTTTTTACAAATTATCTATAACGGTTTTATTCCCTTCAAATACGATCATACCCTCAACTTTCACTTTGTATATAAGCTACCTTTCACTCTCTCTCTCTCTCACACTATGCTTCATTCTCCTCAAAAAAAACAAATCTGAAATTCCTTATCTCTGAAGATTTCTTCTAAGCTCTCTCTCTCTCTCTCTCTCTCTCTTTTCACTTGTTCCAGTCACAATTTCTCTCTGAAATTAACTTCATTGGAGCTTAAGGATCAAGATTCATAGGGTTTCATGTTTTTTTAGAGGCACCAGTTGGATTTATTTTCCAACTCGAGAGGTAAAGTTCATATCTCAAATTCTCTTAATGTATTTTAATTTAGAGTTTAAGATCTTGAGTGCATGTGCATATTTGGCTTAACAATAACTTTGATGTATAAACTTGCATAGATTTGAGGTGTAGATCTTATTTTGAACTTCTGAAGATGTCATGTACAGACGATTTTTTGTGATTTTCTTGCTTAGATTTCTGATTGATTTCTTGATGATTTTTATTTTTATGAATTGTGTGATGATCTTTTCCATGAGATCTTTAAAATGCCAATTTGTTTCACTGAAAACAGTTGAGAATTAAAGGTGTGGTGTTGATCTAAATATTGATGCACAAAATTGTAAAACACGCATGTTAGGGCTTTTCTTCAAGGTTGAAGGTGACTACGTGTTGGATCATGATTCGTCCATTTTGAATTTTAATGCATATTTTTATTAGTTAATTTAATTGTTTTGTCTAATTTTATTTCTTGATCAGAACTTGTCCAACAACTCTGAAAAAAATACCATAGGTATATTTTAATCTCTAGTACTTGATTATAATTTTTTCTGATTTTTTTTAAAAATCATTTGATTAGTAAAACAAATTCATTAAATAATTGTGTTTTGGTTAATTGAGTTTTGTACTTTATTTTTGTTAATTTTAGTTTCTGACTTTTTTCTTAATACAAAATTATCACTCTTTAATTGATTTTTTTCGGGCGTTTTGATACCAACTGTGCCAATTCTTTTGCTTAGCCAAGAGTTTGGAGGAAGGAGTTTAGCTAAAAACGATGACTGTAGTGGTATGCTTTTGAGTAGAACCCCGTTGACGATGTACATACATTGTTTCAATCCCCCAACACCGGAGATATAAGGGAGTTAGACCCTCGTTAACCCCTCTGAGCCTTCGAAGTAGGAGTTTCTTTTCTGTTAAAAAAAACAACAAAACAAAACAAAACCTTTTAACCAGGGGCAGGGTAGATGTTCAGTTGATTTGCCCAAGCATTCAAATTTCAGAAAGAATGACCCCTCTGAGGATCACTACATTTTGTCTTTCACATCATGAAAAAGGGGGAAATGCGTGTCTAAACCACGATGTTCATCTCCTCACAAAGTCCTAAGGTCGAGATCGAATCAATACAACAATGGATATCTCTCGCCGACCAAGGAATGAGGCATTTGTTTTCTTCAAAAAAAAAGGGGAAAGAAAGAAAAGTTCAAAGATTTGAAGTCATATTGACTTGTCCAAAGAGGAAAGTATGAATAAGAAAGAAACCAAAATCCCTGCTAAGTCGAAACTTGAAATAAGTCGCTTAGGCAAAAGTTAGGGCATCCCGCTGGACTCCAAAAGTTGAAATTCAAAAGATTATGTCCAGGCAAAAGTTAGGGCATCCCGCTGGACTCCCAAAGTTGAAATTCAAAAGATTTTTTCCAGGCAAAAGTTAGGGAAAAGAGAGCCTAAAAGGCCAGAAGAAAGAGAGATTGTTCAAATAAAATTTTCATCAAAAGAAGAGGAACAATAACATCAAAAAGAGACGAACAAAAGCAGCAGAAGATAGGTGAAGGTCATGTTGAAGGATTTTTCGTGATCACTCAATCATTATAAATCCTTTTGAAAGATGAATACTTGTGATAAGTCAACTTAACTTAGGACAAGAGAATATCACGAAGTGGGTGGGCACCAAATAACTTGAGCCTTGAAAACTTTTTTTCAAAAGAACCTCGAACCAGGCCACGTTACAACCTCTAAAAGTCCTAACTGAAACTAGGGTTTAACTCGAAAGCATACTACAACAGGATAACATTTCCTAAATTCCCAAATATGCACTGCATATTCATGTTAGTATCTTATCACCCGCATCTTGACTCGTTTGTCAAAAAGAAAAAAAGGGTTTTAAATTTTTTTGCACTCTAGCCAGTGGTTCATTCACAACAGAGATGCGACACTTTGTTAAGGTTTTCAATTTCAGGGCTTAAATAATCATCGCATCAGGTATGTTATTCTCAAAAAATAAACATTTTTTTGTATGCAAAACAGTTGTCTAAACATCAAAAAAGGAGTTCACACATTGAAACACCTGTAAAGAGCTTAATGATTGTCAGGAAGGGAATGTTTGGTTTTCTTCTTTCTTGGACAGAGCCCATGTATGATTAAGACTCTTCTTGTCCCCTGTGAAGTTTCTTTTCCCCAGTGAAGTTTCGTTTCCCCAGCAAAGTTTTTGCCCCATGGATTTTCTTTCAAAAAGCTTCATTCTAAGACTTCAAGTTCAGATATGTCATTCATCCCCAGTGGAGTCATTTAAGTAGGAACTCGCATTCTGAAGGAGTTTCGATTTCCCAACAAAATTGCCAACAGAGATCCCTCGCTTTGACTTCTCATTTCCCCAGCCGATCTGTTGACTGGGGCATCCTTATGTTAGAAATCTTCTCCTTTTCCCCAGTAAGGTCATTACTGTGTGACTATCTGCATGACCCGTTCATTGGTTGCACTCCAGGAATATTTCTCCAGCAAGAAAATCTTCAATAAAATTATTTATCCCCGGTGAAGTCCCGTCTCCCCAGCAGAGCTTTGTTCCCCCAACAAAGGTTTTCCATCCCTTTCCAGAAGCTGCAGTGTCGACCTGATCTTCTCTAGGAGTTTGCAATTTATTTTTGCAGCTCCCCTCAATGTTTGTGGCCCGTTTCTATTGGTCGGTCGGTTGTTATTCCCTGTGAAGCTTCATCTCTTTGAGGTTCCTTCCCCAGTGGATCCCCATATTTTCTCCTCTCCTTTGGATTTTGCAATTTATTTTTGCAAGTCATGTCAGATTCTGACTTTGTGGTTTTGGCTTCTCAATTGGCCATTCCCTTAGTGAAACTTTTTAAACATGCACCATTACATTGCATCTACCAAAACGCGTAGCATTTCCATTATATGGAGCATTGCGCTATATAAAAAGAATTCAAACATAAGCCATTATTATTTTCGTCATCCCCGATGATTTTGCTTTTACTTTAGATTATATCCCCAGCGAGGTCTCCGTCCTCATTATCTCATTTTCCTCCCCATACCAATATTCCTTTGATGTCAATCATTTGTTTGAGTGTCTACTCTTGACACTATAAGTTCAGTTTCGCCCTGGCGTGGTCTTTTCGAGTTTAGTCTTCACTACTCTCTCCGGTTCATCCCAATATCTATTGGTGCACCTTTTGGATACAAGTTTCATCCTGATATTCGCTTTCAGCAGGTTTTTTAGGTGTACGCCCTAATCTCCTTGCTTTGGGTCGAGTTTTGCCTCGCTACCCGTGCGTGAAATCCAGTTTCGTCCTGATACTCGTCTAGTTTAGTTTCGCCTAACTAGTTATTGAGTCGAGTTTTGTCACATTTTTTGCTTTCCTACCTTGGACTCTTTGACGGTGTTCGTTTACCGAGTGCAGTGTTCGTACTACGTCCCTGGTTTAAAATCGGTCTCCTTTGTTCCTTGGATTCTTCTATCAGTTTTTGTCACTGTTTATCCATTGATTAGAGATCAGCAGGTGCTCTGAGAAACATGCACTCTCACCACTTTGCTATGGGTCGAGTTTCGCCTCGCTACCCCTGCGTGAAATCCAGTTTCGTCCTGGTACTCATCTAGTCTAAAGTTTCTTCTGACTAGTCATTGAGTCGAGTTTCGTCTCGCTTTTGTTCCTCTTTTCTGGGATTCTTTCAGTTCCTTCATACTATCTATCCTAGTTGAGATTAGCAAGTGTTTCTAGAATCACGCACTCTAGCCACTTTTGCTCTGGGTCGAGCTCAGAGTTTCGTCTCCTCACCCGCGTATGTTTTCTTTTCCAGAGCTTAGTTTCGCCTATACTCTGTGGTTTGAGTTTTATCTCACCCTTTTTGAAGCCCAGTTTTGCCCTGGCACATTTGTCCGGAAGTTTAGTTGCGTCTACTCTTCTTTGTTTTTTTTCTGTTTCAATCTGCGTTACGGCTCCATTCTGACGCATGTCTTGGGGATTTTCTGCTTCTTTCTTCTTCAAGAGTGCAAATTTTAGGGTTCTTTCGTATTCAATCATCTTCAACTCCGAACGCTCGAAAGTTGTCACTTTTCTCACTTATCATGTTGAAGATATTTGAATAGGGGCAGCTGTTGCACCCCAAAATTTACCCTCTTGATTTAGGCTTATGTTTCATCATGAATATCATATTGCATTGCATTCATACATTGTGATGGGATCAAAGTAATTTGGTTATCAAGTCTTCCTCAAGCCTTGAAGGTTGTTTGCATTGACAAGTTGCTCAAGTAGAATGTTATCATCTAAACCTCTGGATCTTTCAAGCTCAAAAGTTATTGCATATCTCAAGGTTTTTCATCCATCTCTTTGGATCATCAGAGGATTGAAGTCTGTGTTTGATCACAAGGAGAATCACTCTTTGGATTCACCAGTCAAATTAGGGGTTTGTTTGTGCAAGGCTATTGGCCAATATACAAGTCTTGATCTTGGGGAGCCACAACATTTCTTTGATATTTGAAAGGTCTTTGTACAAGAAATTGTTCAAGATGCCCAAGGGATTTGAAGTTTTGAAGATGATTCATCAATCTCCTAATGTGTTGAACAAGACTAGGGTTTGGGATTTCATCAAGCTTTCTTGAGAATTTTGAAGTGAAACTTTGCACATGGCCTTTATATGTTTGGAAGATTATATGTTTGAAGTTTTAATCATCAAATTTGAAGGGAATTGGATCAATTGATTCAGAGGGGCAAAATGGCCATTTTGGTCAAAATCAGTCAAAATCAAGTTTGACCAAGTGAATTTTTGGCCAACCATCAATTCAAGGATGTACTTTTCATATTTCAAGTCCATTTTGGTCATTGGATCAAGGAGATTGAAGTTTGGGTTGAAGCTTGTTCTTGAAGAAACCCTAAAAGTTACTAATTTGGGAAAATAAGGACTTAATTTCAAAAATTCATATTTTATTCACCCTTGATCAAGAAGATGCAAATGAAATATGTTTGGAAAGCTAAGAGAATGATCTTTAGCCTCCTTTTGGTCTCATGTCTAAATTGACAAGGAATTAAGAGTTATGGTCTTTTGAAGTTACAAAATTATAGGTCATTTTTCAAAATTAATGAATTTCAAGCCAAATTTTGAGAACCTTAATGGATTAATTTGCAAAAACTCTAAACTAAGGGTTTTTAGATCTTTTCAATACCTTTCCAAATTGTTCTCATTTGTGCCAAAATTAAAAAGTATGAGCAAGTTATGAGTTTTGTAATTTTGTGGCATTTTAGTGAAACTAGACAAATATGCAAAATGGCCAATTCATGAAAACTCAAGTCTCAGCCATTCTCTTTGTTCCTAACCCATCCCATGACCTATTTGAGATTTGCTAAGGCCCATAATACCAGCCATTTCGTGTTCTATGGACCTTGGTGCTTGTTTGATTGAAAAATGCAAAAAGTTGCCCAAAGTTGCAAAAACTCCAACACTTTTTGATCAGATGGAATTAAAGGCCAAGATCCTAAGGACAATCTTCTGAAGTTATTTGGCTCACAAAACGCATAAGAAGCAAGAGAACGCACGGAAAAAACACCTGATTCAATATGCACCTTATTTTTGGCCAAAATTCCCAATCCTATCCTCCAACGGTTTTTAAGTCAGATTTCCACTTCTAACCTTCTCTACAAACTCTATATAAGAGGAAGCAAGCAAAGCGAGAGGGAGAGAACGCGCCATTTGCAAGAATTCCAGATCTGAAATTTTCCTTCATCTTCTGCAACTTGATTCGATTCTCTCAATTCCTTGGTGTTTTCTTCAAAATTCTTGTGGATTCAGCTTCAACAAAGTGAGTGGATCAAGCTAGCACCATTTGTTTGCATCTGGAGTGAAGGAGAAAGTAGAACATTTTTCACCTTGAAGTAATGATTCCAAACTTCAATTTCTGAGATGCGCTTGTTTATTGAGATGTTTGAGCTTGGATTTGTGTTCAATGATGTTAATAGAATGCTTCTGAAGCTTTACAGCTATTGATTTGGTGAATTATGCATGTTTGGTTGCTTTGAAACTCGTGATTCAGAATGGTTTTGTTCATATTCATGAATAGATTGTGAGCAATATGGTTGATGTTTTGATTTGATTTGAATTGCTATGGATTCCTTGCCATTCTAGCTTTGATTTGCCTTTGATTTCATAAAAAATGATGCAAAATTGAGTATGTTATGCTGATCTGAAAGTGAGCCCTAGATCTGGATGCTGCGCGCATTTTTGAACCATCCAGAGGTTGAAGATGATGCGGTGGCGCATCATGATTGGTCCGTTTGAATTTTTGGCTTATTTGAATTTTTGTTTTATTTGACATTTTGTTTGATTTTATTTTCTGATCAAAACACTTTCAAAAATCACAAAACATTTACCATAGGTCAATTTTATTTTCTAGTATTTGACATATTTTTTTGGTTTTTTAAAAAATGATTTGATTGGTTTAAAAAATTCATAGGCTTATTTAATTGTTTATTTGAAGATGATTTTTACTTTAATACTTCTTTGATCCAAAAAATTCCACAAAAATTGTCCTAGACTCCTAAAATAATGTAAAAATTGATTATGACTTTGGTTTATCATTTTCTTTATTTCTGATTTAAATTTTAATTTCAAAGGTTATTTATAATATTTGTCTGTTTGATTTTTATTTTAATATTTCCCTTAATTAAAAAAATCTCAAAAAATTTATGTAAGCTTGTTTTTAATCATAGAATCTGAATATATTTCTATTTTGACCCTTTCATGATTTTTAGCTAGGGTTTGCATTTTTGCCCTTAAATAATAGTTTAATTGATGATTGTTTGTTTAGTTTTTATTTTAATATTTCCTTCAATTAAAAATATCTACAAAAATTCATGGATGTGTGTTTTTAGTCCTAATATTTTAATATAATTTTTGTTGGGCATTTTTCTGACTTTTTGATTTAAATATTATTTTGATATGTGGATATTTGTTATTTGAATAATTGCTTGATTTTAATTTCATTTTTGATTTTTCCTTAATTCAAAAAAAATGTAAAAAATATATTTTCTGACATTTAGGGTTCCTTGATGATTTGTATGATCTTGACTTAATTTGTTTGAATTTTGATCTTATTTAATCAATATTTGAGATAAAAAAAGTCAAAAATTAGGGTTTTGTTGCTTATGGTGCAAGTTTCATTCTTTAAACCCTTGTGCCTTGGACTTTATTAGGAATTCAGGTCTTGTTTATAGTTCATGAATGTGTTGGGGATTTGAAAACCATTTTTCTTGAATTATTTGACTTGGTTTGATATTTTTCCACAAATGATTTTGAAAACTTGTCTAGTTTGGTAGTTTTGCCAACTAGTCTTGAACATTGGGCCTCATTTGATCCCATCTTCAATCATTCATGACTTAAGGGCTTGTATTCTGACTTCCATAACTTTCAAAGAAACTAATATTTTTTGTTTTGAATTATGGACCTTTATTTCTATTTTTGATGTAATTTTGAGGTAAAGGTACCCAATTATGTGTGCATGTCTTGTTACCATTTGATTGATGGATAATGAACTTGAGTGAGGCTTATAATTGGGAACCTAATGATCATGTTGATTTTGATTGTCCATGTTAGCTCAAGCCATTTCACTTAGATGTCTCATGTTTGAATGTTTTGAACCATTTAATGCATCATGAAGGTTTTATCTTTTATTGTGTTCATGGAGTTGTGATTGAATTAATTGTGCATGATCAAATTGTGTTTGCTACCGACCTTCATGTCGTTTGTTCACTTTATTCTCAAGCTCTTGTGATCCTTGGTTGGCATTCAATTGTCAACTCAACATGGTGATAGAAAGGAGCAACATTTCCCTATTTCTTCTGACCTAATTGTGCATATGCCTGTTTCCCCCTACCTGTCATGTCTAACATTTGATAAATGTTATCATGTTGTTCTCACCTCATCATGTTGCATCCATCCCTTATGTGAGCCATCATTCACCTTATGGAATACTAACTTGGTTGTTGAATGTGCGAGGTACTCTGAGAAAGTTTCTACTTTTGACCTAAGGATTTTGTGTTTCACATTATTTGTGGAACACAACTGGCTATATTGGCTCTGCTATTGTATTTGGCATATTTGATACTCCATGCAGGACATATACATCTGATTATAAATGTTGCACATTGTCCCTGGGATTTGTTCATATCTGATAAATTGCTTACATCCTGATGGTGCAAATGCTGACTCAATTTGTCTACTGATGCCAGCTTGCTTGAAGTTTCTCTGGGTTTCTTTTATTCTTGTTTGACTACTACATATAGTTATCTGTTTGGTATTATATCACATCCTTTCTTCCATCTTCATTTTGCATAAATCTCTGACTGCACGATGGGTCCTCTGTTGCTGATATATGTCAGGAGGCCCTCTGGTTTTTGTCTAATTGTCTGTGTTGTGTTTGTTGATTGATGAGTCACTCAATTTAGAAATTGAGATCACGACTTCGCTCTCATTGCATGTTCCCTATAGGATGTTTATTGCTTTTCTTCTTTATGTATTGATCGATGAGTCACTCAATTTAGAAATTGAGATCACGACTTCGCTCTCATTGCATGTTCCCTATAGGATGTTTATTGCTTTTCTTCTTTATGTATTGATCGATGAGTCACTCAAGTTTAAAAATTGAGATCACGACTTCGCTCTCATTGCATTTTCCCTATAGGATAGTTTTGTTAAGTTCCCTCTAACATGTTAACATAGGATAGGATCTTCCCTTTATCCTCAACCTTAGGGTCAATCATTGTATGATAACATTAGGGATAGTGCTAGGCTAGTTTCCCTTAGTTGTTTTGTTCCTTCCTTTGCATTCTGCATCTTAAAACAAAAATCTGTTTTCTTGGAAAATCATAAGACATTTCTAATGAACTCAAGCCCTTCTTCAAAGTAAAAGATACAAACCAATCTTTGCCATGATATCTCGTTATCTTGAATCCGATGTTTCGCCATCGCGCATGTTTGTTATCCTACTTTGATACTTGATATCATTGTTAGGTGTGATGTTTTGTCATCTAATTTATTGATGTTTCGTCATCTTTGCCATGATATCTTGTCATCTTGAAGCCGATGTTTCGCCATCGCACATGTTTGTTATCCTACTTTGATTCTCAATATCATTGTTAGGTGTGATTTTTTGTCATCCGTTTCATTAATGTTTCGTCATCTTTGCCATGATATCTTGTTATCTTGAAGCCGATGTTTCACCATCGCGCATGTTTGTTATCCTACTTTGATTCTCAATATCATTGTTAGGTGTGATGTTTTGTCATCTGTTTCATTGATGTTTCGTCATCTTTGCCATGATATCTTGTCATCTTGAAGCCGATGTTTCGCCATCGCGCATGTTTGTTATCCTACTTTGATTCTCAATATCATTGTTAGGTGTGATGTTTTGTCATCCTTTTCATTGATGTTTCCTCATCTTTTCCATGATATCTTGTTATCTTGAAGCCGATGTTTCGCCATCGCACATGTTTGTTATCCTACTTTGATTCTCGATATCATTGTTAGGTGTGATGTTTTGTCATCCGATTTATTGATGTTTCGTCATCTTTGCCATGATATCTTGTTATCTTGAAGCCGATGTTTCGCCATCGCGCATGTCTGTTATCCTACTTTGATTCTCAATATCATTGTTAGGTGTTATGTTTTGTCATCCGTTTTATCGATGTCTCGCCATCTTTTCCATGACTTTGTTATCTTTTAGCCGATGTTTTGCCATCGCACATTTGTTTGAAGCCGATGTTTCGTCCTTGTACATGTTGGTTATCCTACTTTGACTCTCAATGTCATTGTTAGGTGTGATTGTTTTATCATTTGATGTTTCGCCATCTTTGACATGTTACTTTGTTTCTTTTTAATCGATGTTTTACCATCTCATTTGTTTGTTTTATTTGATGTTTTGCCATCTTAACTATCTTTGTTTGTCTTAACTAAAAAACACAAACCAACCAAAAATATATAAGCCGAACTACGGCTTCTCTGATTCCTTAAAAGGGATACGTAGGCATTCGGGTAGGGCCCAACCGAGCAATATTTTATTTTCCCTACATTATTTTCTTTTTTCCTTTTGCATGCATTCCCTTTTCAGTGTTAAGCCATAGACATAGGATTTTAACTGCACCCATTAGATTAGACAACAAGAGTGGATACCGTAGAGTACTATGGGCGTGTGGGGTGCTAATACCTTCCCCTCGCGTAACAGACTCCCTTACCCGATCTCTCGGTCGAAAGACCGTGATTTCTCCCTTTTCAGGTTTTCTCGATGTTTACATTTCCCTTGCAGCGGGATAAAATACATTTTGTGGCGACTTCATTGATGTTTCATTAACATCCAGATGACAGGTTCCGGTCGGGTAGTTTCACTCGCCGACACTTATTATAATATTCATTCTCGACATGGGAAGAAAGGGGAAATTATGTGTTGTTCGATTGTGTTTTACAATTGGTTGATGTTACACATGCCTTCGAAAGGACCTTTTGTTCATGTTGTTGAGTCATCTTTATGGTCTCAACGTATCATGGGACTAACTTCATACGATATTACTTGGAAAAGTGTGTTAGGTGTGAAAGAGATCATTGTAGGGTGCGGGGAATTCCCTAATGTTCCACTCATGGGAATGAGGGAAGTTTGAAGGAAGTTTGAGTGAAAGACCAGTTGGTAGAAAGATATGGTTTTCTTGAGTAGTCAAAGAGGCTCAAAGTCGGCGTTTCTGGTACAACTAGTCGACAAGCTAAAGAATTATGGGCTAGCCATCAAGAGATATAGAGTCTTCAGTTGGCTAAAGATAAGTTGGAAGCTAAGCACTGCGAAGAGGTTAAGACTTTGAAGAAAAAACTGGGAGAGAAAGATGTTCCTTTGACTCAAGTGGTGAAAGAGTTGACAATAATCAAATCCCAGGTAGCAAATAAAGACAAGGTTCCAACAGAGGAAGCTAAGATAGGAATTGCATGTTCTGAGGATTGGGAACTAAAGTACCATTGTTTGTTAGATTTGGTTAAGAACAGGGGTTTTGTGACTGGAGACCCGTTTTCAAAGGATGATTAGCCAAGTGGTTGAGTTTAGGGAGAATTTTGTACTGCACTTTATTTTCATGTTTATTTGTTGACAAGATCATCGTCAGTCTTGTTGGATGGGGTCTTTCTTGAAATTCTGGTATCAGATATGTGACGTCGATGGAGATGTCATGGCACAAATCTCTGAGGACAATATAAAATGCAACAATATAAAAACAGTAAAAACACAAGGGATTGTTAACCTAGTTCAGTGTACAACGACACCTACTCTGGGGGCTACCAAGCCAGAGATAAGTCCAGTAAATAGTATCAATTCATAGACCCTCAGTAAACAACCACTTTAGGATCTAATCACTTAATCACTACCCGTGCCATACTTCTACCTAAGACACACCTAGGTATGAGGCCCTCCTCAAACCCCTTCAATCACTAACAATGAAAAACAACAAAATTATTAAGTTTGAGAAACCTCAATCATTCAATACTTAAAAGCTTATGAACGATCCAAAATTTGCAACTCAACTAACAAATTACAACTCAAGTATTGAAACAATACTACAGTGTATTACAATTAAAAGATTCAGACTTTTAAATACAAAGAATATACTTTTCTTTAATTGTTGCAGTTGTACGAATAAGGTTGCAAGTTCCTATAAAGGCGCAGTAGCTTCCTTATGGGCTTGGGATGAAAAACAAATATTGCAATATATTGAATACCTTGAATATCTCCATGAAAGTAGGCCAAGATATAACCCATAAAGATAAGGCAGATTAAAAAATATTCCTCCATATTTTTCGCAATTTATAAACCACAAAACCTGAATAGGGCACACTTAAAAACAGGAAACAAAAAATCTGAAAAAACACGTTCAGATCAAAAGGAAAATGTTAAGACATCTGCTTTGACATCATTCAAAATCAGTTGAGATGATTTACTTTAAATGTTAATACATTAAGAAAAACATTACCAAAGCAATGTTTTACCAAAATTGCTGCCAACAAACACTTACAAACTCCCCCTTTGGCAAATTTTGGATAAAACATTATTTGAGCACATTATCAGAGCAGCAACACAAGCAAAAGAAACTCAGTTAGCAGTTAGCAGTGAAAGATATCAGAACATCTTCTGAGACATGAAGAACCCCCTCAAACTTACCAATCAGTAAATTGTCAATCAATTAGTCAGTTTCTTCTCCCCATTTTTAGACATAATATGCCAAATAAACATGCATTCAAGAGAGTAGTAGAAAAAGAAGTACATACAAGAATATCCAAGTGTCAAGCACATACAAGTGCCAAAAAGAACATAGGGATCAAAACAGAAAAGAAAAACTAAAAAAGGAACCAGCACAAAGTCTAAATGTCTTCAGGACCAATAGACTTGGCAACTTCATAACTTCCTTCATTATCAGAATCTCCTCCTTCAGTACCCACTATATCATCAAGACTGTTATCCTTCTGTAGCTCATTTATCACCTTTTCAAATTTTAGCTTTCTTGCTGAGCTAACTCTGATTACCTCATCAAGTTCTTTGCAGGATTCTATTAACTCAGTAATCATATCATCCTTGCTTCAGGTTTGGTTTTTAGAGGATGAAGATGTCAAAACAATGTCTGGGACATGTTTACCTGAAAACAACTTGAAGTGGAGGGACAGGGCAGACTCCCTTTTACAAACTACATCAGTGCCACACATAGATGGAAAGGAAATAGGCATATTGATAGCATTGGTTCCTGCATGCTTTACAGTCTGTTCAAAAATGTTAGCACCATAATCAAACAGTTTCTTATTTCCAACAGCATAGATAAATTTTCCTAAACCAATTGTAATGATTGAGGTATGATTGGATGGGACCCAGTTAGTAGCTCTAATTCTATGCAGGATAGCATATTTCACACTTAACTTATTAACAGGGAGCTTATTCTTCATGGGACAATCACTCACTTGGTTTACAGTGATGGATTTGCACGCCTGATTATCAGTCACTTCCAACTCACAGTAATCATCTTCAGACCTGTCCAGATATCTATTGATGACAGTAGGGGAAAATTCAACACATCTACCTCTAACAAACAACTTCCTATATTCCTTACTTCTGTGATCACCACAATATATAGGAACATTAACAATAAATTCCTTAACAAGAGTCTCATAAGATTTTGTAAACCTGGTGACAGTCTTCATTAAGACAGCAAAGGAGATCAACTCCATAATCTCTTTGCACTCCAGTTCACCTGCTCCCAACTCTCTTTCAAGAGAAATCCTTCTTTGGAAGACATATTTCCACTTTTCAGCATTGCCAACAGAATGGAAGTAAATGGTGTCAAGTGGAGTATCAAGCACCCTGACAGAAAGCTTCTTGCTTGTAGACTTCTTCACAGGAGAGATGTCCTGGACATCATCTTCATCTTCATCTGAGGAGCTATCAGGTCTAACTTTTCTTTTGTTGGAGGGAGGAACCACTTTACTCCAGGGCTTTGGGGGACCATACATAGTCTTCTTCTTGATACTCTTGGCATGGGATGTGACATCCACAACCTTCACTTTTCTAGATTTGAGCCTTTTGGAAATTCTAGGCACGACATTGGAAATAAGGTCATTGTCAGACAACTCATAAACATTTACCATATTCTCAGCATTTAGATTCTTTGCAGTTTTGGAGCCAACAACATCTTCCTTAGCAGAAAAGTCCTTCTCAGCAGATGATGTCTCAACATCTTGTTCAACATTAGCTTTCACTTCTTCTAGAAAAGATGTAGAAAACTTTCCAAGTTCACTTTCAGCAACATCTTTCTTTAAGATAGATGATTCAACAACATTTTAAGGATTAGTACCTTTGTCAGCCTGAGCAGGCATTCAGGCAAGAGGAGTAGAAATCCCAAGAACAAAAAAACCCTCATTTAACACCCTATCTACCAGCCTTATAATACTCCTATCAACATTAACAATGTCTTCTTCTTACCTATCATCAGTAGTATTAGGAGCTTTACCTTTAGAAGTGTCAAACTTGTCTTTGGATTTCTTTGCATGGGACGATCTGGATTTCTTGAACTTCTTCTCAAGAGGTGGAACAGTTGTCAGAGGAGCGACGACTAGGACTTTATCAAGGGAGATATCCTCAGGATGGTTGACAAACTTTGACCTAGAAGCCTTGGCTTCATCAGAAGAGCACTTTGAAGGAGACGAAGCATGATGTTGCGACATCTTTGAATACTTTTGAATAATGGGATGAAAAATAACAAGGGTTCTTTTTCTGTAAAGGAGAATGAAGAGGTTGTGAAAATAGAAAGAAGTAATGTCGTAGCGTGTGGGAGAGTATTTGAGATAATCTTGAAATGATTTCTTAAGATACTTATTTTGTTGGAAACATAATAAATGATATAATATCACTTTAATGATATTCCCACACACCCTTAATTGCTACAAACCCTCATATATGTAGATCCCTAGTTTTCCTCTTAAGTTCTCAAACTGGTTTGCATCCAAAGCCTTAGTAAAAATGTCATCCAGTTGTAATTCAGTAGCTACATGTTCTAAGGCAACAATCTTTTCTTTAACAAGCTCTCTTATGAAGTGATGACATATATCAATGTGTTTTGTCCTGCTGTGTTGAATAGCAATTTTTGATATATTGATGGAACTTAGATTTTCACAAAATAATGTCATGACATCCTGTTTGACATTATATTCTGTCAACATTTGTTTCATCCAAACCAACTGAGAACAACTACTTCCTGCAGCAATATACTCAGCCTCAGCAGTGGACAGAGACACACAACTTTGCTTAATACTGAACCAAGATATGAGATTATTTCCCTGAAGGAAACATCCTTCTGATATACTTTTTCTATCATAAGCACTTCCTGCCCAATCAGCATCATAATAACCACTTAAAGCATAGCCAAATCCATGAGAATATATAATACCATAGTCACTTGTCCCATTCACATATTTAAGAATTCTCTTCAAATGGTTGGCATGGCTAACTTTAGGATCAACTTGATATCTAGCACACACCCCTACAACAAGGGCAATGTCAGGTCTGGTAGTTGTAAGAGATAGAAGCCTACATACCATACTTCTGTAAATACTTTGATCCACACTTACTCCTTTTTCATCTTTAGACAACTTCAGATGTGTGGGAGTAGGTTTTCTCTTGTGACTGGCATTTTCCATCCAAAATTTCTTTACTATATTCTTCGCATATTTTCTCTAAGATAAGAATATGGAATCTTCCAATTGTTTCACTTGCAGACCAAGAAAGTAGGTTAACTCACCAACAAGGCTCATCTCAGATTCTGACTGCATTTGCTTGACAAAATGTTGAACCATCTCATTTGACATCCCACCAAACACAATATCATCAACATAAATCTGTTCAATCATGATCTTCCCTTATTCTTCCTTGACAAAAAGAGTTTTTTCTATGCCTCCTTTGCTATATCCATTCTCACCAAGAAATTCTGTCAATCTCTCATACCAAGCTCTTGGAGCCTGGTTTAATCCATACAGAGCTTTCTTCAGTTTGTAAACATGGTTAGGAAAGCTTGGATCAATAAATCCCTTAGGTTGTTCCACATAAACTTCCTCATTCAGATATCCATTTAAGAAGGCACTCTTTACATCCATTTGAAACAACTTAAATCTCAGAATGCAAGCAACTCCTAAGAGTAGTCTGATTGATTCATGTCTGGCCACATAGTCAAAGGTTTCATCAAAATCAACTTCTTCAATTTGAGTGTATCCTTGTGCAACTAATCTTGCCTTATTTCTAGTAACCACCCCTTTTTCATCGGATTTATTCTTGTACACCCATTTAGTGTCAATCACATTTGTCCCTTCAAGTCTTGGAACCAGATCCCAAACTTCATTTCTTCTAAATTGTTCTAGCTCTTCTTGCATAACATTAATCCAGAACTCATCAGTTAAGGCTTCTTTGAAATTATTAAGCTCTATTTTTGAAACAAACAAGAGTTTCGCATCCCTTCTCTTGATATAGTAGTAACTCCTTTATTTAGATCTCCTATAATAAGTTCCTTAGGATGATCCATCTGAGTTCTGATTGAAGGCCATTTATTGAGTTGACTGGGCTCAGGATCTTCTTGAGTTGGATTAGGATCAATAATTTTGTCATTGGGTTCTGTTGGAATGTTTGACAAAGATGTTCCAACATCTTCTAAGACATCTTCTTCATTATTCCATCCTCTATCATCAATAATAACATTTATGGATTCCATCATAACCTTAGTTTTGGAGTTAAAGACTCTGTAAGCTCTGATATTTTTAGAGTAACCCAGGAGTATTCCCTCATCACTCTTGGGATCCATCTTTCTTCTCTGTTCACGATAAGCTAAGATGTAACATTTACTTCCAAAAATATGAAAGTATTTGACAGTAGGTTTTCTTCCCTTCAATATTTCATAAAAGGTGGTTGAGGTTCCTTTTTTTAGAGTGACTCTGTTATGGATATAGCACGCAGTATTCATAGCTTCAGCCCAAAAGTGGTAGGGTAACTTCTTAGCATGAATCATAGCTCTGGCAGATTCCTGAAGAGTTCTACTTTTGCGTTCCACAATCCCATTTTGCTGAGGAGTAATGGGAGAGGAAAATTCATGACTGATTCTTTCAGAATAACAAAAATTAGCAAATTTATTATTCTCAAATTCCTTTCCATGATCACTTCTGATTATGATAACATGACTATCCTTTTCTCTTTGAAGTTTTTGACAGAGATCTTTAAAGACTTCAAAAGTTTCTGATTTTTCTCTGATAAAACTTATCCATGTGTACCTAGAGAAGTCATCTACAACAACATAGGCATACTTCTTTCTACCAAGGCTTTCAACCTCCATAGGTCCCATCAAGTCCATATGAAGATGTTCCAAAACTTTTGATGTGGTGAGATATTGGATCTTCTGATGTGACATCTTAGTTTGCTTTCCAATATGGAATTCACCACATACTCTCCCTTCTTCTATCTTGAGCTTAGGAATCCCTCTCACAGCTTCTATAGATATGATTCTTTTCATTCCTTTCAGATGCTAGTGTCCCAGTTTTTGATGCCACAGTTTAACTTCATTTTCTTTGGCTAAAGCACATGTCGAGGAGAAGTTCAACTCTTGAGGAACCCATAAATAAAATTTGTATTTAGATCTAATTCCTTTCATAATAACTTCATTATTTTCATTGCAAATAAGACATTCTGTCTTGGTGAAATTTCCATTGAACCCTTGATCACACAATTGACTTATACTTATTAGGTTAGTTGTTAACCCTTTAACAAGTAACACATTATCAAGTTTCGGGACTCCTGAACATTCCAACTTTCCAACTCCTTTGATTTCACCTTTGGCTCCATCACCAACAGTCACATAACTGGTGGAGTGAGATTTGATATCTACCAGCAGATTCTTAACACCTGTCATGAGTGTAGAACAACCATTGTCAGAGTACCAGTCATCTTTGGTTGAGACTCTGAGAGAGGTATGAGTTATGAGACTAGCAACAATAGTGTTGGGAACCAACTGTTTCTTCTTTTTGATATTTTGAGAGATCTGATCAGTCTTGGAAGAAGAGAAGTTTTAGGGTACCCATACAACTTGAAGCAGAAAGGTCCTATGTGACCAAACCTTCCACAGTGGTGACATCTCTAGGGCTTGAATTTCTCTCAAGTGTGATTAAATTTTTTCTTGCCATGATGTCTTTTCTTGCCATAATGTTTGCCATGATGTTAAGATATTTGACTCGACATATTTGGTTTAGACTTGGCATGAATGGAATCTGATGAAGGTTCTTCTGAATAAGGTTCCTTTTTCTCATTAAACCCTAGACCACTCTTGTCTCCTGACACTCTTCACACTTGAATAATTTCTTCTAATGTGTCAGACCCATTATTCAGCATCTTGAATGATTTGACCATTCTATCATGATTCAAATTCAGATAAGTCACTTCAGTTTCCAGACTAGAGATAGTTTTCATATGCTCTTTCATTTTTGCCTTCAGCTGAATTATAAGAGCTTTCTGTTTCTCCCCTTCTTGGAAAACTTCTGCACTTCTGAGACACAGTTCTCTGTACGAGGTAACTAACTCATCAAAGGTTAGTTCACCATCACTAGAATCTTTATCAGAAATATATTTTCCTATCAATGCTTTAACATGCTTAGAATATTCCTATTTAAGATCACTCTTAGAGTCCTCTTCAGACCAAGTAACAAATAGATTCTTCTTATGTTTCTTATGATATGTAGGACATTCAGCTGTAATGTGACAAAAACCTTCACATCCATGACATTGTATTCCCTTCCCTTCAGTGGATTTTTCTTCAGCCCTTTTTCTTCCAAAGTCATTTGACTTATTGACTTGGGTTCCTATCCATCTTCTTTATCACTTTGTTAAACTATCTTCCAAGCAGAACTAAAGCATTAAATACTCCTTCATGTGTATCTAGATCACAATCCTCCTCTTCATCTTCAGTACTGGTTACAAAAGCTATGATTTTGTTCTTGTTTTCAGATCTTTCATTGATTCTTAATTCAAATGTCTGAAGGGATCCAACAAGTTCATCCACTCTCATCTTGTCAATGTATTGTGCTTCTTATATGGCAATCACTTTCATATCAAATCTCTTGGGGAGAGACCTAAGCATCTTTCTCACCAATTTGTCTTCGGGTATTTTTTTCTCCTAAAGCACTGGATGCATTAGCAATCTCAAGAATGTTCATATGGAAGTCATTAATACTTTCATCATCCTTCATTCTCAGATATTCAAATCTGGTGGTGAGCAACTGAAGTCTTGAAATATTAACTTTGAATGTGCCTTCATGGGTAGATTGGAGAATCCCCTAGGCATCGTTAGCTACTTCACACGTGTTTACTAATCTGAAAATGTTCTTGTCAATTCCATTGAATATAGCATTCAAGTCTTTATAATTTCCAAGTGCAATTTCATCCTCTTCTTTAGACCAATCCTCTTCTGGCTTTAACTTAGAAGTAGTGTAGCGGTAGAAATGTTTAAGAAAAATCCATTGGCTTGACTAGACTTATATATATCAAAATAAAAATTGCCACCGCACTTTATTGTTTCCAAAGGAATGGGAAAAGATCGAATAACCCAAAAAAAGAGGGCGAAAGATTCTAGGTAAGGGGGTTGGTTATGCAAAGGGAAGGTATTAGCACCCTAAACATCTATGTTACTCCACAGGAACCTCTTTGAAAATCTGTATATTTTGGCTATAAAATGTTGTATAAAAATAGATGGTGGAGGTGAGAAAGAAATATTTTTTTAATGATTTTTTCACCCGTTGCGGTTGCGAACCTTTAGTGCCTACGTACCATCTTTCATGCAATAAGGGATAAGGGTACACGTAGTTCACCTTTTAAAAATTTTAAAACACAAGTGTGTTGATTAATTTTATGAGATAAGAGAATTTGCAATCATGATAAAGGAGAATTTGCATCATCTCAAAGTGGAGGATATGGCTTGGATTTTTAAAAATCAACAATGCCTCACTCAACACCCAATTGGAAAATATCTCTCTTCACTGCATATTGTAGAAGTATAGTTGTTTGCATCACTACAAGGATTGACAAGAGTCCAGTCTTTTGAGAGAAGTTTTAAAATAAAAGGCCAAAGTGGCAAAAAATGGTTTGAAATGAGATTGATTGACTTTTAGTCATCTCACAAAAAGTGTCAAGGTATTATTAAGTTGATTGAACTTTATTTATGAAAAATATTTTGAAAATGCATGGACCTAAGTCCAAGTTTATTATGAAATTTGTTCAAGTTTAAAAACAAGAAGAGTTTTCAAAAGGAGAGAGAAGATTTTTGAAATTAAAGAAGATGGGGGGAGAAGAAGAGACTATCCTAAAGCATAAGGTAAAAGCCTGCGATAAGAATCATCTAACCAATAAGAAGCCAATACTTGACATTATGAGTCAAGATAGAATTCTCATTCTTTGGATTGAAACCAAGCAAGCAAAGATACTAGACCTCTTGAGAGAATCAAACTTCAAATGTATTAAGTCTTCACAAAAATTGGGCAGAGTAACGACTATATACGGGTGAATTCCATATTACAAAAAAAGAATGTAATCACAATAACCTGCACACAAAACAAACAAACAACCTAATGTCTTGAGGTAAACCTCAAGAACTCCAGACAAAATATCAATTAAAGTCATAAAATCTCCAACATAGGCTAAGGTTTCTAATCCTAAGTCCAAGAAGTTCAATACTCCATAATGCCAAGGATAGTAACCAAATAGTCCAAGTATCATTAAAGGTTTTTATGGTTCATGTTGATTATTAGGTATCTTAAAAAGAAAAGAAAAGCTCAAGTGAGCAAAATAAAAATGACAAGAATATAAAGGGGCTCAAGTGAGGAAAGATGAAAAATAGCATGAAATATAAATGCTAATATAAATGGTGCATAAAATAAAAGAGCATAAAATAAAAACACCAAATAAAGTAAATTATTAGTAATTAGTGGTTAGTTGGATGACCATCTTGAAACTTGTATTTGGAACTCATTAGAGGATTCGTAGAACCAAAGCCTCCACACAACAAGTTGCATTCGCTTTTTGTCAAATATATCATCCATTTTGGAATCCTCAAAAGTAACATTTAATGATCAATGATGTTTAAGTGATCTGCATTGACCAATGGTGATGTAGATTCATTAAAGGATTGGTAGAACCAAAGCCTCCACACAATGAATCTCAAGGTTATTGGATCAAAGAGATCAAATTAATATACTTGGGCTTGCAAACATAGGTTTGGGCCACGAGTGATCATTTATTAGAATCGAGACAAAATTTAGCGCTATGGTAAGCAATCGTAAGTGGACTTATATAGAAGTCACACCTATTTTGAGGTCGGTCAATAGCAATTTATGCACCATTTGTTTTAAAACATGATATAGAGATCATGCTCCAATAACACTTAGTGCAATAAGAAAGGGATGAGATGAAGAAGAGTGGGAAAGAATATACAAACCACATTTGAATTAAAATTTAATCAAACTATTATTAAAATCGTTCATCCATTTTTATGGAGTTAGACTCAACACCATGGATCCAATGATGTTAACAAAGTTCATGATACAAAATTTAACCCAAGATCAGCCAGAAAATAATCACAAAATAGTATTACATTTAATATATATATTAAAAAAAGTTTTTAAAATGTTTAAAAATGAAAATAAAGGAAAAAATGTCAAGTATATTCAAATTGATTCATAAAAAAGAAATAAGGTCATAGAAAAATCAGAAATAGACTCAAATATTTTTATAAAATTTTTGGTAATTTTTTAAAGTCAGAAACTATTTTTAAAATTAAAAGAAATGAGTAAACTAAACCAAAAATGATAAAAAATAACAAAGTCAAAAATAAATAATTAATGACGTCACCAATATTTGTCACAATATCATTGGATCATTCCAAAAAAATTTTAGAATTTAAAAATGCATAAAAGTATTTTTAAACATTTAAAACAATTCAAATAAAGTGAAAATTTATAAAAAATATCAAAACACAAAATAAAATTGTAAAAAAAAAAAATCAAAAAGAGAAAAATTAAAAATGTTTTTCATAATTTTTAAAGATTTTTTGGACTTAAAATGAATTTTCTATGATTTTTTGAAGTTTAAAACAATTAAAATAAAAATCAGAAAATAAAATATCAAACCAAAAAAATATTGGCCATCTGATCATTGTCAAAACGCATTAGTAAACATATCAAGTGGACCTGGCGCGCTGTGCATGTTATGGACTTTAGTGAATAAAACACTAGATCACCAATTAAATCAGAAATTAAAAAAAAACAAATGGCACGCCATCATTGGTTGGAAAATGACACGTCGGTCATCTTTAACCTCTAGCCAACGTGAAATACAGGTCTCTCAAACTGTAAAATCATAAGTTCAGACCTATGCCATTCGCTTCGTCTCATCAAGACGAAGACAACCACACCTTCGCAAAAATTTTATTTAAATTGTAGCTCAAGCAATTTGGAAGGAAAGGTTTGAAAAGGAATTGGCAAAATACTCATTTTGGTCCCTTAACTATACCCTTGGGTTCACATTGGTCCCTTAACTTTTTTTCGTGTCATTTTGGTCCCTTAACTTTCAAAATGTTTCATTTTAGTCCTTTTTGTCTAATTAGCTACGAATTTAGCGGCTGATTTCAAAGTTTTCCCGTCTAATTAGCTACGAATTTAGACAAAAAGGACAAAAATGAAACTTTTTGAAAGTTAAGGGACCAATATGAACCCAAGGGTATAGTTAAGGGACCAAAATGAGTATTTTGCCAAAGGAATTTGAAAATTCATGGCCAAAACGTGTTTCTAGTTAGAAGAGAGTGTTGCGACTAGAACCAAGGCGATGAGAGCTTCACAATGATATCAAAGTTTGGAAGAATTGATGGAGAAATCTACCTATTGAAGTTAAGTTGCAGATCTCTGAAACTGGACTTCTATGGATCAATATAGGTCACAATTCTTAAAGGTAATTGTATGGTTACCTTCAGGGAAGATCAAGGAAGGTGAATTGATAGAAAAAATGGATTGAAAAAGACTTGAACACTGATTTCAAAGTTGCAGAAAAGTGAGTTATGGAATGAGTTTGGCAGGGTGATTTTGGTTGTTCAAGCTTGGAAAAATGAATGGGGGATGACCCTTTATTTATAGGAGAATAAATGGGATCCTTAAGCGTGTGAAAGGATGAAGTTTGGATGGAAATCATGGGGGTCTGTAGCATGAACAAAGTGTGACTTTTTTAGCATCAAAACTTAACCAAATCGTGCGTTTCATTATGCTAAACGCTTTTGGAAAGTTGCTAATTATGATTAGAAGCAAAAACGTGTGGAAAACTTGTGATTAGAAGCCAAAACAAAGATTTCAAAATCTGACTTATGATGAAACTTCAGTTTCAAGTTACCAAATTCAAATCAATGGCATTCTCAACTCAAGGGGTCTTAAGGCATGGTTCTTAATGCTTTAGAAAGATGAGGTTACAAGCTTTGAAATGGGAAAAGAATGGAATTAAATGAATGTTTGAGCTGAAAGTTGCAATGAGTCAATGTTGGGAAAAAGAAGTTGACTTTCCATACTTAGAAATATTTCAAGTTTTTCTTTAAAAGTGACCTATAATGTTTTACATCAAAACATGGCCTTCCACTTAGAATTTGTTCTTGACCAAAAAAGATGGCATGAAATAGACATCTTGAATGACATTTTGAAACTTGAACCATTCAAAATCTCAAAAAAATTGAGAGAGTTATGAATTGTTGAAGTTGGCAAAAATCATGAAATCACCTATAATCTTTTGTATCTTTAGGGCATCTTCCATCCATTTTCTCACTTTGCACATAAAAGAAGGAATAAAGTTAACATCCTCAAGATCATTATGGATAAAGAGTGGGATCAAGGTGATAAAAATTGACCAAGTTATGATCATTTGAAGTCACACATGGGAAATTGGGGGTTCATCTGGAGGACGTGTAATCTTTCTTCTTCATCAAGTTTCTTCCACATGAAAAATCCTTAATATTTTTGAAGTTATTTGTTAATAACCCTTTGAAGAGAAGTATGTTTTTGGAATCACTCAATAATACCAAAAGATGAGCAAGATATACTTCTTTGAAGTTCAAAACCCTAGCTCTTAGATCAAGAAAATGCTTTTAGGAACTTTTACAATTTTTAACAACCTTTTTGTACCAAAACCTTTGCTTTGTAGATATAAGTTGTTGAGGATGATAATGAGAACTCATAGCAACCAAAACCACTTCCACATCTTGATAATTGAGAGAAACGTGCATTTGTGACCAATGGGAACAAGGCCTTGTCCAACCATGACAACTTCTGCAATCAACCCCTTGTACTTTTGAATCAATCTTGATAACTTTGAAATGTGGTGAACCAAAATAAACCTTTCCATGCCTTTTCTTCCAAAAAAACTTCAATGGTGAGATTTGAATTTCTCAAGCTTTATTGACTAGGGCATGGAAATAAACTCATGAACCTATGAATCGACTTGCTAAACCACATTGCCTTTACCTACATTATTAACAAGTAAGACAAACCAACATTGCATTTTATTAATTAAAAGGAAAGTTAAAACAAAACATGAATGATCACAAAATAAAAACAAGTCAAGGTGCTCGGTGATTCTTTAAAGAGCAAAGCTAAAGATAGGAAGGAGAACCAACAACCCTGATGTGATCTTGTTGTGATTGAATCAATATGGTATGATGAAGGGATTTTAGGGGGGAAAATTTGGGTACAACAACTGCCCTTATTTAAGTTTCTTCTATCCAAAGATATGAAGGTTAAAAATCTTCGTGTCGACGTGATAGAAGATACTTAAATTTAAAACAAAACCTATTTTTGGCCCTAAGATGCCATGAAATGCTTATGAGTATGAATGCATATGAACAACTTCAAAGGGACCCAAAACACCATTGGGATGTAGCAAAGGAAATAAGGATCAAAAGAGAAACCCAACCAGGAAAGTAAATCACTGGTGAATCAAAGAGACCCGACTCTATTGGTGTAAAAACCAAAGAAGATATAAGGTAGCATCAACTCAACTAAAGAGGAGATAGAAGATCAAAAATATAATGACTCATAGATGATGGTAAAAGACCAAAGGATACACCAACTTTTACTGAAGGCAAAACTACCAACAATGACTGAAGGTAGAGAGAAAAAATCATCGACATTTACTGACGATGAACTACCAACTTTCATTGAAGGTAGAGAGAAAAGAAATATCATAGCACCGACGTTCACTGACGGTGAACTACCAACGTTCACTGAAGGTAGACAAAATATAACAATCACCAACTTTCACTGATGGTGAACTTCCAACTTTCACTGAAGGTAGAGAGAAAAGAAATATCATAGCACCGACGTTCACTGGCGGTGAACTATCAACGTTCACTGAAGGTAGAAAAAAGATAACAATCACCAACTTTCACTGATGGTGAACTACCAACTTTCGCTGAAGGTAGGGAGAAAAGAAATATCATAGCACCGATGTTCATTGACGGTGAACTATCAACATTCACTGTAGGTAGCAAAAAGATAACAATCACCAACTTTCACTGATGGTGAACTACCAACTTTCATGGAAGGTAGAGAGAAAATAACATCGACGTTCACTGAAGATGAACTGCAAACTTTCACTGAAGGTAGAGAGAAAATAAATATCATAGCACCACTGTTCACTGGCGGTGAACTACCAACATTCACTGAGGGTAGCAAAATGATAATAATCACCAACTTTCACTGATGGTGAACTACCAAATTTCACTGAAGGTAGAGATAAAATAACATCGACGTTCACTGACGATGAACTACTAACTTTCACTGAAGGTAGAGAGAAAATAAATATCAAAGCACCGATGTTAACTTACGGTGAAATACCAACGTTCACTGAAGGTAGAAAAAAGATAATAATCACAAACTTTCACTGATGGTGAACTACCAAATTTCACTGAAGGTAGAGCGAAAATAACATCGACGTTCACTGACGGTGAACTACCAACTTTCACTGAAGGTAGAGAGAAAAGAAATATCATAGCACCTCCGTTCACTGACGGTGAACTACCAACATTCACTGAGGGTAGCAAAAAGATAACAAGTTTCCCCAAAATTCTGGAGTTTAACCTAGAAAGGGTCTCAACTTCTTCTTTAACCAAGGCATTCTTCCTGGAAAGGGTAATATATAAGCTATCTTTAATAAAGAGACCTGCTATTTGCTTTTTATAGGAGGAATTGTAAAAATGACTTTCTGGGGAAAGCAATATGGCTTCCTGGGGAATGAATCGTGACTTCCGGGGGAAATGCCGATATATTCATGCTAAGGAGATAAATTCTTCTCGTCCAAAATAAGTGCACATTCTCAAACCAAGGCTCGAAGCTTGCAGAGATTATAAGTAATAATATTGTTGTGGAACCAAAGATTCAAACCAGAAATAAACTGGAGTGAAACAGTCAACCAAAATATATCCTTTGAGAAATAAACTCAAGAAGGAAACCCATTTTATCCAGACAAAGAGTTGTACAGGAAGGCTAAATCAAAAATCTTCCATGAGGGATAACAGTGGGGAAATTAATAGAATATACACTTTTTTCTTAAGGCCGACACTGTATTGAAGAGAGGACTACACAACTCTGCAAAATAGGTTAATATGTCAAAAAAATATTAACGAATATGAATGAGCAAGGATTTGCTAAATTTAACTATACATGATGTATGTATGAATGTATGAGTGTTATCATGTATATGCTGACAAAACCGACATATAACACTGGGAATAACCAGGCAAAACCAACTCGGGCACAATAAACACTCGGCTAAATCACATCCAAGATGAACATTCCATAAGAAAATAAGCACCAAACGAGAAAACAAAATCCTATTTTGCGGCTTAAAATTCACTGGGAAGGAACATAATCCGAAAGTAAACAAATCATAGAAAATAGTACAAATACATGGATATAACATCCTTCTCCAGGCTTCATCGGGGAATAACACACAGACTTCTATGGGGAAAACAAATGTTTCACGGTCTACACTTCTAGTGGGGATTGCAATACTGATTTCAAATAAGGGAGATGGAAACCATATTGGCGAAACAACAACTGAGGATTTCGAGCTGACTTCATTGGGTGAATATCATACAAACTTCACTAGAGGAGATAATGCCTCATCATCGAGATATCGACTGGGGACCTCGTGCTGACTTCATTGGGGAGGACAACACCACATCGAAGAGAGGAAACCAAGATACATTCTTCAACATTGAGAGTAAGTATTTCACCAACTTCTCTGGGGAAAAAGTATGAAACCTCATGGGGATAACAACTTGGAGAGTTAAGAAGTCAAGTAATCAATCTTATGGGGATTTTAAATCAAACCTAACACTTGGTGGGTGAAAAAACAAAAAACTGACAAATGCCTCAACACTTCTTAAATAAAACATTGCCCTTGCCTGATTATCGGGCGATCAAACAAAATGAAAGTACTGCGGAAAGGGAGATATTTCTCAAATGAGTCCAGTCTCAGCATGCACGAGGAGAAAAGAATTCTATCAAATAAGCGAAAACATCACTGGGGAATCTCGGATTGAGTCTTCATATCATGCAAACTTATTCTTACAAAAGATGCCCTTGGATAGCCTTCCGGGGAAATCAAGAAGTCAACATTATAGAAAAAGGTCAAACTCATGGGGATTTTAAATAAAACTCAGCATCTGGCGGGTGAAAACCCAAAGGGTTGACAACTGTCTTAACACTTCTTAGAAAATATACGGCCCTGGTCTAGTTGCTTGGGAAATAAATATCAACAATAATGCCCAAACTGCAGAAAGAGCGACATTTTGCAAATAGTTCCATCTTAGTACACCAAGGGAACAAGACCTTTCATCATATGAGGGAAGACTTTAATGGGGAATATGGGATAGAGGCTTCAGACCATGCAAATCCAAAATAAAAAAATGAACCGACATTTGACTGCGGACACCGAGATCACAAACCCAATACAACACCTTACGCCAATTGGCATCGTCTTCAACTATCTGAGAATCACAATAAGATCATACCTATACCAGCAAAAACGACCTGAGAAAACCTTCTCGGGGGAAACAAAACTTCCCAACATTACTGGAGTTCGTCCATTCCTGGGATCACCACTTTTGTTTTCTTCTTGAATAACAAAATCTAAAGTAAAAGTAAGTTGTAAATTATTTTTCAAAAAATAATTTTGTTATTTAATCTTTTTTCTTTGAAAATTATTATCAATAATAAATGGAGTCTTTGTAAGCTGAATAAAAATAAGAAATACAAAGAATTGGATAAAAGCTCAAATTTTATTGATAGAATGGTAGTCTGCGAATAGCGAGACTCCACAGATAATTACAAAGATCGGAAAATAGTAATATATAATGGAAAAGATACATTGAGATACAATGACCACTATTCCCTCTAACAACTTTGAAATTTTGAGCAGCAGCTTCCGTTGAAATATGGTGAGGATCCAAGAAGATTGTTGCTTCAATGATCAAGTCTTGTCTGATGCAGTTACTTGCCAAAAAAGTCCCTAACTTTTGCTTAAGCTTCCCTTGTGGGTTTTCAACTTAGCGGGAAATTTTATTCTGTTCATGTCTCTAATTTTTGCCTAGATCGCCCTTTCGGGTTTTCGGCCTACCGAGACGCTCCTTTTTGCCTAAGCCGCCCTTTCGGGTTTTTAACTTAGTGATTTGTTCTTTTATTTCTTTAGGCGAAGTATTTCTTGGCTGCATCAGCATTCATGGGACGTGGGAACTCCTCTCCATCCATAGTTTCAATAATTAATGCACCGCCAGAGAAGGCTTTCTTGACAACATATGGGCCTTCAAAATTGGGAGTCCACTTGCCTCTAGAATCAACGTTAAAAGACATGATCTTCCTGAGCACGAGGTCGCCTTCTCTGAATTCACGAGGTTTTACCTTCTTATCAAAAGCTTTCTTCATTCTCTTCTGATATAACTTCCCATGACACAAAGTCGTCATTCTCTTCTCTTCGATCATATTCAATTGGTCAAACCTGTTCTGGACCCATTCAGCCTCTGACAACTTGGTTTCCATTATTACACACAAAGAGGGAATCTCAACCTCGACTGGAAGCACTGCTTCCATTCCATACACAAGGGAGAACGAGGTTGCTCCTATTGAAGTGCAGACAGAAGGCTGATATCCATGTAAATAAAAAGGGAGCATTTCATGCCAATCTTTATAAGTAATAACCATCTTCTAGATGATCTTCTTGATATTCTTATTAGCAGCTTCAACAACCCCATTCATCTTCAGCCTGTACGGAGATGAATTGTGATGGACAATCTTGAATTCTTCACAAAGTTCTGTCATCATCTTGTTGTTCATATTCGAGCCATTATCGGTGATAATTCTGCTCGGCACACCATACCAACATATGAGAATATTCTTAATCAAGTGCACTACCACCTGCTTAGTGACATTAGCATATGAAGAAGCTTCCACCCATTTGGTGAAGTAATCAATTGCTACCAAGATAAAACGGTGTCCATTTGAAGCTTTGGGTTCTATCATTCCAATCATGTCAATACCCCACATAGAGAAAGGCCACGGGGAAGAAATAACATTGAGAAGTTTCGGAGGCACGTGAATCTTGTCTGCATAAATCTGACATTTATGGCACTTCTTTGCAAATTTGTAACAGTCAGATTTCATTGTCAGCAAATAGTAACCTGCCCTTAGCATCTTTTTAGCCATCGAATGTGCATTGGCATGAGTGCCAAATGAACCTTCATAAATCTCATGCATCAACATGTCTGCTTCGTGTCTATCCACGCATCTAAGCAAGACCATGTCATAATTTCTCTTATACAACACATTTTCACTAAGGAAGAAGCTGTCAGCAAATCATCTCAATGTTTTTCTATCTTTATTCGATGCACCAATTGAGTATTCTTGAGTTTGAAGAAAATTCTTGATATCATAATACCAAAGTTTCTCACCTGCTACCTCTTCTGTTGTAAAAACATGAGCGGGCCTATCCAGTCGCCGAACTATAATTTGAGGTATATCATTCCAAGTATTCACTTGATATATAGAAGCCAGAGTTTCCAGAGCATCCGCCATTTGATTTTCGTCTCTAGGGATATGATGGAATTCAACTTTATTAAAGAAGGGTAACAATCTTCTAGCATAATATTTGTAAGGGATCAAGCCGGGGTGACGAGTATCCCACTCTCCTTTAATCTGATTTATTACCAAAGCTGAATCGCCATACACATCTAGAATTTTAATTCTGAGATCAATAGCTTCCTCGAGACCCATGATGCAAGCCTCATATTCTGCCATATTATTAGTACAATCAAATTTCAACCTTGCAGTAAAAGGAATGTGTGATCCATGTGGAGTGACAATCACAACACCAATTCCTTTACCATAAGCATTCACAGCTCCATCAAATATCATACTCCAGCGAGATTTAGGATCAGGACCTTCCTCAGGCAGTGAGTCATCACAATCTTTCACTTTCAGAAACATCACATCCTCATCAGGTAAATCATACTTCACAGACTGATAATCATCAACTAGTTGGTGAGCAAGATAATCTGCCAACACGCTACTTTTAATAGCTTTTTGAGTGCCGTATTATATGTCATATTCAGATAACAACATCTTCTAGCGGGCATTTCTCCCAGTAAGAGAAGGCTTTTCAAAAATGTACTTGATTGGATCCATTTTGGAGATCAACCAAGTAGTGTGATTCAACATATACTGCCGCAAAATTTTTGCCGCACAGGCCAGTGCACAACATGTCTTTTCCAGCATGGAATACCATGACTCACAATCGGTAAACTTTTTCCTGAGATAATAAATTACATACTCTTTCTTCCTTGTTTCATCTTGTTGTCCAAGAATACAGCCCATGGAATTATCTAACACTGTCAGATACATAATCAATGGTCTTCCTTCAATAGGAGGGAGCAAGATAGGAGGTTCAAGCAGATATTCTTTAATACTTTCGAATTCCCTTTGGCAGTCACCTGTTGACACACAACCTTGATCTTTCTTTAACAACTTAAAGATCGGTTTACACGTTGCAGTCATGTGGGAAATGAATCTGGAAATATAATTCAAACACCCGAGGAACGCTCTGACTTGCTTTTCAGTTCTCGGAGCTTGTATTTCTTGAATTTCTTTGACTTTATCAGGGTCAACTTCAATCCCTCTTTGGATAATAGTGAAACCCAACAATTTCCATGACCGAACATCGAAGGTACATTTATTTGGATTCAAGCAGAGATGATACTTCCTTAAACGCTGAAACAACTTCAACAAATCTTCTACATGCCCTTCTTCAGTCTGGGATTTAGAAATCATATCATCAACATATACCTCAATTTCCTTGTGCATCAAATCATGGAATAGGGTTATCATAGCCCTCTGGTACTTTGCACCAGCGTTCTTCAACCCGAAGGGCATCACTCTGTAACAGAATGTTCCCCAGGGTGTGATAAACGTTGTTTTTTCCATGTCCTCAGGAGCCATCCTTATTTGATTATACCAGAAAAATCCATCCATGAACGAGAAAACTTTGAATTTTGTTGTGCTATCCACTAACATATCAATGTGTGGCAATGGAAAATCATCTTTTGGACTAACTTTATTTAGATCTCTGTAATCTACGCACATGCAAACTTTTCCATCTTTCTTCGGTACTAGGATAATATTGGTAATCCACTGAGGGTACACTGATGTCATAGGAAAACCGAAATTAATCTTCTTTAGAACTTCCTCTTTGATCTTCACTGCCATATCTGGGTGAGTTCTTCGCAACTTGTGTCTGATTGGCGGGCAGTCTAGCTTTAGCAGCAAACGGTGCTCTAAAATATCTGTATCTAAACCAGGCATATCTTGGTAAGACCAAGCAAAAATATCCACATACTCTTTCAACATCTCAATCAACCTGCTCTTCACATCAGGATGCAGTAATGCTCCAATCTTGACTTCCTTCGGATCTTCTTCTGAACCTAAATTGATTACTTCCAATGGCTCTTTATATGGATGAATGGCATTCTCCTCATGCTCAAGCAACCGTGATACCTCTTCCAGAATCTCATCATAGTCTTCTTCTTCGGCCCCATACACAGGACATTCAAAGTTAGGAGAGGGTGCAGGTTCATTATATTCAACGAGTTTTTTAATTAATCTGCACATATGATTTATGATTGCTTTTAGAAACTGACACATGTAACAAGTGATCATGCAGATTGAATTTCAGTTATTATTTATTTTGAAAGGTTTTTTTTTCTGATTACCATTTTCTAAGAAAAAGCAAAAAAATAAAGACACAATTTGGGAAACAAAGACAACTTTTATTATTGATTTTAAAACTCAAAGCAAACCGATAAGCCCATACAATATCAATACTTTCACCTTGGGCATAATGAAAGCTTTTAAAAAAGATTAACAAAACAAATTACTTTGAAACATGTATGCAAGAGGGAACATCAATGGTGATCTAGTTCTGAACCCTAACTCCGTGCATCACATAATTTGGCATTTATGGCTCTGCTTCATCTTCCACAATGGCATTAATCCTGGAAATACTTGGATGAAGATAACCCCTGCCACAAAAGATGTCTTGATACTTGCCTGCAGCAGACTTCGGCTTCATGCTCTTACCTTTTTCATTCTTCACAGAGAACCCCGGGCCAACTATATTCTTGTTTACAGGTGGATCAACAATATGTCCCCATACTTCACTATGGCCATTACGCACAACCTGCTGAGCATCCTTAAATGAGGCTATAGAATTCTCATTTCCTCTTATATTATTAATGGATAAAGCTTGGAACTGGGTTCCAACAGCAGCTTCATCCACCTCCATAATGCTGAAAGAGGACAAATGAGATATCAATAATGCATGTTCTCCATTTATAATTACCACTTTTCCTTCATGCACAAACTTAAACTTCTGGTGTAAAGTCGAAGTGATAGCCCCTGTCTCATGTATCCACGATCGTCCTAGCAAACAGCTATAAGCGGGTACAATATCCAGGATCTGGAAAGTAATCTGAAATAAATGTGGGCCTATATGAATAGGCAAGTCCACTTCACCAATAACAGATTTCCTTGATCCATCAAACGCTTTCACAATAATTCCACTTGGGCGTATGGGTGTTCCTTGATATTTCAACTTCATAAGTGTTCTTATCGCTATAACATTCAATGCAGATCCATTATCAATCAGCATGTTGGATAATGAATCATTCTTGAAGTTCATAGAGATGTGGAGGGCCAGATTGTGATTCCTTTCTTCATCGGGAAGTTCATCGTTGCATAAACTCAGGTTATTACATGATGTAATGTTACCTACAACACTGCTGAATTGGTCTACATGCATATCACTTTCCATGAAAGCCTGGTCCAATACCCTCATTAAAGATTCTCTGTGTGCAGAGGAGTTCATCAATAAAGCCAATATAGATATCTTCGAAGGAGTCTGCAGTAGCTGATCTATAATTCTGTAGTCGCTCATCTTGATTATCTTCAAAATATCACCCACCTCCTTTTCTAGCGTAGCTCCACCAAATTCACCCACTGCCTTCTTGCGTTCAACATTTTCAACAATTTTCTTTCCAGTACTAACAACTCTGCGAACAACTGGTGCAAATACACGACCGATGCGGGTCACTCTGCTAGTCTCAACAATATTTCCAACATTAGGCATTGGCTAGATGGGAACTTCCACGCCATCTTCTAAGATTGTAGAATTATATTTATATGGTACAACCTTGTATGACTTGTAGGGGACATGACCTGGCAAACTAATCACCAAGGGAGCAATAGCAGGCTTACTATGATATTCAACTTCAAAAGGGGTGGGTACACCAAAGAAAGGCACAATAACATTTAATCCATCTTCAACACATTCAGCCATTACAGAGTCATCTCTGGATAACATATCTTCATCCAAGGAGAAGAACTCATCCGCAGAGGCATACTCATCATCTGAGTCATCTTCGGCGAAACTAACCTCAATCTCATTAACCTCATGGTAATCATCCCTTTGGCCTGTAACCTTGATAGTTCCATTATCCAATAACAACTGAACACCTTTCCTTACAATTGAACATCCTAGGGAGTCCCGACAGGAAATTCGGAAAGATCCATACTGATGTTCTTCCTGACCAGCCATGTGGCAGAAAGTAGCATGCAATTGTACAAGATCCTCATTCATACATTCCACATAAAAGATTCTGAACTCTCTAGGACATCCAGAAACCATGTTTACTTCCTCTTCATACTCTGTCCTAGGCCTGATTATGTGGATGAGGCCCTCATCCATCATCTCCTACAAATCAGCCTTTATCTTGTCACAACCCTGTATATTTGTGCTGCAAATAGCACAACCAGCATGGTCATGCGTATAATAGCTAAATTCACAGAGGTATGCATGCATTTTTACCAAATCTCCTCTAACCAATTTAATATAAAAAATATGGAAGTCGCCTGGACAACCGGCCACCATGTTCACAGCATTCGCTCCTCCATGCTTTGGCAAAGGATTATCTTTCACATTAGGGCCAACATCTTTGAAGGATAAGATACCAGACTTCACCAATTTTTTTACTTCAGTTTTCAAAGGGTAGAAGTTCTTAACATTGTGCTCTGGTGCTCCCTAATGAAAAGCACATGTTTGGTCTATCTTGTAATACCATGGCAATGGTGATGGTATAGCGGGAGGTGGTCTGGTCTGAACCAACTTCTTCTGAATTAACGTCGGGAGTAATTTTATATAGCTCATACGGATAGGGTCATAACTCTCCCTTCTCTGATTATACCCTTGATTCCCCTTATGGGATGGTCTTTGAAAAGAAATGGTGGTTGGAGCTACACCAACGACTGGTGTTACTGAGGCAACTTATTGATGACGCTGATAATTTCTTCTTGGAGGATTAACCCTCCTCTCTTGCATAACATCATTTACATATCCTTCCTTCTTTTTGGAAAACCCATAAGATGGCTTCTTCGTCACTTGGCACACTCGCTACCATCCTCTCATAGTAGAAAACACCCAGAGTCTTCGAGAAAATCTTAGTCATCTCCTTCTTTTCCATGGAAGGAATCACTTGGGCGGCTACCTCACACCATATCTGTTCATATTCTTTGAATGATTCCCTGTCCTTCTAGACCATGGCCCTGAGTTGATCACGGTCAGGCGCCATGTCCGCATTGTATTTGTATTGTCTGGTAAATGCTTCTCCAAATTCGTTAAAATTATGGATATTGACGTTGTTCAAACTCATATACCACTTCAACGCAGCACCAGTCAAACTATCCTGAAAAAATTGAATCAACAGACGTTGATCATCAGTGTGGGTAGACATTCTTCTTATATACATCACAAGATGAGAACAAGGACAAGTGTTGCCCCTGTACTTCTTGAATTTCGGGAATTTAAACTTCGCAGGTATCTTGACATTCGGGACCAAGCATAAATCATTCACATTCTGCCTGAACAATTCCTTTCCCCTGAGGGCCTTCATCTCCCTCTGCATCTTGTCAAACTGATATTGAAAATTATCCATTCTATCATAGAGACCCAAGCCTTCACTTGGTGGAGGAAAAGGACGACACATATCATCATTAGCAAATGGGGCCATATTCACCAAAGGAGGTGCAGCAGGAGCAACATGCACCACATGAGGTGCAGGAGTAACAACATGCATCACAGGAGGTGTAAAAGTAACAGTAGTCTGAACAACTAGAGTTTCTTGAGGACCAAGATTGAAAGCTTCAGGCACAAAGTTCTCTGGCATTCCCCATGGATAACATTGAAGCATGTGATTCTGAACAACAACTGGAGTAGCAGACACAGGAATAATCGGAGCTTCGATAGTAACCCTTATTTGTTAAGGTTGATCACTCGGTGGATGTTATTAGCAGCCACCAGAGATTCCATTAGAGCAGTGAGATTGGCCATGCCGGCCTTTAGAGCAGAAACTTCCTCGCGCAACTCGTGATTCTCTTAGTCTAAGTTTTCCATCTTCCTTCTGAGATTAGCTCGAGTATTGTAGTGGTGAGACAGCTTGCTAAACAAAGTAAAGAAGCTTGGCAAGACACTTGGATATGCATAACAAATGCAAGAAATATGTGCAATATGATGCATGATGTGCAATGAACATGATTTATTTTATTATTAATATTTCAAGGGACTTAAAGATTTATAGACACATTGCAAATATCAAAGTAATAACACATTTGAAATACTGAAAAATTTCATTATAATAACTTCAAAATGGATTACAAGTTTTAATAATCCCAAGTACAAGATGAAAATAAAGTCTAAAACCCTAAGAAGTAAAGTTGATGGAGATCACTCTATACGTTGGCGCTTCCATGTAAACATGGAAATCTGAGCCTTCAACCTCTGGTTTTCTTTCACATATCTGGTGACAACCTCCTTCCAATCATCTGAATCAGGAAGTGAGCAACTAGCATCTGAATGAGGCTTAGAGGAAAATAAATCCCCTTCCCTCTCCATCATCTTTACAACCCGACTCTCAAGAATCTCAATCAAGTCGTCTTTCTCCTTCAAGTTTGCTCGATAGGAAATCTCTAAAGTTTGGCACTTATTCTTCCAAGCATCCTTTTCCTGCTGCATCCTGACCTAAGCAAGTTGTAGCTCTTCCACATCATCCAATAATGGGGAAGTGGTCTTCACAAACAAATCAGGCATAGGTACTTCCCAGGAATACGACATATTCAACTGAATAGATTTCGTTTGAAGATAAGGCTCCAAAGAAACAGCCCCCCTAGGTAACAAGTCTTTCCTACTCTTCCTGTGAATGTGACACCAGACCTTCGCAATCTAATCCCTAGCTTCCTTATGGTATTCTCCCTCCTCCAGGAAGAAACCACTCAAATGAATACTATTTAGTTTATCCCTCATCGGATAACCAAGCTATCGTCGTGCAAGAACATGGTTGTGGTTAATTCATCCCTTTGTACCAAGAAGAGGTACATTGGGGAAACTACCACAACTGTCGACAATCTCTACATCATGGTAAGCCCGATGATACCAATCAATATCTGAGTGAGTAAGTTCCATGATCTTAGGATCCCAACGGGGTTCCTTCTTGACATCCTAGAAAGCATCAGACTGAGGCATATGAAAAGTAAACCACCGGTATAACAAAGGCGCGCAACAGATAATCATCCCCCCATGACAAGAATTTCGAAGATGAATAGAGTAATAAGCATCACCTAACAATGTAGGAACTGGGTTTCCAATCATGAAGATCCTGATAGAATTAATGTCAACAAACTTATCCACATTAGGAAATAAAAACAACCCGTAAGCAAGTAGAGCAAAGATGGCCTCAAAAGCAATTGTACTCTTTATCCTGGAAAATTAATGAGCTTTCTCCAATAAGAATTGAGCTGGTAATCCTCTAATCCCTCCTTTAGTAGTCATATGGGCTTCAACCTCAGACTTCCCCAGATGGATTAAAGCAACAATCTCGTGTGGGTTTGGCTCACCCTCCAAACCAGTAAAAGGAACATGATCGGTAATAGGTAAATCCAACAGATAAGAATACTCTTCTAGCGTAGGCATCAGCTTATAGTCAGGGAATGTAAAGCAATGATACATCGGATTATAGAACTGGACAAGGGTCGAGAGAATACCCTCCTTCATTCTAAGCTTCATGAGAGGAATGATGGATCCATACTTCTTCCGAAAATCTACAGGGCACTCAATCTCGAGAATTAGACTGGTCAAATCATCTATCTTGGGATCTTTGAAACTTTATTTTTTGGTCTTTCTTTTTCCAGAATCCATTGTCAAAAGGCACCTGAGATATTCACAAATGGTCAACTTTCAAGTCCCTTGAAATTATTTTTTTCCAAAAGATCACAAAGATAGGGTTCATAGGTTCAACGTCACGAGCATGAGGTCGAAGGTACTACCCATAAGGTTTGGTATAAAAGTTATCAATTGCCGAACAAGGTTCTAGAGGTTCCCAGAGTCTACATCCTTCCTTCGGATATTACCAACTTCCCGATAAACTCGGTAATTAGTAATATTCTCAAGAAAGACTTGTCTGAGCGTAGTATCGTGTGACAACTATTTCCAGATTAGTCTGTCATAGCTTCTGCACTACACCTAAAAGGCTAAGATGCGTTTGGTATTCTATGGTCCTCAGCTTCAGCAGGCTCCCAGGTCGAAAGCAGTACGTCTTCCCGATTACTCGGTAAACAACACTACAGTCAAAGGGGCCTCCACTGTGTGGGAGATGTCATGCCTCCTTTTTTGGGATTACTCCCTCAAAGTTAACATGACTATACCGCCCGTTCTATCTTAAAGTTTGCCCAAGTCCGGGTATAGGACTTATAAGTAATCACCAAGCACCCTGAAAAACCAGAAAAATCAAGCAAACATATATACAACATATAATATATAACAAACAATAGCACATATATAGATATAAACAAAGATAGGTTTAACCCACTTAGGAATGGACCAGCAAAAGGTCAATCTGTCCCCAGTGAAGTCTCCGTTTATCTGTAGCAGTAGAAATGTTTAAGATTAAGCCATTGGATTGACTAGACTTATACAGATCAAAATAAAAATCGTCACCGCGCTTTATTGTTTCCAAAGGAATGGGAAAATAGCGAATAACCCTAAAAAAGAGGGGGGAAAATTCTAGGTAAGGGGGTTGGTTATGCAAAGGGAAGGTATTATCACCCTAAACATCTACGGTACTCCGTAGGAACCTCTTTGAAAAGTCTGTATATTTTGGCTATAAAATTTTGTATAAAAATAGATGGTGGAGGTGAGAAAAGAAATATTTTTTTATGCTTTTTTCACCCGACGCAGTTGCGAACCTTTAGTGCCTACGTACCACCTTTGTTCCATAGGGGGTCAGGGTACACGTAGTTCTCCTTTTAAAAAATTTAAAACACAAGTGTGTTGGTTAATTTTTTGAGATAAGACATCATCGTCATTGTCCGTGTGGAAAACATGCTTACTACCCACAATCATGAGAAAGGAGAATTTGCATCATCTCAAAGTGGAGGATATGGCTTGGGTTTTTAAAAATCAACAATGCCTCACTCAACACCTAAGTGGAAAATATCTCTCTTCACTGCATAATATAGAAGTATAGTTGTTTACATCGCTACAAAGATTGACAAGAGTCTAATATTTAGAGAGAAGTTTTAAAAAAAAAGGCCAAAGTGGCAAAAAATGGTTTGAAATGAGATTGATTGACTTTTAGTCTTCTCACAAAAAATGTCAAGGTATTATTAAGTTGATTGAAGTTTATTTATGAAAAATGTTTTGAAAATGCATGGACCTAAGTCCAAGTTTATTATGACAGTGGTTCAAGTTTAAAAACAAGAAGAGTTTTCAAAAGGAGAGAGAAGATTTTTGAAATTAAAGAAGATGGGAGGAGAAGAAGAGACTATCCTAAAGCATTAGGTAAAAGCTATGGATAAGAACCATCTAACCAACAAGAAGCCAATACTTGACATTATGAGTCAAGATAGAATTCCCATTCTTTGGATTGAAACAAAGCAAGAAAAGATACTAGACCTCTTGAGAGAATCAAACTTCAAATGTATTAAGTCTTCACAAAAATTGGGCAGAGTAACGACTGTATACGGGTGAATTCCATATTACAAACAAAGAATGTAATCACAATAACCTGCATACAAAACAAACAAACAACCCAATGTCTTGAGGTAAACCTCAAGAACTCTAGACAAAATATTAATTAAGGTCACAAAGTCTCCAACATAGGCCAAGGTTTCTAATCCTAAGTCCAATAAGTCCAATACTCCATAATGCCAAGGATAGTAACCAAATAGTCCAAGTATCATTAAAGGTTTTAATGGTTCATGTTGATTATTAGGTATCTTAAAAATAAAAGAAAATCTCAAGTGAGCAAAATAAAAATGACAAGAATATAAAGGGGCCCAAGTGAACAAAGACGAAAAATAGCATGAAATGTAAATGTTAAAGTAAATGGTGCATAAAATAAAAGAGAATAAAGTAAAAACACAAAATAAAGTCAATTATTAGTAATTAGTGGTTAGTTGGATGACCATCTTAAAACTTGCATTTGGAACTCATTAGAGGATTGATAGAACCAAAGCCTCCACACAACAAGTTGCATTTGCTTTTTGTCAAGTATATCATCCATTTTGGAATCCTCAAAAGTACCATTTAATGATCAATGATGTTTAAGTGATCCGCGTTGACCAAAGGTGATGTAGATCTATTAGAGGATTGGTAGAACCAAAGCCTCCACACAATGAATCTCAAGGCTATTGGATCAAAGAGATCAAATTAACATACTTGGCCTTGCAAACATAGGTTTGGGCCACAAATGATCGTTTATTTGAATCAGGACAAAATTTAGCTCTATGTTAAGCAATCGTAAGTGGACTTATATAGAAGTCACACATATTTTGAGGCCGGTCAATAGAAATCTTTGCACCATTTGTTTTGAGACATGATATAAAGATCATGCTCCAATAACACTGAGTGTAATAAGAAAGGCATGAGATGAAGAAGGGTGGGAAAGAATATACAAACCACATTTTAATTAAAATTTAATCAAACTATTATTAAAATCATTCATCCATTTTTATGGAGTTAGACTCAACACCATGGATCCAATGATGTTAATAAAGTTCATGATCAAAAATTTAACCCAAGATCAGCCATAAAATAATCACAAAATAATATTACATTTAATATATATATTAAAAAAATATTTTAAAATGTTTAAAAATGAAAATAAAGGAAAAAATATTAACTATATTCAAATTGATTCATAAAAAAGAAATAAGGTCATAGAAAAATCAGAAATAGACTCAAATGTTTTTATAAATTTTTTGGTCATTTTTTAAAGTCAAACGATTTTTAAAATTAAAAGAAATGAGTAAAATAAACCAAAAATGATAAAAAATAACAAATTCAGAAATAAAAAATAAATGAGGTCACCAATATTTGTCATGATCCTTGGATCATTCCAAAAATTTTTAAGAATTTAAAAATGCATAAAAGTATTTGTAAACATTTAAAACAATTCAAATAAAGTGAAAATTTATAAAAAATATCAAAACACAAAATAAAATTGTAAAAAAAATAAAAGTCAGAAAGAGAAAAATCAAAAATACTTTTCTTCATTTTTAAACATTTTTTGGACTTAAAATGAATTTTTTATGATTTTTTGAAGTTTAAAACAATTAAAATAAAAATCAGAAAATAAAATATCAAACCAAAAAATATGGGTCGTCTGATCATTGTCAAAACGCGTTAGTAAACAGGTCAAGTGGACCTGGCGCGCTGTGCATGTTATGGACTTTAGTGAATAAAACACTATATCATCAATTAAATCAGAAATTAAAAAAAAAACAAATGGCACACCATCATTGTTAGAAGATGACACGTTGATCATCTTCAACCTCCAGCCAACGTGAAATATAGGTCTCTCAAACTGTAAAATCAGAAGCTCAGACCTATGCCATTCGCTTCGTCTCATCAAGATGAAGACAACCACACCTTCGTGAAAAATGTATATAAATTGTAGCTCAAGCAATTTGGAAGGAAAGTTTTGAAAAGGAATTTGAAAATTCATGGCCAAAACGTGTTTCCAGTTAGAAGAAAGTGTTGCGACTAGAACCAAGGCGATGAGAGGTTCACAATGATATCAAAGTTTGGAAGAGTTGATGGAGAAATATACCTATTGAAGTTAAGTTGCAGAGCTCTGAAGATGACGGAAGGTTAATTGATAGAAAAAATGGATTGAAAATGGATTGAACGCTGATTTCGAAGTTGTAGAAAAGTGAGTTATGGAATGAGTTTGGCATGGTCATTTTGGCTGTTCAAGCTTGAGAAAATGAATGGGGGGTGACCCTCTATTTATAGGAGAATGAATGGGATCCTTAAGCGTGTGAAATGATGAAGTTTGGAGGGAAATCGTGGGGGGTCTGCAGCATGAACAAAGTGTGACTTGTTTAGCATCAAAACCCAGCCAAATCATGTGTTTCATGATGCTAAACGCTTTTGGAAATTTGCTAAACATGATTAGAAGCAAAAACGCATGGAAAACTTGTGATTAGAAGCCAAAACAAAGATTTCAAAATCTGACTTGTGATGAAACATCAGTTTCAAGTTACCAAATTCAAATCAATGGCATTCTCACCTCAAGGGGACTTAAGGCATGGTTCTTGATGCTTTAGAAAGATGAGGTTACAAGCTTTGTAATGGGAAAATAATGGAACCGAATGGATGTTTGAGCTGAAAGTTGCAGTGAATCAAAGTTGGGGAAAAGAAGTTCACTTTCCATACTTAGAAATATTTCAAGTTTTTCTTTAAAAGTGACCTATAATGTTTTGCATCAAACATGGCCTTCCACTTGGAATTTGTTCTTGACCAAAAAACATGGCATGAAATAGACCTATTGAATGACATTTTGAAACTCGAACCATTCAAAATATCCAAAAATTGAGAGAGTTATGAATTGTTGAAGTTGGAAAAAAATCATGAAATGACCTATAATCTTTTGTATCCTTAGGGCATCTTCCATCCATTTTTTCACTTTGCACATAAAAGAAGGAATAAATTTCACATCCTCAATATCATTGTTGAAAAATAGTGGGATAAAGGTGATATAAACTGACCAAGTTATGATCATTTGAAGTCACACATGGGAAATTGGGGGTTCATCTGGAGGACTTGTAATCTTTCTTCTTCATCAAGTTTCTTCCACATGAAAACTCCTTGAAACTTTTGAAGTGATTAGTTAATAACCCTTTGAAGAGAAGGATGTTTTTTGAATAACTCAAAAATACCAAAAGATGTGCAAGATATACTTATTTGAAGTTCAAAATCCTAGCTCCTAGATCAAGAAACTGCTTTGAGGAACTTTGACAATTTTGAACAACCTTCTTTTACCAACACTTTTGCTATGTAGATAGAAGTTTTTGAGGATGATAATGAGAACTCATAGCAACCAAAACCAATTCCACATCTTGAGAATTGAGAGAAATGTGCACTTGTGACCAATGGGAAGAAGGCCTTGTCCAACCATGACAACTTCTTCAATCAACCCCTTGTACTTTTGAATCAATCTTAATAACTCTGAAATGCGGTGAACCAGAATAAACCTTTCCATGCCTTTTCTTCCAAAAAACTTCAATGGTGAGGTTTAAATTTCTCAAGCTTTATTGAATAGGACATGAAATAAACCCATGAACCCATGTATCAACTTGCTAAACCATATTGCCTTTACCTACATTATTAACAAGTAAGACAAACCAACATTGAATTTTATTAATTAAAAGGAAATTTAAAACAAAACATGAATGATCACAAAAGAAAAACAAGTCAAGGTGCTTGGTGATTTCTCAAAGAGCAAAGCTAAAGATAGGGAGGATAACCAAAAGCCCTGATGTGATCTTGTTGTGATTGAATCAATAAGGTATGATGAAGGGATCTTAAGGGGAAAATTTGGGTACAACAAGTAGGTTCTCCATCTTCTCCCAATTTGACAGGGTGTTTCCATCCTTTAAAGATAGCTTTCCAAGCCCTGTTGTCCAGAGATTTTAGAAAGGCCATAATACGTGGTTTCCAATAGTCATAATTGCTTCCATCCAGAATGGGTGGTCTGTTCGCAAATACTCCTTCCTTGTCCATAGTAACAGAAAGTATCTTCCCTAGATCTCACCCAGATACAGAGAATGATGCCTACTCTGATACCAATTGAAATTCTGGTATCAGATATGTGATTTGAAAGGAGATGTCACGATACAAATATCTGAGGACAATATAAAAGACAACAATATAAAAGCAGTAAAAACACAAGGGATTTTTAACCCAGTTCGGTGTACAACAACACCTAATCCGGGGGCTACCAAGCAAGGGATAAATCCACTAAATAGTATCAATTCATAGACCCTTAGTAAACAACCAGTTTATGATCTAATCACTTAATCACTACCCGTGCTATACTTCTACCTAAGACACACATAGGTAAGGGAACCTCCTTAAATCCCTTCAATCACTAATAGTGAATAACAACAGAATTATTAAGTTTGAGAAACCTCAATCATTCAATACTTAAAAGCTTATGAATGATCCATAATTTGAAACTCAACTAACAAATTACAACTCAAGTATTGAAACAATACTAGAGTGTATTACAATTAAAATATTCATACTTTTAAACACAAAGAATATACTTTTCTTCAATTGTTGCAGTTGTACGAATAAGGTTGCAAGTCCTTACAAGGGTGCAAGAACCTCTTTATGGGCTTGGGCTGAAAAACAAATATTGCAATATATTGAATCCCTTGAATATCTCCATGAAAGTGTGCCAAGATATAATCCATAAAGATAGGACAAATCGAAAAATATTCCTCCATATTTTTCACAAGTTATAAACCACAAAACCTGAATAGGGTGCGCTTAAAAACAGGAAACAAAAAAATCTGAAAAACACGTTCAGATTAGAAGGTAGATGTTAAGACATCTGCTTTGACATCATTCAAAATCAGTTGAAATGATTTACTTCAAATGTCAAGACATTAAGAAAAACATTACCAAAGTAGTGTTTTACCAAAATTGCTACCAACAAACACTTACAATTTTGATGTTTGAGTTTATTTGTACTAAGTCCTTGCTGTATGGATATTTATTCGACTTTATAATATGAGCAAATTCTATTCAGATACTTTGTCTTTGATTTGCTTTATCTTGTTGTTTATCCTATTATTTATTGATGTTGGATGAAAGACCATAGGATTTTCCTGGAAATGATAAAACATTTCATGCATAACCTTTCATCTATACATATTACATCATGACAGGTTATCTCAAGACGATATTCTTATCTTGATTATACATTTCTTATCCAGAGTTCAAAATGACTACTCACTAGTACTCAACCAGAAACACCTTGCCAAGGCAGATGGAACAGGTCCAGGCTGAACTCACTGAAATGAGGGCCCAGATGGCCACTCAGATTACCAAATTCATGGAGGTCATTAGGAATATGAATCGTCGACAGGATGAGTTGGCGTCTCTCGTCAATAATCAGTACCACAATTAGGTAGATTATGGGAATCAAGGGATTTATCAAGACATTTCCGTCGGACTAGGGGATGTGCAGGACCAACCTTTTGTGAATCTTCACGGGCCTCCTGGAAATCCATTTTTATGCGTCAGTAACATGGGGAAGTTTCCTCCATCTTCGGAACCTCATCTTATGGGTAACCGAAGAGATAATCAGGGCGTAAGGAACTATCAGGAGCAAGACTATGACTATGATCAGGATGAAGATCAGTTTTTTGTACGACGTTCTGATCTAGAAGTTCAAGTTGAGGACAGAAGGTATCGACTGTTGGAAGAACGGCTAAAAGTTGTAGAAGGACAAGGAGTCCTTGGCATTGATGCCAATGATCTTGGGATAATGTCTAGGGCGAAGGTTCCCCATAAATTCAAACCTACATTTTTTGAAAAATACAACGGTTTTTCATGTACCATTACTCATGCTACTTCTTATTTCAGAAAGATGTCGGTTCATACCGAAGATCAAGGCTTTTGATTCATTATTTCCAAGATAGCCTATCTGGGACGTCCCTAGAATGGTACATGAAGCTAGAAAAAATCATATCCGATGCTGGAATGATATTTCCCGTGCTTTTGTCAAGCACTACCAGTATAATATGGATATGGAACCTAATTGCACTCAACTACAGAGTTTGGCACAGGGGCCAAAGGAATCTTTCAAAGAGTACACCTAAAAATGGCGTGAATTGGCTGCAAGGGTTCAACCTCCACTCATGGAGAGAGAACTCATTGATATGTTTATGAGCACTCTCCAAGGGCCTTATTATGATCACATGATAGGAAGTGCTTCAGTAGGATTTGCAGAATTGGTGATGGCTGGTGAAAGGATTGAATTTGGTTTAAAATTGGGAAAGATTCAAGTTCGCAATTCCAGTGGTTCATCAGGAGGGGGTGGTAAGAAGTCGTTCAATGTTTAACCTAAGAAAAATGAGAGTGATACAAGTGCAGTATATTCTCATAGGGGAAGAGGTGGATGTCGTCAGCACCAACAAGTCAACATTGTTTCTATTCCTATTAATATTACTCAACAGCAAAGGCAGAATTATGTTCCTCAGCAGCATAGACAACAATATTATCCCCGTCAGTACAATAACTATCCATAGCAAAGACAACCAAGGAAATTTGATCCCTTGCTAGTATCTCTTAATAAAGCTCTACACTACTTGCTTGACTTAAAGTTAATCAATTTGAGAATTCTGCCTGCACCCACCAGAAGGCTCCCTGCTAATTATGATGCTAACGTAAGATATGAATTCCATTATGGCGGAATTAGTCATTCTACTGAAAATTGTTATGTGTTAAAGTGCAAAGTGCAAGACTTGTTGGATGCCAAATCAATTGAGTTTACTCCGGTGAATGGTCTGAATGTTGTTCAAGACCCATTGCCTACTCATGGAGGGGTTGTGGTTAATATGATTGATGATAGTGGTGAGATGTTGAATTTAGTCAAGGGTGTAGAATAAGTGACTACTTAATTGTTGTATGTAAAGAGGTATCTTCTTGACAATTCTATCTCTCCAGGTTGTGCTTAAAACTGTGTCAAATGCAAAGAGCAACCAAAGGGTTGTGACGATTTAAAAGCTGGCATCAAATTTCTGATGGATGAGGGTTCCCTACAGTTCGATAGGAGAACAGGATTCTGAAAATTTACTGAGGAAGATATCCTTGTGGTATCCATTCCTTACACTCGCGTGCATATTTCTACTCTATCTAGGGTGTCTCCTTTGACTATTACAATACCTAGTACCATACCATATACTAGTAAAAAGGCCACCCCATGGCATTATGGTGTTAATGTCTATTACCATGGGGTAAAGTAAGAGAGAAATCAATGTCCTTCTAAGGAAGAAGTTATTGAAAATAATGAAGCAGATGTTCATAATTTCTCTGGTGTTGGTCAAATGACCAGAAGCTGAAGAGTGTTTTGTCCCTCCAATGTACAAGATGTTACGGATTCCTTAGCAAGGGAAAAGGGAAAGCAGTAGGTGATGATTAGTAGTCTGAGAGTTACTCCAGCTAATGTGACTCGGTCAATTCTTGTGCTAGGAACTCCTTCAGCTCCTGATGAATTTGAAGAGTTGATGCGAATTATCAAGAATAATGATTATAGTATAATTTATCAGTTGAGTCATACCACTTCCAAGATGTCTATCTTGTCCTTGTTGATTAATTCAGAGCCCCACATAAATGTTGTGATGAAACTGTTGAAAAATTCTTTCGTGCCACATGAGATAACTGTTAATCCAGTTGAGAATATATGTGTTAACATATCTGCCGGGAATGGTTTAGGCTTTACAGATTTTGATCTCCATCCTGAGGGGTGCGACCATAATAAGGCACTGCATATTTCTATGGAATATATAGGAACCACTTTATCCCAGGTTTTTGTGGACATCAGGTCATCTTTGAATGTGTTGCCTAAGTCAGCTTTAATGAAGATTGATTATTTCGGTCTTGAGCTGCGGCCTAGTGATTTAATAGTGAATGCTTTTGATGGGTCCCAGAGATCAATGTTTGGAGAAGTGGACCTACCTATCAAGGACGGCCCTCATAATTTCACCGCTACATTTTTTGTTATGGATATACAACTGACATATTGTTGCTTGTTGGGGAGTCCATGGATTCATAAAGCAGGGGCAATCACTTTTACTCTTCATCAGAAACTCATGTACCCTGTGGATGGAAAAATGATAATTCTGTGCGGTGAAGAAGAGTATATTGTGAGTCATTTGGCTTCATTTTTCTATGTTGAAGTTGAGGGTGAGATACAGGAGACTCATTTCCAAACTTTCTAGACAGTTCATACAGTCAATATTCCTCCTCCAGAGCAAAAAAGGAAGCCAAAAATTTCTATGTCTTCTTTCAAGGATGCTAGAGTCGTGGTGGAGAATGGTAACCCTGAAGGTTAGGGCCAGGTGCTAGATGTTATACCTAAGTTCAACAAGTTGGGTCTTGGTTTCAGTCCAGGTCAGCAGAGTGCAGCTCCCAGAGTACCCAGTCTATCTACTCCCGTGAAGTTTTCCTGTCCTAGTGCTGCTCAAGAAGAATACACCAATGCAGTTGATGATGATAGAGATGGTAGCTACAACATTAAAGATTGGACTCGTATAAGTATTCTAGGCCGAGAACTCAACAATTGGACTTCTGTGGATTTTGTCCAAGTTTCAAGAACTAAGGAGTAATTTTGTTGTTTTATTTTATTATCATGTCATAATTCCCGCACTCTGCCCAAGGCGTAATGAATCATTTGTGTATGGCCACCATGTTTGTTTTCAAAATTTTATCATGAATAAAGGGCATTTTCGCATTCAAATATTTTGTTCCCTTTCTTTTTTTTATTTTATATATTTTTCTTTAAATGGTGATTGTTGTACCCCAAAATTTTCCTTCTCAATTTATCAAGAATTTGCTCACAAGATCTCCTTGGGCTCAAGACTGCACTAGGGTTTGATCAGCTCAAGACACCTCCTTATGCACTGATGACCAAAATTAGGGTTTGAGTTTGGACAAGGATTTTTGAACTTCTAATGCCCCATATGACTTCAATGGATCATTATGGACCCCCAAGATTACTCATGACAAGTTTCAAGCCTTGGATCACATTTTTTATCAGTCAATTGAACAGTTGACCTAAAAATCAATTGTATTGGGGAAAAAGTCAACCATGGCCAATTTACAGTCAAACTTCATAATTTTTATCCACATCAACATTTTAGACTCATATGTATCATTTGATCAAGTTTGGACAACAATTCCTTAGGAAATTTGATCAAATCTCCAAAAGGGCAAAATGGTCAAAATTAAGATTTTGATTGGGAAAGGGAAATTTCTGATTTTTAACCTAGAAAATGGTCAATTGGTTTAAGGCATGATATCAAGAGTCCAATTGCATCATTTTGACCTAATGACATGATTCAAAACATTGCAAATCTATTGGATTGACAGATGAATTTTAGGTCAAATTCAAGTGCCAAAAATCACAATTCATCAAAACATGTCTGTGATACGGTGGGAGAACTGACTAGGGTTTCGCGTTTGTTTTTGCAAATGTTTCGGTTGAGCAAGAGTCGCCACCGACTTTTTATTTTATCCTAAGGAAAGGTTTAAAAAGCACAGCAAAAACCTTTGAGATTTTTCTTGGGTTCGGGGAGTAGATTATAGAAGGGGAAGGTATTAGCACCCCTTCTATCCATGGTTATCCATGGGCTCTTAGGTACTTGCTTAGATCAACTTTCCTTGGTTTTCAATTGTTTGAAATGGTACTTTGTGTGTGGTTTTGAAAAAGGTTTTGAAAAAGATGCCTTGTATAGGCTACCCTTGTAACAATTCTTTACTCGAATGTTTTACAAAAGGTGTTTTGTCTTTTAAAAAGATGTTTCAAAGTTTTTTGAAAGTTTATTTTGAAAGTGTTTGTGAAGTGGGCTTTGAAATAAGGCAAGTGTTTTCTTTGAAAGTTGACAAGTACTTAAGAGTTCATCTACCCTAAAGTTTTCTCAAAGATTTTTGTTATGTTTTAAACCTTTTGACAATTTTGTTCCACCATTGCATTTGGTGGACAATCTTGTTTTAGGAGATTAAAGGGACGGGCGCGGGTCATTGTTTAGACCATAGTTACAATAGTGTTAAATGTCTTTGGGCAATTTTCTTTAAAAGGGACTTGATCATTCATTTAAGCAACATTTTGAGGGACTATGATCATTTGATTATTTGTTTTACCCAAAGAAGTTCAACATGCAATATGGCCCAATTGTTTGAAGGCAACAAAGTGGAGTACCCTAGGGGTGCAAGTGTGAGATGTGTTGTCCATTTTTCATGCTCATTTATCTTGTATTAGGTCCAACTATTTTGTTCATTTTTATTTGCATACAAAACCCTAATTCTAGCATAGTATGTTTAGAAAGCGATAAAAGTGCGAAATTTAAAATCCTACGCTATTACAACATAATAATATGGGGAGGGGGGGTACAATGTTTCAAATGGGGATATCTAGACAAAAAAATTGAATCTAAGCTATTACATTATTTTCTATGAATATTTACAAGATAAATAAATGTATAATTTAGATGGTAAATAAAACCAATATGCAAGAATGCAAAGGGAATTTTTATATGTATAAAAAAGGTATTATTTATATAAAATAAGAAAAGAAAATGAAAATGTTATAAAATATTATTTTTTGGAGTATTTTTGAATTTAGGGCAAAAACCCTAATTCTATTAAACAAAATGCATTAATTAATCAATTCATATAATATTTATTATTTACATACAAAAATAAAATAAAATATGATGTATTTGTTAAAAAGGCCTTTTTTGGTATTTTTATCCTAAGTATATTAATATACCTATTCACTTATATTATTTATAAAAATTATGTTTTATACACATTAATTAATAATATTCAATATAAAAAGTATTTATTATTTTTTTTATGAAATATTTTCAGGAAGTAAAAATAAGATAAAAATATGTATAAAAATATATTTGGTATTATCTTAATATTTTAAACAAAAAAAGTATACATATGTATATTTTATTTATTTATGTACAAACAAAAGAAATAATCAAATAAATATGCAATAAATTCAAAAAATGATGGAAAAAATATTTCTATGTTTTTAATATGCTGAGAAAAAAATAAATGAACCAATCACAAAAAGGCAAAAGTCAAAAATATTAAAAATGAAGCAAATGGGCTCAGGGGTGCAAAACCAAAAGGGTGGTGTGAAAAGCAACTCAGAAGCAAGCCCAGCCCAAAATCACCTTTCTTCAACCTTTGAACAAAAATGTTCAGAAAACACGCGCCAAGAGCTCCATTTGAATGTCCTGATTCTTTGATTTTTTGAACAAACTTCCAACACAAAAAATGTTAAGCATGAAACCATGATTCTAACCATATGCATAACTTGATCTAACTCTCTAAGATGAGGGAGAATTTCTCCTCCCCCAAATCCTAACCTAGTTTTTCTGCCATTTTCAAACTCCAAATTCTCACAACTCAAGCAAAAGAAATGAAAAGTAAAAACATGGACATGTTCAGTGGCATGAGTAGAACCTTGTTTCTTCACAAACTTAAAGTTAATGATGCCTAATAAGAGAGATACGAATTCAAAATTTTACCTATTCAGTTGAACTTCTATCTAGAGATGTAGGAACTTTCAGTGCAAGGTGATGATTGGAGAAGCTTCCTTGAGGTCCAGGGATGTTATTCTAATGTTTACTTTGTCTTGAAAGCTTCTGAATCAAGCTAGAGAACTTCACCTGCAAGTCAGAAATGTGAAAATGGTGGAAGTGGTTAGAGCAATTACAGGTCGTGCCTTAGCTTTTGGATAGCTTGCATAGGTGGTAAGGAAGGTATATGAACTGGTTTTGGCAAGAATGCTTGAGAGAAATAGAAGTTGGCACTCAAACTGCAGAGGCAACTCTGTTTTTGCAGTTTGATGGTGTTTTTTGGTTTGATGATGTTTTTGGAGGTCAATGGCTCGTGCAAAGGCTTGGTTATGATGTGTGTAGTGTGTTTGATAACTTAGTTCGTGTGTATCTAAGCTGAGATGGAAGTTGGTCCTAGTTATGCACTCTTTCTTAGCCTTTAAGCAACAAAATGCAAGTTGGTGTTTTAGGTCAGTAGGGGACCTCTAATCCTGCTGCAAAGCTTCTCTTGATCAGAGTAATTTGTCCATAATCTTGTGCCAAAGAGATTTAGTTTGTACTTGCTTGATTTACCAATTGGACATAAAGTGAACTTTTGCAAAAATGGATAGTTTACTTTATCTAAAAATGGATTAATCTTGTATACAACACTTGAACTCATAGAATAACACTTTGACACAATGAACAAGCAGTAAATTTATGAGTGTAACTTGGTTTAAGGACCTGTAATCTAATCTAAAGCATGCTGAGTTCAAATTGCAAGGTTATGAATATGCAACTTGGTCATGAACAAAGTGGTTTTTTGCTATATTGTGAAATTCGATTCTCTCTAACCATGAGGTTGTTTGAGAAGTTCTTGGACATTTTGGAAATATTGGAATGTGTACTACAATCCATCTTTGAAGTGCAATTTGAAATTCCAAGTGGAAGTGTATGGAAAATGGCCTTGAAGTGGGGTAGAAAACCTTGTCAAAATAGGTCAAAAATTCACTAAGTTAAGAATGGTTTAGTGCACTTATTCAAAAATTGGTAACTTGAGATGCAAGCTTCAAATGAGAAAACTTTGTGAATCAAAGTTGTAGATTATGCAACAAACTACAACTTTCATGTTTGGACTTTTGTTTGAATCCAAATGGATCATGGTGAAAAAGTGGGGCAAAGTTGGGAAAAAATTAGGGTTTTTCATAACTTAGAAAAATTCTAAGTTATGAAAAATTCCATTTTAAACCCTAATTTGCATTTTGTGATTTCTTGGTGAACAAGTTTCATGATTTGACATGTTTTTGATGAAAAATGAATCTTGACTCTTGATTTTGACCAAAAAGTCAAAGTTTGACTTTTCAGTATACAATCAAAATTGATCAATTGACTGGGAAATTCAACTGTCAATCCTGTGTACTTGGGATCTTTTGAGTTTGTTGATCATGTCAAGATAATTCCATGGGGTCCTTAAGTCCATGTGTGAGCTTGGTTTGCCATTGGCTAGGTCAAACAATCAAAAATTGCCTTTGTGCAGTCAAAACCCTAAAAATGACCATTTTGCCCCTTTGGGTGATCTGATCAAATTTCTTGGGGAATTGTGATCCAAACTTGATCAAATGGTCCATATGAGTTCATAATGTTGATGTGGGTCAAATTTCATGAGGTTCGACTGTCAATTGGCCATAGTTGACTTTTTCCCCAATACAGTTGATTTCTAGGTCAACTGTCCAATTGACTGGGCAAAACTTGGAATCAAGACTTGAAACTTGATGTGGGTAAACTTGGGAGTCCAATATGAAGCATGAAAGTCATATTAGGCATTTTAGGTCAAAATATCTTTGTGCAAACACAAACCCTAATTTGAGTCCACAGTGCAAAGGGGGGGTCTTGAGCAGATGAAACCCTAACTGGATCTTGAGCTTCAAAGGCTTTGTGGTGAGAAATCAATGAGAAATGGGAGGGCAAATTTTGGGGTACAAACGTTGACCCTGTTCAATCTTCTTAAATCCGAAGAGTTAGATTGGCAAGTTTGCCTTTCGTGACTCGAGGGTAAAAGGAGATTGGACACTAGAGTGCCCGGAAATTTGCACTCGTCCAAGCAATGGATGCGGGAATGGGCTTAGAGATGCCATTTGGAGATGGGCTTAACGATGCCATCTGGGAGAGTGACAGAAATCTTGTCGGGGATGGGCTTAGAGATGCCATCTGGAAGGGAATATCAGGAAGGTGTCCAGGCTTGGGACCATATCTGAACTGGAGGGTCTGAACAAGCAAAAGATTGACATCCGTTGTTGGGAGGAATCTGTAAACTGTTTTCAGTGGTTTGGAGAAGAAACTGAACAAGCGATAGGTTAACATCTGTTACTTGGAGAACCCGCGAACTGTTTTCAGAAATCTTGAAGTTGAATAAGCGATAGAGCAGCATCCGTTGTTGGGAAGCGTCCGTAAACTGTTTTCAAAAGTTGCATCTGAACAAGTCGATAGATTAACATCCGTTGTTGGGAAGAATCCATAAACTGTTTTCAGAAGTCTTGAAGAAGAATCTGAACAAGTGACAGGTTAACATCCGTTTACTTGGAGAACCCGTGAACTGTTTTCAGAAATCTTGAAGTTGAATAAGCAATAGAGCAGCATCCGTTGTTGGGAAGCGTTCGTAAACTGTTTTCAAAAGTTGCATCTGAACAAGTTGATAGATTAACATCCGTTGTTGGGAAGAATCCATAAACTGTTTTCAGAAGTCTTGAAGAAGAATCTGAACAAGTGACAGGTTAACATCCGTTTACTTGGAGAACCCGTGAACTGTTTTCAGAAATCTTGAAGTTGAATAAGCAATAGAGCAACATCCGTTGTTGGGAAGCGTCCGTAAACTGTTTTCAGAAGTCTTGAAGAAGAATCTGAACAAGTGACAGGTTAACATCCGTTTACTTGGAGAACCCGTTAACTGTTTTCAGAAATCTCGAAGTTGAATAATTTTAGTCTGTCGACTGATCTTTCCTGAAAAGGTAAAGAGTTAGTTGTATGCAATGTTATGATGCATGATGCAATATACGTGACATCAATGTTTATGACATGAATGCGATGAATGCGTATGTAAGCTGGCGAGCTATCTTGTTGAGGATAAATGAATCCGAGGTGTCTGAAGATAGAAGTATCTTGACTGCTACTGGGGAAAATAAATCCTTGGCTGCTACTGGGGAAGAGAATTCCTGATGACCTCTACTGGGGAGTATCAATCTAGTAGATTCATGCTGGGGAGGTAATACTGAGAATCTTCAATTTGATGGGAAGTAACTCTAGCGATCTCAGTGGGGAACTCAAGATTTCTCTTTCTAAGACTCCGTGAGGAGAAGGCTCATTAGTCTGGCTCCACTGGGGGTTGACAATTTGAAATTTTAGCTCGGCTGGGGATACTGAAACTTAAATTCTGAGGGGAAATGAGTTCTGGAGGATCCTCTGGATGGGGATAACAAGGATAAGCTCCTCTGGGGATCATACTGATAAGTTGTGCTGGGAAACTCTTGATGAACTCCGCTGGGGATAGGAAGAATTCTGGCGAGTGCGATCTTCTGTGGCTGTTAGTTGAGGATAACCCAGTTATAAGCCTTTGTGGGGAATAACTTTGAATAAAACTCGGGAGAGACTTTCGTGCTCTGTGGGGAAATACCTTCCAGAACTTTACTGTGGATAAGCCTCGAGAATCTGCCGGAGATAAACCTCAGGGTTCACTAGGGATGTGGATTCCAAATCTCTTGGGGGGTTTCCTTCGAAAGGGTGTCAAGATATCCATCTGTACCTTCATCCTATCCGTAATCCTCTTTTTTAGGTTCATCTAGGGAGTGATTATGTTTCAAATTCATATGCATATTTAACAAAACATTGGACGTTTCTCAAAATAAAACAAATAGCGCAAGAGAAAAAGAAAAGGGAAATGACACAAATTTCTGGGGAAAGTATTTGTATTGATTTTCTTTGAGTATGTTTGTACAAAGGAGACAATCATCCTAGTAAGAGGATTCTGTCGTAAATATTGAAAGATTTATACAAAATAAAGGATGGCTATGTGAAATAATTCCATGGGATTCCATTCTGCTATAGCTTTCACAACTCTGAATATCTGTCCATTCAATGCTTCATTTGACGATGACTGGATTGATCAGAAGTCTGGAACTGGTTGATGAAGAGATTGTCTTTGAAGTGATCCGACGAGACATAGTCATACGCTTTAATTCCCTAACTTTTGCCTGAATCGCCCTTTCGGGTTTTTGATCCACCGGGAAACCCCTTTTTGCCCAAGCCGCCCTTTCGGGTTTTCGACTTGCCGGGTGTACAGATTTTTTTCGTTTTTATCCCTAATTTTTGCCTGAACCGCCCTTTCGGGTTTTCGGTTCAACGGGATGCCCATTTTTGCCCAAGCCGCCCTTTCGGGTTTTCGACTTGTCGGGTTATTTTATGCGTAGTATCTTTTGACTATGTCTGCATTCGCAGGGTGCGGCAAATCGTCACCGTCCATGGTGGTCAGAATCATTGCACCACCAGAAAATATGCTTTTGATCACAAATGGTCCTTCATATGTAGGAGTCCATTTGCCCCTGGGATCACTTTGCGGCAAGATAATCCGCTTGATTACGAGATCCCCGACTTGATACACTTGACGTCTGACTTTCTTATTGAAGGCCTTGATCATCCGCTTTTGATACGTGTGACCATGGCATATAGCAGCAAGTCGCTTCTCGTCGATCAGATTGAGTTGATCAAGTCGGGTCTGCATCCAATCATCTTCATTCAAACATGCATCCTTCATAATTCTTAGAGAGGGGATCTGGACTTCCATAGGCAAAACAGCTTCCATGCCATAAACCAAAGAAAATGGGGTTGCCCCAGTTGAAGTACGTGTCGTCGTATGGTATCCATGCAGAGCAAACGGTAACATCTCATGCCAGTCTTTGTAAGTGACTGTCATTTTCTGAATGATCTTCTTAATGTTTTTGTTCGCAGCTTCAACAGCACCGTTCATCTTCGGCCGATAGGGAGATGAATTGTGATGATAAATCTTGAACTGTTCGCATAATGCAGTGATCATTGTGTTATTCAGATTTGTACCGTTGTCCGTGATGATCCTGTCTGGAACACCATACCGACATATGAGATTTTGCTTGATGAAGCGAGCAACCACATTTTTGGTGACAGAGGCGAAGGAAGCTGCTTCGACCCATTTAGTGAAGTAGTCAATGGCAACCAGGATGAAGCGATGTCCGTTGGAAGCCGTGGGCTTGATCTCTCCAATCATATCAATGCCCCACATTGCAAAGGGCCACGGGGCAGTCAGGACGTTGAGAGGAACCGGAGGAATATGAACTTTGTCAGCATAGACTTGACACTTGTGACAAGTACGGGAATGTTGATGGCAGTCAGCTTCCATGGTAGACCAGTAATAGCCTGCCCTTAGGATCTTCTTAGCCATTGTATGCCCGCTCAAATGAGTGCCAAATGTGTCGCTGTGTATATCAGTCATGATCAACTCTACTTCAGCTTTATCCACACATCGGAGTAATACACAATCATGGCTTCGTTTGTAAAGGATGCCGTTGCTCAGGAAGAACTTAGCAGCGAATTTCCTTAAGAACTTCTTGTCATTTACGAAAGCTCCTTCAGGATAATCTCTAGTCTCGAGATACCTTTTGATTTCATGGAACCAAGGTTGTTCCACTACTTCTTCGGTATTAATCTCGTGGCAATGCGCCGGTTCATCCATTCGCTTGATGGTGATTTGGGGAGCCTCGTTATCCCAGTTGAGTTTAAACATGGAGGACATTGTGGCTAGAGCATCGGCTAGCTGATTCTCTTCTCGCGGGAAATGCTCGAAGGTAATTTGCTCGAAATGCGGCAACAATGTCAGGACATGTTCTTTGTATGGGATAAGATTAGGATGCTTGGTATCCCAATCTCCTTTGATTTGGCTGATGACCAAAGCCGAGTCCCCAAATACGACCAAAGATTTGATCCCCAAGTCTATAGCAGCCTCGAGACCAAAGATGCAAGCTTCATACTCAGCCATGTTGTTTGTGCAGCTGAAACAAAGTCGGGCCGTGAAAGGAGTGTGACAACCTTCCGGAGAAATGAGTACTGCGCCAATACCGTTTCCAAGTGCATTTGAAGCACCATCAAAGTAAAGGGTCCATCGGGATCCCTTTTCGGGTCCGTCATACGGTCCGCTACTTTCAACGTTGTCCAAATTCATAATGTCCTCGTCTGGGAAGTCAAATCTCATGGGTTGATAGTCTTCGATAGCCTGATGAGCCAGATGGTCAGCTAGTACACTCCCTTTTATAGCTTTTTGGGTGGTGTACTGGATGTCATACTCGGTTAAGATCATTTTCCATCTAGCTATCCTTCCAGATAAAGCGGGCTTCTCGAAGATATACTTGATAGGGTCCATTTTGGAAATCAACAAGGTAGTATGAGTCAGCATATACTGTCTTAGTCGGCGAGCAGCCCATACCAAAGCGCAGCAAGTTTTCTCGAGCAGTGAGTAGCGAGTCTCACAGTCGGTAAACTTTTTGCTAAGGTAATAAATAGCATGCTCTTTTCGACCAGACTCGTCATGCTGGCCCAAAACACACCCCATTGAGTTATCCAAGACGGTCAAATACATGATCAATGGTCTTCCTTCGACGGGTGGCATCAGAATAGGAGGTTCTAGCAAATACTCCTTGATTCTATCAAAAGCAGCTTGACAGTCATCGTTCCACTCAACTACCTGATCTTTTTTCAAGAGTTTGAAAATTGGCTCACAGGTAGAAGTCAGATGTGAGATGAATCTGGCAATGTAGTTTATGCGCCCCAAGAATCCTCTAACCTCCTTTTCAGTACGGGGAGTAGGCATCTCTTGTATTGATTTCACTTTTGCCGGATTGACTTCAATGCCTTTGTTGCTTACAATGAATCCCAGGAGTTTACCAGACCTAACTCCAAAAGTGCATTTGCTTGGATTCAGCCTGAGCTTGTACTCTTTTAACCTGGCAAACAACTTCTCCAAATGTTCAAGGTGATCTTCCTCTGTTTGTGACCGAGCGATCATATCGTCTATGTAAACTTCAATCTCATGATGTATCATGTCATGAAATAAAGCTACCATGGCGCGTTGATAAGTTGCCCCTGCGTTCTTCAGTCCGAACGACATCACTGTAACAGAAAGTTCCCCATTGTGTAACAAAAGTTGTTTTCTCCATATCCTCGGGAGCCATTTTAATTTGGTTGTAGCCCGAGAATCCGTCCATGAAGGAAAACACTTTATGCTGAGCTGTATTGTCAATCAAGATGTCAATATGAGGTAGCGGGAAATCATCTTTAGGGCTGGCCCTATTCAAATCCCGGTAGTCCACACACATTCTGACTTTGCCATCTTTCTTAGGTACTGGCACAATGTTAGCGACCCATTGAGGATAGGACATAACAGCCAGGAAGCCAGCATCGAATTGCTTCATTACTTCTGCTTTGATCTTTTCGGACATGTCGGGCCTCATTCGGCGAACTTTTTGCTTGATTGGTGGACAGTCTTCTCTTGTGGGGAGACGGTGAACCACGATGTCGGTGTCTAGACCCGGCATGTCTTCATAGGACCAAGCGAAGATTTCAACATACTCATTCAGCAACTGTACCAAGCGCTCTTTGACTTTTGGTTCCAGGTTGGCACCCACTTGCACCTCCTTCCGATTCTCCTCAGTTCCCAAGTTAACAGCTTCCAATGGCTCTTCATGCGGTAAGATGGCCCTTTCCTCTTGTTGTAGAAGTCTGGCTAGTTCCCCGGGTACTTCACAACCTTCGTCATCTTCATACTCGGCTAGATTGACCAGATCTTCAGAGTTATTGAAAGATACAGCAGAATAGTCACCCATGGAATCCGGAGTGGATGGGTACCTGCATTGGTGAGTGTGGGTGTGTGTAAGGGATAGCCATCCTTAAACAAAAAATGCAAAAGGAAAGAAAATAAACATAAGCAGTTTATCAAGTGAAAAACGTCCAATGAATCATTAAACATGGCATATGAATATGAAAAATAGTCAAAACCCTTACAAGTGGACCTACATGCCCCGGGCAAGGCAGGAGGTGAAAAGATAGTGTACGGATTGTTTGAAGGTAAAATATTACAGACCAAATAAGAAATGTTTAACAGATAAATTACTGATGAATAAAAGTGATGGGGACAAAGTCTTTAGCCTCCCAATTGCTCAATCCTCCTCTGACAGTTGGATAAATCCACTCTTCAATGTTGCTTTCCTTGTCTTCATCTTCCAGGGCGTTGATTCGGTAAGGAGAAATTTTGATTGGCGCTCTTTCAATCTTTGACTGCCGCATAGCTTTCTGGCCAGCGGCTGTGAACCCTAAGCCAAACTTGTCAGTTTTATGCGGAAAGTCGGGTAACTGCCCCCATGCTGAATTCTTCCCTTCTTTCATTGCGGCCCTTGCGTCCTCCAGAGATGCCATCCTGGCCATCTGTCTCGGTGCCTCAGCTGCCAACTTTGCCACTGCTACTTCAGGAAGAACTTCTTCGAAATGTTGAAACGGTGTCTCAATGAACTCTCCTTCAACCTCCACATACCGGAAAGAATTTAAGTGGCTAATCATGTACTCTTCTTCGCAGTGGACAGTGATGATCTTTCCCTTGACAGGATATTTCAGCATCTGATGCAAGGAGGAGGTGACTGCCCCAGCATGGTGTATCCAAGGTCTACCCAGCAGGCAGGAGTATGACGGACGGATGTCCATCACATAGAAAGTGGATTTAAACACCTCAGTGCATATCTTGACGGGAATTTCAACTTCTCCATGGACCATTCTTTTCGACCCATCGAAAGCTCTGACGACAATATCACTCGGCTTCAATTCCAACCCTTCGCAATCTAGCCGGTCCAAGGCCTTCTTAGGCAAAACATTCAGCGATGACCCGGTATCAACCAAAACATGTGCAAGGGTGGTTCCGCGACACTCGATTGAAATATGCAAAGCATCATTGTGGTTTCGGCCTTTAGGGGTCAGGTTGGCATCAGAAAAACCTAATCCATTGTCCGCAGTCAGGCTAGCCACGCAATGTTGAAATTGATCTGCAGAGGTTTCCTGGGGCACATGGGCTGCCTTCAGAAACTTAATCAAAGCTTGAGAGTGCGCTTCTGAGCAAAGCAATAGTGCCAGCATGGAGATCTTGGAGGGGGTTTGCCCCAACTGTTCCACCACATCGTAATCACTTCTCTTGATTATCCTCAAAATCTCGTTCATTTCTTTCTTGGAGGCTTCCGGGATCACCAGGGGTTGAGCCCTCGTCCTGACGGGCTCATCTTGTATTCCCTTTCCTTTATCAGCAATGGTAGGAGAGACAGCACTAGGAACAACAACTTCTTCAATCAAAGGGGTTCTAGCAGAGAGCTTTACTGGTGCAGGGATGACTTCTTTAGCTGATGAGGGTCCAAAGACTGCTCTTGGAGGGGCAATCTCTGGAGAAAATATTCTCCCGCTCCTGGTGATTTTGCTGGTGCCTGCAATGTTACTAATGTTGGTTCCTTCATCATCCGAACTTTCTTCAATTACTTCGACTTGCTTGATACCATGGTAGTAGATGTCACCACCATAGTTCCAAGGTATCGACTTCTCAGAAACATAGGGAACAGGCCCCGGCATTGTTATCTTCAAAGGTACAGATTTTGCAGCTGGTGTAATCTTAACAGGCTTTTTGACGGCCTTGGAAAGATTGGCGTGAATGGTTATGATTGAGACATTTTCAACATGAACTGGAACAGCAGAAACTTTTTCGAACAGAATTCGTCGGCTATCCATAAGGCCTTGGATACCTTTCTTTAATAGCGGACAATCAAACGGAAGAGAGTGGCAACAGTAGCAGTCTTCTTTACATCCCGGGAAGATCCCGACCCTCAACAAATTCAACTTAATGGTTAGCAGTGGAGTAGTCAGATCACTGACATCAGCAACATACAAATCCTCCTCAATGGCATTGATATTTCGGCCGTGCTTCGGCATAGGTGCAGATATCACATTGCGCTTCTCTGGAGCGTCAAACTCCACCTCCTTAGCCTCTATCAGGTCTTGGATCTTATGCTTGAGTGCCCAACAATCATTGGTGTCGTGTCCAACACTGTCTGAATGGTAGGCGCATTTAGCATTGGCATGATAATATGGAGAGGACGTACTTACATTCTTTGGCGCCTCCTTGATGGTGGCAAGATTCAACTTCAATAGATGGGGAAGCACCTGCGCTGGAGTCATATTAATACGGGTGAACTGCCGTTGTGGTCTTTCCACCCGTTGCTGATTTGGTCTGGACTGGTTATAGCGAGGCTGCTCACTCGGAGTGTTTTGAATCATTACGGCCCCCACAGTTGGCCGACGCTCCATCTTCCCTGCTCTTCTCTGGGAATATACCATAGCTGTCTCCTTCTTAAAAGGTTTCTTCTCAACACTTGCAGCAACACCCTTCTGAATCTTTCCTGACTTGATGCCAGCCTCTATTCTTTCGCCGGTTAAGATCAAATCGGTAAACCCTGCGGAAGAGTTACCAATTAGATGATTGAAAAATGGCCCAGATAGGGTCCCAAGAAACATATCAACGAGCTCACGATCGGTTAAAGGAGGCTGCACCCTGCCAGCCAAATCCCTCCATTTTTGTGCATATTCTTTGAATCCTTCACTTGTTCCTAGTGACATACCCTGAAGTTGGGTACGAGTAGGAGCAAGATCAGAATTATACTGGTATTGTTTGTAGAAAGCGGTGGCCAAATCTTCCCAATTTCTGACACTGGTTCCTTCTAGCTGATAAAACCACTCCAACTGGGCTCCCGATAGGCTGTCTTGAAAGAAATGAATCCAGAGATTTTTGTCTACCGTATAGGGTTGAATTTTTCTCACGTAGGACCTGAGATGCATTTTGGGACAGGACAGCCCATCATACTTCACAAACACTGGCACTTTGAATTTTGGGGGAATCACAATTCCGGCGACCAAGCCCATGTCTTCAAAATCCAAACCCGGTACCCTTTGCAATTCCATGGCAGCCAACCTGTCTTCTAAACCCTTGTACTTATCATCAGCTGGAGGGTATTGCTGGTCGGAATAATCTTCATCCTCTTCAACCTCTTCCTCCTCCGCATCAGACTCGGAAGGCACCGCAACTCGATCTCTTTTACTAGTCCCTTCATCAGAAGTATGAGGAAATTCAAGCACTCTCCGAGCTTCTCTGTCAAATCTTCTCCCCAAAGTAGCCACTCCGACCCTCTTTTTCTTCTTCACTGGGTCCTTATTCTCCAGATGAGCCTTGATATCCTCTTGACTTTTAACCAAAGTCATCAAGAGTTGCTGGAACTGTGCATTCTGGGCTTGTAGGTCTTTGACTGTTTGCTCGAGATCCATCCTACTGAAATAAACAGCAGATAGATAAGGAAACCTGGAGTGAGACCTGCTTATGCACATGATGAATGGTATGCTGATGTACGCAATGCATTCAAGGATTTAGGTCATTCAAAATTGTTTCAGACAAAGAAGAACGCACGTCATATTAATAAGAAGAAATTTGTTAGTACATAAATGCCCCATGGGCCAAATGTTACAAAATAAACTTCTCAAGGCAGAAAGACATTGCGCATCCTCTTTGGTGCGATGTAGGTGTTGAGGGCCTCTTGCTCGTGGAGTCGGCGGGTAAGCTCTAGAACCTTCTTTTCACTGGCGTAGTAGCTAGCTTCAAAAGTGTTCCGTTCCTCCTTGAGCTGAATCCAACTTTTCTGCATTTCCTCCCACGATGTAGGCATGTCTGGATGCAGGATGGTGTAGGGAACCTCTCCTTCATTGACGGGCTCTTTAATCACTGGGAGTACATGAGGATAAGGCATCATTAGACTTTGGGCTCGGGCTCGTACCCACTTGAGATAGGGCTCAAGAGGGATGGAGTTCTTGTGTCCCAGAGTTTTGCTATCAACCTTGTTGAGTTTTCCCCAAGCTCTGATGAATCTTTGGCGAAGTCCTTGCGCATCGTTGTCGAAGTCAAAAACTAGGCTAGGAATCAACATGTCATGAGGGCCATCCCTCCGAGCATATCCAAATTGCCTCAAAGCTAGGCAAGGGTTGTAGGTGATACCTCCCCTAATTCCAAGTAAAGGAACATTAGAAAATTCTCCGTAACGATCGACGATGATGACATTTTCTCTGGACCGAGAACACCAATGCACATCAGAATGAGTAAGAGTCATCAATCGTTGGGACCACCTTGTACCTTGGTCATTCTTCAAGACAGATTGTGGAAGGTGCGAAATAAACCACCTTGCAAGGAGAGGAGTACAACACATGAGAACACCCCTCTTTCTCATTGTTCGTGTGTAAAATGAGTGAAGGATGTCCCCAAGCAATATTGGTATTGGATTTCTGGACAAGAAGATTTTGACAACATTGACATCTACCAATTGGTCAGGATTTGGGAACAAGACCAACCCATAGATAAGGAGTGCCACAATCTCTTCAAAGGCTTGTAGGTCCAATGAATTCCAACATTCTTGTGCCTTCTCAAACAAGAATTTTGCTAAGAATCCCTTGACGTCGCTTCTGGTTTCCCAATGCCCCTTGATGTCTAATGGTTGTAGATGTAATGCTCGAGCAACATCTTCCGGCTTTGGTTCCTTTTCCGTACCGTTGAAGGGTAGTTGATTAAGGATAGGGATTCTTAGGAGTTGAGAAAACTCCTCCAAAGTGGGTACCAACTGATAATCAGGGAAAGTGAAGCAGTGGTGAAGAGGGTCAAAGAACTGGAATAACACTTTCATCATGTCTTCTTCAATGTTGGTGTTGACAAGGCTGAGCAGTCTACCATGTCTTTCACTGAAGGATGAATTTTCCGGAATTCTTAAGGTGATCTCTTTGAGTTGAGGAGAGATTCTCACAAGGTTGACTTGAATGGTATTTCTGCGAGGAATTTCCATGTCCTACAAAACAAGAACAAAGATGAAGATCCAAAACCCTTGAAATGGTTAGTGAATGCATATGATGTTTCATGATGTTTATGATGTATGCACAAAACATATGTACAAGCAAATCACACCAAACCCTAATTTCAGGCTTGCATGGGGTTTCATAGGTAAGTACCCTCTTGAGTGTAGTTGGCTTAAAAACCTGTCCTATAAATAGTAACCGGGTTCTAAGGAGCTCAATATCACTGGATTGTTTTCAATGTTCATTGTTTTGGTTTAGCCACTTAACTAGCGACCAAAATATTCCAAGAAAACAACCCTCAATGAGTGTAGTATCGAGTATCTACCAACTTCGGACTGCACCAAAGCCGGTCATCTCACTACCCCTAATAAAAGGCCAAGATGGTCAAGTAAGGTTCTAGGTCATTAGTGCTTAGTGACATCACTCAGCGGCCCCGTACTCTCCTTGATTGAACTCAAGGGTTACCGGTACTCACAAATATGTCGCACTAATATAGCTATTGCTTAGACCGTGTCGGTATACCCCGCACAGTTTCCACAACGTATTGCTATCTATGAATGTTTCCCAAAATCCGGGCGGAGGATTGTAAACCCAAACAATAGAGCCAAAGTATAAAGCAAGCAAGTCAAACATTTAGTCATGCAAGAGGGTGATCTAAGCCCTAAGGTTACTCCACTTTTAAATATGATCCCCAGCAGAGTCGCCAGTTCTGTTATACGGTGGGAGAACTGACTAGGGTTTCGCGTTTGTTTTCGCAAATGTTTCAGTTGAGCAAGAGTCGCCACCGACTTTTTATTTTATCCTAAGGAAAGGTTTAAAAAGCACAGCAAAAACCTTTGAGATTTTTCTTGGGTTCGGGGAGTAGATTATAGAAGGGGAAGGTATTAGCACCCCTTATATCCATGGTTATCCATGGGCTCTTAGGTACTTTCTTAGATCAACTTGCCTTGGTTTTCAATTGTTTGAAATGGTGCTTTGTGTGTGGTTTTGAAAAAGGTTTTGAAAAAGATGCCTTGTATAGGCTACCCTTGTAACAATTCTTTACTCGAATGTTTTACAAAAGGTGTTTTGTCTTTTAAAAAGATGTTTCAAAGTTTTTTGAAAGTTTGTTTTGAAAGTGTTTGTGAAGTGGGATTTGAAATAAGGCAAGTGTTTTCTTTGAAAGTTGACAAGTACTTAAGAGTTCATCTACCCTAAAGTTTTCTCAAAGATTTTTGTTATGTTTTAAACCTTTTGACAATTTTGTTCCACCATTGCATTTGGTGGACAATCTTGTTTTAGGAGATTAAAGGGACGGGCGCGGGTCATTGTTTAGACCATAGTTACAATAGTGTTAAATGTCTTTGGGCAATTTTCTTTAAAAGGGACTTGATCATTCATTTAAGCAACATTTTGAGGGACTATGATCATTTGATTATTTATTTTACCCAAAGAAGTTCAACATGCAATATGGCCCAATTGTTTGAAGGCAACAAAGTGGAGTACCCTAGGGGTGCAAGTGTGAGATGTGTTGTCCATTTTTCATGCTCATTTATCTTGTATTAGGTCCAACTATTTTGTTCATTTTTATTTGCATACAAAACCCTAATTCTAGCATAGTATGTTTAGAAAGCGATAAAAGTGCGAAATTTAAAATCCTACGCTATTACAACATAATAATATGGGGAGGGGGGTACAATGTTTCAAATGGGAATATCTAGACAAAAAAATTGAATCTAAGCTATTACATCATTTTTTATGAATATTTACAAGATAAATAAATGTATAATTTAGATGGTAAATAAAACCAATATGCAAGAATGCAAAGGGAATTTTTATATGTATAAAAAAGGTATTATTTATATAAAATAAGAAAATAAAATTAAAATGTTATAAAATATTATTTTTTGGAGTATTTTTGAATTTAGGCCAAAAACCCTAATTCTATTAAACAAAATGCATTAATTAATCAATTCATATAATATTTATTATTTACATACAAAAATAAAATAAAATATGATGTATTTGTTAAAAAGGCCTTTTTTAGTATTAAATATTAAAAAATAAAATATGTACATTTTTTTTGGTATTTTTATCCTAAGTATATTAATATACCTATTCACTTATATTATTTATAAAAATTATGTTTTATACACATTAATTAATAATATTCAATATAAAAAGTATTTATTATTTTTTTTATGAAATATTTTCAGGAAGTAAAAATAAGATAAAAATATGTATAAAAATATATTTGGTATTATCTTAATATTTTAAACAAAAAAAGTATACATATGTATATTTTATTTATTTATGTACAAACAAAAGAAATAATCAAATAAATATGCAATAAATTCAAAAAATGATGGAAAAAATATTTTTATGTTTTTAATATGTTGAGAAAAAATAAATGAACCAATCACAAAAAGGCAAAAGTCAAAAATATTAAAAATGAAGCAAATGGGCTCAGGGGTGCAAAACCAAAAGGGTGGTGTGAAAAGCAACTCAGAAGCAAGCCCAGCCCAAAATCACCTTTCTTCAACCTTTGAACAAAAATGTTCAGAAAACACGCGCCAAGAGCTCCATTTGAATGTCCTGATTCTTTGATTTTTTGAACAAACTTCCAACACAAAAAATGTTAAGCATGAAACCACGATTCTAACCATATGCATAACTTGATCTAACTCTCTAAGATGAGGGAGAATTTCTCCTCCCCCAAATCCTAACCTAGTTTTTCTGCCATTTTCAAACTCCAAATTCTCACAACTCAAGCAAAAGAAATGAAAAGTAAAAACATGGACATGTTCAGTGGCATGAGTAGAACCTTGTTTCTTCACAAACTTAAAGTTAATGATGCCTAATAAGAGAGATACGAATTCAAAATTTTACCTATTCAGTTGAACTTCTATCTGGAGATGTAGGAACTTTCAGTGCAAGGTGATGATTGGAGAAGCTTCCTTGAGGTCCAGGGATGCTATTCCAATGTTTACTTTGTCTTGAAAGCTTCTGAATCAAGCTAGAGAACTTCACCTGCAAGTCAGAAATGTGAAAATGGTGGAAGTGGTTAGAGCAATTACAGGTCGTGCCTTAGCTTTTGGATAGCTTGCATAGGTGGTAAGGAAGGTATATGAACTGGTTTTGGCAAGAATGCTTGAGAGAAATAGAAGTTGGCACTCAAACTGCAGAGGCAACTCTGTTTTTGCAGTTTGATGGTGTTTTTTGGTTTGATGATGTTTTTGGAGGTCAATGGCTCGTGCAAAGGCTTGGTTATGATGTGTGTAGTGTGTTTGATAACTTAGTTCTTGTGTATCTAAGCTGAGATGGAAGTTGGACCTAGTTATGCACTCTTTCTTAGCCTTTAAGCAACAAAATGCAAGTTGGTGTTTTAGGTCAGTAGGGGACCTCTAATCCTGCTGCAAAGCTTCTCTTGATCAGAGTAATTTGTCCATAATCTTGTGCCAAAGAGATTTAGTTTGTACTTGCTTGAATTTAACAATTGGACATAAAGTGAACTTTTGCAAAAATGGATAGTTTACTTTATCTAAAAATGGATTAATCTTGTATACAACACTTGAACTCATAGAATAACACTTTGACACAATGAACAAGCATTAAATTTATGAGTGTAACTTGGTTTAAGGACCTGTAATCTAATCTAAAGCATGCTGAGTTCAAATTGCAAGGTTATGAATATGCAACTTGGTCATGAACAAAGTGGTTTTTTGCTATATTGTGAAATTCGATTCTCTCTAACCATGAGGTTGTTTGAGAAGTTCTTGGACATTTTGGAAAGCTTGTAATGTGTAATACAATCCATCTTTGAAGTGCAATTTGAAATTCCAAGTGGAAGTGTATGGAAAATGGCCTTGAAGTGGGGTAGAAAACCTTGTCAAAATAGGTCAAAAATTCACTAAGTTAAGAATGGTTTAGTGCCCTTATTCAAAAATTTGTAACTTGAGATGCAAGCTTCAAATGAGAAAACTTTGTGAATCAAAGTTGTATATTATGCAACAAACTACAACTTTCATGTTTGGAATTTTGTTTGAATCCAAATGGATCATGGTGAAAAAGTGGGGCAAAGTTGGGAAAAAATTAGGGTTTTTCATAACTTAGAAAAATTCTAAGTTATGAAAAATTCCATTTTAAACCCTAATTTGCATTTTGTGATTTCTTGGTGAACAAGTTTCATGATTTGACATGTTTTTGATGAAAAATGAATCTTGACTCTTGATTTTGACCAAAAAGTCAAAGTTTGACTTTTCAGTATACAATCAAAATTGATCAATTGACTGGGAAATTCAACTGTCAATCCTGTGTACTTGGGATCTTTTGAGTTTTTTGATCATGTCAAGATAATTCCATGGCGTCCTTGAGTCCATGTGTGAGCTTGGTTTGCCATTGGCTAGGTCAAACAGTCAAAAATTGCCTTTGTGCAGTCAAAACCCTAAAAATGACCATTTTGCCCCTTTGGGTGATCTGATCAAATTTCTTGGGGAATTGTGATCCAAACTTGATCAAATGGTCCATATGAGTTCATAATATTGATGTGGGTCAAATTTCATGAGGTTCGACTGTCAATTGGCCACAGTTGACTTTTTCCCCAATACAATTGATTTCTAGGTCAACTGTCCAATTGACTGGGCAAAACTTGGAATCAAGACTTGAAACTTGATGTGGGTAAACTTGGGAGTCCAATATGAAGCATGAAAGTCATATTAGGCATTTTAGGTCAAAATATCTTTGTGCAAACACAAACCCTAATTTGAGTCCACAGTGCAAAGGGGGGGTCTTGAGCAGATGAAACCCTAACTGGATCTTGAGCTTCAAAGGCTTTGTGGTGAGAAATCAATGAGAAATGGGAGGGAAAATTTTGGGGTACAACAATGTCAAAATATGAAACTTATTCATCAAGAAATCAAAAAAGTCAAGATTTCATTTTGAAAAGTCAAATTTTCCAAACTTAGAAATTTTTCTAAGTGTTGGAAATTTCATGTTTTTTCATAACTTTGAGCCAAATTTTCACCATGATGCAAGATGATTCAAAGGAAACTTCCAACATGAAAGTTGTAGATCTACATGAAATCTACAACTTTTCTTCATACACCTTCTCCTAAAAATGCTTGGATCTCAAGTTATAATTTTGTGAATACATGCTCATGAACTAAAAAAGACTTGGTGAAATTTTGCCCTAGTTAGGAAGATTTTTGACCTAACTTCATGGAAATTTTTCACATAGTTCCAAGGGGGATATTCAAAAGCAATTTAAAGATGAGTTGTAGAGAACATTGCAAGCTTTTAAGAATGTCGAAGAACTCCTTGAGATCATTCTTGAGTAGGGAGAATCGAAGAGATGAAGTTGGTGTTTTTTCACTTGAATTATAGGTCATTTTCATGATGAACACAAATATAAATCAATGTTAGGTTGCATAATCTTTGCTTTGCAGGTCTCAAAATTGTTTGTCACTCCATAATTAATGGATTACACAAACTTTTGAGCTATAATCCAAGTGATTTAAGCTTTATCTAATTCACATTGCCATTTTGTGAAGAAAGTTAACAATACCATTCTTGAAAAGAAAGCTTTATGCATAAAGTCCACTCTTGAGCCTCTAACTTGTTCCCTCTGATCACACTTCATCTACAAAGTTAGAAGAAAGTGTGTTTAAAGCATAACCACTCTATCTTAGCAAGTACACAAGACATTGAAACTTGTTTTCTCAAAAAATCACATGTTTAGCTTAAGGATGCAAATTCAAATTCTGATCAACAACAAGTCTCCAAACTTGTTGCTTATATATAGAAGCACTATTTGTGAGCTAGAACGCGAGCTTGAACCCCCTGAAACTCACTCAAACTCCCTCTAATCAGAAATTGTCTCAAAACACCATTGTTGTACAAGTTCTGACTTTACATACCAAACTCCCATTTCCCTCATGCGTTTCTTGGCCTTTTAGTTTCTAAAGCTTCCTTGCATCAAGAGTAACTCATCCCTGTACCTGTTTCACTTATGTAACACCATTTTCCCTGTCTTGCAAGGTATCTTAGCATTCTTTTTGAAGGACTAAGATCATTTGTAACATTGCTAATCGTGGCTATACGATGACCTACGTCCGTCCCGTTTACATCCAAAGATGGGGTTGCTTAGCAAATCAATGGTAAGACAAAAATGTCAAAGGAAAAGAAAATGAACAAAAAAGACATTTGAGTAGGTAGATTGCTCCTAATTACTTGCTCAATTTAAAACAAAACATCCTTGCTATTTTCAAAACAAACACCTACACATTTCAATACATATTACAAAACTTGAAAACATTTTCAAAAGATCAACATCTTTGTATACATTCTTACGAACAAGAATCATTACAAAGATTGCCTAAACAATGGCCTCTTTACAAAATACTTTCAAAAAACCACACAAAGCACAATTTCAAACAAAAGCAAGTGATCTAGCAAGTAACTAAGATCCCTTGGATAACCATGGATGAAAAGGGTGCTAATACCTTCCCTTTTCATAATCTACACCCCGAACTCAAGAAATAATCTCAAAGGTCTTTCCTGTGCTTTTTCACATTTCCTTTTGGATAAAAGAAAAGTCGGTGGCGAATCTTGCTAACTGCAACATTTGCAATCAAACGCAAAATCCTCAAGTCTGTTCTCCCACCATATCACAGAACTGGCGACTCTGCTGGGGAAAACTCTAAAAGTGGGGTTACCTTAGGGATAGATCACATTTACTTGCTTACATTGTTTGACTTGTATGATTTACATTATGGTTCTTTGTTTGGGTTTGAATCCTCTACTCGAATTCAGGATACATTATAGGTAAGTAGCAATACATTGTGGAAACTGTGCGGGGTATACCGACATGGTCTAAGCAATAGCTACGTTAGTGCGACATATTTGTGGGTACCGGTAGCCTTTGAGTTAATCAAAGAGAATACGGGGCCGCTGAGTGATGTCATGAATCACTAATGAACTTTTAGAACCTTTACTTGATCACCTTGGCCTTTAGGATGTAGTGAGATTATCGGCTTTGGTGCAGTCCGAAGTTGGTAGATACTCGATACTACACCTATTGAGGTTTGGTTTCTTGGGATATTTCGGTCACTGTTAAAGAGGCTTGTGCTGAAACAATAACCAGGGAAACAAACCAGTGATATTGAGCTCCTTAGAACCCGGTTACTATTTCTAGGATAAGTTTAAGCCAAGTAAACTTCAAGAGGGTACTTACCTATAAAACTCCATGCTAGCCTAAACCTAAGTATTTGTTTGTTTTGTTTGTATATGCATACTTGTATATAACATCATGAACATCATGTGCATTCACTAACCATTTCAAGGATTTTGGGATTCATCTTTGTTCTTGTTTTGTAGGTTATGGATTCTCTTCGCATAAAAACTATTCAAGTCAACCTTGTAAGGATCCCTCCACAACTTAAGGAGATAGCTTCAAGGATCCCTGAAAACTCTTCATTTACTGAGAGACATGGTCGCCTACTCAACTTGGTTACCTCCAACACATATGAAGATATGATGAAGGTGCTTTTTCAGTTCTTTGATCCTTTACACCACTGCTTCACATTTCCCGATTATCAACTTGTGCCAACTTTGGAAGAATTCTCCCAACTCTTGAGGATTCCCATTCTCAATCAACTACCTTTCAATGGTATGGAAAGAGACCCAAAGCCAGAAGAGATTGCTCAAGCTCTACACTTTCACTCATCTGATATCACAACTCATTGGGAAACAAGGAGTGGTGTCAAAGGTTTCTTAGCAAAGTTCCTGTTTGAGAAAGCCCAAAATTGTTGGAATTCCTTAGACTTGCAAGCCTTTTAGGAAATTGTGGATCCCCTCATCTATGGGATGGTTTGGTTTCCAAATCCTGACCAACTCATAGATATCAACACCGTCAAAATCTTCATATCCTGCAACCCGGTGCCTACATTGCTAGGAGATATCCTACACTCTTTTCAAACTCGCACAGTGAGGAAAAGAGGTGTCCTTATGTGTTGCACTCCTCTCTTGGCAAGGTGGTTTATTTCTCATCTTCCCTAATCTGTATTAAAGAATGAGCAAGGTTTAAGGTGGTCACAAATGTTGATGACGCTCAAACATTTGGACATTCATTGGTGCTCTCGATCCAAAGAGAATGTTATCATTAACGACCGTTGTGGAGAATTACCTAATTTCCCTTAACTTGGAATTAGGGGAGGTATCACCTACAACCCATGTTTAGTCTTAAGACAGTTTGGTTACGCCCGAAGGGATGGCCCGTACGAGATGCTGATTCAAGGTATTGGTATTTGACTATGACAACAACGATCAAGGTCTTCGCCAGAGATTTATCCGAGCTTAGAGGATGTTAAATAAGGTGGATAGCAAGACTTTGGGGCACAAGAATTCAATCTGTCTTGAGCCTTACCTCAAATGGGTACGAACTCGTGCTCAGAGTCTTATGATGCCATACCCCTCCATTGTCCCGATAATCATTGAGCCTGTCATGGAAGGAGATGTTCCATACACTATCCTACATCCTGATATGCCCACCTCTCTTGAAGACCTACAAAGGGATTTGATACAACTCAAGGGGGAGCGAGATACTTTCGAAGCCCAATTCTACGCAAGCAAGAAAAAGGTTTTGGTACACACTAGGCTACTTCATGAGGAGAAGACTCTGAATGCCTACATCACACCGAAGAGGATGCGAACTACCTTTTTATCTTTGAGTTTTTGTATTATTTTTCCCGAAAGGCATTGATGTACTCAAGCTTTAACTTATTAATATAACGTGTGTTTCCTTTTTGTCTAAAACGAATTTGAATCTTTGAAATCATTACATATGCATATACCAATCATCATAACATAAGCAGGTATTTTGCAACAAGTCTCCTCATATCTCTACTTTTTATTTCAGTAAGGTGGATCTCGAGCAAACAGTGAAGGACCTCCAAGCTCAGAATACACAGTTTCAACAGTTGCTCTCGACCCTGAAGAAGTGAAAAACACAAGAAGGGGGGGGGGGGGGGGGGGGGGGGTTGAATTGAAAACTTGAAATCGAATGCGCAATGAAACAATATTTTTATTCTGGTTCGTTTGATCTCAAACCACTCCAGTCCACCCGTCAAGGTGATTTCGCCTCTCTCGAACGAGGTCTTAATCCACTAATCTCAAAAGTATTACAATCACTACTTTAACAATTGTTAAAGTCTTCTTGAGTACAACCACAATCCGGTTAATCTCAAGGAACACTATTTTAATCAAATAAACAAGAGTACTGTGTGTTGTTGTTTTTCGTTACAAAAACTGTTATCACAACTGTGATAATTTACATAAAATAAGAGCGTGAAAGTATGATGAGTATGCTTGCAGCTTCTTGAATTCACGTGAGTAGTGTTGCAAAATCGTTACCGATTTGATCACTGAGTTTGTTTATATAGGCAATGGATTCCTGTTGACCATTAAGCATGATGAATGTCATTAACTCAGTTTCCATTTGGAGAAGATCCTGTCTGAAAGAAGCCGTTGTAATTGATGCGGTCTTGAATGAATAATAACGCTTCATAATCTTTCATCCTTGCTTGCTGCTGATGCTTCAGCACATTGATGACTTGGATTATTATGTACTTGTTCAGAATCAGAGTTTACTTCACTTAAGCGCAGGTTCTGGTCATCAATCTTCAGTGCAAATTCTGATTGCTTCAGCGTGTAGCTTCTATAGCTTATCTTCTGATGCTGCTTTGGTCAGAACTTCTGCATACAAAATAAAATAATTTTTAAGGTGCATATTTGTTCTTTGTATTTGTTATCATCAAAACTCTAACTAAGGGTTGTAGAATCAAACTATGTTCTAACAATCTCCCCCTTTTTGATGATGACAAAAACTAGAATTTTCAATAAAAAAAAAAGAACAAAAGGTGTAAGAGAAACTCCCTGTGAGTTGATTACTTCCCTTAAGTTCCTTCTCATCAAAGTCTAGTTGTATCTCTTATCAGAATTTGTACCTGTTCAAACTTTTCAGAAGGTAGAGGTTAAATAATTCAGAATGTTTGAGACTTTTGTCTCGGTAAACCATTATTGAAAATATCTTACTTTCTCCCCCTTTTTGTCATGTATCAAAAAGGCAATATAATCAGAGCCAAAAGAGATGAATTATATTTAAAACATAATGTAATGTCAAGTTCCAGAAACAAAGAGGTAAAATTAAAGATAAACAATTTTTAAGAGAAAATCTAAGAAGGAGGGTGAAGAGGTGTGAACAACGCTTCCAGCAAGCTCTTGATCTGAGTATTTGACTCTTCTTGCTTGCCCAAAATGCCTCTGATTTCCTTTGTGGAGTCTTCTTGTTTACCCATAATACTTTTAATCTCCTTGTTTGTATCCTCCTGCTTATCCAGCCTTGCATGGATTAAAGCATTTTCTTTCTTCAACTCTTCTAGAGTTTGCATGACTAAGGAGGAAGCTGGTGTCTCTTCAGGAGTTGGATGTTGCTCAGAATATTCCGCAGCTTCTTCTGAGTGAACCATTTCTTCTGTTGTAATTAAATTTTCTGGAGCAGTAGTCAGAGAGAGACTTTTTGATTCTGGTACAACTTCATCTGAAGAATGATGCTCTTTCTAGGGAGCATTATCCAGCGAGAGGATATCTTTCTTGAACAGTTTGCTCAGAACTTGGACTTGAAAAGCCTTCAGCTTATCACTAAAGTTCTGCTGAGCCTTTTCAAAACACAATTCCTTCAGCTTCAACGTTTCAGCGTTAAGCCAATTTCTGAATCTTGCCCATATATAATCAGAAGCAGCAGGATTAGACATCTCCTGACTTGCATGCTTCAAAGAATTTATCCATTCTTGTATTCCTGTTTCAAAAATCAACAAACTTGTACCAAAATCTGATGTGGTTGCAGTTGGTTAGGTTTGGGAATGGCAGTTTTTTGTGAGTTGGAAGCTAGTTTTTCCAGCACAATTGGATCAATGACAAGTCTTAAGTTTTCAGCTGGACTGTTAGTGGGTGAAGGAGTGGGAGAGTCAGGAATGATAATTGGGCTGGTAGGGGAGTTTGGTGGTGTGGATTCAAGGTATGAAGGAATTTCTGGAATGTCGTGAATGGTGAGAAGTATGCGAACAACAAGAGGTTCTGTAATTCCAGGTATTGGGATTGTGGTATCAGAGTCTGAATGAGAGTCTTCAGATTGGTTTGTGGAGGTGTGTTAGGTTTCTGATTCAGGAATATCAAATTGTGGAGATTGTGGTTGTTGAGGTGATTGTGGATGTGGAAGTTCTGGTTTAGGAATTTGTGGTTGTTGTTGAAAGTTTGGATTTTCTGGGAGTTGAGAATTTGGATTTTGTGGTAAGGGAGAGGAAAAATCTTGATCAAATAAATCAATATCAGACAGAACTTTGGCAAGTTATGGTTTGTCATGTTCAGTGTTTTGATTTTGAGTAGGGAGTGAGGTTCATTCATAAAATTACCTAGAGTTATGGATGGATCAAAATCTATGTCAAAATCTTCAAAGGTTTAGGGTGATGAATTTTCTGGTTGTGAAGGCATGGCTTCAAATGTTGAAACAGTTATTGATTATATAATAGAAACAGCAGATGTATTACCTTTATTTTTGGAAACTTTTGGTGTCCTCTAAGAGGGTCCTTCTCCTGTTGCTTTCCTCTTCTTTGATTTCTTCAGAACAACCTCTGGAGCAGCCTTGTGCAAATCCTGAATGTTGATTTCTGGGGCAGTTCCATCAGCTTTGCAAGCTTTAAGATATCTGACTATTATTTCTGGTTTGGAATCTATCTCAAAAAATAAAGGAAAATCCTTCAGAGGTATCCTTCTTGAAGTAATGGTCTCATGAGCAGTAACAAGTGATTCCTTCTTGATATTCTCAATGATCTTCATTTTCTTCAAATTCTTGGCATTCAGGGGCTTCCCAACAATTGCTTGCAATGTGCTGATTTCCTGAGCCTCCGTCAGATGTTATATCAGCCTATTCTCTGTTTGAATATCTGATATCAGCCTTCCTAAGGGAATCCAATCCCTCTTGGTCCTTTCGTATTCTCTTGTTTCCTTCACACTTGTTCTGAGATGGTTAAACAACAAGTGTGGAAGATTTACCTTTGTCCTCTTAGCAATGAAATAGATCAGAAATTACTGATCAATGTTGATATAACCAAGAGAGCTTGTGGGCTTCTTGTGGTTCATACACCCTAGAATGTTTCTGGCCTAAATTCTGTGGTGGTCCTTCAAATCTCTCATTTTACTAGAGGGCTGTCCAGAAGTAAAAATTTCTTTTGCAATTGATCTTAGGTCACATCATCTTTCAGCCATGTCAATGCATCTGACACCACATTGTTGTATCCAATAAGCTTTGCAACAAGGTCTTCAGTAATCACAATTTTCTTCCTCATGACGTAAGAAGTAACCTGATGATTTGATGAAGAAGCATGTATCCAGAATTCTTTGACAAGAATGGGAAATGTTGGACCAACCAGACGGTCAAAGTACCTGTTCCAACCTTGAGCAGTCACGTCTTCATAGAGATTGAACCCATTTTCTTGAAGACTCCCAAAATCAATAATCAGTTCAGAGAGAACTTCCAGATTATCAATAGGTGTGAGGAGCGTACTATGGGGTTCTTCATACTGCTCTGTTGAAGCAGATTAATGAGCACTGACATTTGAGAGACTTGATGAAGCCATTGTTCACACGAGATTTTGAAGAAGATGAAGAGGGTTTTTGAAAGCAAGAACTTGAAACGAGAGAAAATATTGATGAGAGTAAAAGTGAATGAATGTAAAAAGTAATTCTGATTTTAAATAGGTTTATTGAAAGCGTAAGCAGTAAGAAAAAGAAAAATTAGTCATGATTATATGCATTAATGACACCTGATTTTAGGGGATTTAGAAAGATATTGAACGGTTACCGCTTACAAGTGTCTCAATGCATCTAATCAGCGCTTTGAACCCTTCAGAAATTGAACGCGTGTTCAGCTTCAGAAGGTAGCAGGTGAGAGGATGACAAGTGTTTGATGATGTGAAATGCACGCCTCTATCCTTGAAATGAAACGTTCAGATCTTTCTGGATAGATTCTGATGCAATCTGTACTTCTAAACTCTGAAGACAGGTTGATCAGTTGTTCACAGAAAATAATAAAATAATAAATTTTGAGGGTTAAGATATAGATAAAACATTTTATTCTGGGCATAGTTTCAGGCTGGGATGTTTCAGAATGAAGCTGAACCTATCTTCAGAAAGAGGTTTTGTAAAAACATCAACCCATTAATGGTCTGTGTCAATAAATTTTAAGGTTAAAATTCCTTTCTGAATATAGTCCCTAATAAAATGATGTTTTATTTCTATATGCTTAGACCTAGAATGTAAAATAGGATTCTTACTGAGATATATAGCAGAAGTTTTGTCACAGAGGATGGGAATATTACTCTCAAATATGTTGAAGTCTTCAAGTTGACTTTTCATCCAGAGCATTTGCGTGCTGCATCCAGCAGCTGCTATGTACTCAGCTTCTGTTGTTGATAGTGTTATTATGGATTGTCTCTTGCTGGTCCATGAGATCAGATTTTCTCCCAGAAACTGGCAGCTTCCAGAAGTGATTTTACGTTCTACTCTGTCTCCAGTGAAGTCAGCGTCACAATATCCTACTAAGCTGTGATCATTTGATTTTCTATAAAACAAATCCAGATTAGTAGTACCTTTCAGATACTTGAAAATTCGCTTAACTGCTGTTAAGTGAGATTCTCTAGGATCTGATTGGAATCTAGCACATAAGCAAACACTAACTAAAATGTCAGGCCTTGAAGCCGTCAGATAGAGGAGAGAAACAATCATACCTGTGTAGACCTTCTGTTCTACCTTTTTACTTACCTCTTCCTTGACCAGAATGCACGTGGGATGCATTGGAATCTTTGAGGGCTTACATTCTGAGAGATTAAATTTCTTCAGAAGTTCTCTGACATATTTGCTCTGATGATTGTAAGTTCCTTCTGGAGTTTGGTTTATCTGAATGCCCAGAAAGAATTTGAGTTCCCCCATTAAGCTCATCTCAAACTCTGCCTGCATGAATTTAGCAAACTCTCTTCCCAAAGAGGGTTTAGTAGACCCAAAGATGATGTCATCAACATAAATCTAACATACTAAAATGTCATTCTTAACTGTCTTACAGAATAAGGTTGTGTCCACTTTCCCTCTGGTGAATTCCTTTTCTAACAGGAAGTTACTTAGTCTTTCATACCAAGCTCTGGGAGCTTGCTTCATACCATAGAGTGACTTCTTTAGTTTGAAAACATATTCTGGGTGTTTGGAATTCTCAAACCCAGGGGGTTGGTTCACATATACCTCTTCATATATATAGCCATTTAAGAATGCACTTTTGACATCCATCTGATACAGAGTGATGCCATTGTTTACAACAAATGATATTAAAAGTCGGATAGATTCTAACCTGGCGACTAGAGAAAAGGTTTATGTATAGTCTATCCCCCTTGCTGACTATAACCTTGTGCTACCAGTCGTGCTTTGTTTCCGATGACTTCTCCTTGCTCGTTCAGTTTGTTTCTGAACACCCACTTTGTTCCAATGACGTTGAATCCTTTTGGTTTGGGAACCAGATCCCATACGTCATTTCTGGTGAATTGATTCAATTCCTCCTGCATTACCAGAATCCAGTCATTATCCAGAAGCGCTTCATCAATTGTTGTTGTTTCAATCAGAGAGACCAGCCATATGAGGGATTCTTCAGAGATTCTGAATGTTGATCTTGTTCTGATTGGATCATCCTTCTTTCCCAGTATTTTATCTTCTGGGTGAGCTATGCTGCTTCTGGATAGCCTTTGCTGAAGTTGATCAACTGAAGGTGCTGGATTGCTTGCAGTGACTCTTTCTGATGTAGTGGGAGTGTCTCTGTTGAGAACTTCTGACGAGTTGTCTTCAGTACCTACGAGTTCAACTACCATACCTGCAAGGAATTCATTCTGCTTTGACTTTTGAGAGTCAAGCTTATCATCAAACCTAACACTGATTGACTCTTCAACAATATGTGTTTCTGTATTGTATACTTTGTACCCTCTTGAGCATTCTGAGTATCCTAACATAATACACTTTTGTGCTTTAGAGTCAAACTTGTTCAAATAATTTTTTGTATTCAAAATAAAGCAAGTGCATCCAAATGGATGAAAATAAGAAATGTTGGGCTTTCTGTTCTTCCACAATTCATATGGAGTCTTTTCCAGAATAGGTCTTATGGAGATTCTATTCTGAATGTAACACTTTGTGTTGATTGCCTCTTCCCAGAAGATCTTAGCAATGTTAGTCTCATTAATCATGGTTCTGGCCATTTCTTGCAATGTTCTGTTCTTTCGTTCTACAACTCCATTTTGTTGGGGAGTTCTAGGACAAGAGAAGTCATGCAAGATGCCTTTTTCATTAAAGAATAATTCAAAAAATTTATTTTCAAATTCCCCACCATGATCACTTCTGGCTTTGACAATTCTAAGATCCTTTTCATTCTGAACTTGGTTGCAGAAGGTAACAAACATAGAGTGTGACTCGTCCTTGTGTCTTAAGAACTTTACCCATGTCCATCTGCTATAGTCATCTACGATTACTAACCCATACTTCTTGCCACTGACAAATGCAGTTTTTACTGGTCCAAATAGGTCAATATGCTGAAGTTCTAATGGCTTAGAGGTGGAAACAACATTTTTGGATTTAAAAGCAGGTTTTGAAAATTTGCCTTTCTGACATGCTTCACACAGAGCATCTGAGCTGAACTTCAAGTTTGGAAGTCCTCTGACCAGATTGAGTTTGTTAATCTGAGATATTCTTCTCATACTAACATGCCCCAATCTTCTGTTCCAGACCCGTTGCTCGTTGTTAACAGAAAGTAGGCATTTTACATTCTGATTCTTTAGTTCTGAAAGTTTTATTTTATAAATATTGTTTTTCCTCTTTCCATTAAATAGGATAGTCCCATCTTACTGACTAACAGCTTTGCATGAATTTTGATTAAAGATTATATCATAACCGTTATCACTTAATTGACTTATGATAATAGGTTATGCATTAATCCATCAACTAATAATACATTATTTATAGAGGGAAGATTTCCATTACCTACTGTTCCAGAGCCAATGATCTTTCCTCTTTGGTTGCCTCCAAATCCCACATAGCCTCCAGGCTTAAGTTCCAGGCTTTGGAACATATGCCTTCTTCCCGTCATGTGTCGAGAGCAGCCATAGTCCAGGTACCATGAATGGTGTTTTAGCCTTGCTGCTAAATATGTATGCTACATAAATAATTTTATCCTTAGGTACCCATATCTTCTTGGGTCCTGGTTTTTTAGTTTTACCAAAATTCTGATTGAATTTTGGTTTGACGGCATAATCACTACTTGTATATTTTATGTCATGTGTTTGCCCATATATAAAATGTGATTTGAGTGGTGTGCGTTTTATTACTATGTCCATGGCCTGTTTAGGTGTGGATACTTTACCTTGATATCATATCCCTTTTCTGCCATTTCTTCTAACTCCATAGATCATTGAAGCCATCTTGCTTCTATCTATGTTTTTAGATAGAAACTTCTAAAAGCTGTGATCATACTCTTTTATGATCTCATCAGCATTACTGGGAGTCTCTAAGATTGTTTCCTTCTGAGAATTTTGCAAATCATTTTCTAATTTCGAAATTTTTTCTTTTAACTTAGAATTCTCTAATCTGAGACTCTCAGACTTTTCAGAGTCAGAGGCAAGATCCCTTTTCAGGTTCTTGAATTTGACTCTGATTTGTTGATACCTTCCCAGAATTTCATTTAGACTTTCTGCAAGTTCAGCCTTAATAAAATTAATGGTAAAGTCAGGAAATACCTCTTCAGTGTTTGATTTTGAGTCTGAACCATAAGCTTCACTTTCTTCTGACATGTTTGCCATGAGAGCTATGTTTTCTCTTTCATCATCTGACTCTGAGTCAGCTTCAGAGGTGTCTGAATCATCCCAAGTTTCCATGAGGCTTTTCTTCTTTTCCATGAAGAACTTCTTTTTGGGCTTCTCCTTCTGAAGCCTTGGGCAATCACTTTTGTAGTGCCCTTGCTCGTTACACTCATAGCAGATGATGTCCTTGTTATTTGGCTTTCTGTATCCTGAAGAACCTTTATATATTCTGTGTCCAGAGGAAGACTCAGACTTTCTGTATCTGGAGGAGGATTCATTCTTATTCTCTGATCTTCTAGGATTTCTTAATTTCCTTTGTCTCTACTTCCACAGTTGGTTCACCCTTCTGGAGAGGAGAGATAATTCATCTTCTTCTGATGAGGATCCATCAGAAGTTTCTTCCACAGCCTGTAAAACCTTAGAGTCAGATTTTCTGTTAGATTTTAAAGCTAATGGCTTACCTTGCTTTTTAGGCTCATCTTCTTCTAGCTCTATCTCGTGACTTCTGAGGGAGCTGACAAGTTCCTCCAGAGATATTTTGTTGAGATCTTTGGCTAGCTTAAGTGTTGTGACCATTAGCCTCCATTTCTTGGGTAAGCTTCTGATGATCTTCTTAACGTGATCAGCAGTAGAATACCCTTTGTCAAGAACCTTCAGTCCAGCAACAAGGATTTGGAATCTTGAAAACATAGCTTCTATGGATTCACTATCTTCTATCTTGAATGCCTCATACATCTGAATGAGCACAAGAGCCTTGGTTTCTTTGACTTGAATGTTGCCTTCATGCGTCATTCTCAGAGAGTCAAACATGTTCTTGGCAGTCTCTCTGTTTGATATTTTCTCATATTCTGAGTATGAGATAGCGTTGAGAAGTATTGTTCTGGCCTTATGGTGATTTCTGAAGTCACGTTTCTACTGGTCAGACATCATTTTTCTGTCTATCTTCTGGCCTCTTCCATCCACTGGATGTGTGTATCCATCAGTTACCATGTCCCACAGATCAACATCATGGGCCAGAAAGAAACTCTCAATTCTATCTTTCCAGTAGTCAAATTTTTCTCCATCAAAGACTGGAGGTTTGCCACTGAATCTGTCCTTGTCTTCATGGTAGTCATTGTTGATGTTTTGGCTTGGTCCCACCATAGTGTTTTTCTGCAGCTTGGATCTTGTACTGACACGGTTAAGTGTTTAAGCTCAGAACCAAGCGCTCTGATGCCAATTGAAGAAGTGAAAAACACAATAAGGGGGGTTGAATTGAAAACTTGAAATCGAATGCGCAATGGCACAATATTTTTATCCTGGTTCGTTTGATCTCAAACTACTCCAGTCCACCCATCAAGGTGATTTCGCCTCTCTCCAACGAGGTCTTAATCCACTAATCTCAAAAGGATTACAATCACTACTTTAACAACTATTAAAGTCTTCTTGAGTACAACCACAATCCGGTTAATCTCAAGGAACATTGTTTTAATAAAATAAACAAGAGTATTGTGTGTTGTTGTTTTTCGTAACAAAAACTGTTATCACAACTGTGATAATTTACACAAAATAAGAGCGTGAAAGTATGATGAGTATGCTTGCAGCTTTTTGAATTCACGTGAGTAGTGTTACAAAATCATTACCGATTTGATCACTGAGTTTGTTTATATAGGCCATGGATTCCCGTTGACCATTAAGCATGATAAATGTCATTAACTCAGTTTCCATTTGGAGAAAATCCTCTCTGAAAGAAGCCGTTGTAATTGATGCAGTCTTGAATGAATAATAACGCTTCAGAATCTTTCATCCTTTCTTGCTGCTGATGCTTCAACACATTGATGACTTGGATTATTATGTACTTGTTCAGAATCAGAGTTTACTTCACTTAAGTGCAGGTTCTGGTCATCAATATTCAGCGCAAATTCTAATTGCTTCAGCGTGTAGCTTCTATAGCTTATCTTCTGATGCTGCTTTTGTTAGAACTTCTGCATACAAATAACATAATTTTTAAGGTGCATATTTGTTCTTTGTATTTGTTATCATCAAAACTCTAACTAAGGGTTGTAGAATCAAACTATGTTCTAACAGACCCTAGCCAAAGGAAAAGAAGAGTTGAAGACTTTTCTAGCTGAGGAAAAGAAAAAGAAAACAAAGAAGGTAACCGGAGTCTTAAACATGGGAAGAAGATTTCATGGGCAGACAAGAAGGACCTTAGACTTTGCAACGACATCTGGTGAAAGAGACAACCAAGATGGGAAAGGAAAGGAAACACTTGTTCCGTCAGAATCAGAAGAGGAAGAGGAAGAACAAGACTATTCTGAAGAACAATACCCTCCAGCTGATGACAAGTATAAACATCTCAAAGAGCATTTGAGTCTGATGGAAATCCAAAAAGTGCTTGGCTTGGACTTTGAGGAATTGGGGTTAGTGTCGGGGATTGTCATTCCTCCCAAATTCAAAGCACCTGTGTTCGCCAAGTATGACGGAGTCTCATGTCCAAAAATGCATCTCCGATCCTATGTAAGGAAAATCCAGCCCCATACCGCTGACAAAGATTTATGGGTACACTTCTTCCAAGACACTCTATCTGGAACTCAACTTGACTTGTTTTACCAACTAGAAAGAGCCAACGTTCACAACTGGGAAGATCTTGTTGTAGCCTTCTACAAACAATACAAATACAATGCTGACCTTGCACCTACCCGTACTCAACTTCAGAGTATGGCCATGGCTTCAAATGAAGGCTTCAAGGGCTATGCACAAAAATGGAGAGACTTAGCCGGAAGTGTTCAACCCCCTCTATCTGAGAGATAATTGGTAGACATGTTCTTGGGCACCTTGTCTGGTCCCTTCTTTAATCGTTAAATCAGAAGTTCATCTACAGGTTTTACTGAACTAATTTTGACCGGATAAAGGGTAGAAGCCGGTATAAAGAGTGGAAAGATTCAGAAAGATACATCCTCTTCTACAGCTGTAAGGAAGCCTTTTATTGGAAAGAAATAAGTGGTCGCCGTTTATCCTCATAGAAATCAAGATAGGGTCGAGCACCGACCAATGGTGGGGGCTGTGATGATCCCTAAACCGGCACCTGATCAGCAAAGAAACAATCAACCGAGGATGGAAAGGCCAGTCAGGAAGTTCACCAGAATTAACATGTCCCCATCTCAGGTATTAGCGCATCTACTAAGATCCAATTTGGAGACCTTGAAAGAAGCTCCAAAAAACCCCAACACAACATCTCCTCGCTATCATCCCAATACCCGTTGCGCATATCACTCTGAAAGTCCCGGCCATGACACTAATAACTGTTGGGCTCTAAAGAACAAAATACAAGACCTCATTCAAGCAAAAGAGATTGAATTCGATGCACCCGAAAAGCCAAATGTCATTTCTGCCCCTATGCCCAGACATGGCCATAATACCAATGCCATTGAAGAAGAAATGTTTGTTACTTCAGTTGATGAACTTATGACCCCACTTCTGACTATTAAAATGAACTTGTTGAATGCCGGTGTGTTCCCGGGCAGTGATGAAGTTTGCCATTTCTGTTTGTCCTCACCAACCAGCTGTCCTTTGTTGAAAACAGACGTTCAGTGCCTAATAGATAACAAAGAAATTTTATTCCAGAAGACTTCTAATCCACCTGTTCCTTTTGAAGATGTTTCTATCATTACCATTTCCGCCAATTCTTCTAGGGTCACCACCAAAAGACCCGTTAGAATTACATCAGTTCAAAAAGCAACTCCTTTAATAATTACAATGTCGGGACCAGTCCCATATTCGTCAGACAAAACCATACCATGGATTTATGGAGGGGATGTCTACTACCATGGTATCAAGCAGGACTGGCCAGCCGCCGAAGATTCAAGCTCCGAGAAAGTCAGCTCCGACATCAGTAATATTGCAGGAACTAGCAAGATTTCCCGAAGGGAAGGATATTCTCTCCAGAAATTGCTCCCCTAAAAGCAGTTTCTGGACCCGTAATCATTCCTGATGTTGCTCCCCTAAAAGTTGTTCCCGGTCCTACAATCATCTCAGCCAATACTCCAACTGACAAAGCTGTTACAACCCCTGTTATCATTCCTATTGACACTCTGGCTTCCGAGCTAACCGAAACTCAAGGTAAAAGTATTCTGATTGAGCCTGTCCGGACGAAGGCTCAGTCATTGGCTATCCCTGAGACTTCCCGGAAAGAGATGGAGGATATTCTGAAGATCATTAAAAGAAGCGACTACGATGTAGTTGAACAACTGGGGAAAACCCCCTCTAAAATTTCCATGATGGCATTACTACTATGTTCCGAGGCGCATGCAAAATCCTTGGTAAAATTCTTGAAAACTGCCCACGTACCCCAAGAGACATCTGCCAATCAATTCCAAGACTGCATAGCCAGCTTGACTGCAGATAATGGTCTAGGTTTTTTGGATGCTGATATAACACCGAGAGGAAGGAAGCATAATGAGGCATTACATGTCTCAGTTGAATGTAAGGCACAACCTTGGCCCATGTTTTGGTGGACACTGGCTCATCTCTGAATGTATTGCCTAAAAAAGCTCTTGATAGGCTTGATTGTGAGGGATTGACATTGAAGCCAAGTAACATAGTAGTAGGGGCCTTTGACGGCTCGAAAAGGATGGTGCATGGGGAAGTAGAAATTCCCATATAATTTGGAACACAAACATTTGATTCAAGTTTTTACGTAATAGATATTCGTCCCTCATATTCCTGCTTGCTAAGCCGACCATGGATTCACAGTGTTGGCGCTGTCACTTCTACGTTGCACCAAATGTTGAAATATCCGATTCAAGGGAAGATTATCACCGTTTATGGAGAAGAGGAGTATATGATCAACCATCTCAATTCTTTCAGATATGTGGAATTAGATGGTGAATTTATTGAAACTCCATTCTAACACTTTGAAGAGGTCCCACAAGATGTGGCAGTAACCAAGGATGTTCCCAAGATCACAAGGCCTCCGCTCCGGATGTCATCTTTGAAGGATACCAAGGTAGTGGTAGAAGAAGGTGGGTGCACTATCTGGGGACAACTCTCAGATATCCCATATAAGTCTGACAAGTTTGGCCTGGGTTTCACTTCAAGTGCTCATAAGGTTGTACGCTGCGCTCGTGCTGGAGGACCACCCCTGAAGATCAGCAACCACGAGGTCAACGCCGTAGAAGATGATGAAGATAGCTGTGACTTGGAGAACTGGATATTCCCAACTATCAGTGGAGGGCTAAACAACTGGGAGGCTAGAGATTTTGTCCTGATCACTTTTATCCCACAGTAATTTGTCTTTACATTTTGTTGGATATGTAATATTAAAACAATTCGCACTCTTAAAACCTTGTGTCTTACCCGTGGCACAATGGTCCATTTGTAAGGGTTATTATCTAATTTTCATATGACATCAATGAATCATGGACGTTTTCGCATACAAACTTTTGTGCTCATTGTTTTTCTTTTTACATTTTTATTTCTTTTCAAGGATAACTATACCCTTACACACACTCACACTCACAATGCATGCATACATCCATTCGGGATCCCATGGGTAACAATACTGCTATGGCCTTTTGTGACTTTGAGAATCTAATCTACCAAGCCGAAGACAAAGGTGATGAAGATTGTGAAGTACCAGGGTAACTAGCCAAACTACTACAACAAGAAGAGAGAACCATTCAGCCTCACGAGGAACCAGTGGATACAATCAACCTAGGTACCGAAGAAGACAAAAAAGAGGTCAAGATGGGTGCGAATCTGGAACCCAGTATCAAGGAGCGTCTGATTCAGTTTTACACGATTATGTTGAAGTCTTTGCCTGGTCGTATAAAGACATGCCGGGACTTGATGCAGACATTAGGGTACATCTTCTTCCTACAAGAGAGGATTGTCCGCCAGTAAAGCAAAAGGTTCGCCGCATGAGGCATGATATGTCAGAAAAGATTAAAGCAGAAGTCATGAAGAAATTCAACGCTGGATTTTTGGATGTCACCTCTTAACCCCAATGGGTTGCCAATGTTGTTCCCGTGCCCAAAATGGACGGCAAAGTGCGAATGTGTGTGGACTACAGAGATTTGAATAGGTCAATCACTAAGGATGATTTTCCACTCCCCCACATTGATATCCTAGTTGACAATACGGCACAACACAAAGTGTTTTCCTTCATGGACGAATTTTCAGGTTACAACCAAATCAAAATGGCACCTGAGGACATGGAGAAAACAACGTTTGTCATGCAGTGGGGCACTTTCTGCTATAAAGTGATGCCATTCGGACTGAAGAATGCTGGGGCAACCTATCAGCGTGCCATGGTAGCTTTATTTCATGACATGATACATCACGAAATAGAGGTCTACGTGGACGATATGATAGTCAAATCTCAAACAAAAGAATAGCATCTTGATCATTTACAAAAACTGTTTGAGAGACTGAAGAAGTACAAGATGAGGTTGAATCCAAACAAATGCACATTTGTTGTACGGTCTGGTAAACTCCTTGGCTTTGTCGTCAGCAATAAAGGTATTAAAGTAGATCTTGTCAAGGTAAAAGCGATACAAGAGATGCCTGCTCCTCGTACTGAGAAGGAAGTCAGAGGATTCTTGGGGCGTTTGAACTACATTTCCAGATTCATCTCTCACCTGACAGCTACTTGTGAACCAATCTTAAAATTATTAAAGAAAGATCAGGTAGTCATATGGAATGACGAGTGCCAAGTTGCTTTTGACAAAATCAAAGAATACTTGCAAGAGCCTCCTGTGTTGATGCCACCAGTCGAGGGAAGACTATTGATCATGTATCTGACTGTTTTAGAAAACTCATTGGGGTGTGTATTGGGGCAGCATGACGAGTCTTGCCGAAAAGAGCATGCTATTTATTACTTGAGAAAAAAGTTTACCGACTGTGAAACCAGATATTCAATGCTCGAGAAAACTTGTTGCGCTCTGGCATGGGTTGCTCATCGTCTAAGACAGTATATGCTGACTCATACTACTTTGTTGATATCTAAAATGGATCTGATAAAATACATCTTCGAGAAGCCTTCTATTTCTGGGAGAATAGCGAGATGGAAGATGATCCTGACGGAATACGACATACAGTATACTACCCAGAAATCAATAAAAGGCAGTGTATTAGTTGATCACCTTTCTTACTAAGCTGTAGAAGACTACCAATCCATGAAGTTTGAATTTCCAGATGAAGGCATCATGATGGTAAATAACTGTAAAGAATTCAGGCCATATGACGGACATGAACAAGGATCCCGATGGACCCTATTCTTTGATGGGGCATCCAATGCACTTGGCAATGGTATCAGTGTTGTACACATATCTCCCGAAGGGTGTCATACTCCCTTTACCGCAAGACTCTGCTTCAATTGTACAAACAACATGGCAGAATATTGTTGTACCCCAAAATTTTCCCTCTCATTTTATCAAGATTTCTCCTCACAAGACTCTTTGGACTCAAGACCAAATTAGGGTTTTGCACTGCTCAAGACTTTTCCTTGCACTGATGACCTAAATTAGGGTTTGAGTTTGCACAGGGATTTTTGGAATTTCAATGCTCAAACTGACTTTCATACTTCATGTTGGACTTATAAGATTGCCTCTACCAAGTTTCAAGCTTTGAATCAAATTTTTGCCCAGTCAATTGGACAGTTGACCTAGAAATCAGCTGTATTGGGGAAAAAGTCAATTGTAGCCAATTTACAGTCAAACCTCACAATTTTTGATCCACATCAATATTATAGGCTCATATGATTCATTTGATCAAGGTTGGACCACAACTCCTCAAGAAATTTGATCAGATCATTAAAAGGGCAAAATGGTCATTTTTAGGGTTTTGACTGCACAAGGGCAATTTATGATTTTTAACCTAGCCAATGGCAAATTGTCTTCAAGCATGGATTCAAGGACTCAATGGAATCATCTTTACCTATTCACAAGGTTCAAAAGATCTCAATTGCACTGGATTGACAGATGAATTTTTCAGTCAACTGATCAAAATTTGACTGTACACTGAAAAGTCAAACTTTGACTTTTTGGTCAAAATCAAGTGCCAAGGGTCATTTTTCATCAAGTTAAGTCAAAACATGAAACTTGTTCATCAAGAAACCTAATTTTGCAAATTAGGGTTTAAAATTGAATAAAATTTCATAACTTAGAATTTTTCTAAGTTATGAAATTTTCTTATTTTTTCCCAACTTTGCCCAACATTTTCACCATGATTCAATTGGATTCAAACAAAACTTCCAACATGAAATTTGTATTCCGCCACAAAGTCTACAACTTTGATTCACAAATTTTTCCCAAAAGAAGCTTGGATCTCAAGTTATGATTTTTGGAACAAGGGTCCATGAAACTTTTAACTTAGTGAAATTTTGCCCTAGTTTAGGCAAGATTATGACCTATCTTCATGACCATTTTTCATATAGGTCCACTTGTAATCTCAAAATTCATTTCAAAGATGGATTGTAGAGCATATTACAAGCTTTCCAAAATTTCAAAGAACTCTCCAAAATCATTTATGGTTAGGGAGAATCAAAGGTTTGAATTTGGCAAAAACTCATTTTGATCCATGGCATGTTTCATGTTGCCACAAGTTACAATTTCCATCCAACATTGTTTATACTTAATTACAGGTCCCTAAACCCTTCCAAACTCAAGAATCAAATGCAAATCCAATGGTTTGAATATTTGTTCTGATCATTAGAGGATTACATAAGAGATTAATCCAAAAATAGCAAAAAGGCAACATTGCCATTTTTGTCAAAACTTGCTTTATGTCAAATTACATCTCTTGAGCCTTGAACCAAATCTTGGACAACAAACAATATCCACAAACTGAGGGGGCCAAGATCACCAAGTGCATGCTGAAAGATAGCATGTACAGGCCTGTCTTGTATCATTTCTTAATTTTGCTTAAAATACAAGTAAACTTGCAAAAGAGACACAACTTGAGAATCTGATATAATCAACTCTTGCTAGCATTTGAAACAAGTTTTGCACATTTCCTTGAGCCAGAAACACGAGCCATTCATCCCTCTAGCCTTCCAAAACACAGAATCACCTTCCTCTTTCAAAACAGGGCAGTTTCTGCACCTTGAGTTCCATAACAAAAACTACTCGTGTGTTTTGCCCCAAACCTGTTCAAATACATTCCATATAACCCACCTGAGCTATCCCAACCATTGGCCATTGACTGTAACTCCATTTTCAAGCTTCACCATTTCTGTTTTCAGCTTGTGCAGGTTGACTTCTACAAGCTTGTTCAAGCACATCCAAAGCAAACTAAGCATTGGGAAAGATCAAAGGAAGTTCAAGCAAGCTCCCAAGCACCTCAGGCCTCACTGAAAAGCTCCACATTTCCATACACGAGTTCATCTGAAACAGGTATTTGTCAACTTTCTATCTCTGTATTTAGGAATCATTAGGCTTAGGTTTGTGAATAAAAAATATAGTACTCATAGCCCTGAAGCTGTACATATGCATAGATTTCATTTAAGTTAAGTGTGCTAAGAGAATTTGATTGATGAACTTCCTGAAAAAGTTAGGTTAGAAATTAGGGCCAGAGAAATTCTCTCTAGTCTTTGAGAGTTAGATTAAGTTTCTTATATGGTTGGAATCGTGGTTTAATGCTCTACAAGTTTCGTGTTTTGAGTTTTTGATTTCATGCAAAGAATAGAGAGAACAGAACTGGAGTTACAGGCGCACGTTTTTGAGTTTCAAAGGTTGAAGATGAAGCTGATCTGGGCTGGGCTTGGTTTGGCTTGTTTTTGACACCCCTTCTTTGTTGTTCATACCCCCCTGGCCCATTTCATTATTATTTGATATTTTTCTATTTTTATTTTTAGTTCTGACTTTAAAATATTTTTTCTAAATATAAAAAATTACTAAAATTATTTTCATAAATTTTCACATTTTATTTTGTATTTTTATTGTTTTTTTTAACATAAAAATAATTATTAAGATAACATACTTTTATTTAATTTAATAAAAACTTTAAAATAATACTTAAAAATATTATACCTTTATTTTTATTATTTACATACTTAAATAATATTTTTTCCAATATATATTATTATTTTATGACATTTGTATATATTCTATTATTTTATTGTACATAAATAATATAATTAATATGTATATACTTTCTTAAAGAAAATTAGGGTTTCTCCCCTTAGCAAAAATAATCTTCCATTTTATTTTCTTTTTAATACATATTTTTATACACATAAAAATAAACAAAAACATTTTTTACATATTTATAATATTTTTGCACATTTATATTTAAATTGCTTATTTAATTATTGCTTATTTATTATTTGATACAAAGAGTTCAATTTGGATGTAATAGTAAATATTAGGGTTTTAATTTCTTGCAAAATAATCCCCTATTCAAAATTGTATCCCCCTCCCCATATCAATGTTGTAATAATCGCAGCTTTATTTTACGCATTTATAGCTTTCAAATATGACATGATAGAGATTAGGGTTTGTATGCGATATCCAAAATCAAAACAAATAGTTAGAACTAATACAAGACCTAAATGTATGAAAATGGCAAACACATCTCACACAAACACCCCTAGGGTTTCACCCACTTGTTGCCTTAAAAATGGCCATGTTATGCATGTTGAGTATCTTGGCAAAACAAAAACAAAGCAAAAAGATCACAGTCCCTCGATGACACTATCTTGGTTGCCTATACAAAATGATTTAGTCCCTCAAAAATTTACTAAAGATACTTAGCACTATTCCTATCATGGTCAATACGATAACGTGCTCCTGTCCTGTTTAACATCCAAACACAAGGTTGTTTACCAAATGCAATGGTAAACCAACACTGTCAAAAGGGTTAAATATGTGTAGGAAAGACTCTTGAATAGATAGGGTAGACAACTCTTAGTTACTTGATCAAAACTTGCAAACCATCCTTGCTATTTTCAAACACACCTCACAACACAATTTCAAAACATTTCCCAAAAACAAACTTTCAAACTTCCAAACATTGAAACATCTTTTCAAAAGACAATACACCTTTGTATACATTCAAACAAGAATCATTACAAAGGTTTCCACAACGATGGCCTCTTTTCAAAACATTTTCAAAACCACACACAAAGCACCATTTCAAACAATTGAAAAGCAAAAGCAAGTGATCTAAACAAGTAACTAAGAGCCCATGGATAACCATGGATGAAAAGGGTGCTTCCACCTTCCCTTTTCATAATCTACCCCCCGAACCCAAGAAAACATCTCAAAGGTCTTTCCTGTGCTTTTTGACCTTTCCTTTGGATAAAATAAAAAGTCGGTGGCGACTCTTGCTAAACCGAAACATTTGCGAACACAAACGCAAAACCTCAAGTGAGTTCTCCTACCGCATCACAGAACTGGAGAATCTGTTGGGGACTATCTAAAAGTGGGGTTAACTTAGGGTTTAGATCACCTTTACATGCTTACTTTGTTTGCTTTGATTACTTTACATTTGGTTCTGTTGTTTGGGTTTGGAATCCTCTACCCGGATTTGGGAAACATTCATAGGTAAATAGCAATACATTATGGAAACTGTGCGGGGTATATCGACACGGTTGAAGCAATAACTATATTAGTGCGACATATTTGTGGGTACCGGTAGCCTTTGAGTTAATCAAAGAGAATACGGGGCCGCTGAGTGATATCATGAAGCACTAATGGACTTTTAGAACCTTTACTTGACCATCTTGGCCTTATTAGGGGTAGTGAGATGACCGACTTTGGTGCAGTCCGAAGTTGGTAGATACTCAACACTACACTCATTGAGGGTTATTTTCTTGGAATATTTCGGTTGCCAGTTAAGTGGCTAAACTGAAACAATGAACACAGCAAAATAATCCAGTGATATTGAGCTCCTTAGAACCCGGTTACTATTTATAGGACAGGTTGAACCAACTAACTTCAAGAGGGTACTTACCTATGAAACCCCATGCAAGCCTGAAATTAGGAACTTGTGTGATTTGCTTGTACATATACTTGTGCATACATCATGAACATCATAAAGCATCATGTGCATCTACTAATCATTTCAAGGGTTTGGATCTTCATCATTGTTCCTGTTTTGTAGGTTATGGAATCACTCCGCAGAAAAACAATCCAGGTCAACCTTGTGAGAATTCCTCCTCAGCTCAAGGAGCTTACTTCCAAGATTCCAGAGAATTATCCCTTTAGTGAAAGACATGGTAGACTTCTCAACTTGGTCAACTCCAACATTGAAGAAGACATGGTGAAAGTTCTCTTCCAGTTCTTTGACCCCCTACACCATTGTTTCACATTTCCTAATTACCAACTAGTGCCTACTTTGGAGGAATTTTCTCAACTCCTGAGGATTCCTATTCTCCATCAACTACCCTACAACGATACGGAAAGAGAACCAAAGCCTGATGATGTTACTCAAGCCTTACACTTGCAACCATCTGATATCAAAGGTCATTGGGAAACCAGAAGTGGTGTCAAGGGTTTCTTGGCAAAGTTTCTATTTGAGAAGGCACAAGACTGCTGGAATGCTCTAGATCTGCAAGATTTTGAGGAGATTATACCACTTCTCATCTATGGGTTGGTCTTGTTCCCAAACCCTGATCAACTTATAGATGTGAATGCTGTCAAGATTTTCATATCTCGGAATCCTGTGCCTACATTGCTTGGGGATATCCTACACTCATTTTACACACGAACAATGAGGAAAAGAGGTGTCATCATGTGTTGTACTCCTCTTCTAGCAAGGTGGTTTATTTCTCACCTTCCCCAATCAGTCTTGAAGAATGAACAAGGCTTGAGGTGGTCACAACGATTGATGAATCTTACACATTCTGATGTTCATTGGTGTTCTCGGTCCAGAGAAAATGTTATCATCATTGATCGTTGTGGGGAATTCCCTAATGTCCCATTACTTGGCATTAGGGGAGGCATTACCTACAACCCCTGTTTGGCTCTGAGACAATTTGGGTATGCCCGAAGGGATGGCCCTCATGATATGCTGATTCCAGACTTGGTTTTTGACTTCGACAACGACGCTCAAGGACTTCGACAAAGGTTTATCCGAGCTTGGAGGATGCCCAACAAAGTGGACAGTAAGACACTGGGACACAAGAATTCCATCCCACTTAAGCCTTACCTCAAGTGGGTACGAACCCGCGCCCAGAGTCTTATGATGTCGTACCCCTACATTCTGCCTATGATCAAAGAGCCTGTTATGGAAGGAGAGGTTCCCTACACCCTCCTACATCCTGACATGCCAACATCATTGGAAGATTTGCAAAAGAGTTGGATACAGATCAAGGAAGAACGAAACACTTTTGAAGCCAGCTTCTACGCCAGTGAGAAGAAGGTTTTGGAACTTACTCGTCGACTCCATGAAGAGCAGACTCTCAACACCTACATCTTACCAAAGAGGATGCACAACGTCTTTTTACATTAGAGTTTTGTATTTATTTTTCCCATGGGGCACTTATGTACTAATAAATTCTATCTTATTAATATGACGTGTGTTCTTTTTGTTTGCAACAACTTTGAATTTCTGAATCCTTGAATGCATTACATAAATACATATCATTCATAATATGCATAAACAGGTCTTTACACCAGGTTTCCTTATCTCTCTGCTGTTTATTTCAGCAAGATGAATATAGAGCAGACGGTCAAAGATCTACAAGCGCAGAATTCACAATTCCAACAACTACTCATGACCTTGGCAAAGGGTCAGGAGGATCTTAAAGCACTGTTGGAAAAGGAAAAGGAAAAAGAAAAAGAGAAAAAGAAAAAAAGAGTTGGTGTGGCTACTATGGGAAGAAGATTTGAGAACCAAGCTAGAAGAGTCCTGGATTTCCCCTCAACATTCGATGAAGGGGTTAGCAAAGGAAATGGGGTTACAGTGCCCTCCGAGTCTGAGGCTGAAGAAGAAGAAGAAGAGGATAAAGATTACTCCGAGCAGCAGTATCCTCCTGCAGACGACAAGTATAAAAATCTGGAAGAGCGTTTGGCAGCCATGGAGGTGCAAAGAGTGCCTGGGATAGATTTCGAGGAGCTAGGGTTGGTTGTTGGGATTGTGATTCCCCCTAAATTCAAAGTGCCTACATTTTCTAAATACGATGGTTTGTCTTGTCTGAAGATGCATCTGCGGTCTTACGTCAAAAATATCCAACCTCATTCTTCTGATAAGGATCTTTGGGTCCACTTTTTTCAAGATAGTTTGTCGGGTACGCAACTGGATTGGTTTTACCAGCATGAGAGATATGATGTACATAACTGGGAGGATTTGGTTGCTGCCTTCTACAGACAATATCAATATAATGCAGATTTAGCACCTACTCGTACTCAATTACAGAGTATGGGTATGGTCTCTAATGAAGGCTTTAAGGAGTATGCCTAGAAGTGGAGGGACTTGGATGGAAGGGTGCATCCACCATTGTCTGAGAGAGAGCTTGTGGATATGTTTTTGGGGACCCTGTCAGGTCCATTCTTTAATCACTTGATCAGGAGCTCATCTGCAGGGTTCACCGAGTTAATTCTGATCGGTGAAAGGGTCGAAGCTGACATTAAGAGCGGTAAAATTCAGAAGGATGCATCTACTTCCGTTGCTATCAAGAAGACCTTTCTAGCCAAGAAAGAGGTCTCAACTATTTACTCCCAGAGAAATCAAGGAAGAATGGAGAGCCGACCTGCGGTGAGGGCTGTGATGATTTAGAATTCCGCAGCTGATCAACCTCGAAACAGTCAACCCAGAACCAACCAAGCAAGGGTGGAAAGGCCCGCACGACAATTCACCCGGATCAATATGACACTTGCTCAGGTTCTCCCTCATCTGTTGAAGTTAAACCTTACAAGTTTGAAGGAGGCTCCAAAGAACCCGAATACCTCTTCTCCCTACTACCATTCAAATGCAAAGTGTGCCTATCATTCAGACAGCGTGGGGCACGATACCAATAATTGTTGGGCCCTAAAGAACAAGATCCAGGATTTAATAGATGCCAAAGAGGTGGAGTTTGACGCCCTTGAGAAACCTAATGTGATATCCGCTCCAATGCCGAAACATGATCATAATGTCCATGCTATTGAAGAAGATCTTTATGTTGCTGTTGTTGAAGACTTAATGACTCCATTGCCAATGATCAAGATGAATCTGTTGAAAGCTGGGATTTTCCCGGGCTGTGAAAAAGATTGTTACCTTTGTTCGACCTTGCAATCCGACTGTCCACTATTGAAGTCAGGCATCCAACTCCTGATGGATAGTCAAGAAATCCTCTTCAAGAAAACTCATGTTACTCCTGTTACTCCAACTCCTATCAACGATGTTGCTATAATTACCATTTCCGACAATCTTTCCAAGGTCTCCAAAAGACCTGTTAAGATTACACCCAATCCAAAGTGTGTACCTCTAAAGATAACTATGCCCGAGCCTATCCCATACAAGTCCAATAAGACAATACCGTGGAACTATGGAGGAGAGATCTTCTACCACGGTGTTAAGCAGATTGAATCAGTTAAAGAAAGTTCCGATAAAGAGACTCCCGACGTAGGAAATATTGCTGGGACGAGTAAGATCACCCGCAGCGGAAGAATTTTCTCTCCGGAGATTGCTCCTCCAAGGGAAGTCTTCGGACCCTCAAATGTTCCCAAGGTTACTCCTGTACCAGTCAACACATCTGTATGAACTCCAGTGATTGAAGAAATCATAACTCCCAAAGTTGTACCCTCTGCTGTTACTGCTGATAAAGGTAAAGGGATCCAAGAAGCGCCCGTCAGGACGAGGGCTCAGCCTTTGGTCATCCCCGAAACCACTCAAAAGGAAATGGAGGAGATTTTAAAAATAATTAAGAAGAGCGACTATGATGTCGTAGAACAATTGGGGAAAACCCCTTAGAAAATCTCTATGCTGGCCTTGTTGCTCTGTTCTGAAGCTCATGCCAAAGCTTTGATCAAATTCTTAAAGACGTCCCATGTGCCTCAGGAAACCTCCGCGGACCAGTTCCAGGAGTGTGTAGCCAGCCTAACAACCGACAACGGTCTTGGCTTCTCCGACGCCGATTTAACATCTAAGGGGAGAGAGCATAACGACGCACTGCATGTCTCGATGGAATACAGAGGGACTACTCTTGCTCACGTTCTGGTGGACACTGGATCGTCTTTAAATGTCTTGCCTAAGAAAGCATCGGACAAATTGGATTGTGAAGGTTTGACCTTAAATCCCAGCAATATCATTGTAAGAGCCTTTGATGGTTCTAAGCGGATAGTCCATGGGGAGGTGGACATCCTAATTAAAGTGGGTACTGAAACTTTCCACTCCACATTTTATGTCATGGATATCCGTCCCTCCTACTCTTTCTTGTTAGGAATACCATGGATTCATCATGTTGGGGCCGTTACGTCCACTCTGCATCCGAAGCTTAAGTACCTAGTCTAGGGGGAAATTGTGACAGTTCGTGGCGAGGAGGAGTATATGATAAGCCATATGAATTCATTACGCTATGTTGAATTAGATGGTGAATTCATCGAAACCCCCTTTCAGTACTTTGAAGAGGTTTCTCCTGAAGTTGCGGTAGCCAAGACAATTACTTCTGTGCCCATCGTCACCAAACCTGTGTCCCAGATGTCATCCCTTAAAGATGTAGAGGCTGTGATCAAGGAAGGAGGAAGCACAGTATGGGGTCAACTGCCAGATTTTCCGTACAAGACAAATAAGTTCGGCTTGGGTTTCACTGCTGCTAGTCAAAAGGCTGTGCGTCGCTCATGGGCTGGAGGACCGCCATTGAAAATCACTCATCATGGAGTTCATGCTTTAGAGGATGATGAAGAAGAGAGCAATTTTGAAGACTGGATCTTTCAAACTATTGAAGGAGGACTTAACAACTGGGAGGCGAAAGACTTCATTCCCATTACTTTCATCAATCAGTAATTTATCTTTTGAACATTTTATGTTGGTCTGTAATAATTTTTAAAAGGCAATTCGTACACTTTTTGCCTTATGCCTTACCCGGGGCATATAGGTCCATTTGTAAGGGCTTGATTTTTCATCTTCATATGCCATTTTTAATGAATCATGGACGTTTTAATATATAAACTTTTGTGTTCATTTTATTTCTTTTTACATTTTATTTGTTTAAAGGTGGATATCCCTTACACACACCCACACTCACAAAATGCAGGTACCCATCCACTCCGGATTCCATGGGTAACAATTCTGGTTTGGCCTTCAGTGACTCTGAAGATCTGGTCAATCATGCCGAATACGAAGGTGATGAAGACTGTGAAGTACCTGGAGAGTTGGCCAGACTTTTGCAACAGGAAGAAAGGGCTATTCTGCCCCATGAAGAGATGTTAGAGACTATCAACTTGGGAACAGAGGAAGACAAAAAAGAGGTTAAAGTGGGTGCCAACCTAGAGCCAAGTGTCAAAGAGCGTTTAGTTCAGCTGTTGAACGAATATGTTGAGATCTTCGCCTGGTCCTATGAAGACATGTCGGGATTGGATACAGACATTGTGGTTCGCCGTCTCCCTATAAGAGAAGACTGTCCACCAATCAAACAGAAAGTCCGCCGAATGAGGCCCGACATGTTCGAAAAAATCAAAGCTGAAGTGATAAAGCAGTTCAAGGCTGGCTTTCTTGCTGTTACTTCCTATCCACAATGGGTTGCTAACATTGTGCCCGTGCCTAAGAAGGACGGCAAAGTCAGAATGTGCGTGGATTACAGAGACTTAAACAGGGCTAGCCCTAAAGATGACTTTCCACTGCCGTACATTGACATCTTGGTTGACAATACAGCTCAACATAAGGTATTTTCTTTCATGGATGGATTTTCAGGGTATAACCAGATCAAAATGGCCCCTGAAGATATGGAGAAAACTACCTTTGTTACACAATGGGGTACGTTCTGTTATAAAGTGATGCCGTTCGGACTGAAGAATGCCAGGGAAACCTATCAGCGCGCCATGGTGGCTTTGTTTCATGACATGATACATCATGAGATTGAAGTCTACATAGACGACATGATAGCCCGTTCACACACAGAAGAAGAACACCTCGACCATCTGCAAAAGCTGTTTGTCAGATTGAAAGAGTACAAGCTCAGACTGAACCCTAACAAATGCACTTTTAGAGTCAGGTCCAGTAAACTTTTAGGATTCATCGTCAATAACAAAGGCATCGAGGTTGATCCTGCCAAAGTCAAAGCTATACAAGAAATGCTTGCCCCTCGCATTGAGAAGGAGGTCAGAGGTTTCTTGGGACGCCTAAACTACATTTCAAGGTTCATCTCTCACCTAACATCTACCTGTGAACCAATCTTCAAGCTGTTGAAGAAAGATCAGGTGGTTGAATGGAATGATGACTATCAAGTTGCTTTCGATAAAATCAAGGAGTATTTGCTGAAACCTTCTATCTTGATGCCACCCGTCGAAGGAAGGCCATTAATCATGTATCTGACTGTCCTGGAGAATTCAATGGGGTGCGTACTGGGCCAACATGACGAGTCTGGCCGAAAAGAGCATGCTATTTATTACCTTAGAAAAAAGATTACCGACTGTGAGACTCGCTACTCACTGCTCGAGAAAACTTGTTGCGCTTTGGTATGGGCTTCTCGCCGACTAAGGCAGTATATGTTGACTCATACCACTTTGTTGATCTCTAAGATGGATCTGATCAAGTACATCTTCGAGAAGCCTGCTTTATCCGGAAGAATCGCTAGATGGCATATGATCCTCACCGAATATGATATACAGTACAAAACCCAAAAAGCTATAAAGGGAAGTGTGCTAGCCAATCATATGGCCCATCAAGCCGTCGAAGATTACCAATCTATGAGGTTGGACTTCCCGGACGAGGATATCATGACTTTGAGCAACGTTGAAGAAAGCAGACCGTATGACGAACCTGAACAACGATCCCGATGGACTCTGTACTTTGATGGTTCCTCCAACGCACTTGGAAACGGTATTGGTGCAATACTTATTTCTCCAGAAGCTTTCCATACACCTTTCACTGCTAGACTCTACTTCAGCTGCACCAACAACATGGCCGAGTATGAAGCTTGTATCTTTGGTCTCAAGGCCGCTATTGACTTGGGAATCAAATCTTTGATTGTATTTGGGGACTCAGCTTTGGTTATCAGTCAAATCAAAGGAGAGTGGGATACTAAACATCCAAACCTCATCCCTTACAAAGAACATGTCCTGACATTGTTACCACACTTCGAGTAGATTACCTTCGAGAACTTCCCGCGAGAAGAGAATCAGCTAGCAGATGCGCTAGCTACAATGTCATCCATGTTTAAACTTAACTGGGATAATGAGGCAGCTCAAATCACCATTGAACGAATGGACGAACCTGCACATTGTCACGAGATTAATACCGAAGAAGTGGTGGACCGACCGTGGTTTCATGACGTTAAAAGGTATCTCGAAGCACAAGAATACCCTGAAGGAGCTTCAGTCAACGACAAAAAGTTCTTAAGGAGGTTCGCTGCCAAGTTCTTTATAAGCAATGATATCTTATACAAGCGCAATCTTGATTGTGTCCTACTCCGTTGTGTGGACAAGGTTGAAGCTGAGCAGATCATGGCTGAACTACATAATGGCACCTTTGGCGTCCACTCAAGCGGTCATACGATGGCTAAGAAGATTCTAAGGGCAGGCTATTACTGGTCTACCATGGAAGCGGATTGTCATCAACATTCCTGTACTTGTCACAAATGCTAAATCTATGCGGACAAGGTACATATTACTCCAGTTCCTCTCAATGTCTTAACGGCTCCTTGGCCATTCGCGATGTGGGGAATCGACATGATTGGAGAGATCAAGCCTACAACATCCAATGGACACCGTTTCATCCTGGTGGCCATTGATTACTTTACCAAGTGGGTCGAAGCAGCTTCCTTCGCCTCCGTTACAAAGAATGTGGTTGCCGACTTCATCAAGCAGAACCTCATATGCCAGTATGGTATCCCCGACAGAATCATCACTGACAACGGTACAAATTTAAACAATACTATGATCACCGCTTTGTGTGAGCAGTTCAAGATTCAACATCACAATTCATCTCCCTATCGGCCTAAGATGAACGGTGTTGTCGAAGCTGTGAACAAAAATATTAAGAAGATCATTCAAAAGATGACAATCACCTATAAGGACTGGCATGAGATGTTACCGTTTGCTCTGCACGGGTACCGTACCACGGCACGCACTTCAACTAGGGCAACACCTTTTTCTTTGGTATACGGCATGGAGGCTGTTTTACCTATCGAGGTTCAGATTCCCTCCTTGAGAATCATAAAAGATGCTAGTTTGAGTGAAGAAGATTGGATTCAAACCCGGCTTGATCAACTTAACTTGATTGACGAAAAGCGACTTACTGCTGTTTGCCATGGTCAGGCGTATCAAAAACGCATGGTCAAGGCCTTCAACAAGAAAGTCAGGAGACAAGTATATCAAGTTGTGGACCTTGTAATCAAGCGAATCATCTTGCCACAAAGTGATCCCAGGGGCAAATGGACTCCTACTTACGAAGGACCATTTGTGATCAAAAACATCTTTTCCGGTGGGGCAATGATCCTGACCACCATGGACGGCGATGACCTGCCGCACCCTACGAACGCAGACATAGTCAAAAGATACTATGCATAAATGACCCAACAAGTTGAAAACCCGAAAGGGCGACTTGGGAAAAAATGGGCATCCCGGTGAATCGAAAACCCGAAAGGGCGGTTCAGGCAAAAGTTAGGGATAAATAAAAAAAATTTGTACACCCGGCAAGTTGAAAACCCGAAAGGGCGACTTGGGCAAAAAAGGGTTTCCTGGTGGATCGAAAACCCGAAAGGGCGATCCAGGAAAAAGTTAGGGAATTAAAGCGTATGACTATGTCTCATCGGATCACTGTAAGGACAATCTCTTCATGGACAAGCTCCAAGCTTCTGATCAATCCAATCATCTGCGGACGAATCAACAAATGGACAAGATACTCAGAGTTACGAAGGCTATAGCAGGATGGGAACCGCATGGAATTGTTACACATAGCCATCTTTCTTTGTATAAATTTTTCTCAATTTTATGACAACATTCTCTTACTAGGATGTATGTCTCCTTTGTACAAACTACTTACACAAAGTTAATACAAAGATACTTCAAAGTGCATAAATTTGTTTGCCTTTTCTTTCTTTTTACGCTTATGTTTTACTTTGAAAACGTCCAATGATTTATTAAATGAGCATGTGCATTTGAATATAATCACTGCTTACAAATAAAACGAAATGAGAAAAAATAATTACTGACAGATTGAAAGTATGGGAAAACGTCTTTGGGATATTCCAGGAGAAATCCTCAGCCGAGCTATAGCCTTGAAATACATATCCCCAGTGGAGTTAAGTTTCAAAATTCCCATCAGAACTATGTTTCCAAACTCCCAATCCCCAGCGGAGCCAGAAAACTTTGAACTGCAAACCCTCAGTGAAGATGGAACTTTCTTCCCCAGCGAAGTCCAAAACTTCAACCCTTAAACCTTGGTGGAAGACCATCTAGTTTCCTCCAATTCCCCACAAAAGTTATTTCCCAGCAGATCAAAGATTCTCATTCTCATTTCTCCAGTTCAAGCCTCCCAGGTTTCAGTTCCCCAGTAGAGATCGTCAGAGTTTTCCTTATTCCCCAAGAAAGTCATGAAGGATCCTCACATCCCCACAGAAGTTGTCAAAGTTCTTGTTAATCCCCACAAGTCGCCAAGGATTTTCTATCCCCAACAGCGGTCAAGGATTTATTTTCCCCAGCAGTTGTCAAAGACTTCATTATCTCCAACTATCAAGGATTTATTTTCCTCAGCAGACGGCTAATCCGCTTACATGCGCATACATTACATTCATATATCATAAACATTTATGAAGCACATTTTATTGCATCATACATGTCATGCAACATAACTTCATGTTTTATCTAACATTTTACCCTTTTTAGGATGAGATTAAAAGCTACCTTTAACAAATGTTCAAAGATTTCAGATATAGTACGGATACACTCTAAGACATGGAAGTCATTCTGCTACTCATTCAAATATCTTATTTCAGATACAGTATGGATACACCCCAGACACGGCGGTCATTCTATTACTCATTCAGAATTTCAAGTCCAGATACAGACTAGATACACCCCAGACACGACGGTCATTCTACTACTCATTCAGACTTCAGCAATCAGATACAGACTAGATACGCTCCAGACCCGAAAGCCATTCTATTTCTCATTCAGATTCAACTATCAACCTTAGATGCGGATACGCTCCAGACACGGAAGTCATTCTATCACTTGTCCAGATCCCAGTTACAGTACGGATACACTTCATACACGGAATTCATTATGCTACTCATACAAATCTCAAACTTCAGATACAGTCCAGATACACACCAGGCACAGTTTCCATCCTGTCACTCATTCGGAATTTATCCCCAGCCCAGAGATGCTCCATACACGGTTGTTTTTCTGTCACCCATTCATAATTCAGATACAATATAGATACACTCCAGATACGGCAGTCATTCTGATATTCATTCAAGAATCAAATACAGTTACAACACGGATACGCTCCAGACATGGACGTCGTTCCTTTGTTCATACGAATCTAATCTCTAGATACAACTCAGATACCTTCCAGATACGGATACCATTCAGTGTTCATTCTCCTGATTTTCAACAAACAGTCTTGGATGGCATCTTTAAGCCCATCTCCAGCAAGATTCTACCATCTCCAAATGTCATCTTTAAGCCCATTCGCTCATTTACATTTTTACGAGTGCAAATTTACGGGCACTCTAGTGTCCAATCCTCTTTTACCTTCGAGTCACAAAAGGCAAACTCGCCAATCTAATTATTAAGGTTCAAGAAGATTAAACAGGGGAAGCTGTTGTACCAAAAATTTGCCCTCTCATTTTATCAAGATTTCTCCTCACAAGACTCTTTGGACTCAAGACCAAATTAGGGTTTTGCACTGCTCAAGACTTTTCCTTGCACTGATGACCTAAATTAGGGTTTGAGTTTGTACATGGATTTTTGGACTTTCAATGCTCAAAGTGACTTTCATACTTCATGTTGGACTTAAAAGATTGCCTTTACCAAGTTTCAATCTTTGAATCAAACTTTTTCCCAGTCAATTGGACAGTTGACCTAGAAATCAGCTGTATTGGGGAAAAAGTCAATTGTGGCCAATTTACAGTCAAACCTCACAATTTTTTATCCACATCAACATTATAGGCTATATGAACCATTTTATCAAGTTTGGACCACAACTCCTCAAGAAATTTGATCAGATCATCAAAAGGGCAAAATGGTCATTTTTAGGGTTTTGACTGCACAAGGGAAATTTCTAATTTTTAACCTAGCCAATGGAAAATTGGGTTCAATCATGGATTCAAGGACTCAATGGCGTCATCTTGACCTATTCACAAGGTTCAAAAGATCTCAATTGCACTGGATTGACAGATGAATTTTTCAGTCAACTGATCAAAATTTGATTGTACACTGAAAAGTCAAACTTTGACTTTTTGGTCAAAATCAAGTGCCAAGGGTCATTTTTCATCAAGTTGAGTCAAAACATGAAACTTGTTCATCAAGAAACCTAATTTTGCAAATTAGGGTTTAAAATTGAAAAAAATTTCATAACTTAGAATTTTTCTAAGTTATGAAATTTTCTTATTTTTTCCCAACTTTGCCCAACATTTTCACCATGATTCAATTGGATTCAAACAAAACTTCCAACATGAAATTTGTATTCCTCCACAAAGTCTACAACTTTGATTCACAAAGTTTTCCCAAAAGAAGCTTGGATCTCAAGTTATGATTTTTGGAATAAGGGTCCATGAAACTTTTAACTTAGTGAAATTTTGCCCTAGTTTAGGCAGGATTTTGACCTATCTTCATGACCATTTTTCATATAGTTCCACTTGGAATCTAAAAATTCATTTCAAAGATGTATTGTAGATCATATTACAAGCTTTCCAAAATGTAAAAGAAATCTCCAAAATCATTTATGGTTAGGGAGAATCGAAGGTTTGAATTTGGCAAAAACTCACTTTGATCCATGGCATGTTTCATGTTGCCACAAGTTGCAATTTCTATCCAGCACTGTTTATACTTAATTACAGGTCCCTAAACCCTTACACACTCAAGAATTAAATGCAAATCCAATGGCTTTAAGCTTTGTTCTGATCATTAGAGGATTACACAAGAGATTAATCCAAAAATAGCAAAAAGGCAACATTGCCATTATTGTCAAAACTTGCTTTATGTCAAATTACATCTCTTGAGCCTTGAACCAAATCTTGGACAGCAAACAATATCCACAAACTGAGGGGGCCAAGATCACCAAGTGCATGCTGAAAGATAGCCTGTACAGGCCTGTCTTGTATCATTTCTTACTTTTGCTTAAAATACAAGTAAACTTGCAAAAGAGACACAACTTGAGCATCTGATATAATCAACTCTTGATAGCATTTGAAACAAGTTTTGCACATTGCCTTGAGCCAGAAACACGAGCCATTCATCCCTCTATCCTTCCAAAACACATAATCACCTTCCTCTTGCAAAACAGGGCAGTTTCTGCACTTTGAGTTCCATAACAAAAACTACTCCTGCGTTTTTCCCCAAACCTGTTCAAATACATTCCATATAACCCACCTGAGCTATCCCAACCATTGGCCATTGACTGTAACTCCATTTGCAAGCTTCACCATTTATGTTTTCAGCTTGTGCAGGTTGACTTCTACAAGCTTGTTCAAGCACATCCAAAGCGAACTAAGCATTGGGAAAGGTCAGAGGAAGTTCAAGCAAGCTCCCAAGCACCTCAGGCTTCACTGAAAAGCTCCACATTACCATACACGAGTTCATCTGAAACAGGTATTTGTCAACTTTCTATCTCTCTATTTAGGAATCATTAGGCTTAGGTTTGTGAATAAAAAATGTAGTACTCATAGCCCTGAAGTTGTACATATGCATAGATTTCATTTAAGTTAAGTGTGCTAAGATAATTTGATTGATGAACTTCCTGAAAAAGTTAGGTTAGAAATTAGGGCCAGAGAAATTATCTATGGTCTTTGAGAGTTAGATTAAGTTTCTTATATGGTTGGAATCGTGGTTTAATGCTCTACAAGTTTCGTGTTTTGAGTTTTTGATTTCATGCAAAGAATAGAGAGAACAGAACTGGAGTTACAGGCACGCGTTTTTGAGTTTCAAAGGTTGAAGATGAAGCTGATCTGGGCTGGGCTTGGTTTGGCTTGTTTTTGACACCCCCTTTTTGTTGTTAGTACCCCCCTGGCCCATTTCATTGTTATTTGATATTTTTCTATTTTTATTTTTAGTTCTGACCTTAAAATATTTTTTCTAAATATAAAAAATTACTAAAATTATTTTCATAAATTTTCACATTTTATTTTGTATTTTTATTGTTTTTTTTAACATAAAAATAATTATTAAGATAACATAATTTTATTTTATTTAATAAAAACTTGAAAATAATACTTAAAAATATTATACCTTTATTTTTATTATTTACATACTTAAATAATATTTTTTCCAATATATTTTTATTTTTTGACATTTGTATATATTCTATTATTTTATTGTACATAAATAATATAATTAATATGTATATACTTTCTTAAAGAAAATTAGGGTTTCTCCCCTTAGCAAAAATAATCTTCCATTTTATTTTCTTTTTAACACATATTTTTATACACATAAAAATAAAAAAAAATATTTTTTACATATTTAAAATATTTCTGCACATTTATATATAAATTGCTTATTTAATTATTGCTTATTTATTATTTGATGCAAAGAGTTCAATTTGGATGTAATAGTAAATATTAGGATTTTAATTTCTTGCAAAATAATCTCCTATTCAAAATTGTATCCCCCTCGCCATATCAATGTTGTAATAATCGTAGATTTATTTTACGCATTTATAGCTTTCAAATATGCCATGATAGATATTAGGGTTTGTATGCGATATCCAAAATCAAAATAAATAGTTAGACCTAATACAAGACCTAAATGTATGAAAATGACAAACACATCTCACACAAACACCCATAGGGTTTCACCCACTTGTTACCTTAAAAATGGCCATGTTATGCATGTTGAGTATCTTGGCAAAACAAAAACAAAGCAAAAATATCATAGTCCCACGATGACGCTATCTTGGTTGCCTATACAAAATGATCTAGTCCCTAAAAAATTTACTAAAGATACTTAGCACTATTTCTATCATGGTCAATACGATAACCCGCGCCTGTCCTGTTTAACATCCAAACACAAGGTTATTTACCAAATGCAATGGTAAAACAACACTGTCAAAAGGATTAAAAATGTGTAGGAAAGACTCTTGAGTAGATATGGTAGACAACTCTTAGTTGCTTGATCAAAACTTGCAAACCATCCTTGCTATTTTCAAACACACCTCACAACACAATTTCAAAACATTTCCCAAAAACAAACTTTCAAACTTCTAAACATTGAAACATCTTTTCAAAAGACAATACACCTTTGTATACATTCAAACAAGAATCATTACAAAGGTTTCCACAACGATGACCTCTTTTCAAAACATTTTCAAAACCACACACAAAGCACCATTTCAAACAGTTGAAAAGCAAAAGCAAGTGATCTAAACAAGTAACTAAGAGCCCATGGATAACCATGGATGAAAAGGGTGCTTGCACCTTCCCTTTTCTCAATCTACCCCCCGAACCCAAGAAAACATCTCAAAGGTCTTTCCTGTGCTTTTTGACCTTTCCTTTGGATAAAATAAAAAGTCGGTGAAGAGTCTTGCTAAACCGAAACATTTGCAAATACAAACGCAAAACCTCAAATCAGTTCTCCCACCGCATCCCAAATACGAAGCATGCATCTTTGGTCTCAGAGCTACCATAGACTTGGGGATAAAATCCTTGGATTTATTCGGAGATTCAGCTTTGGTTATCAGTCATATCAAAGGGGAATGGGACACCAAACACCCTAACCTTATCCCTTTTGAAGAACATGTTTTGACATTGCTACCATATTTTGAGAAGATTACCTTCGAGCATATCCCGCGAGAATAAAATCAGCTAGCAGACGCACTAGCCACAATGTCATCCATGTTTAAACTTAAATGGGATAACGAGGCTCCCCAAATCACCATTGAATGAATGGATGAACCAACACACTGTCACGAGATTAATACTGAAGAAGTAGTGGACCAGCCTTGGTTTCATGAAGTCAAGAAGTATCTTGAGGCTCAAGAATATCCAGAAGGAGCTTCAATCAATGATAAGAAGTTCTTAAGAAGATTCTCTGCTAAATTTTTCCTTAGTAACGACATCCTGTACAAACGCAATCATGACTCTGTGTTACTTCGATGCGTAGACACGGTTAAAGTAGAAAGGATCATGGCTGAGTTGCATGAAGGCACTTTTGGCACCCATTCTAGCGGGCATACGATGGCAAAGAAAATCCTACGGGCAGGCTATTACTGGTCTACCATGGAAGTAGATTGCTATCAACACTCTGGAACTTGCCATAAGGGTCAGATTTATGATGACAAAGTGCATGTACCTCCGGTTCTTTGAATGTCTTGACAACTCCTTGGCCCTTTTCTATGTGGGGAACATATATGATTGGGGAAATCAAGCCGACGGCCTCTAATGGACACTGCTTCATCTTAGTGGCCATCGATTATTTTACAAAGTGGGTGGAGGCAGCTTCCTTCGCTTTCGTTACCAATAATGTTTATTGCCCGTTTCATCAAGAAAAATCTTATTTGCCGGTACGGTATCTAGGAAAGGATCATCACTGACAATGGTACAAATCTCAACAACACTATGATCACCGCCTTGTGCGAGAAATTCAAGATCCAGCATCTCAATTCTTCCCCTTACTGGCCAAAGATGAATGATGCTGTCAAAGCTGCAAATAAGAACATTAAAAAGATCATACAGAAAATGACAGTCACCTATAAAGACTGGAATGAGATGCTACCATTTGCTCTCCACGGGTATCATACCACAGCTCGCACATCAACTGGGGCAACACCCTATTCTCTGGTTTACGACATGGAAGCCGTATTGCCTATTGAGGTTCAGATCCCCTCTCTAAGAATTATGAAGGATGCAAGACTGAATGAAGAAGATTGGATTCAGACTCGACTTGATCAATTAAACTTGATTGATGAGAAGAGACTTACTGTTGTTTTCCATGGTCAAATGTATCAAAAACGGATGATCAAGGCTTTCAACAAGAAGGTCAGACGCCAAGTGTACAAGTTGGAGATCTGGTGATCAAACGCATCATACTGCCACAAGGTGATCCCAGGGGCAAATGGACTCCTACCTATGAAGGACCATTTGTAATCAAAAACATCTTCTCTTGTGAGGCAATGATCTTAACCACCATGGATGGCGACGACCTGCCGTATCCTGCGAATGCGGACATAGTCAAAAGATACTACACATAAGATACCTGCTAGGTTGACATACATAGGAAAAACAAGGGCATCCCGGTGAACCAAAAAGGTTAGGGCAAAAATTAGGGATAAAACAAAAAAATTTCTACACCCGGCAAGTTGAAAACCCGAAAGGGCGACTTGGGCAAAAAAGGGTTTCCCGGTGGACTGTAAACCCGAAATTGTGGTCCAGGCAAAAGTTAGGGAATGTAAAGCGTATGACTCTGTCCCGTTGGGTCACCTTATGGACAACCTTTGGCTTCAACCTGAAAACTCGGAGATCTTGATCAATTCAATCATCTTCGAACGAAGCAACAAATAGACAAGATGCTCAGAGATACAAAGGCTATAGCAGAATGGGAACCCCATAGGATAAATACACATAGCTATCTTTTCTTTGTATTAAAATTTTCAATTTTTTTTACGACGACATTCTCTTACTAAAATGTTTGTCTAATTGTACAAAAATACTTACTCAAAGTCAATACAAAGATATCTCCTTAAAAAGTGCAAAACTATATGTTTTTCTTTACTGTTGTGTTTTGTTTACGAAAATGTCCAATGATTCATTGTTGAACATATGCATTTGAACATAATTACTGTTTACAAATAAACAAAATAAAAGACAATTGCTAATGGCTTTAAGAGGTAGGGAAATCTCTCTAAGCTATTTCCATAAATCCCCCACTGTTTGCAGTTTAATTCCCAGCAGAACGAGCTTCCAATTATCAATCCCCGGTAGAAGTCGTTCACTTTCTCAGGATTTCACAACTGGATTTTACAAGCAGTACATGGCATTTCCTTTAAAATAGAGTTTATTTCTCTAAGAAGAAATTCATCAATACTTAGAATTCAAAACATGAAGACTTATACTCCATATCCTCAGTGGCAGTCATGGATTTATTTTCCACAATCCAATAGCAGTGCAGCAAACTAGCTCACATATGCATACATTGCATCCATATATCGTAAACAATGATAACACGAATGCATTATACTATGCATTTCATACAACATAAACATTGCATTTTAGTTAACATTTTACCCTTTTCAGGATAAGGTTAACAGCTACCATTAACAATGTTCAAAGTTTTCAGATACAGTTCAGATACGCTCCAGACACGGATGCCATTCAGATACTCATTCAAGGGCAACTTTCAGATACAGTTCAGATACGCTCCAAACACAGATGCCATTCTGATACTCATTCAAAATTAGCTCCCAGATACAGTTCAGATACGCTCCAGACACGGATGCCATTCTGATACTCATTCAAATTCAACTCTCAGATACGGTACAGATACGCTCCAGACGCGGATTCCATTCTGACACTCATTCAAAGTCAGCTCCCAGATACAGTTCAGATATGCTCCAGACACAGACGCCATTCTGATACTCATTCTTTCATCTTACAAATTACAAATACATACAATAACTTTTGGATGGCCTCTTTAAGCCCATCTCCTACAACTTTATATCACCTCTCCAAATGTCATCTTTAAGCCAATTCCCTCAACCATCACATCACCGAGTGCAAATTTCTGGGCACTCTAGTGTCCAATCATCTTCCACCTTCGAGTCACGATTGGCAAAACATGCCAATCTAACTCTTCAGGCTTAAGAAGATTGAACAGGGGCAGCTTTTGTACCCAAAAATTTTCCCTCTCAATTTATCAAGAATTTGCACACAAAATCTCCTTGGACTCAAGACTGCACTAGGGTTTGATCAACTCAAGACACCTCCTTATGCACTGATGACCAAAATTAGGGTTTGAGTTTGCACAAGGATTTTTAAACTTCCAATGGCCCATATGACTTTCATGGATCATTATGGACCCCCAAGATTACTCATGACAAGTTTTAAGCCTTGGATCACATTTTTTATCAGTCAATTGAACAGTTGACCTAAAAATCAACTGTATTGGGGAAAAAGTCAACCATGGCCAATTTACAGTCAAACTTCATAATTTTTCATCCACGTCAACATTTTAGACTCATATGTATCATTTGATCAAGTTTGGACCATAATTCCTTAGGAAATTTGATCAAATCTCCAAAAGGGAAAAATGGTCAAAATTAGGGTTTTGACTGGGAAAGGGCGATTTCTGATTTTTGACCTAGCAAATGGTCAATTGGTTTAAGGTATGATCTCAAGAGTCCAATTGCATAATTTTGACCTAATGACATGATTCAAAACATTTCAAATCCATTGGATTGACAGATGAATTTTGTAGCCAACTGATCAAAAGTCAATTGTATACTGAAAAGTCAAACTTTGACTTTTTGGTCAAATTCAAGTGCCAAAAATCATAATTCATCAAAACATGTCAAAATATGAAACTTATTCATCAAGAAATCAAAAAAGTCAAGATTTCATTTTGAAAAGTCAAAATTTCCAAACTTAGAAATTTTTCTAAGTGTTGGAAATATCATGTTTTTTCATAACTTTGAGCCAAATTTTCACCATGATGCAAGATGATTCAAAGTAAACTTCCAACATAAAAGTTGTATATCTCCATGAAATCTACAAATTTTCTTCACACAACTTCTCCTAAAAATGCTTGGATATCAAGTTATAATTTTGTGAATACATGCTCATGAACTAAAAAAGACTTAGTGAAATTTTGCCCTACTTAGGCAGATTTTTTACCTAACTTCATTGCAATTTTTCACATAGTTCCAAGGGGGGTCTTCAAAATAAATTCAATTATGAGCTTTAGAGCACATTGCAAGCTTTACAAAATGTCAAAGAAATCCTTTAGATCATTCTTGAGTAGGGAGAATCAAAGAGATGAAGTTGGTGTTTTGTCACTTGAATTATAGGTCATTTTCATGATGAACACAAATGCAAATCAATGTTAGGCTGCATAATCTTTGCTTTGCAGGTCTTAAACTTATTTTTCACTCCAAAATTAATGGATTAAACAAACATTTGAGCTATAATCCAAGTGATTTAAGCTTTATCCAATTCACATTGTCATTTTTTGAAGAAAGTTAACAATACCATTCTTGAAAAGCAAGCTTTATGCATGAAGTCCACTCTTGAGCCTCTAACTTGTTCCCTCTGATCACACTTCATCTACAAAGTCAGAAGAAAGTGTGTTTAAAGCATAACCACTCTATCTTATCAAGTACACAAGACATTGAAACTTGTTTTCTCAAAAAAATCACATGTTTAGCTTAAGGATGCAAATTCAAATTATGATCAACAACAAGTCTTCAAACTTGTTGCTTATATATAGAAGCACTATTTGTGAGCTAGAAAACGAGCTTGAACCCCCATGAAACTCACTCAAACTCCCTCTAATCGTAAATTGTCTTAAAACACCATTGTTGTATAAGTTCTGACTTTACATACCAAACTCCCATTTCCCTCGTGCGTTTCTTGGCCTTTTAGTTTCTAAAGATTCCTTGCTTCAAGAGTAACTCATGCATGTACCTGTTTCACTTCTGTAACACCATTTTCTCTGTCTTCCATAACCAAAAATAGAGCATCACAGTTGGACTTCTCCATACCATTCCAGTCATCCTCAGCTCAAGCCATCCATTGCATTAGCTTCCTAGAGGTCCAAGGAAGCTAACCTGATCATCAGCACTGCCTGAAACAAGCTCAAATCCATTTTACGATTTCCAGTTTTGAGGTATTTTTATTGAACTTCTATCTCATTACTTAGGCATTGTTAGGCTTGTATTTGTGAAGATAAAATATAGACCTCATTGACACGAAGCTATACATATCCATAGTTTTCATTTATATGGCCTGAGCTTAGAGAATTTTAGAGTTGAAGTTTATGAAATTTTTAGTGTTCAAATTAGGGCCAGAGAAATTCTCATTTATCTTTGACTTTTAGCTTTAGTTATTTATATGGTTAGATTCGTGAGAAAGAATGCAACAAATTTCATTTTGTCATCTTCCATTTTTGTTGAGAAATGAAGAATTTACAGGTACACCGGCTGGAGGTTGAAGATGAAATCATCAGGACTTGATTTGCCTTACATATTTATTGTTTTGTTTATATAAACCGATGTATAGAAACCCCAGTGGTAAAGCGCACGCTTGTTAACCTCAGGGACCTGGGTTCGAGCGCTAGTGTTACCCTTTTGCCTTTTTTTTCATGTTTTCTGATTTTCTAACATTTTTGCAGGCGCTGGGCCCTTTGGGCCTGGCTTTGTTTTTTGTTCTAGCTAATCCACCCTTGCCTACTGCATGCACCCCCTGGCCCATTTGTTTTTATTTATTTATTTCATTTTTTCTTATTAAATATGTTTTCTAAAATGTTAAAAAATCATAAAAAAATATGAAAAATTAGATTTTTATTTTAACTTAGTTTATTTTATTTTTCTCACAAAAAATATTTTATTTAACTATACTTTATTTATTTTTTACTAACTAGTTTTATAAATTTAATTTAAAACTAGGTTATTATTTATTTTCTTTTACACTAATTAAAATGTATTTATTTTAATATAAAAAAGGCCAAAAATATTTTACAACACTATATATTATTTTTAGGACAAAAATACAAAAAATACTTTTCTTAAACTTAATTTATTTTAATCAATTAATAGACTTAGGGTTTTATTTAAAATCTTTTCTTATTAAATTAGGTTTACTTTTATTATTTTAATTAATTATTTTCTTGTAATTAATTAGGCTAAACAAAAAAACCTTTTCTCATAAAAAATCAAACAAAAAGATCCATTTTCTTTGCATTTATATTCTTGCATATTTATTTTTGTACATTTATCTATTTCAATTATTGTATAAATTCAATCCAGTTGTAATAGACTAATTAGGTTTATATTATTGCAATCCCCATTCACAATTTGTATACCCCCTCCCACAAGTATTGTAATAGCGTAGTAACTTTAAATTCCGCAATTTATCGCTTTATATACAAATGCTAGTAATTAGGGTTTGTATGGAAAGAATAAAATCAATAAAATAGAATAACCTAATTCGAGACAAAATCAAGCATGAAAATAATGCACTCGCACACAAGCACCCCTACGGTAAAATCCACTTGGTTGCCTTACAAAAATGGCCATATTACGCATGTAAGGTATCTTAGCAAAAACACGCGAATACAAAATCATAGTCCCTCGATGACGCTATCAAAGATGCCTTACAAATGATCTTAGTCCTTTAAAAAGAATGCTAAGATACCTTGCAACATTGCTAATCATGGCTATACGATGACCCACGCCCGTCCCGTTTACATCCAAAGATGAGGTTGCTTACCAAATTAATGGTAAGACAACAATGTCAAAGGAAAAGAAAATGAACAAGAATTACATTTGAGTAGGTAGATTGCTCCTAATTACTTGCTCAATTTCAAAAAAAACATCCTTGCTATTTTCAAAACAAACACCTAAACATTTCAAAACATCTTACAAAACTTGAAAACATTTTCAAAAGATCAACATCTTTGTATACATTCTTACGAACAAGAATCATTACAAAGATTGCCTAAACAATGGCCTCTTTACAAAATACTTTCAAAAAACCACACAAAGCACAATTTCAAACAAAAGCAAGTGATCTAGCAAGTAACTAAGAGCCCATGGATAACCATGGATGAAAAGGGTGCTAATACCTTCCCTTTTCATAATCCACCCCCTGAACTCAAGAAATAATCTCAAAGGTATTTCCTGTGCTTTTTCACCTTTCCTTTTGGATAAAAGAAAAGTCGGTGGCGACTCTTGCTAACTGCAACATTTGCAATCAAACGCAAAAACCTCAAGTCAGTTCTCCAACCATATCACAGTGATGTTTCCTTTTCACACGCTATCAATAAAACACCAAAATATCATTTGTGCAGATGCACTTCCACCATGGATTCCATTGATAATGACTCTAGTATCGCTCTATATGACATTGATAATCCGATCTACCAAGCCTAAGAGGAGGCATATGAGGATTGTGACTTCCTCGAAGAATTAGCAAGAATGTTGAAACAAGAGGAGAAGTTCATCCATCCAAGTAAAGAGTCAATCGAGGTGGTGAACATTGCATATAATAAGTAAGGAGAGAAGTCAAGGAGAGAAGTAAGGCCAGATTGATTGAGCTTCTTTGAGAGTATTCTGATATTTTTTCTTGGTCTTATGAAGACATGCCAGGGCTGAATACATATATCGTGGTACATCGTCTACCGCTCAAAGAGGGGGTGTTCTCCTATCAAGAAAAAGCTCTAAAGAAGTCTTCTAGAGATGTACAAAAAGATTAAAGAAGAAGTTCAAAAACAATTGGACGCAAATTTCTTGAAAGTCATCAACTATCCTCCGTGGATTGGAAATATTGTGCATGTGCCTAAGAAGGATGGTAAGGTCAATATGTGTGTGGACTATAGGGATTTGAATGGAGCAAGCCCTAAAGATGATTTTCCTCTTCACCATATTGATGTGTTGGTCGATAACACAACTCATTCTAAGGTGTTTTCCTTCATGGATGGTTTTTAGGGCTATAATCAGATCAAGATGGCACCAAAGGACATGGAGAAGACAAAATTTATCACACCATGGGGAACACTTTGCTATAAGGTGATGCCATTTGGGTTGAAGAACGCAGGGGCAACGTATTAGTGTGCCATGGTCACTCTCTTTCATGATATGATTGAGGTGTATGTGGATGATATGATTGCTAAGTCTGATACTAAAGAAGAACACCTTGTTCATCTAGAAAAAATGTTCAAAATATTGAGGAAGTACCTTTTGAGGTTGAATCCAAATAAGTGCACCTTCGGGGTGATATCCGACAAGTTGTTGGGCTTTATTGTATGTGAAAAAGGTATCGAGGTTGATCCTGCTAAAGTAAAAGCAATACAAGAAATGCCTGAACCGAAAACAGAAAAAGAAGTATGTGGTTTCTTAGGGAGGTTAAACTACATTTCTATATTTATCTCTCATCTTACAGCCACGTGTGAACCTTTGTTCAAATTACTAAAGAAAAATCAAACGGTCAGGTGGAATGAAAATTGTCAAAAAGCATTCGATGAAATAAAATAATATTTGCAGGAACCTTCGATACTCATGCCACCCGTGGAAGAGAAACCATTGATCATGTATCTAATTATACTGGAAAACTCCATGGGTTGTGTCCTCGGTCAACACGACGATACACGAAAGAAAGAACAGGACATTTATTACTTAAGTAATAAGTTTAAAGAATGCGAGTCAAGGTACTCCTTGCTTGAAAAGACTTGTTGTGCACTTGCTTGGGCTGCCAAACACTTGAGACATTATATGTTGACCCACACCACCTACTTGATATCCAAAATGGATCCAATCAAGTACATTTTCAAGAAGCCAACTCTCACAGGCAGGGTAGTTCGTTGGCAGATGATACTCACAGAATATGATATCTAGTACATTATGCAAAAAGTAATCCAAGGTAGTATATTGGCTTATCATCTTTCTCATCAACCCATGGATGATTATGAGCCGATGATGTTCGAGTTACCATATAAGGAAATCATGTATATCCAGGATTGCAATATCCATGGCCCAGACGAAGGAGCCGAACCAGGATCGCGGTGGATGCTCGTGTTCGATGGTGCCTCTAATGCTATGGGAAACGATGTTGGAGCTATTATTACCTCTCCTGAAGGATTCCACATTCCTTTCACAACTCATATTTGTTTTGATTATACCAACAACATGGTCTAATATGAAGCTTGCATCTATGGCATTGAAGCAACGATTTATTTGCGAATCAAATACTTGAAAGTTTACGGAGACTCTAATCTTGTTTTCAACCATATTAATGGGGATTAGGAGACTAGTCATCAAAACTTGACCCCCTATCATGAGCATGTTATGAAGTTGATTCCATGCTTCAAACGGAGCATCTTTGAAGACATGTCTAGAGAAGAGAAAAATCTAGTTGATGCACTAGAAACTCTGTTATCCATGTTCAAAGTTAAGTGGGCTAATGACGCACCTTCCATTACCATCAGAAGTTTGGATGAGCCAACATTTTGTTTTGAATCCGAGTTAAAACTAGACAGTAACCCTTGGTTACATGATATCAAAAGTTACCTTGAAACGCAAGAATGTCCTAAAGAAGCGTTTGTCACAGACAAGATGTTTTTGAGAAGATTTTCAGCCAAATTCATCCTCAGCAATGGTACACTGTACAAGAGAAATCATGATGGTATGTTGCTCAGATGCATGGACAAGAATGAAGCAACAAGAATCATAAAGAAATGCACGAGGGTTCCTTCGGGACTCATTCTAGTGGACATACCATGGCCAAAAAGATTTTGAGAGCTGGCTATTATTGGTCTACAATGGAAACTGATTGTTATAACCATGCAAGAATTTGTCACAAATGCCAAATTTATGCTAACAAAGTTCATGTGTCGCCCGTGCCTTTGAAAGTCTAGACTTCTCCTTAGCCCTTCGCAATGTGGGGCATTAATATGATTGGTAATATTGAACCAACTGCTTCCAACGGACATCATTTCATTCTGGTTGCCATTGATTACTTCACCTAGTGGGTTGATGCTGCATCTTATGCAAATGTTACTAAGAAAGTGGTTGCCCGTTTCATCAAGAACAACATAATTTGTAGTTATGGGATTCCTAAAAAGATCATTACTGATAATGGATCTAATCTCAATAACAATATGATGAAGGAGCTTTGTGAGTCCTTCAAGATCAAGCATCACAATTCTTCTCTGTATCTTCCAAAGATGAATGGCGTTGTTGAGGCCGCTAATAAGAATATCAAGAAGATTGTGCAGAAAATGGTGGTAATGTATAAAGATTGGCATGAGATACTGCCTTTCGCTTTGCATGGTTATCGTACCACTGTGTGTACTTCGACTGGGGAAACCCCCTTCTCGCTTGTTTATGGAATGGAATAAATTTTTCCTGTGGAAGTCGGGATTCCTTCTCTAAGGATCATGAAAGATGTTAAGCTTGATGAAAGAGAATGGGTACAGAATCGGCTGGACCAGTTGGATCTCATTGACGAGAAAAGGTTGATGGTTGTGTGTCATGGTCAGGTATATCAGTAAAGGATGAGTAAAGCCTTTTACAAGAGGGTGTAGCCTCAGTATTATAAACTAGGTGACCTTGTGCTAAAGAGGATAATTCTTCCTCAGGGTGATCCCAGGGGCAAGTGATCCCAGGAGGATAATTCCCACTCCCTGTGAAAACTGACGTAGTTAAAAAATACTTCGCATAAAATAGACCCGCTGAGTTGAATGGCTCAGGAAAAAAAGGCATCTCGGAGAACCACAAAAAGGAATAAAAAGGTTCGGGCAAAAGTTAGGGATAAAAAAGAAAAAATGAAAAAATGAAAAATAAAATAAGTACACCCACTAAGTTGAAAACCTGAAAGGGTAGCTTAGGCAAAAAGGGTATCCCAGTGGATCGAAAACCCGAAAGGGCGATCCAGGAAAAAGTTAGGGATTTAAAGTGAATGATTATGTTCAACATTGGATCCCAAATTTCAGTTTCATATACTATTACTATTGGTCACCTGGAAGGGATTTGGAATCAGTTCAAGTATGTTTCGTCAGAAAGCAAGGAGATGAGAGTGTTTAGGTTATAAGAGTTATAGCAGAGTTGGAACTTGATGGATATTCGTATTCACATTTCCATTTGTAAACACTCTTTTGTTTTGATTTTGCAATTACCTCTTTCTAGGAATTTCTTCCTAATGTAAATGCCTTTTCACAGGCTAATTTTCAAATCAACTAAGATCCTCTTTTATCCAAATATGTGCTCATTATTTTCTTTTAATGTTTTGTTTACCAAAACGTTCAATATTTTGATAAACATTTGCGTATAAACCTTGTTGTATTTGCACAACATGATAATTTAAGTTGTAGTTTATTACTTTTAAAGGTTTTTAAAGTTCAGATAATACAATCATTTACTCGTTTGTGAGTGTTTTCTTTTCCCCGAATTGATCCATTGCCTCGGATATTGGCGAAGTTTTGATTCTCCCCAGTGAGTTCCCATTTCACCAAGAAGAGAATCTAAAATTGTTTGATGATCTCTTGCCTAAGATTTTCTCATATCCCCATTGAGGTTGCCTCGGGGATATCTTTTGTTCAATAATCCTCATTTAATCAACAAAGCCATTTCTTTAAAAGTGCTTATTCAAACTCTCTCCTTATCCAGTAGATTTTAATCTTAGATGTTGATAGATTAGAGTACGTTATTGTGATTTCTTGGTCTAATGTCAAAAATCCCGATAGGTTTCATTCTGATTGAAGCACATCCTTATTCCCCATTGGAGCTGAAGATTCTCGTATTTCCAACAATAGCATATTTTGTTGAGAATATCTCATTTCCGACAAGGGTTCTGTTTGTAAGGTCTCTTACCCCCATCATGGATCTTCATATCCTGGTAGTATAAGGTTTCATTATCCCTTGTGAGAAATTGACAAGTTATCAAACAAAAAGTCAGGTGAATTTTTTATTTTCCCCAGGCCACATTTTGTAAGTGCTCTCTCCAACAACTTCAAATATTCATTTGGTGTATTCTCACAGGTATTACAGTTTTGATTTGATCTTCTATAGCGAAATTTGCAATTTATTTTGGCAAGTCTTATCAGAGTTCGACCTGTGGTTATTGGTTTTTTCATTTCGCCATTCCCTAGTGAAACATCCAAACATGCATCATTACATTGTATCCTCAAAGTGTAGTGTTTTTATTCTCTTTTGAAATACGATTCCATAGAAAAATAATTCAAACATGCATCAGAACATAAGCCATTACTGTTTCTGTTTTCCCCAGTGAATTTGCTAAAACTTCATATTACGTCCCCAACAAGGTCTTCATCTTCGGTATCTCAGTTTCACCCCATACAAATATCCTGTTGATGTTAATCATTTGAATGGTTGAGTGTCTACTCTTGAATGTAGTTCAGTTTTACCTTGGCACAGTTTTCTCGGGTTTATTCTTTACTACTCTCGTTGGTTCATTCCAATGTCTATTATTGTACCTTTTGAATACCAGTTTCGTCCAGATATTCATTTTCAGCAGATTTTTAGTAGTACGCCCTAATAACTTTGCTCTGGGTCGAGTTTTGAGTTTTGTCTCCTCACCTGCACATGAATTCCAGTTTTCGTTCTCGTACTCATCTAGTTTAGTTTTGTCTAACTAGTTATAATGAGTCGAGTGTCATCTCGTTTTATTTTCATACCTTAGACTTCCGTCAGTGTTTGATTACTGAATCCTTTATCGGTTTTTGTTTACCGAGTCTTTTTGCAGTGTTCGTTTAACTACGTCCTTCGTTGAAATCGTTCTCCTTTGTTCCTTGGATTCTTCTATTAGTTTTCGTTTACTGTTTATCCATTGCCAGAGACTAGCAAGTGCTCTGAGAAATATTCTCTCTCATCACTTTGGTTTGGGTCGAGTCTTGATCTTGTTTCCTGTGCATGAAATCTAGTTTGTTTTTCCCTGGTACTCACCTGGTTTGTCTTGCCTAACTAGTTATTATGAGTCGAGTGTTTCCTCGTGTTTTTGCTTTCCCTGGACTCTTCTATCGATGTTCTTTTAACGTGTCCTTCGTCGAAACCCCTATCTCACTCTTTGGACATCTATCAGTTTTTTATTATTGAACCTTTAAGAGTGTTTGTTTACTGTATTACGACTTTAGTTTGTTGTGTCCATCGACTTGAGATGTCTCTTTTATACCTATTCGGGTTTTAGTTAGTTTTCGTTTAATGTTTACTCATGGTTAGAGACTAGCAGGTGCTCTGAGAAACATGCACTCTCAATACTTTGCTATGGATCGAGTTTTGCCTCGTTACCTGTGCGTGAAATCCAGTTTGTTTTGTCCTGGTACTCGTTTCTAGAAAGTTTTTATCTTCTAGTATTGTCGAGTTGATTTTTGTCTCATTTGATGTAATTCCTTAGATATTTATCAGTTTTTGTTTACGGAGCCTTTAATAGTGTTTGATTATTGTACTTCAGCTTTTGTTTGTTGTATCCTTGGTTGAGTGGTCTCTTTTATACCTCTTCGAGTTCGTATCAGTTTTATTTACTGTTCACCTGTGGTTGAGGCTAGCAGGTGCTCCTAGAATCACGCGCACTATCCACTTTGCCCTACATACTTTTCCAGAGTTTAACTTTGCCTAATCTTTATGGTTTGAGTCTTATCTCACCGCTTTTGTGGTCAGGTTTTATCCTGACACATTATTCTGAAGTTTAGTTTCGTCTACTCTTCTAAGTTTGAGTTCTATCTCAACTTTGTTAAATTCTGCATTACAGCTTCATTCTGACGCATGTCTTTGAAGGGCCAATTTTCCTTAGACCCTCTACTTGCTAAATCCAATTTCATTTGGTACCTTCTAAGCCACGTGTCTGCTGGCATTCTTTATCTTTGGGGGGTTTTATTTTTTTTTAAGAGTGTAAGTTTTCGTGTTCTTTCGTATTCAATCTCCTTCAACTCTGAACGTTCAAAGGCTATCACTTTTCTCACTTATCAAGCTTAAGATTATTAAATAGGGGTAGCTGTTGCACCCCAAAATTTACCCTCTTGATTTAGGCTTATGTTTCATTATAATCATCATGTTGCATTACATTCATTCATTATAAAGGGATCAAAGTACTTTGGTTGTCAAGTTCTCCTCAAACTTTGGAAGTTGATTGTATTGACAAGTTTCCCAAAGAGAGCTTCATTATCTTAATCTCTGGATCTTTCAAGTCTCAAAGATCTCTCATGTCTCAAGACATCTCACTTGTTTTATTGGTTCATCAAGAGTTGAAGGTTTGCAATGATTTGAAGAGAAATTCATATATCACCTTCATCTGATGAAATTATGGTTTTTGACCTATTGTGGGATTTAAAGCTTGTCTAAGCCAAAATTTTGAGGCATCATCTTCTTATTATCATTTGAAACATATTTACTCAAGGAATTTCTCAAACTTGTTGCATAATTTTGCATATTTTGTTGTGGGTATGTTACAGGTCATGTTGGCATGTGATTAGCACGAAATAATACTGATTGTCCTAGCCAAATAGTCAGGCATTGTGCATTGTACTCTCCCCATCGAATTTTGCTTTTGTTAGGAAAAATATATCATTTCAAGAAGCTGACCCCATGTGCAATAGAGGACAACTCATCATTGTTTCTCATTTCCACTTATTCACACTCATACTGAGCTTGCAAAAATGACAACAAACTTGAAGAGAAGCAAGCATGAAACACAAGCATGCAAGATCATATCAAATTTTCTAATTTTTTATTTACAAATTGCCTCTAACGGTTTTATTCCCTTCAAAGATAGTCATACCCTCAACTTTGACTCTCTATATAAGCTACCTTTCACTCTCTCTCACACTACGCTTCATTCTCCTCACAAAAACCAAATATGAAATTCCTTCTCTCTCAAGATTTCTTTGAAGCTCTCTCTCTCTTTTCACTTGTTACAGTCACAATTTCTCTCTCAAGATCACTTCATTGGAGCTTAAGGAGCAAGGTTCGCAGGGTTTGAAGTTTGTTCAGAGGCACCAGTTGGATTAATTTTCCAACTTGAGAGGTAAAGTTCAGATCTCAAATTCTCTCAATGTAGTTTGATTTAGAGTTTAAGATCTTGAGTGCATGTGCATAGTTGGCCAAATAATAAGTTTGATGTATAAACTTGCTTAGATTTGAGGTGTAGATCGTATTTTGAACTTCTAAAAATGTCATGTACAAACGATTTTTTGTGATTTTCGTGCTTAGATTTCTGATTTGACTTCTTGATGACTTTGATTTTTATGACTTGTGTGATGATCTTTGCCATGAGATCTTTAAAATGCAATTTGTTTCACTGAAAATAATTGAGACCTGAAGGCATGGTGTTGATCTGAATTTTGATGCACAAAATTGTAAAATCCACGTGTTAGGGCTTTTCTTCAAGGTTGAAGGTGACTACGTGTTGGATCCTGATTCGGCCATTTTAAATTTTAATGCATAGTTTTATTAGTTAATTTAATTGTTTTGTCTGATTTTATTTCTTGATCAAAACATCTCAAAAAATTCTTTAAAAAACACCATAGGTATATTTTAATCTCTAGTATTTGATTATAATTTTTTTTTTAAAGATAATTTATATAGTAATTAAATAATTGTGTTTTGGTTAATTGATTTTTGTACTTTATTTTTGTTATTTTTGGTTTCTTACTTTTTTCTTTATACAAAAATTATACCAAAACTATTTTAGGCTATAATTTGAGTCTATCTTCTGGTTATGAATTTTATCTCATGTTTTTTTTTAATTATTTTTGCACAATTAAATAAATTCATTTGAGTTTAAATAGGTCTTGATCATATCTCATGATTTTGAATTTTGTTTACCAGTTTTCATTAAGCTAAAATATCATAAAACATATTCTGAGCAATATGTTGAGTCTAAATCTTAAAAATAATTTTTTTTTTTTATTTTAAAAAATTTGTGGCATGCAATTTTAAGTCATTTGATTGGATACATCATTTTCTTCATTAGTTTGATTATATTGTGTAAATAATTTTTGTTTAAATTTTACTCTTCTGATAAAAATCCATAAAAATACCATTACTTACCCTTAGGTATTGTTCTATTTGTCTTCGATTTTATTTTGATTTATAATTCAGTTTGATTGTGTTTTATAATTTTGGAAGGTAATTGCTGTTTTTTGCCCATATTCTTGCTTAAGCCTAAAGGAATAATTAATCCCCTAACATTCCTTGCTTTTAAAAATAAAAGAAAATATGTTTAAGATTACTGGTTAAATTTAGATCATTTAAATTCTTTTTGTTAAATTTTTAAGTTTGATTTCATATTTTCTTCAAAATAATTTGTAAATCTTGTCTAGTTTAACACTTTGCTAACTAGTTTTGGTGTTTGAATTTCAAAACCCTATCACTTTATCATTCTAGGAACTTTTGATCATGCCTGTGACTTTTAGGAGTCCTTAGGGTTATATGATTAGTTTGGTTTTATTTTACAAGTCATATTTCTATTTTTGGATTAATTTTGTTTGTTTGTGATCTTTTGGGACTGGCTCGAATCTCATGATTTCTATTTGCTATTTTTATGAACATTTTGAGGCTTAATTTTGTACTCATGATAGCCCTTGGAATCCCTTTATATCTCATGAACTTGGAACAATTTTAATTGATCCATTATAGTCTTTGATGATATTTGTGTTGGAGTTCCTAAATTGAGAAAGTTAAAACCCTAACTTGGGGAATTTTTGGTAAAACCTTTGATCAAATCTTCATCATGATTATGATTTAAAGTGATTTTAAGATATTATAACTCGAGGATAACCTTATTTAAGGTTTGAGAGACATTTGATCTCTTTTGATCGTTTTCTTGCTTCATTATAAAATTGATCTTTTGCTTATACTATTTGCTTATGATGTGAGATACATTGAAATGCATTTATGCAACATTTAAGGAAGCAAGCCTTATCATTTATGACTTATTCTCACCACTTGTTAGTGTATTGAGTTTAATTACATTGATCTTTTGTCTTCATTTCTCATTACTTTGATGTATTTATCATCTATCCTTTAATATTTCATCACTTTGCCTTGTTTTTACTGACTTGTCTATTAAGTGTGCAAGGAACTCTAAGAAAAGCTTTCAATGTTGACATGATGGCTTTGTGTTCAACTTTATTTGTGGGACACGACTATTATATTTGCACTATTACATATTTTGTCTGTTTTTATTGTCTTGCATGATGTTTATGTGTTTGTATTTGCTATACACCGCTTGTGATTTATTCTCACATCAAGGTCTTGATGTTTATGTTTGACGATACGACCTCGTACTCATTTCTTTGTTGATCCTAGCTTGTTCGAATATCTATAGGTTTCATTACTATTTAGTTTCTTTATTGCGGATTTATATTCGTTCGGTACTTTCTCATCCGATTTACTCTTTTCGTATTTTATTGTTTACTTAGGATTGGTAGTTCGTGCCACTTGGCAGGAAATTCTGGAAGTCCTCACTAGGAGGCCATGTATTTGTTTGTTTACTATTTATGCTTGCATAGCGGGATGATGGTTTTAGGTCCTTTTTATGGAAACCAATCCAAAGTCCTTATGATTAGGCAAGTGGAGAGGGTTAGTAATCAACCCCTGCAGTCCATCGTCCGTGTCGTTCGTATGCTCACTTTTTGCAAGTAGATATTCTGAACATGTGCCCAAGATCTTAATGAGTCTAAGCCCTATTAAGGCAAGTGAAAAGGGTTCATGCAATCCGTTCCCCGCATTTTCATAAGCTTGTTTTGACCGACAATGATGCTCGGTATACGCATACACCTTGTCTTTTCCCCCTCTGTGATGTTTTTCCCTCTCCCTTTGGATGTTTCGCCATCCATTCTCTTACTCTCTCTTGTGACAGTATGACTACTCTTGCGTCTCTTTTGTGAGATATTTGCCATGCTCCCTTAGGATTGCTCGGATATGATTAGTCCTTGAGATAGACATTAGGATGGTTATCAATGTATGTCAACTTAGGTAGATATTTTCCTTTCAAAACATAACCGTAGGGCCATCATTGTATGATAACATTAGGAATTAGATTCTAGATAGTCTCCCTTAGATGTATTTCTTTATTTTTGCATCCTTTCATTTAAAACTAAAACTTTCTTTTCCCTTAAACTAATAAAAACACTCTCTAACAACTTGAACCCCTTTTAAAGTAAAAAACACTAACCAATTACTTTCTTTTTTGGCAATCAACTTTTCTCTTCTAAGAGCATGTTAGTTCCTTTATACTATAGGTCGTAAGTCTCCAAAGGTCAAGCAACGGTGGAATGATTGAGTTTAACATTATTCAACTAAAAAACACAAACAAATCAAAACATGTGAGTCAAACTACGGCTGCTCTGATTCCTAAAAAGGGATATGTAGGCATTGGGGTAGGGCCCGAACGAGCACAACTTTATTTTCTCTTTTCATTTGTATGCATTCCATCTTTCTTCTTAGTTTAAACCTTAGACATAGATTTTTACCACACCCATTAGATTAGATAACAAGAGTGAATATCATAGAGTAATACGGGCGTGTGGGGTGATAATACATTCCTCTCACATAACAGACTCTCTTACCCGATCTCTCGGCCGCAAGACTGTGATTTCTCCCTTTTCAGGTTTACTCGATGTTTACCTTTCCCTTTTGATGGGATAAAAAATGTCTGGTGGCGACTTCATTGATTTTTTATCAGATAATTATTCGGCCAATTGTTTCAGTAAGCTCCCCCAAAGTTCTATCCAAGTTATTAAAAATAATCAACGAAATTAATTAACATAAGTTAATTAAAGTGGGTTGAGGATCTAATAAAAACATAGAATTTTTTTTTATCATTCTCTTTAAATACTCCCACATTTCTCCCTATTTTGTCATAAAAAAAAAGGATAGTGGAGAGAGAAAAAGATATTGAACAGTAAAAACAGTTATCTTCTTCAGATTCCAAAAAATTGAAGAGACCGTTTGGAAGAAAAAACACAAATAATTACTTCCTTAGGCAGCAAATCAATATCTTGTCATCTTCCAAAAAATGGAAACTGAGCAGGTAAGCATGCTTAATCTTCCAACGGGCCAATATAAAAGCGGAACTCCTCAGTTGCAAACCACAATTCAACATATTTTAAATAAAAAAATTGAGTACTTCAGCTGAAAATTCCAAGACCTCCATTATTTCAAGGACTACTTTGGCCTAGGATACTAAGATATTGGAGCAATGTATTGAGCAGAGGCAAGAGGATACCAAGCCTTCTAAAATAAACATAGCTTATGAAGCTTTTAACCATAAGCTCCGGGGCCATCAAAGAAAAGGAAGTCAAGTAAGAAGAAGAACCACGTAAAAGAGGATCCTTCTGATTCAGGTGAATATGGTGTTTATTTTGATTCAGGTGATGAAGATGAGCAGGATTTCAGTTGGGGAAAATTTTTTAAGGTCAAATGTTTCAGATATTCTCAGTAGAGTGTTGTATCTGAAATACTTTTAGAATGTACTTTCACCCTTTTTTTAATGAAAGTTTAATCCTTTTTCACTAACACATATTTACTCCATTTTCCATAATTTTTCATAGTACAATTTAATAAAATGTACGGAAAAAATAATTCTAAGTAAATATGATAAAAATCAGTTTTAACTCATGGTATCCAACCAGATTATGACAAAAAATAAGTACATCTTCTAAGTACAGTAAAACTGAATTTTACAACTAGGGCACAAACATAGGAACCAGAGATGAGAGTTTGTAAAGGACTACTAAACCATCCTGTTTCCAAAAACTGATTGGGAGCAAAAAATAAGAAACAAAATATGTTATCTTAAATTTTCTTATATAAAACAGGTTTTTTCATAACACAAGAAAGATATATTTCAAAACACAAGCTTATAAAAATGAGTAAGCAAACACAAGAATAAGAGAATGAGCAATAAAAACTCTTCATCAGAAGCAGAGAATTGAAGAGAATAAAGAAACTGAAGTGGGTGGAAGTTCTCAGGAGTTAATCATAAACGAGAGGGTCAACATAATTGATAACACAACTCAAAAGAAACCAAAGAAAAGTTTCACCCAAGAAGAGGACGCAAAAGATGAAGACTGGAAGTCCTACTTTAGATTTGATGAATGGGAACAAGATCAGTCATTTAATAAGTTTTAACTATAGAAACCATAGGAGAGATAGAGAAATGTGATCTTATTATATGGATGCTAAAGATTTGTAGTTGTAATAGACTCGGTTTGAGAGCAAAAAATTGTATTAGCTTTAGTCATAATAGATGTAATACCAAGATAAGTTTAAAATAAGATTTTTGATTTACCATAAATAAAATATTCAATCAAATTAATGTATCAGAGTTTAACAATAAAAAGTTCAGTTTAAGGCCCAATTTTGACTGAAAAAATTTCAATTTTTGTCGGATTCGGTTTAATCGGTTTGGCAGGTAAGTTGGGTGGATTTAGTCGTTTATATTTATTGAAGTAAACCTATAAAAATGACTCATTTTTTAATAAAATTCAAAAATATTTATTTGTTTTATTTAAAAAATACTATCAAAATTTTGGAATAGCCTAAAGAAGAAATATTTTTTATTATTGAATAAAAAGTTATTATTTCGTAATAATATTTTCATTATCATTTGATATAATTTTGATCATCATCATACTTTAAACCACAAATTAAATGATCCTCAAAATTTTCATATTGCATGTCTTGTATTCTTGTGAGTACACCATACTATTATTAGATTATAAAAATAATAATAAGTTGATATTTTTATGAATCTCATTTTTATAATGAGTCGGAACTATAGTAATAAAAATAAATAAAATAAATATTACTTAGGTTCGATCGGTTTATATTTTTAATAGGTCCAAAATAATCATCTGAGCTCGATGGAAGCAATCTGATACTACCCAAATTAAGCAATTTAATCAACCCGACACTCGACCCGGCCTAATCCATTAACCCAAAAGAGACAATGGGTCGGTCGGTTTCATTCGGGAGGTTGAAATTTGTCTAGCCCAAGTCCAGGGTTTCAGAAACTGAAATAATTTGGAGGTAGCCTGATATCACAGGCTTCTCTAATGGCTTCTTTATATGGTTACCTCTAATCCTTTTCAAAGACTGATACTCCATTCAGAATCAAGCACAATCTTTGATAAGCACCATGTTTAGATTCTTTTTGATAAAATCAAATCTTTCAACAGTCAGGGGCTGGGTAAATATATCATCCCATTGATGTTCAGTATCGATGAATTGAATATCTATTACACCCTTCTGAACATAGTCTCTAATAACATGATGTTTCATCTCAACATGCTTGGTTCTAGAATTTTGAAAAAGTTTTTTTTGGTAAACAAATGGCAGCAGTGTTATCACAAAAAATAGGTATACTGCTACCATATATTTGATAATCTTCTAGTTGATATTTCATCCATAGTAGTTGTGTACAATATTTAGTGGCTGAGATGTATTCTGCATCTCCCGTAGATAGATCAATAGTTACTTGTCTTTTACTAGCCCAGGATATTAGGTTTTCACCAATGAATTGACAATTTCCACTGGTGGACTTTCTCTCAATTTTATCCCCAGTATAGTCGACATCAAAAAATCCAACTAGCTTATAATCTAGGGATTTATTATAAAGAAGACCTAGATTTGATATTCCTTTTAAATACTTAAAGATTCTCTTAACAACAGTTAAGTGAGCTTATCTAGGATCTGATTGAAATCTCACACACAAGCATACACTACAAAAAATATCAGGCCTAGGAGCAGTGAGATAAATCCAGGAAACAATCATACCTCAATAAAGCTTTTGAACCACCTTTGTGTTGCTCTCTTCTTTGTTCAAATTTCCGATAGGATGTATAAGAGTTTCCATAATCTTGTAATCTTCAAGATTAAACTTCTTCAAAAGCTCCTTTTTATATTTAGATTGATGAACATAGATCCCATTTTTGCATTGGGTTAAATTGAATCCCAAGGAAGAATCTTAATTCTCTCATAATGCTCATTTCAAACTCAGCATGCATAGTCTCATAAAACTACTTATAGAGAAAGACATTAGTAGAACCAAAAATTATGTCATCAACATAGACTTGGACAATTAAGATATCCTTACTTAGAGTCTTTCTAAATGATGTAGTGTCAACCTGACCTTTTTGAAAGCCAATATCAATTAAGAAATTTTCTAACCTCTCATACCAAGCTCTTTGAGCTTGTTAAGTCCATAGAGTGGTTTCTTTAGCTTGAAAACAAAGTGTGGGTGAACAGGGTCCTCAAACCCAAAAGGTTATTTGACATACAATTCTTTAGAAATGACTACATTTAAGAAAGCACTCTTAACATCCATTTGATATAAAACAATATCTCGATTAGTATCATAAGAGAGAAGAAGTATGATTACCTCTAACCTTGCAACTAGTTTAAAGGTTTCATAGAAATATATAATTTTCTGCTTACTATAGCCTTGAGCTACCTGTCTAGTATTCTATCTTACCACCTTTCCTTGTTCAATCAGCATGTTTATAAACACCCATTTTGTTACAATAATGTTTTTCTGATTTGGTCTAAGGACCAGATCCCAAACATCAATTCTCTAGAACTGGTTCAACTCTTCTTGCATAGCTATAATCCATCCATCATCTGCCAAGGTGACATCAATAGAGGTTGGCTCAATCAAGGAGATAAACCATATCATAGAATTTTCATTTATGAAGGATGATCTAGTTCTCAATGGCTCATCTTTGTTTGCAATGATTAGTTTTTCTAGATGAGAAGCTTTATACTTGAAAGATCACTTGGGATGAGTTAAGGCTTTTGAACAATCTAGGGTTTCTTCAGAATATGCATCTTCTAGATGAGCTTCAGGTGTTTGGTCAGATTATGGTATACCAATATCTAAGCCAATAACTTATGAGTTCCTAGCTTCTGAATGTCCAACTACTAGATTTTATTCAGAAACCTGTATATTTGAAAAACTTTCAACAAGCTCTGACATTTCATAGTTAGGCTCTTTTTCATCAAATTTTTCATGTACAGACTCTTCGACCATTTTGGTTTTAGATTTATACACTATGTATGCTTTAGAGTATTCAGAGTATCCTAAAAAGGTACCCTTCTGAGCCTTAGCATCGAATTTCTTAAGATAGTCTTTGTTGTTCAAAAATGTAACAAGTACAACCAAACTGATGGAAATAAGATATGATTGTCTTTCTTCCTTTAAATAACTCATATGATGTTTTGTTCAGAATTGGTCTGATATAGATCCGATTTTGAACATAACAAGAAGTATAAGCAGCTTATGCCCATAATTACTTTGGAAGATGCACTATGCCAAAATTGAATTTAGACAGCGCCACATAGTCAACGCTTATGCCATAAGCGCTGCTATAGGTTTTCAGAAGAAAAAAAAAATTAAAAAATTAGAGTAAGCGCTGCTAAAGGTATACCTTAGACAGCGCTTACTAAAAGCGCTGCTAAAGGCCTTACCATAGACAGCGCTTTCTTTCCCTAAGCGCTGCTATAGGTTTTCAATAAAAAAATAAAAAAAAATAAGAATAAGCGCTGCTAAAGGGTATACCTTAGACAACGCTTACTAAAAGCGCTGCTAAAGGCTTTACCATAGCCAGCGCTTCCTTTCCCTAAGCGCTGCTATAGGTTTTCAATATAAAAAATAAAAAAATAAGAATAAGCGCTGCTAAAGGGTATACCTTAGACATCGCTTACTAAAAGCGCTGCTAAAGGTGTGATAAATGGTATACCTTAGACAGCACTTTCAAGAAGCGCTGCTAAAGGCATTACACTAAAGCGCTGCTAAAGCCTTAAAGCGTTGCTAAAGGTAATACCTTTAGCAGCACTTCTTGAAAGCGCTGTCTAAGGTGATTAAATAATTTCTAAATCCCTAAATTGGTTATCAGAAACCCCACTTTATACAAAAACCCACTTTATACACACAACTGTTCATCTTCGTCTAACTCGTCTCCTCCCTCCTCACCGTCCAACCATGGTTCATCTTCTTCTCCAACTCGCTTCGGATTCGTTACCACCATCTCCTCGTGAAGAAGAAGTTTCACAAAACCAGTTTCACTATAAGGTAAAATTTCTTCATCCTTCTAAATTTTGGATTGATAGTTGTAGTTACAGTGATTAGTTTACTCTTTCTCCAGATTCGTTCAGTTTTCTCCTTCTATTGCAATTATTTAGGTTTCTCTTAGAGTTTAATTGATTTTTTTGAAATCTTCATTGTTGTTCTCCAATTTCTAATTTTTCCGTTTGGATTTTGGAATGTTATTGTGGTATGACAATTGTAATCTAACATTCTAAATAACAATGTGTCCATGGTTGAGGGTTTTCCATTTCACCAAGAATTTATTTTTAGGTTTTGTATCCCTCTGCCTTCCAGCCCCTGTTTTCTATTCCCATGCATTGCTACTTCGTTTTCATTCTACATATTGCTAATTTGAGTTGTTAATTCTTATAATACAAAATCAACTATTTGTAAATTGTAAAATTAGGGTTTATCGCGGTTATCAACACCATCCACACCGGTTACTATAGTGGAGTTTCCATGCTCCTGCAATTCTGTTTCTGTGTCTATGTTTACATCTTCTAACGGCGCTTCCTCCGCTGACCCGATTGAACCACCACCTAATGTTCGAGTTTCCGCGCTCCGTCCTTTTGCTTTGTTTCTCCAGTTTTTCAATGCCTTTGATGTTTGTTCATTGAATATCGATCTCTTCATTGTTGATCCCATCTGGTGTTTTTTCAATCACCACAACAAAATTGAGTAATATCCTTTCATGATTAGTTGGATAGTAATGTAAAATGAATGTACCTGTGTCACTAGGGCATAGGGAGGAAGTGTGACATAGCTGCAAACAAATTGAGCACCTAACCTGCATAATTCGACTTCTAATTAGATTATGTTTCTTTATGACTGAATTAGTCTAATTCAGTTTTCAATTTTGTTTCTTGTTTGTTATATTTATTAAGGTCTGCAGACAAAGTGATAAGAATCATTAGAAACTCAGACACATCCATCATCAGGTCAAGGGTTCGAACCAAGAACAATATTTGTATTTGTGAGTTGAACAGGTAAAATCTCATCTCTTTATAACTATTTTTTGTATTTTCTTATTCTCAATTGAATGAATGAGGTTATTTAGTCAATGCCTATGTTTTATAAATCAGACCGAACCAATTGAATTGAGAATCAACTAGTTTATCGGTTGGTTTGATCCTATTTTAGAACCACACCGACTCAGCTGAATTGAGTATCAACCAGTTTATCGGTTGTTGCTCTGATCCTGATTCTATTGTAGTCTAGTTGAACAAGTTGAACTACGGTGGGTCCAACCCAATTCAATTTTTTACTTTTTTTAATACCGATAGAACCAATTGAACCATGATTGGGAAGTCTTACCGGTCAATTGAGATGATAAACAATTGACTAGTAATAGGTCTTGTTACATATAATCATACAAACTTTTATGCTTACCCAAGAGCAACTCTTATAATCATAAGATGGTCATCCTCATAAAAGCAAGAAGCTGATGACCTTGATGTTGTCTGAGGATACATAAAGGAATGTTGCAAATTGGAAGCATAGCAAGAATTTTGAGGGTAGTTTTGGTGTTGTTGTGTATCAAAGGACAAAGAAGAAGTATTTTTGGTGATGGATGAGTTTGCAAACGTTGAAGCATTATTTGTTGGGAAGGAGAAGAGAGAGAAGAGGATGAAGAATTCAGAGAGAGAGAGAGACAAGAGTGAAGAAAAGAGTGGATGTGTGAATGTGAAGAGTGAAGAAAGTGATGTCTTATATGAGATGATGAAGGATGGATCTCAGCCCTCAGATTTATGAGAAACAATTAGAGAAATTAAGAGTGATATTGGGAGAATTAAGAGTTTGTTATGGGTGGTTTTTGTGAGCTGTTAAAAGTTCTCCAAAAAAGGCTTTGACTATTTTTTCTTGCTTCTCTCTAGTTTTATATTTTTTTGATTCATTGAGCTAGAAAAATTAGTTAAGAAATTGTTTTCTATTTGGACTGTTAAGAGCCAGGGACCATTAATTTTGAAACCGTAAACCAATCGAAAGCTAGTGAAAACGAAAGTTAGTTATGAAATTCCTGTTAGAAGTTAGATGTGTTAGCTACAGTGAGGTTTTCCTGCTAGTTCTGGTTTTGGTTTTCTGCTAATGTTAGCTAAGTATCATGAATTGGAACTGGTTTGACCATGCCTAGGGCTGCATTTGGTGCATTTTGCGTGTTGTTTCTTGGATGGCTTTGAACTTGATGCACTCTACATTGTTTTTTCTTTGAATAGGGGTGAATTGAATATTGTTTTTTATGGCCTTGAATGATGTAACTGTTTGGAAGAACTAAGCTGAAGCTGACTGGTTTTCCTGTTCTATTGCAAGTTTGTTGTAATGTGATCTTTCCCAGCCTTTTCAAACCCTGAGAAAAGTGTTGTGTAGGTAAAAACATTCGGCTTAATCCCTTTCTCCACCATTTGAATTTTAAGCCGCAATGCTTCCTCAAACAAACCACCTCTAACATAAGCAGATATCAATGAATTATAAGTAATAATGGATACTGAGAAGCCATTACTTTCCATATCATTAAGCACCTGCAAAGCCTCCTCGGGGCGTCTAGACTTTGCAAATACATCTACCAACGCATTATATGTAACCCTATCAGGAAAAAAACCCGCCATCTTAATCTGATCAAACACTTTAACAACTTCATCATATAGAGAACTGTGGTGACAACAAGTGATAAGGGTATTGTAAGTATACAAATCAGGAGCAACTCCATTCACTTTCATAGAATCAACAAGCGCATTAACACGAGACCAAGGCATACCCATTTTTCCATAAACATTCAACATGGAATTATATGTAATGAGATTAGGCGTGCAACCATCTCGTTGCATCTTATTGAAGACAGAGACAACATCATTGTACCTACCCTTACTAGCATAAGCAGTTATCAGACAAGTATAAGCATAAACATCAATCTCAAACCCATCCTTCTCAAGAGTTCGAAGCAAAGACGCGGCAGATGAAACCCGACCCGCTTTGTCGAGGATGTTAACAATAACAGCAATTGCAGAACCGGTTAGAAGATTAGCACAACCTTGCTGGTTGCGAACCCAATCAAAAACAGCTAAAGCGAGTTCGGAAAAATTAGTTTTATATTAGGACTGTTAAGAGCCAGGGACCATTAATTTTTATTAGGACTGTTAAGAGGGACCATTAATCTTTATAAGAGCTTCACTACTGAAGGAAAAAAGAAACAAATGCTAAATCATGACCATAGAAGATTTGATGTGTTGCAGGATTGAAGCCACTCAAGTTAAAAAGAAAATACAAAGAGTGATAGGTTACAAGGAAATACACCACGGTAATTCTCATGTTTGCTAAAATAAAAATAATTAAGAACTCACTTCTTTAGGAGAAATTTCCATGGCTGGAGTTTGCACCTCAGTTGCAGATGATTCATGGCCCATTATTATCATTATAGTTTGATCCTACAACCACAAATTATGTTGGTCACGGTAAAACAAAAATAATAAACAGAAAGAAATAATTAAAAGCTCACTATTTTGGTACCGGCTTCTATTGCGGGAAGTATTTCCTCATTTGTGAATTATTTCTTCATCCGCATATGATATATATCCCAATACCTTTTTAGTTTGATCCTGCAACCACAAATAATGTTGGTAATAGTAAACAAAAACAATAAAACCATTCAAAGATACATAAGCTATTAGCTTGATCTCTCCCAGTTTCTCCAATAACGCGCAATTTTTAACACAATATGTTTTCTCCATCATACTATAAGCCACAAAGGGCCCAGTAAAGCATGTCACCATCATCCCTCCTTTGTCTTGAGTCTTGGCCAGAGCACCTCTTCTATCAAAAACGTTACATCTCATCCATTTTTCATGAGATTCACACAAAAAAATAGTAATAATAGCACCATGTGATTTATTTGGCAAGTTTGTTGTTCAAGTTTGTTGTTCAAGTTTGTAGTACAAGTATGATAATAAGCTTTTAGTTTGACCCCCTTTTCCTATGCATAGTTTCACAGATAATTTTGTTTAACCCTAAGAACAGATGATATGCAGTAAAAATCAAAGAAAAAAAATGCATCATACAAAACTGGAAAATATGCATCATGCAAACCCATATTTCAATTTTAATATATCTTATATTTCTGCACAGCAATTAACTGAGTTGGTTTAACGAGACTAATGAGTTTGATGTATTGTTTTTACAATGAATGATACAGGAAATCAAGATGTTAGAATAGTGCATCACCAGAATTTGAATAAGAGAATTCTACTAACATTGATTGCTTCTTCTGCTCTTGTTGGAATCTTCATCTTCTTATTGTTTTTCTTCTTACGGCGAAATAGAAAATTAACAATCTCCGCGAGTAAAAGCCGAGGAACCTTAGGTATTATGGTTTCTATTCTCTCTTTTGAAACTTTTTTTTAATTTTTTTTAAATCTAAGATATATTATGGACTAGTCAAAATACTTGTAATGGGTTTAATAATCTTAGATTTCTCAATGATGGGAGAAGAATAAGATAGTGGAGGATTGAGTTTGTACATAGCAGATACAAACCGAGTCATAACAAAGCATAACTAGGAGATGTTGGAGTTACCATTCAACATGACACTTAATTTCCCTACATTGTTTATTTTCTGTTTCTCATAATGTATGCTTAGCTCATGTAGACATGCCTGCAAGGAACAAAGGAATCACATCATGTAAATCCCCCATCTAATATTCAACTTAGTAATAGTAAAAAATAACACAAATCATGAATCTTAGAATGAGTTCACAACTAAGCTAATGTCTCTAAAATTGTAACATTGACGATCATTGATTGAATATGTTATAGGACCACAACAATCCTCATTTCTAGAATTGTTCTAATCACATGTTTGATTTTTGTTGAAAACACAGACTCTTTAACTTAGATAATAGTTAAAACCGTGGATAAAAAATGGATGTGTGCCGATCGATTGTCAAAAGAGTACGAGGATGGGGTATTAGAGTTCGTTAAGTTTGCTGTTGAACACGCTGAAGACCCGAATAGAATGAAATGTCCTTGCTTGGGTTGTTGTTATGTGGGTCGGGTTGACGCAAATGGATTGAAATCGCATTTACTAATGCGCGGAATTGATCGAAGTTATACGTGTTGGATATTTCATGGTGAGAAAAGCATCGAGAATGTTGAACCGGGGGTGAAAAGTAATACGACCTATGTTTCGTACGACAATGCCACGGATACATATGATTGTGATCGGGTTGAAGAGATTGCAGAAGCACTTGAAGAAGATCTTCAAGATTGTCCCAAAATGTTTGAGAAGTTGGTAAGCGATGCGAAGAAACCGTTGTATAAAGATTGCCCCAAATTCACAAGATTGTCTGCGGTATTAAAATTGTACAACTTAAAGGCGCGCAATGGATGGTCGGATAAATTAGTTTCACACAATTATTAGCCCTTTTGAGAGATATGCTTCCTGAGGATAATGTTCTTCATAATCGAACCTACGAGGCCAAAAAAATGTTGTGCTCTATTAGCATGAGCTATGATAAGATACATGCATGTCTAAATGATTGTATTTTGTTTCGAAACGAATATGCATCGTGGAATGAGTGCCCAAAGTGCGGTTTATCTCGATATAAGAAAAAATTATCTCCAGCGAAAGTCTTATGGTATTTTCATATTATTCCGAGATTTAGACGCATGTTTCGTAGTGAAACCGATGCTACACACTTGACTTGGCATGCATATGAAAGAATTATCGATGGAAAGTTTCGACATCCGGCAGATGCACCACAGTGGAAGCAAATTGATAATGATTATCCTGATTTTGGAGGAGAAACAAGAAACCTTCGCTTGGCATTATCTACGGATGGAATGAACCCGCATGGTATTCAAAGTATCTCACATTCCACATGGCCTGTAATTCTTATGATTTTTAACCTACCTTCATGGCTATGTATGAAGCGCAAGTACATGATGTTATCTATGTTAATTTCTGGGCCTAAACAACCAAGGAATGACATAGATGTATACTTGAAACTTTTAATCGAAGATTTGAAGATTTTGTGGGAGAACGGTGTGGAGGTTTATGATGGATATAGGAAAGAAAGTTTCAATTTGAGGGCGATGTTGTTTGGCACAATTAACAATTTTCCAGCATATGGAAATCTATCCGGGTATAACATTAAAGGTGAAAAAGCGTGTCCTGTCTGTGAAGATGGAACCGATACGACACGATTGAAACTTTGTCAAAAGAATGTCTTTCTCGGTCATCGTAGATTCTTAAATTCAAAACATCAATATTGTGGATGGAGAAAAGCGTTCAATGGAAATACCGAACAACGTAGAGCTCCACCTGGATTGACAGGTGATCAAATTTGTGAAAAGGTGAAAGATGTGAGTATTCAGTTTGGCAAGCCTTTTGCACATAAAGTTGTCACAGGTGGGTGAAAGAAGAGGTCAATTTTTTTTGAATTGCCATATTGGAAATCTTTGTACGTAAGACATTTTCTTGATGTTATGCATATTGAAAAAAATGTATTTGAAAGTGTTATTGGTACGTTACTAAATATAAAAGGAAAGTCTAAGGATAGCCTTAAAGCAAGAGAGGACATGGTAGAGATGGGAATAAGAACTGAATTAGGACCCATGAAGAAAGGAAGACGAACATATCTACCACCTGCTTCTTATACTCTATCTAGAAAGGAAAAGAAAATATTGTGTAAGTTTCTGAGTGAAGTTAAAGTTCCAGAAGGTTACTCCTCAGACATTAGAAGACTCGTGTCCATGAAAGACCTCAAGTTAAAGAGTCTGAAGACACATAATTGCCATGTCATAACGGAACATTTTCTACTAATAGGTATACGTTCTATTTTTCCAGAAAAAGTAAGAAGCGCTATAACTAAATTGTGTTTTTTTTCCAGGTCAATTTGTAGTAAGGTGATCGATCCTGAGATCTTACCAGTACTACAAAAAGAAATCGTTATTACTCTGTGTGACCTTGAAATGTATTTTCCTCCATCATTTTTTGACATTATGGTACATCTTGTTGTTCAACTTGTGAAAGAGACACAATTGTGTGGACCAGCTTATATGAGATGGATGTACCCTGTTGAACTTTATATGAAAATATTAAAAGGGTACATGAAAAACCGAAGTCGTCCAGAGGGTTGTATCGTTGAGCGATACGTTGTTGAAGAAGCGGTTGGGTTTTGTACTGATTTTTTGTCCAATGTGCAATCCATTGGACTCCCTAAATCTCATTTTTTCGAAAAAAAAGAAGGTAACAAATTAATTGGAAATGAAATTGTGACAATATCAAGGGATGAACGAGATCAAGTGCATTTGTATGTTCTGCACAATGACACTGAGGTTGAGCCGTTTGTTGAAATGCACAAGGCTATACTCCGAGGTGAGAATCAAAGTAGAAATGAAAATTGGATAGTACGAGAGCACAATCAAAGTTTTATACAATGGTTTAAGGATCATATATATTCAAAGTTTCATTCAGATCCCGCTTCAATATCAGACAGGTTGAGATGTTTGGCATATGGTCCAAGTTCGATTGTGTTCTCTTATAGAGGATACAGAATTAATGGATACACATTTTATACCAAAGAACAAGATGATAAAAGTACCATGCAAAATAGTGGTGTCACAGTGGTATGTGAAGCAATGCACATTTCTTGTATGAAGGACTTAAACCCCAAATATGAAAATTTGTCATATTTCGGGGTTATCAATCACATATGGGTGTTTGATTACGAGAAGTTTCAGATTCCTATCTTTGGTTGCAAGTGGGTACATACTAGTGGCATACGAATGGATAAGTCAGGGTTTTTGCAAGTGGATCTTAGTAGGGTGGGGTACAAAGATGAGCCTTTTATTCTAGCCTCTCAAGCTAAACAAGTGTTCTATGTCACAGACCCGAAGAGTACGAAATGGTCTATAGTGCTTTTATCTAACAAAGTGATTGATGATAAAAGTGTGGATCAAGTTGATGTTGATGTTGAGAATGAGTCGTATATTAGAAACGATCGAGATGATGGTACTACAGCGGATGAATCATATATCAGAAAAGATCATGATGAGGGAATTTGGATCAATCCCTCCGTCCGCGTTCTTAAGAGACAAGTAATTCGGAATCCAACCAAGAAAAGAAAGAGATGTTAGTGAAAGAGGTAATATATATTCCTCCATACCTGTTAACACTTAGCAAACTTCTAATAAATTATATATTTGTCATTTTATATACTCAATTGATATTTGTCATTTTATATACTCAATTGATATTTGTCATTTTATATACTCAATTGATATTTGTCATTTTATATACTGAATAGATATTTGGAATTATATATTTGGAATTAAATATTTGTCATTAGATACTAATGTTTTTCTTTATTACAGGTTAGATGGCTAGTAACGAGGAGCACCCTCACGATGATTCTATTAATGATGGAGACAATGATGGAGGAAAATCCAGTAAGGGAGTGGAAAAAGAAATAAAAAGAGGAAAAACTATTATGAAGAATATCATTCGTGATAGAGATAGGGGTATAAAATATGATGTGCATTGGAGTCCAAATGACCAATTAATTGAGCCTAACGGTTCTAAATTGACAAGTTACATTGGCACACTTGTAAGGATAGAAATTACAATAACTTGCGATGAGTGGAGAGATGATAAGCTGAATGATGCTAAAAACAAAATCTGGAGTGAGATACATGTGCTTTAAATTATGTATTTAAATTACGATTATGTACTTTAAATTATGTCTTTAAATTACTTATACTAACGCACTTTGTGTATGTTTTTTGTAGAGGTCTTTCAACATTGATGACAAAAGAAAAGATTATTGTCTTGGATTGGCCGACAAAATACTAAGAGGGTTTAGAACATATTTAAACAGAAAATATCTTAGAGATGCCGGAAAAAAAAATTGTTGATGCAGAGCGTCCAGCAGAATATGCGGATGTGATTTCAGTTAAAGAATGGGATGTTTTTAAAGCCAAACGGAAAACCCCAAAATTTCAGAGTGTAAGTGAAGTAAATCGTCTAAGAGCATCATCTCCCGCATATCCATACAAAAAAAGGCGTTTAGGATATGCACGATTAGAACAAAAAATAGTAAGTATTTACAAATTGCAATGATATACTCATCAATAGTTATAATTGAGCTTGTTTTTTGTGTTAATGTGTAGTTAAAAGAGGAGAGTAGTTCGGAAACATCTCTTCTGGAGCATGTTTTGTGGAAGGATGCCCGTGTGGGTAAGGATGGAGTTCTCAAAGAAGATGTACAACAAATTTTTGAAAAATGCATAAGTATAACATTAATTCTAATTAAATGAAAATTTTATTAACATATAGTATTCATGTTTTTCCAATATTCATATGAATTTCAGGAGAGTTTGTCTCAGTCTACATCTCCACCAGATGATTGCAGGAGCATACTTAGTCGAGCATTAGATGTTCGTGAGTATTCTGGTCGGGTGAGGGGTAAAGGACATGGGGTTACTCCAACCTCCTTGAAAAAGAACAATCCAAAGACAAAATCTGCTAGCAATAAAGAATTGCAGGCAAGGTTGGATGCATTAGAAGCTAAAGTTCTTGAATTGAGGAAGGAAAAAGCAAGACAGTACCAATCAGAAAGGGAAGCTTCGGGTGTTAAAGAAGCTAGTGACATAGCTAGTGTCAATTGTGCAACTCAACCGAGTATTCCCGAGGTACTTACATATATTATTATGAAATTAAATTAGTGTAATTTATTTAACTGACATATATACACATTAACGATGTCATATTTATTATTGATTTTAGGGCATTTCACCTTGTCAACTCTTTTTAGAGACACCAACTTATTGCATGGTTGGCAAGGGAAAAGTCCATAACACTCTGGGAGAAGTACTTCATCATAAACCGCTCCCTTCTGGATATTTGAAAGTGTCGATTAATATTGCTTTAGAGGAGGGTGCGTTATTACCAATCCCAGATGAAGTTTCGGATGCAACATTAGTGGGAGAGGCAATAGGAGCGTTTGTTGCATGGCCGTCAAGGCTTGTTCGCATAGATGATGAGGTATAATTAAAACCGTTATGAACCTTTTAGTACTCAAATTTTTTACGTTCGTTTTACTTACATTTTTTTTGCATGGTAATGTTAGACTCCTACAAAACCCAAACCAAAAGATAAAGGGATTACGCAGCCAGAGGAGTCAGTGACAGCAAAAAAACAGGTACAACAAAATTATATGATGTTTATGCTTAGATAATGTTAATTTGTCGTCCTATACTTGACCACTCTAATTTTATGATATTTAGATTATTCCTGCTAAAGAGATTGAAGTTGTAAGTAGGGGTAAGGAGCCTGTAATTAGCAACATTCCCACAGAAACAAAGAGTGTTGCTAAGAGGACCGGGGCTAGAAAGAAAACTACTTCACAATATAGGTCGTGCCTTCAGACATTTATAAGCTTCACAACTATTTCGCAAGGTGGTACTTCTCTTATACCCCTGCATGAAGGGATTTATGGTTCTGAAGGCATGACAGCAATTGGTAAGGAGGATTTGGAAGAAATTTTTGGACACTTGACATTAGGCATGGCTGTTATCAATACATACATCAGGTATACTCCAATCAACTTTGTTTAATTAATTGCAGAATTTATTTACTCATTTCAATGAATAATTAATGTTAATGATGTTTTTATTTAAGGTTTCTGTATGACAAGTTGATTCACCCGCGTGGATTGGAGTCCAGATTCGCTTTCATAAATCCCAACATTGTCCACGCAGGGTCAATAATCTCAAAACCAGATGAAGTAATAGCATTTGTGCTCAGTTTATTTATGGCCAACAAAGATACAGAAAAATTGTTCTTTTTACCATATAATACTGGCCCCAAGTAAGATTTTCATTCTAAATTACCTCTATTATAATTTTTTGTTTTTTAACGTTGTGCAGAAAATTTCCATCTAACCTTTGTTTAATATTCCAGTGGACATTGGTTATTGGTTGCAATTAACCCTGTGAGAGAAATTGTATATTATCTGGATTCATTGGGCAATGATTGGACAACATACTCAGATATGAAGAAGACGATTGACACGTAAGTGACATTGTTCCAAAATATTACCGTGTATATTTAATTATTTATGTGCGATAGTTCTAAATATTCGTTATTATTTTATTATAGCATTCTACAAAGTTTTCGAGCACAAAGAGATATTCAAGTACCAAGGAGTAGAGTCAACAATATTTCTTGGATCAAAGTGGAGGTATAGATTTTCACAATTTTGATTATATAGCGATGATACTTGATAAAAAAAGTTAAGGTGTATATCTTGATGTATATCCGTATTTTCTTTCCATGTGTAGTGTCCTCGTCAGCACAATGGTGTAGATTGCGGTTATTTTATGTTGAGGTTTATGAAAGAAACTATTCTTTTGGACCGATTAGAGATTCCATCCACGGTATGAATTTCTAACTTAGGAATTATTTTCATATTTCTCATAAAATGACTTAGTATTTTAATTAAATCATACAATGTTATATTATTATGTAGTACTTTGATGAATTCAAGTGTGCTTCATACTCAAAAGATCAATTGGATGAACTTATGGAGGATTGGTGCCAATTTGTTATGGAGTTGAGAGTTTTATTATAAGGTATAACTTTGAGTTTTGAGAATATAATATATGTCGTTATAGTTGTGTTACAATATTATTGTTTTTGTTGTTGTTATTAGGTAACTTGTATGAATTTTGATTTTTTGATTTTGTTTTCGGTTATATAGGTGCAGCTCGATGTAGAAGATAGAGTTATATATTCATCGTCGATTTTGTTTCATTGTTGTATATACTAATATTGTTGTTGTGTATATTGTGCAAAAAGGAGTGAAGAGATGAATATTGATGTAGTTATAATATTGTTTCATTGTTGTATATATACTAATGTTGTTGTTGTGTATATTGTGCAAAAAGGATTGAAGAGATGAATATTGATGTTGTTATAATATTGTTTCATTGTGGTATATACTAATGTTGTTGTTGTGTATATTGTGCAAAAAGGATTTAAGAGATGAATATTGATGTTGTTATAATATTGTTTCATTGTGGTATATATTAATGTTGTTGTTGTGTATATTGTGCAAAAAGGATTTAAGAGATGAATATTGATGTTGTTATAATATTGTTTTATTGTGGTATATATTAATGTTATTGTTGTTTAAAATGTTATAATGAAGCTATAATTTCTGGTGAAAAAATGGTGAGATTAAATTTGATAGGCAGCGTTTAGTTTTAAATGAAATTTTTTTTTTAAAAAAATAATAAGGAAAAGCGCTGCTAAAGGGGGGGAAGGGGAATAGACAGCGCTTTTCATGAAAGCGCTGTCTAAAGTGATTGAAAATTTTTTTTTATAAAAAAAATATGGAAAAGCGCTGCTAAAGGGGGGGTAATAGACAACGCTTTTCATGAAAGCGCTGTCTAAAGTGATTGAAATTTTTTTTTTTAAATAATAAGGAAAAGCGCTGCAAAAGGAGGGGGGGGATATACTGCGCTTTTCATGAAAGCGCTGTCTAAAGTGATTGAAAAAAAAAATTTAAAAAAAAAAGGAAAAGCGCTGCTAAAGGGGGGGTAATAGACAGCGCTTTTCATGAAAGCGCTGTCTAAAGTGATTGAAAAAAATATTTTTTAAAAAAAATAAGGAAAAGCGCTGCTAAAGGAGGGGTAATAGACAGCGCTTTTACCAAGCGCTGTCTAAATTGATTGAAAAAAAATATATTAAAAAATAATAAGGATAAGCGCTGCTAAAGGGGGGAATAGACAACGCTTGATAAAAGCGCTGTCTAAAGTTCCACATTAAAAGTGTTGTTTATACCTTTAGCAGCGGAGGTTTTAGCAGCGCTTTTAAGCGCTGTTAAAGGCCTAAAAAAGCGTTGTTTAATCTCTTGTTTGGCATAGTGATGTTTCTCATTGATCATGGTTCTTGCTATTTCTTGCAAGGATTTGTTCTTTCTCTCTACAACTCAACTTTGTTGTGGATTTCTAGGAGAAGAAAACTCATGGATAATTCCATGTTTTTCAAAAAAGATTTCAAATGGCTCATTTTCGAACTCTCCACATGATCACTTGTGACTTTTAAAATCTTTAATTCCTTTTTAGACTGTAATTGTTTGCAAAAGATGTTAAATACTCCATATGGTTCATATTTAGATATAAGGAATTTAACCCAAGTCAATCTGTTGTAATCATCAATAATGACTAACCCATAATTCTTTCCATTGATTGAGGCAGTCCCAACAGGACCAAATAAATCAATGTGAAGCAATTCTAAGGTCTTGAGATAGAGACAATGTTTTTAGATTTAAAAGAGGTTTTTCTAATATTTCCTACTTGACATGCTCAAGAAAGAGCATCTGAGTGATAATCAAAATATGACATCCTTTTAACAAGTTTCTTCTTGAAAAGTTTAGAGATTAACCTCCAATTAGTGTGACCTAACCTTTTGTGCCAGACCCACAAACATTAGGAAAACTACCTTCTGATTATTCAGTTCAGAAATATAAATTTTATAAACATTTCATTTCCCCTTCCCTTTGAATAAAACATATTTTTCAGATTTATTGATGACTGAGCCAATGTTATTATCAAACAAGACATCATAACCATTGTCACAAAATTTACTAATGCTCAGTAGGTTACATTTGAGTTTATCTACAAGCCAAACATTATTAATAGAGATTAGAGAATTACCAAAAGTACTTATACCAATGATCTTCCCTTTCCGTCCTTCTGTAAACCGCACACTCCCTTCCTCTTTCAGAGTTAGGGTTTAGAACATACGCCTTTCTCCTTTCATATCTCGTGAGAAGCCATTGTCCAGGTACCATGAATGCTTCTTTGTTTCTCCATTTAGGCATATTTGTAGCAAACACAATCTCAGATTTAGGTACACATACTCTTATGGGTCCCTTAGTGTTAGTTCTAACAGGCTTCTATTTACTTTGAGCCTTTACGTGATAGAAAGATATAGACTCATTCCAAACTTTTTGCTTATGAAAGCTTTGTCATGGATAGATCTTGACTTTAGTTTCTGCACATTCCATATTCTCTGGTTCATAGGCCCTTGGTTCTGGTTTCTTCATAACCTTTGACTTTGAAATCACTGATTCTAGAATCTTTAGAACTTTTGACTTTTGAATCTTAGGTTCTGATCTGATCTGAACCTTTGATTGTTGAATCTTAGGAACTAACTTCTTAATAACCTTAGAATTTGAAGTCTCGGGTGCTGATTTGTTCAGATATTTTGACTCAATCATCTTGGGTTCCGACTGGGTCAGATTCTTACCTTTATGAGAAGCAAGCAAAAAATAAGTTTTCAGCACTGTTTGAGCACTACTTGAAGAAGAAGGATCTAAGGGTTTCTTTAGAAGCTGAACTTTGTAGAATTATCCATTATAACCTAGGCATTCTCCTTTGCTCTTACTTACTCCATAGATCATGGAAGCAAGTTTAGTTCTCTCAAGACCTGTTGTGATAAATCTTTGAAGATCCAACTCATGCTCATATGATGTTTTATCAGAAGCTTTATCTACAAGAGCTTTATGATCTTTTTCAAGAGATCCAGGTTTGTCTTGAGATATTTTTAATTCTTATTTCAAAAGATCATGATATCTCCTTAAGATTTTCATGTGTCTTGATTTATCTTTGCAATGACTCATGAGCTCTTGAATGAAAGAAATAAGATCAAAACGAGATAGGTTAGAAAATACCTCATCTTCTTCTTCTTATGATTCTGAACCAGAGAAAGATTCAAATTTTGTTTCAGATGATGTGATAGCCATCAACGCTAGATTTAATTCTCCTTCATCTTTGTCAGAACTTTCTTCATTATCAAGTTCATCCCATGTAGCCATGAGACTCTTCTTGAATTTTTTTTCTGAAGGTGTCCTTCTGGAAGCGTTCTTTGATTTGTCCTCATGTAGATTAGGACAACCATCTCTAAAGTGACCAAACTTGTTGCAGTTGTAGCAAATCTTCTGGTCATCCTCTTTGTCTCTAGAACTAGAGCCTATAAAGCCATTACTTCTACCAAATGATATCTTATTCCATTTGGAAAGTTGTTGAAACCTTTTGATGATAAAGGTCATTTCCTCACCATTAGAGTTATCATCATAAACTCCTTCATGAGAAGCTTCTTTTGACTTGCTGACTCTTGAGGATCTGGGAGATTTACCACTATACTTCTTAGCAACAGACTCTAAAGCCAGAGATTTAGACATCTTCACATGTTAATCTTCATTCAGTTCCATTTCATGGCTCTGAATTTCTTATCAAACTTTCAAAGCGTAGAGTATTAGGGTCTTTAACCACCTGAATACATGTAACTTTAGGTCTGAATCTCAGAGGAAGACTCCTCAGAATCTTCTTGACATGATATGGAGATATATAACTCTTGTTCAAAACTTGAAGTCCTACAAGAACTTGAAAACTAGAGAACATGGTTTCAGTGTCTTTATCATCCTTCATCCTAAAGAGTTAATAGTGGGGAACCAGAAGGTTGGCTTTATCCTTTTTCACCTGTTGGTTACCTTCATAAGTAGCACATCATGATTCAAAGATAGTCTTGGAAGTTAACTTATCTATGATTTTTATGTACTTCAAGTGAGGTAAAGCATCAACAACAATACCTCTTACTTTGTGGTGTTTTCTGTATACTGTCTTTTAAGTTGGTGTGAGAACTTTTCTATCAGAAACCATTCCCATACTATTCACTTGAATATCAATACCATCCTCAAGGAGGTCCCATAACTTATCATCAAGCCTAATAATGTATGTATACATTTTGCTCTTCCACCATTCAAAGTGAGTATAATTACCACTGAATCCAATTGGTTTAGAAAATAATGACTATTTTCAAGAGCACTATAAGCATGTGGTATACAGGTCTCAGTAACATGACTATTACCAATATCACCCATCTAGTATAGTTTTCTCTTCACGATCTTTTTATGTACCATTGTTAAGTGTTAAGCACATATTGTGCTCTAATTCCAACTGACGGTGAGAAAAATACACAAGAAGGGTGGTTGAATTTCGTATTTGATAAGATTTTCCTTCATTGAACAACAACTACTGAATCTGATCATGTTCATATTTTGAGATAGAGTAAATAACAACAGAATAATTTAAAGTATAGAAGCAATAAGTAAAATCACACACTGAAATTATCCTAGTTCCTCTATAACAAGAGTAGTCCAGTTCACTTGTCTCATAAGAGCTTTTCACTATAATCAGAAAGTGATTATAACTTGCTTAGACATACCATTCGAAGACTTCCTGCTCAATCACAATTGAAATAGACTTCCTTGCCTAAACTCACAGTTCAAGACTTCATTTCTCAATCAAACTTAAATAGACTTCCTTGTCTAAACACACCCGTTCAAAACTTCCTTGCACAATCAAGCTGAAAAAGACTTCCTTTCCTAAACACACTCGTTCAGGACTTCCTTTCTCAATCAAACAAAAAGATACTTTATTTCCTAAACACACTCGTTAAAAAATTTCTTCCTCAATCAAACCAGAAAGAGACTTCCTTGCTCAAATAATCGGTTTTAGACTGTACAGACTCTAAACAAAATGTTTAGGATTACAACAAGATGTACTTAATATACAATCACATATACAAATAATATAGCACACGTAAAGACCTTGTTGCTTGAGATTTATAAAATATACAAGTGTAAGAAATCGCAAGACTGTGTGCAATACAACAACTATGTACAAAAGCTTAGAGAGAAAAATAGTTCTTGTTGTATATTGGTGTGTATTGGTGTATGTTTTATTGAATCTTCAACTTCTTATATAGAGGGAACAAAAAAGACGTTGGAAGATAACTTGCACAAGTTCCTTTGTTGAAGAAGAGGTTTCTAAGAGAGAGGCGTTGGAGTAGGTACAATTAGGATCTTCTATTTCTGAATAATCTATTTATCCATTGTGTCTTTCTCGAGTAAGGAGACCATAAGCATGATGGAGTAGACTGAAGAAATTGTGTCAAACATCCTTGATCCTTGCGCTAGAACCCCTTGTTGACTTTCTCCATAATTTTGGAAGTTGACAAGATGAATCTGCTTTACACAGAGTACAGACAAAAAGGTGCTTGTAATATGTTTCCAGCTCATCATAAGCTGAGTTAATAGGCGTTAAGGTTCTATGTAAAAATCAGATTTTGATCCAATTAGAATTTTAATTATTTGCTTCTTCTTCTTAAGCTATTTAATTGGGTTAGAAACAAATTAATTATATGGTTAATGATCCTAGACATTTAAAAAAATGTTAGTATACCTTATTGTTCTTTAAGTACTTTGTTATCATTAAAACCCAAGGAGTATAAACAAATTTTGTTCCAACAATCCTCAAACGCTACTTCATTAGCACTATCATAATTATAGTTGTCATCTTTATTGTCATTAGAGCTTACCTCACCATGCACATCACCACCCATACTTATCACATCATGCACCTACCCATATGAACATCATCATTAACATCCTTCACACCATCATTAATAACACCAACACCAACATTAACATCATTAGCTTCTTTCAACTTAAGAGATTTCACCAAACCATAATCAACTTAGCTTCCCCACTAACTACTTCTTCATACATTTTAGCAAGCAAATATTCCTCCTTGTTTACAATGTCATCATTTTCTACTGATAAATGTTTGATTCACAGTGAATTATCACATTAAAACATGGCATATATCTTACTTAAAGTACAAGATTATAACATGAAAACCTCAACTAATGAATAAAAGTAGTCTTGTGCAAGTTTACTTTGATTTGGTTTGCATTTTTGTACGTTATGGCCTTTAAACAAAAACAAGAATACATATACTTTGCTAAACAAGAAGTAGCGAGCCCCAGCGAAGTGAAGATAGAAAGTTACAAAATCCAGAATTTAAACACTTCACTAAGAAAGCAGTAGCGATCTCCGGAAAAGTCAAGATAGAATAAAATCAACAGGATTTCGCTCCTAGCGAGGATCAGCGTAGCAAAGTTTGCTAAGTGAACTTATTTCGCTAAGCGAACTTTGGCTGTTTTAAAAGATATTTTGAAAAGAATTAAAGATGAAGAAAGGAAGTTCTATTAGCGAGCTAAACTTCGCTAAGCGAACTATGGAGGTCTCTGAAAGGGGGTTTTGAAATGAAACTTAAGTAATAAGAAAGGTAAAATTCGCTAAGCAAACTTATTTCGCTAAGGGAACATGGAAGAACCTAAAAACTATAAATAGGACAAAAATCAGTTCAGTGAGATATCATCTTACATCTTTGAATATACTTTGTAATATCAGTTTAGAATAGTTAGTAGGAGAGAGGAAGTAAGGAAGAGGAGTTGGATAGGCATCAAGAGTCGATAAATCATCGTTGATGCTCGTTCATCTCAATTCTTCCATTGTGCATCAAGATACCATGAGTAGCTAAATCCCTATCTTGTTGGGATTGATCGCAGTTCACCGAAACAGTGTGTATTTTCATTGATCAGGGCATTATATGCAATTTATTTATGAATCATTATCAATGTTTTCTTTGTTTTATTGTTTAACTTCATGGATTTGAATTGATATTGAGAAATACAATTTTAATCTCGATCTAAGATAATCATCTATTAAACTCTAAATGCTAGAGATAGATTTAGGTTTAATATTCCCTATAAGATCGATTCTTTATGATGTCATATTATTTAATAGGATGAGAAATTGTCGATTAAACCTTAAGGTAAAAATATCATCAGATGTTTAGACATAAACTTTGTTTGTGGATGATATGTGATGATATTAATGCATGTTTAAATTGTGTATAACTGATAAGTGATTTGTACATTTAATTGGTGGATGAAATCCAATCTCATCAAGATAATTCCTATGAAAACTATCTTTTTTAATTATATGTTTTTACATTCGGTAACCTACAAATCAAAAGAATAATCCGGAGAAACAAAAGACAACAAACAAAGCAACAGAAACAACTAGCCAAACAGAGACATCAGAAGAAACGAGCTTCCACGTCAACTTTTTCAATACTTATAACAACAGAAACAATGGTTGAACCAAAAGTTGTCAATGGTGGGGGACCTTTTCGAAATAGCCCAAGACGTTTAGCTTGTTTCACAACAACCGACAAGCAGAGATGAAAACAGGATTGATACAAATCATTTATACAAATCCATTTGTAGGTCTTAATCATGAAGATCCTTACACTCATCTCACCAAATTCTATGAACTTACCGGTACTTTAGGTGCATCAGAAGCTGAAGAGGAAGCAATGTTCATGAGATTATTCCTACATTCTCTGATCGGAAAAGCAAAGGATTGGTAACTTGACCAATCAATTGAAGTTATAACCGAATGGAATACTTTTAAGGAAAACTTTATGAATAGGTTCTTTCTTCATTATAGATTCATGGATGCCAAGATAGTAATTGTCGCATTCACTCAAAGTACAACACAAACCCTCTATGAGCATGGGAACACTATACATATATGTTGCATAAATATCTAAATAATGGTTTCGATGAGCTCACACAGATTCATATTTATCGAAATGGACTCCAGCCGTAATCAAATCTTCTACTTGGTGCAACTTCTAGTGGTTCTCTAATATCTAAAAGTGCAGAAGAGGTAGTTTCTATCATCAATCGTATGGCTCTCCATGATCATCGGGTTCAATAATAGAGGTACGACACAAAGGAAACCTGGAATTATTGAGTTGGATATGAATGACGCAATATTGGAACAAAACAAGCTTCTCACTCAAATTGTGGAAGAACTCACCAAACAACTTTCAAAACTTCCACAACAGCTGAAGCAAATGCACGTAGTACCTAAACTGCAACAAGTAGCCTTTTATGAGCTTTGTACAGGTGACTATCTATTGTACCCTAATTTTTGACCTAATATGCCACCTCTTTTTGCATCATTTGCATAACATCAAGGGATCATTTCATTTATCTTAATATCACCAACCTCATGAAAGAGCAAGGGTTTGCCTTATTTGTTTGTTTGTTTCTTATGCAATATAGGTGTGTTGAATCAAGAAGCAAAAATAATGAATTTATAAAAGGCATATAGATTCCTCAATTATTAAAACTTCTCATTTAATCATAATTATTATCTTCATCATAATATCACCACATTAGGGTTTCATCATGGATTCACCAAATACTTGGAGAGAATTAGGGTTTTTGTACCCTTAGTTGAAAATCAGGAATTGGAGTTTTGAAGGTTGATCTCCAATGTACATCAATTAAGGGGTCTTAAATATTATCATTTCATAGTCCTCAAGATACCCCAATATGTTGATTATTGCTTTATGATCACAAGAGTTCATTGAAGTTGGAAGATGTGAATTCATCTAGAAAAGTCATTTGCTCAAAGTCATACTTTGAGTTTTGAGATTTTCAGTCAAATATGGACTTCTCAAGTTAAATTTCATGAAAATTTGATTAATATTTAAATTTGATCAAGAGGAATCACAAAATTTTAGGTAACATGCAAAAAGGGAAAAGTTGAAGATATTGAAATTTTCACTAAGTGTAAAAAATACCATGTTCAAGTGCATGACTTTCTAACCTTGTAACTTCTTCCTCAAGAAATCATTTTTCATGCCACAAGGATGTTCTTGAAGATGATACTATATACTCCAACATTTTAGAAGGAATTGACTCAAAATCTCATAAGGATTGACAGATATGAAGTGATCAAATTTCCATCTCAAAGTTGCCAAAATGACAAAGACTTACAAAAATTCTCTAAGTGTTTTTCAGCTTGAAACTCCATTTTTGTGATGCAGTTTTCTCCAAGTTGCAATTTGATTTAATATAAATGCTCAACATGAAATTTGTAGAAGATGCTCTCATCTTTCCAAAACGTCCAATAGCATAATTTATCACACTTGAGCTAGGAGTTTCGAAGAGTTGAAGATGCTATGATGAATTTGTTTTACAAGTCAAGAACATGTTCAAATTCATGTAAAAACCTTAAGCCAAAGTATGTGATCTTTGTGTACAGGCTATCTTGCTTCAAAACCTCACCATAATTTATGATTTACATAAGTCTTTAAGGAATTACCCAAGTGTTTGTTGAATTGCCCAAATTTCATGCCACTTTGACAATATATTGCAAAAGTCCCCACTTCCATTTTCATAAAACCCAACTTTTCTCAATAAATCTTGCTTTAAGCTCATACTTTGTTCTCTCTAACCACACTTCATCAATAAAATCAGAAGCAAAAACCTAAGAAAACCTATTATCCATAAATCAAGCAATCTTTCATCTTGGAACCATACCATGTTCATGTAACTACAAACTTGCATTTCAACCAAACCATAACTTGTAAACTTTGTTTCTCATCAGCCCTTGATCCCTCAAACTTTATAATAATAGAGTACTCCATTTCATTGCAAGACACATAAAATCTCCTCTCAAACACTCATATACATTGTGAAAATATCAAAACTCCATTGTTACACCAAAATTCCATTTCTTCGAATCTCTCAAACCTTACAAGTTCTTTGCAAACTAACCATCCTAACACGATCCACACACCACAAATTACCTTTTGTATGCATTGATACTCGCATATAGCATCAAAATCATACCATCCAATTTTCACTTTTTACACTTGCAAGTTGAGTTGGTCAGAAAGTATGAGACACTTTCAAGGAAAGTGGTTGTGTCATTACACTCCGGGGAGTGCAAGAAAGCTAAAGAAACTATTATTTCATTTTCGGAAGTGAGTTTAAAGGCGAAAAAAACACACTCTATTTGGTAAAATTTTCATATTTCAAACTCCACCATTCTAGAACCATTTATGTTCATTCTTGTGACTATTATGCTTGTTATGATGTGAGGAATGAAAGCCCCATGAAAATGGCATTGATTCATCTTGTGTGCAATTTAATTTAACTTTGAAAAAAATAGGTTTTTTTGGTTTTGATTGAAATTCATTTGATACAGTGGATATAAATTAATTTTAAGCGCTTTGTTTTTGAATTCCTTTCAAAATTTCAAGCAATTTAGATTTTTACATTTTTTGATTTGGTTGAGAAATGAAGAAATGAGAAAATCACCATTTCGTAAAAAGTTACAGTAACGAGAGGGTGAAGATGATAGCCTGGTGCGAAAATCATTTTTTTAAAATTGAGTTTATTTTATATTTAGTCGAAACTGTGATATTAACAGATTTGCATTGCATCCTAGTGGTAAAAGCGTTGGTTTTAAGAGTCTTACAACCATAAGGTTTGGGGTTTGAATCCCCCTTGCCCTAGACCTTTTGGGGTTTGAGGTTTGAATGCAAGTTGTTATCATCCATAGGGCATGGCATGGTGGTTATGATTGAGATGTAATCTCAAGGTTCTGAGTTCAACACTCCTTGGCAACAAAACCTTATTTTTTATAACATGTCTTCCTTAGCTTTATTTTCTTTCTATTTCTTTTCTATTTTATTTTTAGCTTACTTCTTCTTTTTTTTTCTCTTGATTTTATTCCATCAAAACTAATATTCAAAAACATTACAAATATTTTATTGTTTTTATTTAATGAAGTCTTGATTTTATTTTATTTTGTTTACAAAAGTACTAAAAAAACCCAAAAAATAGATTATTTGTTTAATTAAATTTTAGTATTTTCTTTTAAAATTTTGTGAATATTTTTCTTAAATTACTCTCTTAAATAAAATGAAATTTTAATGTTCTTTCTCGTTTGTGATTTTATTTTATACTTTCATTAGGTATTGGTTAAATGAACATGATTTAAAATGTCTTGTTGCTGTGAATGAAATTTTAGTTTTTATTGTTACCATGCTTAGTTAAATTCTTACTATTGTTTTGATGTATTGATTGATGTTTTGATTGTGTGTAACCCTAATCCATGAAGTTTGCATGTTTATTTACTTTGATATTAATTTAAATGTCCATGTGATGATGGTTAATGTTTATACTTCATTTGTGTTAATAGTTGTGCCAAAATCCAATGAAAATGGATAGTATTGTTGACTTAATGGTCATGTGTATACATTGGTCTTAAATTCGTCTTTATGTATTCACCTTTGGTATGTCATCTTGGTAATTGTGAATGTTTACCCTTTATACCATAACCCTAACTTTCACACTTTCACTTAAAAACCTTGAGTTTGTCATTGCATTTTCAAAACTTCTTTATTTAATAAATGCTTCAATACACTTAAGCATTTTAAACAATTTTTAAAGAATAAAAGAGATTCAACCTCACCCAAATCTTTTTGCCACTTTGGATTTTCAATTTAAAAAACACGTTCTCGAAGAGATTAGATATAAATCCTCTTTATAGTAGAGATGTAATTCTCCTATCCCTATAATAATGATTAAAGTAAATGTGATCCATTCCACTTGAGGGAGCCATTAGCAACTTGTTGATCTTATATCTAAGTTAAGAACCCTTCCTTCATGATGAGGCAAGATACATCTTCTCATGCTTGTGTTGGTATTAGTTGAGTATTCTTCTTAAGATGATAACTTGTCTCTTCTCCTAAAATCAATCATAACAAACCCTTTTGTTATTTTTACCATGAACTACAAGATTTTGATTCTTCATTAGTACGTTGGTATAAGACTATGTCTTTCCAAACAAAAATTAATAAAAACACATTTCTTTTCCCATCTCCATAATATTTTAGCAAGTAAACCATTTCAACCAAAAACAGATGATTCAAAAGGTTAATATAGAGTATTATATATACATAGGGTTCTAATATCTTCCCTTTGTATAAACCAACCACGTACCTTACATCTCTTCTATGTGCTTTGCTTTTAGTTTTTTTACTTATTGCATTGCATGTTTAAATAATAGGGTTTTGATATTTTCCCTTTTCCTTGGAAAAAATAAAGTTCGGTGGTGACTTCTTAAATAATTATGAGTCAAGTTAGTAAATAGCTTGGTCTCCTGATTTTTCACCACGACAGAAAAATGGCGACTTCACTGGGGATCTTTGAAAGAAATATGGGTCGGCAATCTTGTGAAATAAATTTCTCTAGACAAAGGGAAATTCCTCTGTAAAGTTCTTCTTTGTCGAGACTTTTCCGAAGAGACACCATTTGATGGAAGAAAACTACAAATATACTTACTGGGGGAAATGATTAGTATCAGTACTGAGACTGAGAAAAGGAAAAGATTGACATCAACTTTGTGGTTGGGACTGAGGAGAAAAAGGGTTGACATCAGTACTGAGACTGGGAAAAGAAATGATAAGACTAACATCAACTCTGCAGTTGGAAAAGAAATGTTTGACATCAGTATCGAGACTAGTAACATCAGTATTGAGACTGGTAAATGATTGACATCAGTGTTGAGACTAGTAACATCAATATTGTTACTGGTAATGGTTAACATCAGTGCTGGCACTGGTAAATGATTGACATCAGTACTGAGACTGGGGAAAGTGTATGATTGACATAAATATTGAGACTGAGAAAAGAAATGATATGATTAACATCAACTCTGAGGTTGGGAGAAACTGTTTGATGTCAATTATGAGACTGGTAAAGAAATGTTTAGTGTCAATTCTAGGGTAGGGGTTAAGGGTTGGGGTTCGGGGTTAGGGGTTTATTTTGAAATTTTATCTACTCTAATGCAATGTTCCAACTGGTTTTTGACCTCTGGTTAATGAATAAGTGAATTATAGGGGAAACCAACAACAAAGAAAGTCACCATACCAAATCAATCAATGTTATTCACACAACAGCAACTCAAGTTATGGCTAAGGGTTGAGGCATGATGCAACACAACAAAACAGGCAAAATATGTACCAAAGCTACACTCATATAAACAAACCTTCCAAAATATAAGACACCATGAATCAATTTATGTATTTGTATATGGAAAACTAGAAAAATACTAATGCTTCAATCAGAAATCTTGAAACATAGTAGGACAAATAGCAAAAAACTGGCTGACCAACAAAAAGGAAACCTTCACCACCACCACTCAGAATAATTCAAAGTGTTGTACCCCAAAATTTGCCCTCCCATATTCTTCAAGAAATTGCCAAGCCAAGCTGCAAAATTCCCCAAGGGTTACACAGTGCAAAGGTCCCCTATACAGTCAAAACTAGGGTTTGTGTTCTGATCAAGAAAAGGAAGTTATCAAAGGCCCAATCAAGTCTCATATGCCTACAAATATGGTCAAGTATCCTCATATCAAGTTTCAAGGCATTCAGCTCAAAATTGCACAGTCAAAACCCTAAATTGCACTACAGTCAACTGTAGGGGCAAAATGGTCATTTGGCAGTCAAAAGTTCAAATTTTTGGTCAACATATCATTTTGAAGCCACAAACATCATCTGATCAATGCTTGATCATGATTCTCAAAATTTGGCTCAGAAATCATCAAAGATGCAAAAGTTTCCTTATTTGGACAGCTGAAAAAGTCAACTGAAATTGACCAGGGCATAACTTTCACATGGATTATCAGAAAAATTCCATCCAAAGCTCATTTTGAAGAGGAAGACATTTCCTACAACTCATCTTCATACTTCAAGTCCAAGAAATGCTCTCACAAAAAGTTATAAATTTCAACATTATAGGTCATTTTCAAAAGTCAACAAAAAGGGACTTTAAGTCAAAGGCCATAACTTGAGATTGGTAAATCCAAATGACATGGGACCAAAGGCATTGGTTAGAGGACTCAAAGACCTTTCCAAAATGTCCAAGAACATGAGAAAAGCTTTAAAATTGAGCAAGTTATGCCTTGTGGAATTGGGAAATTTTTGGATATTTTGAAAAGTCAACATTGATGCAAATGACTTAAAATTGCTAATGGGCCCATTTTTCTTCCATGATTCATCATTCCAAGCATATGCACGACTACTTGGCCCAAAGGGAAGTATTTTCTCATTTTTTATTTATTTATTTGAATTATTATTTATATTAATTCATTTAAATCATTTAAATATATGAAAAATATCTAACTTGACCTAACAAATCTTTTTATACATGTTTTGGACTCAATATTTCGTGCTTAGCTAAATGTGGAAAGAATTGGAGCAATTGGATATGATTTGAACCAAATACACATGGAAAAGATATGAAAAGATCCTTAAGAAAATCAAATTTCCAAAACAATGATTACAAGAGATTTGATTGAGTTTTTGTGACCTAATGGACTCCATACAAATACCTGATCATAACCCTAATCACAAGAGACAAAAAGCTGCGCTCATAGGCCATTAACAAACTTGAAATTTCTCCAAAGAAAGTCAAAACTGAAATCATCTTTACAAGGCGATTCAAGGCACGAAAACTATTCCAATAGCTTCCTTGGAGGTTACTAGACATATTCCAATCAAAAGCATCAAAGATAACCTCTTGAAACGCTGGTTTGCAGAGCTTCCAATTGGGGATTTTGAAACCAGGAAAAATTGGGACATATGACCTTGATCATTAAAACAAGCGCATTTGGACGAACAGAAACCAACCCTCGCGCTCAATTTATGAGCGACTGAGGGCTAATCGCTATTTTCTAATAGCCTGCCTAAGAGAACGTCCCAAAAACCGTTGCCTGTGTGTTTTATATTACAGGGATGATGAAGAAGATGAAGCCGTGTCACACGCTGATTGGCACGTTTAAATATTTCGCGCTTTAATCCACTAACGCGTTGCTTTCTTTTATATTGTTTATTTGTTATTTATATATCAAACGCGTTGACATGGCTCAGTGGCACAGGTGTTGATTGGTGATGCTAGTGACCTGGGTTCGAACCCCAGGTCTTACATGCTTCAATATTATTTTTCCATAATAATTCCTATGCAGCGCTTACGTTGAGGATCATCATGCACGCTCAAAAATCATCGCCCACGCGTCCTGGGAGATCAATCAAAGGGCTCAGATTCAAGGCATATGGTAGACCCTGGTCAAAGGTGCCACATAGTGGCTGGAAAAGTCAATGGACCTGAAGCTTTTTGGGCCAGATTATTCAAAATCATACCTCCAATTTGGGACTTCCACCCCCCTGGTTTGCCATTCTCTACATTTTCTTATATTTTATTTTTAATTGTTATCTTATTTTCTTTATTGTTTTAATTTAATTAATTTTTTTTTTACAAAATACAAAAACCTCATAAAAATCAGAAAAGATGAAAAAATATAATAAGTATTTTATTTTAATTATTTTCATAAACAAATTGTATGTAAATAAATTTGGTTTTAATTTAGGTTGCAATTTTAATTCTTTTCATAATAAAAATATAAAAAAATGTAGAAATAGGTTTAATTAATGTTTTTATTCCTTTTTAATTTTTCTTTCTCATAATAATATTTATTTATTTTATTTATTTTTATAATCAAATTTGCATGTAAATTAAGTAGGACTTAAATTAGGTTAAAGTTTCATGTTTTCTTAATAAATTAAAATAATTAGAATTAGGGTTTGCATCTCACTTAAATTTTAATTAATTCTTTCTTTTTCATATTAAATCTTAAAATACTAAAAAAACAAAAACAAGTTCTTTTCTTAAATTAATTAATTCATGTAATTTAATTTTTGCAAAAGGGTCCAACGCCCATGTTCTTAATTGTTTTATTTCGCATATTTATTTTATGTCGTTTAAATAATTATGTACCTCTCCCAAAGCCTTGTAATTACTTCTCGCACTTTTTTAATTATTTATTTTCCGTCAAATCGGGTCCTGGATAATTTTGGCGATGTGGACCCGCGCCATTTGTAATAGCTTAGATTTACTTTTTCCTCGCAAATATTTCTTAACTGTTAATCAAAAGCATGAAAGAATGTATGGACTAAATAAAAGCAATGCGTAGAACACCAATGACAAGACAAATACAAATGAAAACGACACACGAATCGCACACACCACCCCTAGGGTACGCCTCACTGTTGCCTTGCCTTCGAAAGGTGATCGTCGAGTAGAGGATGTCTTAGTAAGTCCTCATGATCCGGGAACCTGGCATGAGGGTAGCTTCTAAGGTGTCTTCCCATTGCTCTGGTGATCACCATGTCCCTACAACCTCGAATTGACCCGAACACCTCCAACGGTGGTGCTACCTACCTCTCAATGGTGGGATGGCACTGCTTTAAAGGACATTTACACAGACGAATTCCTTAGGGTAGGTAGACGACTCTTGATACTTGCTCCAATTTCAAAACAAAATCAAAAATACTTTTCACACCAACACATTTTCAAAAAGCTTTCGAAAGCATTTTTTCAAACACTCTTGAGGACTGATACAAGAGTCGAACTGAAATTTTCAAAGAAACTTTTTAAAACCCACAGTTGAAAAGCAAACAAACCATTTTTGAAAACACAATGAGCAAGTATCTAAGAGCCCATGGATAACCATGGATAGAAAGGGTGCTAACACCTTCCCTTTCTATAACCTACCTCCCGAACCGAGAGCAAATCTCTTTAAGGAATTTTTCTGTGCTTTTGTCCTTTCCATTTGGAGAAAATAAAAGACGGTGGCGACTCTTGCTTCCGCGACATTTCGCGAACCAGCGTTAAACAGTCAGTTCCAGATCCACCGATCACAGAACTGGCGACTCTGCTGGGGACTACAAACTTAAAGTGAGGTGTACCTTAGGGCTAGGTCATAACTATGTTTTCAATTGTTTTCCTTGTGTGCTTTAAATTGTGGGTTGCTTGGGAGTTCTATAGATCCTAACCCGGATCTGGGGGATACCTTCTTAGAAAGTAGCAACAAGGCTGTGAGGGAATTGTGCGGGGTATACCGACATGGTTGAAACAGTCTGCTACGTTGATGTGGCACTTTGGTGTGTACCGGTAACCCTTGAGTTCAGTCAAGGAGAGTACAGGGCCTCCGCGTGGTGTCATGAAGCATCAACAGACCTTAGGAACCTTAATTGAACTATCTTGGCCTCTTTAGGGTAGTGAGATAACTGACTTTGGTGCAGTCCGAGGTTGGTTGATACTCGATACTACACTCAATTGAGGGTTGCTTTCCTGGAATATTTCGGTCGCCAGTTCAGTGGCTAAATTGAAACGATGAACAATGAAAGCAATCCCGTGATATTGGGAACCTTAGAACCCGGTTACTTTGATTAGGACAGGTTGAACCCACCAACTTCAAGAGGGTACTACCCAGACCCCATGCTGGCCTTAAACCTTAAGGGCTTGTCTTGTGTGCCTTGTATGCCTTACATGTTTGTTCTTGTAAATATCTTGGTGTGTTTAATCATAGCATCATGACATCATCCAGCATCATATGCATTGACTAACCATTTCAGGGGTTCGAATTTTCATCTTTGTTCTTGTTTTGTAGGACATGGAAACTGTTCGTAGAAAGACAATTCAAATCAGTCTTGTAAGGATCCCTCCTCAGCTTAAGGAGCTTATATCCAGGATTCCCGAGAACTCTTCATTCAGTGAAAGGCATGGAAGCCTCATCAGCTTGGTCAACACTAACATTGAGGAAGATATGATGAAGGTCCTGTTCCAATTCTTTGATCCTCTGCATCACTGTTTTACCTTCTTGGATTATCAGTTGGTACCTACATTGGAGGAGTTCTCCCGGCTCCTGAGGATCCCTATCCTTGATCAGCTACCCTTCAACGGTACAGAAAAGGAACCTAAGCTTGAAGAGATTGCTAAAGCCTTGCACCTACAGTCATCTGACCTCAAGGGACATTGGGAAGTTAGAAGTGGTATCAAAGGGTTCTTAGCCAGGTTTCTGTTTGAAAAGGCCCTTGAATGTTGGAACTCCCTTGACTTGCAAGCTTTTGAAGAAGTTGTGGCCCTCCTTGTCTATGGTTTGGTGTTGTTCCCTAATCCAGATCAGCTTATTGATATCAGTGCTGTCCAGATCTTTATGTCCAGGAATCCTATACCTACATTGCTGGGGGACATCCTTCACTCATGTTACACTCAAACCATGAGAAAAAGAGGTGTCCTTATGTGTTGCACTCCTCTCCTGGGAAGGTGGTTTATTTTGCACCTTCCACAATCAGTTTTGAAGAATGAGCGGGGTTTGAGATGGTCACAACGGTTGATGACTCTTACACATGCAGATATACATTGGTGCCCTAGGTCCAGAGAAGATGTCACTATCATTGATCGTTGCGGGGAGTACCCTAATGTTCCTTTACTTGGAATCAGAGGAGGTATTACTTATAGCCCATGCCTGGCTTGGAGACAGTTTGGTTATGCTCGGAGGGATGGTCCTCATGACATGTTAATTCCTGACATAGTTTTTGACTTCGACAACGATACTCAAGGACTTCGCCAGAGATTTATCACAGCTTGGAGGATGCCTAGTAGGATAGACAGCAAGACACTGGGGCACAGGAATTCCATCCCGTTGGAACCTTATCTCAAGTGGGTACGAGCCCGCTCCCAGAAGTTAGTGATGCCCTATCCTCACATGCTCCCAGTAATCAAAGAACCAGTCTTGGAAGGAGAAGTGTCCCATACTATTCAGCACCCTGATATGCCCACATCCTGGGAAGAGATGCAGAAGAGCTGGATCCAGCTTAAGGAGGAAAGGAATTCTCTTGAGACTAGTTTACATGCCAGTGAAAAGAATGTCTTGGAGCTCACCCGCCTGTTGCATGAGGAGAGGAATCTCAACACTTACATAGCTCCAAAGAGGATGCGCAGTGTATTTTGGGATTGATTTGATTTTTGTACTTTTGCCCATGAGGCCTTGATGTATTAAACAATGATTTCCTTAATAATAACGTGTGTTCCTTTTTGTCTATAACAAATTTGAACTTTCGAACCCTTGAATGCATTGCATACACATTTCATACATCATGTGCATAGCAGGTTTTTCCCCTTTTCAGGTTGCTCACAGTTCTTCGCTGTTTATTTCAGCATCATGAATACCGACTCTGCATCAACTGAGACATCAATCAAGGCTCTTCAGGTGCAGAATGCACAATTCCAGGAATTAATCAAGGGTCTGGCTCAAGGCCAAGAAGAACTGAAGGCTATGCTCCTGAAGAAGGAGAAGAAGAAGAAGAGAAGAACTGTGCTGTTCAACTCGGGCCGAAGGTTTAACAATACTCTGCAACAGGAAGAGGCTGGTTCTTCTGTTGACAAGAATTCTCCTCAGGCAAAAGCAAGGGTTCCTAGTCCGGTAGTCTCCGACAACGAGACAGATTTTGATGAAGAGCAGTACCCTCCTGCAGAAGACAGATATAAGCAATTGGAGGACAGGTTGAAGGCTATGGAGGTTCAACAGGTACCTGGGCTGGATTTCGGAGATCTGGGTTTGTCAACTGGTGTGATCATCCCTCACAAGTTCAAAGCACCATCCTTCTCTAAGTATGACGGGGCGTCTTGTCCCAAGCTGCATCTAAGGTCCTATGTTCGGAAAATTCAGCCGTACTCTGCGGATAAGAATTTATGGATCCACTTCTTCCAGGAGAGTCTTTCAGGGACTCATCTCGAATGGTTCTATCAGCTGGATGGGACCAAGGTTCGTAACTGGGAGGAGTTGGCTACTGCTTTCTACAAGCAGTATCAATATAATGCCGACCTTGCCCCCACACGTACCCAACTCCAGGGTATGTCGTTAGGTGCAAGCGAAGGTTTTAAGGAGTACGCTCAGAAGTGGAGAGACCTGGCTGGTAGGGTGCAGCCACCATTGACTGATCGAGAGTTGGTAGACATGTTCTTGGGGACCCTATCTGGGCCATTTTTCAACCACCTCATCGGGAATTCATCTGCAGGGTTCACTGATCTAATCTTGACTGGAGAGAGGATTGAAGCTGGGTTAAAGTCTGGTAAAATTCCGAAGGGTGCATCATCCAGTTCTGAGAAGAAACCCTTCAAGAAGGAGTCTAGTGCCGTATATGGTTCCAGGAAATCAGAGAGACATGAGCACCACCAATCTGTCAGTGCGGTAATAATTGCTAAGCCTGCTGCCGCTCCCCAGCCAAACAATCCTCAGAAGGTTGAAAGACCCCGGAGAGAATTCACCCGCTTAAACATGACTTTGTCGCAGATCCTGCCACAGTTGCTCTCAACCAATTTAGTGACTGTCAGGGAGGCGCCGAAGTTCCCAAATACTGCATCCCCCAAGTACAACCCGAATGCTCGTTGTGCCTACCATTCAGATAGCCCGGGGCATTCTACTGATGACTGTTGGGCGTTAAAGAACAAGCTGCAGGACCTTATTGATGCCCAAGAAGTACAGTTTGAGGCATCTGAGAAGCCTAATGTAGTGACAGCTCCCCTGCCTGCTCATGGAGTTAATGCTATTGGGGACGAAGAGGAAGTTGATGAAGCTGAGTTTGATAGCTGGATCTACCCGGCAACCGACAGTGGACTCAACAATTGGAGTGCGAAGGACAACTTATCTGTTTCTCTTGTTACTGAGTAATGAATTCCTATGTTTTATTATTTTGTAATAAACAATGATAAACTCTATGGCCCGGTGTCTTACCCGAGGCACCGTGGTTCTATTTGTGAGGGCATACAAACTGTCATTTCATATATCATGAATGAAAATCTTGGACGTATTTTTCATTGCAAATATTGTGCTCCTTTTCTGTCTTTCTTTTCCTTTACATAAATTTTCAAAACAGCTGTATTTACACACACACTCACTCATACAGGTTCCAATCCACTCTGGATCTCACTGATAACAACTCTGCTACTGCCAATTATGACTTCGAAAATCCGATCAACTTAGCCAAAGATGAAGGTGAAGATGATTGCGAAGTGCCGGGCGAGCTGGCAAGACTGTTGCTTCAGGAAGAGAGGGCAATTCAACCCCATGAAGAGCCAGTGGAAACCATAAACTTGGGTACAGAGACAGACAGAAAAGAGGTAAAGATTGGTGCCAACCTAGAGCTCAGCGTGAAGCAACGGTTAACCAAGATGTTACATGATTATATGGAGATCTTTGCTTGGTCCTACGAAGACATGCCCGGGTTGGATACCGATATTGTGGTCCATCACCTGCCAACTAGGGAAGACTGCCCTCCAGTTAAGCAAAAGGTCCGTCGGATGCGTCCAGATATGTCTGAGAAGATTAAGGCCGAGGTTATGAAACAGTTTGATGTTGGGTTCCTTGCAGTGACTTCTTACCCTCAGTGGGTTGCTAATGTGGTACCGGTACCTAAGAAGGACGGTAAGGTCAGAATGTGTGTCGATTACAGGGATCTGAACAGGGCCAGCCCCAAAGATGACTTCCCCTTACCTCACATTGATGTCCTTGTCGATAATACAGCTCAGCACAAGGTATTCTCTTTCATGGATGGCTTTTCAGGTTACAATCAGATCAAGATGGCACCTGAAGACATGGAGAAGACTACCTTTGTTACTCAGTGGGGCACCTTCTGTTACAAGGTCATGCCATTCGGGTTGAAGAATGCTGGGGCAACCTACCAACGTGCCATGGTTGCCTTATTTCATGATATGATCCATCATGAGATGGAAGTATATGTTGACGACATGATCGCGAGGTCCCAGACTGAGGAAGAGCATCTAGATCATCTGCAAAAGTTGTTTGACCGGTTGAAACTATACCAGCTGAGATTGAACCCGAACAAATGCACCTTCGGGGTAAGATCTGGAAAGTTACTAGGCTTCGTGGTCAGCGATAAGGGAATTCAAGTAGACCCTGCCAAGGTCAAAGCTATTCAAGAGATGCCAGTTCCTAAGACAGAGAAGGAAGTCAGAGGCTTTTTAGGACGCCTGAATTATATTGCTCGCTTCATCTCACATCGGACTGCTACTTGTGAGCCAATCTTCAAGCTGCTGAAGAAAGATCAGGTAGTACGTTGGAACGATGAATGTCAGGTTGCTTTTGACAAAATCAAAGAGTATCTCCAAGAACCACCTATCCTTATGCCACCGGTTGAAGGGAGACCTCTGATACTATATCTGACAGTGCTTGATAACTCAATGGGGTGTGTGCTGGGGCAGCATGACGAGTCTGGCCGAAAAGAGCATGCCATTTATTACCTTAGCAAAAAGTTTACCGACTGTGAGAACCGATACTCACTGCTTGAGAAAACTTTCTGCGCTTTGGTATGGGCTGCTCGCCGGCTGAGACAGTATATGCTGACTCACACTACCTTGTTGATCTCAAAAATGGATCCTATAAAGTACATATTCGAAAAGCCTGCTCTGTCCGGAAGAATTGCAAGATGGCAAATGATCTTGACAGAATACGACATTCAATATACAACCCAGAAAGCCATCAAGGGAAGTGTATTGGCAGACCACTTAGCACATCAAGCTGTAGATGACTATCAATCAATGAACTTCGAGTTTCCGGATGAAAGCATTATGATAGTGACTGATTGTGAAGTACCTGGACCGGATGAAGGACCTGAACCAGGATCCCAATGGTCTATGCACTTTGACGGAGCCTCCAATGCTTTGGGAAATGGTATCAGCGCCATAATCATATAACCTCAAGGTACTCATACTCCACTCACTGCCCGGCTGTGTTTCAACTGTACCAACAACATGGCGGAGTATGAGGCGTGTATCATGGGTCTTCAAGCGGCGATCGACCTAAGGATCAAATTTCTAAGTGTCTTCGGAGATTCCGCTCTTGTGATCAATCAGATCAGAGGAGAGTGGGATACGAAACATCCAAACCTGATTCCTTACAGAGAATGTGTGTTGACCCTGATCCCCCACTTCACAGAGATAACCTTTGAACACTTTCCGAGAGAAGAGAATCAGTTAGCGGACGCGTTGGCTACAATGTCTTCTATGTTCAAGGTCAAATGGGATAATGAGGCTCCCCGGATCATCATCTGGAAACTGGACGAACCGGCATACTGTTGTGATCTCGAAACTGAATTGGTGACTGAGAAGCCTTGGTACCACGAAGTGAAGAGATATCTGGAAGTTCAGGAATACCCTGAGGGTGCCTCTGTCAATGATAAGAAATTCCTGAGGAGGTTTGCAGCCAAGTTCTTCCTTAGCAACGGCATCTTGTACAAACGAAACCATGATTCAACCTTACTGCGTTGTGTGGATAAATTTGAAGCATAAAGGATCATGGAAGAGCTACATGAAGGGACCTTTGGTACGCATTCCAGTGGGCACACTATGGCTAAGAAAATCCTACGGGTAGGATATTACTGGTCCACAATGGAAGCTGACTGCTACCAACACTCCAGGACATGCCACAAGTGCCAGATTTATGCAGACAAGGTGCATGTTCCTCCAGTTCCCCTGAATGTTCTGACTGCGCCTTGGCCGTTTGCAATGTGGGGCATAGACATGATCGGCGAGATTAAACCTACGGCATCCAATGGACATCGCTTCATCCTAGTGGCGATTGATTACTTTACGAAGTGGGTTGAGGCAGCATCCTATGCTACGGTAACCAAGACTGTCGTGGCACGATTCATTCGACATAACCTGATCTGTCGATACGGCGTCCCTGAGCGGATTATTACAGACAACGGTACCAATTTGAACAACAAGATGATTGCTGAGCTATGCGAACAGTTTAAGATACAGCACCACAATTCTTCTCCTTACAGACCGAAGATGAATGGGGCTGTAGAAGCAGCAAATAAGAACATCAAGAAAATCGTGCAGAAGATGACAGTGACCTATAAAGATTGGCACGAGATGTTACCGTTCGCTCTACATGGGTATCGTACCTCAGCTAGGACATCAACCGGGGCAACTCCTTTCTCTCTGGTTTATGGTATGGAGGCAGTCTTGCCGATCGAAGTGCAAATACCCTCTCTTCGGATAATGAAGGATGCAAATCTGAACGAAGATGATTGGATCCAGACACGACTTGATCAGCTCAACCTCATTGACGAAAAGAGACTTGCGGCTATCTGCCATGGTCAGACGTATCAGAAACGGATGATCAGGGCATTTAACAAAAAGGTCAGACCACAGGAATATCGAGTTGGGGATCTGGTAATCAAGAGAATCATCCTTCCTCAGGGTGATCCAAGGGGCAAATGGACCCCTACGTACAAAGGGCCATTTGTGGTTAAGCATGTGTTCTCAGGAGGAGCCATGATTCTAACCAATATGGATGGTGACGACCTTCCTCACCCCGCCAATGCAGATATAGTAAAAAGATACTACGCATAAAAAAGACCCGCTAGGCTGACATGCCTAGGCAAAAGTTAGGGCTTCCCGTCGAACCAAAAGGGTTCGGGCAAAATGAAGGGATGAAATGAAAAAAATCTGTACACCCGGCAAGTCGAAAACCTGAAAAGGCGGCTTGGGCAAAAATGGGTATCCCGGTGGACTGAAAACCCGAAAGGGCGGTCCAGGCAAAAATTAGGGATAAAGCGTAATACTATGTCTCATTGGATCACTTTGCATCCAGAATCCGGTATCTACATCAAGTTCAGACGGCATCGATCAGTCAGCTTCACCTTCAACCAAGGTCATCAAGTGATGAGACGCTCGGAGTTATAAAGGCAATAGCAGAGTTGAAACCCAGTGGATCATTCATTTCACACAGCTGTCTTATTTTCTTTTGTACAAAATTTGTATAAACTCTTTTGTTCGGCGACGTTCTCTTACTAGGATGTCAGCCTCTTGTACACAAAACGCCTATTTTTCAGGCCATCCAAAAGTCAATACAAATATATTTTCAATTAAACGTGCCAAGTGTTTTTCTTTTTCTGTTTGTTTTGCGAAGAACGTCCAAGGTTCAATTTGTGATATATGCATTGACAATAATTTGCTAACTCATAAATATTTGCATACGAAACAAAGGAATCGATTGCAGGTGACACTAGAAACAGGGGCAATAAAGATTTGTCTGAACAATCCAATTGTTCTATCCTCCAAGGTACCAAGGTAGGTTCAGCTAAAGAATACGACCAAGTACACATTAATTCCCCAGAGAATGGTTCAGCAAAACAGCACATTCTTCTCCAAGCAAAATTATTAAATCTCAAGGAAATTGAGTATCCTCCCGTAGATCTCAATACTTCCCCAGCAGCATATATTCTTAACAAGCATCTCCGGCAGTCTTGGTCTAAAGATTGTTCCCCGGCGGCGTATCAACATTCAAAGGGATCACTTCCCCGATGCAGTTCAAACTTCCCCAGAAGAGTCCAATCCAGTTTCCCCAGGAAAGTTGGATTTCATATCCCCAAGCAGTAAGCTTATCCCCAGTAGATTCTGGAAGCTTATCCCCTCGCAGAGCACGAACGCATCGTACGGCTTTATTTAAAGAGTTATTTCCTCAACAGGATATAACTGGGTTATCCTCAGCCAAAAGCCACGGAAGGAGCGTCGTCGACAAAGTCTTCCTATCCCCAGCAAACTATTATCATCATTCAGCAAGGCATCCCTCTTCCCACAGAGTATCACTTCCCAGCATAGTCGCTAGAGTATCTTTTCTCCCCGCAGAATCTTCCATTTGCCAAGTTTATTCGGCAACGGAGTCATCTGCTCCTACCGGTATTCTTGCAATTATCATCCCCAGCGGAAGCAAAGTCTATTCTTCAACATCAGCCCAGGATACGACTTCCCGGCACCCGTCAAGGATTCACTTTCCTAGACAAAAACATACATAAAACATCACATACATCATTATAACATGCATAGACATATCATATCATACAAGTCTCATTTATATTGAGAACATCATTGCTTGATCCATATCATGCATTGCATGTGACTGACCTTTTATCTTCCAGGAAAGATGCGGTTTAAATTCTCAATCATATTTCAAGACCTAGATCGGTTCAGTTAAATCGACCCTAAGATTTTCCTGATGCTTATCCAGTCAAAGGCCTTCTCTGGTTCAGTCAGATCGACCCTAAGATCTCCCTGATGCTTATCCAGTTGAAGATACTCCAAGACCTTGTCCGGTTCAGTTAAATCGACCCTAAGATTTTCCTGATGCTTATCCAGTCAAAGGCCTTCTCTGGTTCAGTCAGATCGACCCTAAGATCTCCCTGATGCTTATCCAGTTGAAGATACTCCAAGACCTTGTCCGGTTCAGTTAAATCGACCCTAAGATTTTCCTGATGCTTATCCAGTCAAAGGCCTTCTCTAGTTCAGTCAGATCGACCCTAAGATCTCCCTGATGCTTATCCAGTTGAAGATATTTCAAGACCTTGTCCGGTTCGGTTAAATCGACCCTAAGATTTTCCTGATGCTTATCCAGTCAAAGGCCTTCTCTGGTTCAGTCAGATCGACCCTAAGATCTCCCTGATGCTTATCCAGTTGAAGACATTCCAAGACCTTGTCCGGTTCAGTTAAATCGATCCCAAGATTTTCCTGATGCTTATCCAGTCAAAGGCCTTCTCTGGTTCAGTCAAATCGACCCTAAGATCTCCCTGATGCTTATCCAGTTGAAGATATTTCAAGACCTTGTCCGGTTCGGTTAAATCGACCCTAAGATTTTCCTGATGCTTATCCAGTCAAAGGCCTTCTCTGGTTCAGTCAGATCGACCCTAAGATCTCCCTGATGCTTATCCAGTTGAAGATATTCCAAGACCTTGTCCGGTTCAGTTAAATCGACCCTAAGATTTTCCTGATGCTTATCCAGTCAAGGCCTTCCCTGGTTCAGTCAGATCGACCCTAAGATCTCCCTGATACTTATCCAGTCGAAGATATTCCAAGACCTTGTCCGGTTCAGTTAAATCGACCCTAAGATTTTCTTGATGCTTATCCAGTCAAAGGCCTTCTCTGGTTCAGTCAGATCGACCCTAAGATCTCCCTGATTCTTATCCCAGTAGAAGACACCCAAGATTTTTCTCAAAGAGCGTTGTTGAAGTTAAAGTCGCCCAAGATTCTCTTACCATTCATGCTAAGGCAGTAACCATCCCTGGTTCATTCATCGCCGTTTGAAGCTCCAGACTCAGCTCCTGTAACCAGTCAGGACACATCTATACCAAGCATCTGAAAACCAGCTCCTGCAACGTGTCAGGTACTCATTTTCTGTTTTGCAGGTATGCAGGTTCTCGCTAAGGAATCTCCTACGCAATCAACATCCAGATGGCATCTATAAGCCCATCATCCTATCCAGCAATCTCCAAATGGCATCTATAAGCCCATTCCCCCATCACACTGCTAACATGTGAGCGCAAATTTCTGGGCACTCTAGTGTTCAATCATCTTCTACCCTCGGATTACGAAAGGCACGTCGGTCAATCTGCATCCTCAGGTCTAAGAAGATTGAACAGGGGCAACTGTTGTACCCCAAAATTTGCCCTCCCATATTCTTCAAGAAATTGCCAAGCCAAGCTGCAAAATTCCCCAAGGGTTACACAGTGCAAAGGTCCCCTATACAGTCAAAACTAGGGTTTGTGTTCTGATCAAGAAAAGGAAGTTATCAAAGGCCCAATCAAGTCTCATATGCCTACAAATATGGTCAAGTATCCTCATATCAAGTTTCAAGGCATTCAGCTCAAAATTGCACAGTCAAAACCCTAAATTGCACTACAGTCAACTGTAGGGGCAAAATGGTCATTTGGCAGACAAAAGTTCAAATTTTTGGTCAACATATCATTTTGAAGCCACAAACATCATCTGATCAATGCTTGATCATGATTCTCAAAATTTGGCTCAGAAATCATCAAAGATGCAAAAGTTTCCTTATTTGGACAGTTGAAAAAGTCAACTGAAATTGACCAGGGCATAACTTTCACATGGATTATCAGAAAAATTACATCCAAAGCTCATTTTGAAGAGAAAGACATTTCCTACAACTCATCTTCATACTTCAAGTCCAAGAAATGCTCTCACAAAAAGTTATCAATTTCAACATTATAGGTCATTTTCAAAAGTCAACAAAAAGGGACTTTAATTCAAAGGCCATAACTTGATATTGGTAAATCAAAATGACATGGGACCAAAGGAATTGGTTAGAGGACTCAAAGACCTTTCCAGAATGTCCAAGAAAATGAGAAACGCTTTAAAATTGAGCAAGTTATGCCTTGTGGAAGTTGGGAAATTTTTGGATATTTTGAAAAGTCAACATTGATGCAAATGACTTAAAATTGCTAATGGGCCCATTTTTCTTCCATGATTCATCATTCCAAGCATATGCACGACTACTTGGCCCAAAGGGAAGTATTTTATCATTTTTTATTTATTTATTTGAATTATTATTTATATTAATTCATTTAAATCATTTAAATATATGAAAAATATCTAACTTGACCTAACCAATCTTTTTATACATGTTTTGGACTCAATATTTCGTGCTTAGCTAAATGTGGAAAGAATTGGAGCAATTGGATATGATTTGAACCAAATACACATGGAAAAGATATGAAAAGATCCTTAAGAAAATCAAATTTCCAAAACAATGATTACAAGAGATTTGATTGAGTTTTTGTGACCTAATGGACTCCATACAAATACCTGATCATAACCCTATTCACAAGAGACAAAAAGCTGCGCTCATAGGCCATTAACAAACTTGAAATTTCTCCAAAGAAAGTCAAAACTGAAATAATATTTACAAGGCGATTCAAGGCACGAAAACTATTCCAATAGCTTCCTTGGAGGTTACTAGACATATTCCAATCAAAAGCATCAAAGATAACCTCTTGAAACGCTGGTTTGCAGAGCTTCCAATTGGGGATTTTGAAACCATGCAAAATTGGGACATATGACCTTGATCATTAAAACAAGCGCATTTGGACGGACAGAAACCAACCCTCGCGCTAAATTTATGAGCGACTGAGGGCTAATCGCTATTTTCTAATAGCCTGCCTAAGAGAACGTCCCAAAAATCGTTGCCTGTGTGTTTTATATTACAAGGATGATGAAGAAGATGAAGCCGTGTCACACGCTGATTGGCACGTTTAAATATTTCGCGCTTTAATCCACTAACGCGTTGCTTTCTTTTATATTGTTTATTTGTTATTTATATATCAAACGCGTTGACATGGCTCAGTGGCACAGGTGTTGATTGGTGATGCTAGTGACCTGGGTTCGAACCCCAGGTCTTACATTCTTCAATATTATTTTTCCATAATAATTCCTATGCAGCGCTTACGTTGAGGATCATCATGCACGCTCAAAAATCATCGCCCACGCGTCCTGGGAGATCAATCAAAGGGCTCAGATTCAAGGCATATGGTAGACCCTGGTCAAAGGTGCCACATAGTGGCTGGAAAAGTCAATGGACCTGAAGCTTTTTGGGCCAGATTATTCAAAATCATACCTCCAATTTGGGACTTCCACCCCCCTGGTTTGCCATTCTCTACATTTTCTTATATTTTATTTTTAATTGTTATCTTATTTTCTTTATTGTTTTAATTTAATTAATTTTTTTTTTTACAAAATACAAAAACCTCGTAAAAATCAGAAAAGATGAAAAAATATAATAAGTATTTTATTTTAATTATTTTCATAAACAAATTGTATGTAAATAAATTTGGTTTTAATTTAGGTTGCAATTTTAATTCTTTTCATAATAAAAATATAAAAAAATGTAGAAATAGGTTTAATTAATGTTTTTATTCCTTTTTAATTTTTCTTTCTCATAATAATATTTATTTATTTTATTTATTTTTATAATCAAATTTGCATGTAAATTAAGTAGGGCTTAAATTAGGTTAAAGTTTCATGTTTTCTTAATAAATTAAAATAATTAGAATTAGGGTTTGCATCTCACTTAAATTTTAATTAATTCTTTCTTTTTCATATTAAATCTTAAAATACTAAAAAAACAAAAACAAGTTCTTTTCTTAAATTAATTAATTCATGTAATTTAATTTTTGCAAAAGGGTCCAACGCCCATGTTCTTAATTGTTTTATTTCGCATATTTATTTTATGTCGTTTAAATAATTATGTACCTCTCCCAAAGCCTTGTAATTACTTCTCGCACTTTTTTAATTATTTATTTTTCGTCAAATCGGGTCCTGGATAATTTTGGCGATGTGGACCCGCGCCATTTGTAATAGCTTAGATTTACTTTTTCCTCGCAAATATTTCTTAACTGTTAATCAAAAGCATGAAAGAATGTATGGACTAAATAAAAGCAATGCGTAGAACACCAATGACAAGACAAATACAAATGAAAACGACACACGAATCGCACACACCACCCCTAGGGTACGCCTCACTGTTGCCTTGCCTTCGAAAGGTGATCGTCGAGTAGAGGATGTCTTAGTAAGTCCTCATGATCCGGGAACCTAGCATGAGGTTAGCTTCTAAGGTGTCTTCCCATTGCTCTGGTGATCACCATGTCCCTACAACCTCGAATTGACCCGAACACCTCCAACAGTGGTGCTACCTACCTCTCAATGGTGGGATGGAACTGCTTTAAAGGACATTTACACAGACGAATTCCTTAGGGTAGGTAGACGACTCTTGATACTTGCTCCAATTTCAAAACAAAATCAAAAATACTTTTCACACCAACACATTTTCAAAAAGCTTTCAAAAGCATTTTTTCAAACACTCTTGAGGACTGATACAAGAGTCGAACTGAAATTTTCAAAGAAACTTTTTAAAACCCACAGTTGAAAAGAAAACAAACCATTTTTGAAAACACAATGAGCAAGTATCTAAGAGCCCATGGATAACCATGGATAAAAAGGGTGCTAACACCTTCCCTTTCTATAACCTACCTCCCGAACCGAGAGAAAATCTCTTTAAGGAATTTTTCTGTGCTTTTGTCCTTTCCATTTGGAGAAAATAAAAGACGGTGGCGACTCTTGCTTCCGCGACATTTTGCGAACCAGCGTTAAACAGTCAGTTCCAGATCCACCGATCACACAAAGGAAAGATGAAATCAATCACAAAAAAAGGGTGGTGAAGCGATTGAAACAAAATTTAGGGAAAATGAAGAAAAAGAGAGTTGTTGTTTAAAATCAAGAAGAAAAAGAAAAGTGTGAGAAAAAGGAGGAAGAAAACAATGTTGATTCTAGGAAAGTTACATTACCTGTTACCATTGTAAATATTAAATTTGATAAATATTTGATTGATCTTGGATCAAGCATCAATCTTCTTCCATTATCCCATCATTAGAAATATCGGTAATCTTGATGTGAAGCCTACAACAAAGATGTTGCAAATTGCCAACAAATCTATCACAAAACCAGTTGGAATAGTAAAAGATGTAGTAGTTAAACTCGAAATACTTATATTCCCAATAGATTTATGGTGATGAATATTGAAGAATATGAAGACATTCCTCTGATTTTAGGTCGTCCATTCATAAAAGTATCCAAAATTATGATTAATATAAATAAAGGAATGATGAAAGTAAGGTGTGTTAGAACATAGATTGGTTATACATCCTTGTCAGAGTTTGATGATAACAAACACACAAAGAACAATTGTGCTCCCTAAATAAGTATTTTATTTTGCATGGAAGTTCTGATGTAAGAAGCACAGAAGATGAGATAGATTGTTGTTAAGACTCTGATATGACTCATCTTACATAGAAAGAAAATATGTCTAACACGCTTAATTAAAGAAGTTATGAAGTTACAACTTTTGAGTGCAGTAACACTGTGAACAAGAACTCTGATATTCTGATACGTAAAATTCTGGAAAGAAGTAAAGGAGTCTCAACGGTAACATTCATCTTCTGATGTGATCTTTAGTAAGCATGTTCTGAAGCGTTACATTTTATTCATGGCTAATCAATAGTAACGGCTGAAAGAAGACAAGAATATCTATGTTTGGAAAGTACATTAACTACTATTTATCAACCTTCCAAAAACACCTTCTCATACATTGCCTATATAAAGAAGACGTTAAGAAGAAATCAGATACGATTTTTCCGTGCACTAAAAAAGATAAATATTACTACCTTTCAATCTATTACTTTTCGATTGTGTAATACATCACTATTGTGATATTGTTTTTGTTAGAAAACATATTTGTACACATTTTAAAATATATTACTGTGTAATACCTTGAGAAAACCGGGTTGTGGTTTAAACTCAAGAAGACTTTGACAGTTGTCATTATATTTGTGTAATCAAGTTTGATTAGTGGATTAAGACCTCATTTGAGAGAGGCGAAATTACCTTGGCAGGTGGACTGGAGTAGTTTGAGTTCAAACGAACCAGGATAACAAACGTGTCTTTTATTTTAAGTTTTAAAAACCCCAATTCAAACCCCCCTTCTTGTGTTTTTCCATTCTTCAATTTGTATTAGAGCGCCTGGTTCTGAGTGCAAACACTTAACTGTGTCAAAAAAAGATCCAAGCAAGAAAAACACTATGGTGGGACCAAGTCAGAACACCAACAATGATTATCATGATGAGAAAGACAGAATCAACGGAAAACCTCTAATATTTGATGGTGAAAACTTTGATTACTGGAAAGACAGAATCAAAAGTTTCTTTCTAGCTCATGACGCTGATCTCTGGGATATGGTGACTGATGGGTACATACATGTAGTTGACGAAAGCGGTCAGAAGATCGACGGAAAAAGAATGAAAAATCATCAAAAGAAAGAATTTAGAAATCATCACAAAGACAAAACAATTCTCTTGAGTACTATCTCGTACACCGAGTATGAGAAGATCACAAACAGAGAATCAGCAAAACACATGTTTGACTCCTTGAGAATGACGCATGAAGGAAACACGCAAGTCAAAGAAACCAAAGCTCTTGCTCTCATTAAGAAGTATGAAGCTTTCAAAATGGAAGAAGATTAAACCATTGAAACAATGTTATCAAGATTACAAATTCTAGTTGCTGGACTAAAAGTTCTGGATAAAGGGTACTCAACAGCAGATTATGTAATGAAAATCATCATAAGTTTACCCAGGAAATGGAGACCCATGGTCACAGCCCTATAATTGGCCAAAGATCTGAACAAAATATCTCTTGAAGAACTTATTAGCTCCTTGAGAAGTCGTGAGATAGAACTAGAAGAAGATTAGCCCTAGAAGCAAGGTAAGTCTCTCGCTCTTAAATAAAACAAAAAATATGAACCTAAATTTTTGAAGGAAAAAGAAGAAAACTATGGTGGATCCTCGTCAAATAAAGACGAATTATCCCTTCTCTTCAGAAGAGTCAATCAGCTGTGGAAGCACAGGCAGAGGAAGTTCAAAACTCCCAGGAGAACGGGGAATCATTATGAACCATCTTCTGGATATAGAAAATCAAGTAACAGGGATATTGTTTGCTATGAATGCAATGAACAAGTTCATTACAAAAGCGACTGTCCAAATCTTCAAAAAGAAAATCTAAAAAGAAGTTCTTTAAAGAAAAGAAAAAAAAGGCTTATGGCAACATGGGATGACTCAGAATCTTCTGAAGCTGAAACAAAATCAGAAGATGAATGAGCCAACATAGCCTTAATGGCCAATGTATTAGATGACATTGGATCATCTGAATCATAATCAGACTCAGAGGCAGAAGACGTATTCTCTAACTTTTCTAGATCTCAATTTGAAGAAAGTCTGTCAGAAATTCTTGTAAGATATCAGCAACTTCGAGTCAAAAACAAGAACCTGAAAAAGGATCTAGCATCTGGCTCTGAAGAAACTAAGAAACTTAAAACAAAAACCTTTGTGCTAAAAGAAACCATTTCTAAACTCGAAAATTATGTTATTAAAAATAAATTACCAAAAGCTCAGAAAGAAGCTATCTCAGAAGTTTCTAGTAACTCTGATAGGAGCAAGATGGCTTCAATGATCTATGGAGTTAGCATAAATGGCGGAAAGGGGATAGGATATAAGGGTAAAGAATCTCAACCAAAGAAAGTTAATTATCTAGTCATAAAACACACACCTCTTTATTATCACTTCACCTATGGACATACACATGACATAAAGTAAACTAGTAATGCTTTTTCTGCTAAACCAAAATTCAAACAGAATTTTGGTAACTCTAAAAAATAAGGACCCAAAAAGATATGGGTACCTAAGGACAAAATTTTCTATGTTGCAGATGTCTTTAATAGCAAAATTGAAACACCAATCTTGGCAGCTAGACTTTGGCTGCTTTCGACACCTGAAGGGAAGAAAGCATATGTTCCAAAGTATGGAGCTTAAATCTGGAGGCTATGTAGGTTTCGGAGGAAATCAGAAAGGAAAGATTATTGGATCTGGAACTATTGGTAATGGTACACTTCCTTTTATAACTAATGTTTTGTTAGTAGATGGATTAATGCATAACCTGTTATCCATAAGTCAATTAAGTGATAACGGTTATGATATAATCTTCAATCAAAAGTCATGTAAAGCAGTTAGTCAGAAAGATGGATCTATCATCTTTAATGGAAAGAGAAAGAACAACATTTACAAAATAAAACTTTCTGAATTAAAAAGTAAGAATGAAAAATGCCTAATGTCTGTTAATGACGAGCAATGGGCCTGGCATAGAAGATTGGGGCATGTTAGTATGAGAAGAATATCTCAAACTAACAAACTCAATCTGGTCAGAGGACTTCCTAACCTGAAGTTCAGCTCAGATGCTCTATGTGAAGCATGTCAAAAAGGAAAGTTTACAAAACCTTCTTTCAAAGTAAAAAATGTTGTTTCTACCTCTAGACCATTAGAACTTCTGCATATAGATTTGTTTGGACTAGTGAAAACGGCATCCATCAATGGCAAGAAGTATGGATTAGTGATCTAGATGACTATAGCAGATGGACATGGGTAAAGTTCTTAAGACACGAGGATGAGTCACACTCTGTGTTATTTACCTTTTGTAACCAAGTTCAAAACGAAAAAGATTTTATAATTGTTAAAGTCAGAAGTGATCATGGTGGGGAATTTGAAAACAAAAAAATTTGAAGTTTTTTTTAATGAGAATGACATCTCTCATGATTTCTCTTGTCCTAGAACTCCTCAACAAAATGGAGTTATAGAACGAAAGAATAGAACTTTACAAGAAATGGCCAAAACCATGATCGACAAGACTAACATTGCTAAGAACTTCTGGGCAGAAGCAATTAACGCAACATGTTATATTCAGAATAGAATCTCTATAAGACCTATTCTGGATAAGACTCCATATGAACTGTGGAAGAACAGAAAGCCCAACATTTCTTATTTCCATCCATTCGGATGTACTTGTTTTATTCTAAACACTAACAAACATTTGAGCAAGTTTGACTCTAAAGCATAAAAGTGTCTCATGTTAGGATACTCTAAACGCTCAAAAGGTTATAAAGTATATAACACAAAAACACGGATTGTGGAAGAGTTTATCAGTTTCAGATTTGATGATAAGCTTGGCTCCCAAAAGTCAAAGCAGGGTAAATTTTTTGCAGATATAGAAGTTAAATTTACAGATACTGAGGATACAACATTAGAAGTTCTCTATAAAGAATCAAAGTCAAATCCAGAAGAGGATGTCACAAACATTACAACAACATCTGAAGAACCCATCCACAAAAGACAATCCAGAAACATATTAGCTCATCTAGAAAACACGATTATGGGAAAGAAAGAAGACCCAATTAGAACATGATCTACATTCAGAAATTATGAAGAATATCTCATGGGATTAGTGTCTCTAATTGAGCCAACTTCCATTGACGAAGCCCTTCTGGACAATGACTGGATACTCGCAATGCAGGAAGACCTAAATCAGTTCACAAGAAATGATGTGTGGGATCTAGTTCCTAAACCAAAAGGTTTTAACATCATTAAAACCTAATGGGTCTTCAGAAACAATCTAAATGAACAAGGAGAAGCCGTCAGAAACAAAGCACGACTGGTGGCACAAGGTTATAGTCAGCAAGATGGGATAGACTATACAAAAACCTTTTCTCCAGTCACCAGGTTAGAATCTATCAGACTTTTAATTTCTTTTGTAGTAAATAATGGCATCACTCTTTATCAAATGGATGTTAAAAGTGAATTTTTAAATGGTTACATTGATGAAGAAGTTTATGTGCACCAACCCCCTGGCTTTGAAAATTCAAAACATCCAGAATATGTTTATAAACTTAAGAAATCACTATATGGTCTGAAACAAGCTCCCAGAGCTTGGTATGAAAGACTTTTTAATTTTTTGTTAGAAAATGATTTTACTAGAGGGAAGGTGAACACAACCTTATTCTGTAAAATATTTAAAAATGACATTATGGTTTGTAAAATTTACCTAGATGATATAATTTTTTGGATCTACTAAAGCCTCTTTGGGAAATGGATTTTCTAAGTCTATACAGGCAGCGTTTGAAATGAGCTTGATGGACGAACTCAAGTTATTTCTGGGTATCCAAATCAATCAAACTCCAGAAGGAACCTACAATCATCAAAGCAAGTATGTCAAAGAACATCTGAATAAATTTGACTTGTCATAATGTAAGCCATCCAAAACTCCAATGCATCCCACATGCATTCTAGAAAAGGAAGAGGTAAGTAAGAAGGTAGAACAGAAGCTCTACAAAGGTATGATTGGTTCTCTCTTATATTTAACAGCTTCAAGACTAGATATTTTGTATAGCGTTTGTCTTTGTTCTAGATTTCAATCAGATCCTAGAGAATCTCACTTAACTCCTGTTAAGCGAATTTTCAAGTATCTGAAAGGTACTACTAGTCTTGGTCTTTGCTATAGAAAATCCAAAGAATACAAATTAGTAGGGTATTATGATGCTGACTTCTCCGAAGAAAAAATAGAAAGAAAAAGTACTTTTGGAAGCTTCCAATTTCTGGGAGACAATCTAATCTCGTGGTCCAGCAAAAGGGAATCCACCATTGCACTGTCAACTGCTGAAGCTGAATATATAGCAGCAGCTGGATGTAGCACACACATGCTTCGGATGAAAAGTCAACTTGAAGACTTTAACATATATGAGAGTAACATTCCTATCCTCTGTGATAATACTTCTGCTATCTGTCTTTCAAAAAATCCTATTTTACATTCTAGGGCTAAACATATAGAAATTAAACATCATTTTATTAGGGACTATATTCAGAAAGGAATTCTCTCGTTAAAACTTATAGACACAAACAATCAATGGGCTGATGTTTTCACTAAACCCCTTTCTGAAGATAGATTTAATTTCATTCTGAAACATCTCAGCATGAAATTATGCCCAAAATGAATGTTTTGTTTCTGTATACTTTGACCCTCATAATTTTATGCTTTAATTTTCCCTGTGTGGACATCTGATCAATAGTTCTTCAGAAATAAGAAGGAAAGTTGTATCAGAATCTATCCAGAAGATCTTAACATTCTCCAAAAATGGTTCATTTCAAAGATAGAAGCATGCAGTTCACAATATCAACATATGTCGACTCTATACGTAAGGTCTTCCTCTAAGGCTGAACACGTGTTCAAATTCTGAAGAGACTAAAACAGCTGAGTTGATGCATTGAGGCTCGAGTCAAATCGGTAACTGTTCCATATCTTCACGCTATCCCTCTTTTAAGGAATCATTAAATGCACGTAATCATTTTCTTTAAATATTTTTTATTTTTAATTAAGACTACTATTTTTCTTTCCATTGGCTATATATACTTCATCCGTTCACCATCGCTATCACCCTTCCACTCTAAATTTATTTTCTATTCAATTTGTTCAATCTTTTAAAAACCCTTGAAGAGTCTGTGTGAACAAATGGCTTCCTCTCAACAATTTTCTCAAGGTTCTCAAAGCATTCCTGGTTCTTCCTCCTCAACAGAAGAAAGGTGCATTGAACCCTCGAGAACTCTCCTCACACCCATTGAGTCTCTGGAAGTTATGTGTGAGCTTATTGTAGATTTCGTAAGCATGAAGGAAAATGGGTATGATTTAATCCCTGATGTTGAGTTCCAAGGATGGACTAAGTACTTTGATCGCCTCCTAGGTCCAGTTTTTCTAAAACTTGTTAAATAATTCTGGATCCATGCCGCATCTTCAAATCATCAGGTTACATCCTTCGTTATGGAAAAGAAAATCATCATCTCTAAAGATCTCATTAGGAAACTAATAGGTCGCGACAGTGGCGTTATTCGATGAAGTGATATGGCTGACAAACGTTCTGACCTAACCAAGATCTCAAAGTAAATCTTTACTTCTGGCCACCCGTCCAACAAAATCAAAGACCTGAAGGATTACCTCAGAATTTGGTCTAAAATAATTTTGGGTTGCATCAATCACATGAAGCCTACAAGTTCTCCAAATTACATCAATATTGATCAGTAGTACCTTCTGTACTTCATCGCCACCAAAGCAAAAGTTAATCTTCCATATCTTCTGTTCAATCATCTGAAGACCAGCATAAAAGAAACAAGATAAGAAGAAATAACAAAGAGAGATTGGATCCCTCTGGGAAGACTCATTTCAGATATTCTGACAGAAAACTGATTGATAGAACATCTGACCGAGGCTCAACAAGCTAGCGCTCTAAAAGCTTGTGCTGGTAAACCTCTCAACACCAAAAATCTAAAGAAGATGAAGATTATTTAAACTATTAAGAAGGATCCAACAATCACCACCAAGGAAGTCATTACCACCCGAAGAGTGCCTCTGAAGGATTTTCCTCTATTCACTCAAGCAGGCTTTTCTCCAAATATTGTTCTCGTGTATATGGAAGCATGCAAGAGTGACAATACGATTCTAGATGTGAACATTCTGGATATAAGGAAACAACCTCTGGAAGTTGCTCTCAGAAAACCAAGAAAAAGGAAAGCAACTGCAGAAGGAACTTTTCAGAAGACTCCCAAAGCTGCCAAAAAGAATGGTAACCCCTCTTTTGTTTCTGTTATTGAATCAATATTGTTATCAACATCTGAAAACCCTTCATCCCCAAAGCCCATAGAAGATCCATCTCCTTAAACATTTGAAGATTTTTACCTAGACTTTGACACCTCAATTCCTCTAAATAACCTTCTAAATAATCCACCTTCTACCAATGTTGACCAAACTCAGCCTGAACTTGCAGAAGTTCTCTCTGATATTGATCAATTTGATCCTCTGTTTGAAGCTCCCCAAACCGAAAAACCAAACCTTGATTCTGATACCACAAAATCCATTCCTGACATCACTTGCCCTCTCATGGTCTCTCAACCACCAATAATCCCCTCAACTTCTTCACAGACCCTCTCCACTTCCAGATCTTCCATCTGCTTATCATCCCACTCCACCAAATTCTCCCATAATAATCCTTTCCGACTCTCCCTCTCCAAGTAACTACCCAGAAGATCACCTTAGAAAAATCATAGATTTAGAAGCTTGGGACAGTCTCGTCACAAGCTCTCAGAAAATTTTCGTTCCAAAACCAAAACTAAAAATCTCTAAAGCAAATGTTGGTAAATCCTTGCTGATTTTTGAAACAGAAATACAGGAATAGGTTAACTCTCTAAAGCTAGCTTGCATAGAGAATCTCAACCCATCTGATTGGGATTCTCATTGGAACCAGTTCAGAAAATGGTTCAACTTTGAATCTCTAAGTATAAAGGAGCTTAACTATGAAATCGCTCAACAGAACTTCTGCGATCGCCTAAAAATCTTCAAGGATCAAGTTCTGCGACACTGGGTAAAGAAGCCACTCCTTCTGCTGGAAAATACGCCTTGGGAAGCTCATCATAAATCAGAGTGTAATGAAGCACCCTCTGATCCTCTTCCTTTGGTCATGTTTCAAGATAAAGGCAAGAAAGCCAAAGAAGCTCCTGCGTCAGAATCAGCTGCAGTTTCTTCTGAAAAAGTGGTCTCTTCTGCTGAATTAACCTAATCTTCTATTGTGTTGAAAATTCTGGATGAGTTGAAGAAAGAAAATGTTGTGTTTAAGGAAAGGTTAAACAAGCAGGATGAAACTTGCAAGGAAGTTAAGGGGATGCTTGGGAAACAAGAAGAATCGAACAATCAGATTAAGAGTTTATTGGAAGCCCTATTCACACGACTTCCACCTCCTCAAACTTAGTTCTGAAATTTTTTCCTTCATTTTGTTGTTTCCTTGATCCTTATTGAATACAAAATGCATTTTATTATCTAAAGTGTTTTTATTGCTTTTTGATTCTTGACAAAAAGGGGGAGAACATAAGATATTTCAAATATAACAGTATCGAGACTCAGTCTTAAAATTTTTGAATATCATAACTTCTATTTTTATCATCTGAAAGAAAAACAGGAAAAACTAATGTTGAAGACAGTTGTGGAAGTATCAAAAATCTCATTCTCAAAACTCTGATCAGAACATCTTCAGGGAAGTATTTTTTCCTTATCTGAGTATCCAACTCAGGGGGAGACTTTAATTCTTTATGTTCTTTAAGTATTCTATCAAAATATACAAGTTTTTGTCATCATCAAAAAGGGGGAGATTGTTAGAACATAGTTTGGTTCTATATCCTTGTAAGAGTTTTGATGATAACAAACACACAAATAACAATTATGCTCCCTAAATAAGTATTTTGTTTTGCAGGGAAGTTCTAATGTAAGAAGCACAAAAGATGAGATAAATTGTTGTTAAAAATATGATATGACTCATCTTGCGTAGAAAGCAAATATGTATAACATGCTTAATTAAATAAGTTCTGAAGTTACAACTTCTGAGTGCACTAACACTGCGAACAAGAACTCTGATATTCTGATACATAAAATTCTAAAAATAAGTAAAGGAGTCTCAACGGTAACATTCATCTTCTGATGTGATCTTTAGTAAACATCTTCTGAAGCGTTAGATTTTATTCATGGAGAATCAATAGTAACGGCTGAAAGAAGACAAGAATCTTTATGTTTGGAAAGTACATTAACAACTATTTATCAACCTTCCAAAAGAACCTTCTCATACATTACCTATATAAAGAAGACGTGAAGAAGAAATCAAATACGATTTTTCCATGCACTGAAAAAGAGAAATATTACTACATTTCAATCTATTGCTTTCAATTGTGTAATACACCACTGTTGTGATATTATTTTTGTTAGAAAACATATTTGTACACACTTTCAAATATATTACTGTGTAATACTTTGAGAAAACAGGGTTGTGGTTTAAACTCAAGAAGACTTTGACAATTGTCATTGTATTTGTGTAATCAAGTTTGATTCGTGGATTAAGACCTCATTTGAGAGAGGTGAAACCACCTTGGCGGGTGGACTGGAGTAGTTTGAGTTTAAAAGAACCAGGATAACCAACGTGTCTTTCATTTTAAGTTTTAAAAACCCCAACTTAACCCCCCCCCCCCCTCCCCTCTTGTGTTTTACCATTCTTCAAGGTGCAACAATGAGGAGGTCAATTTCTAATTGTTTCAAGCAATACACAATTGAAAAAGAAAGAGGATCGTTCCAAAATTGAAGCTCCTGATGAAGTAGGCATGAAATTAAAGAGAATGGATGACAAAGAAAGGCTAAATGATGGTGCTAAAGATGCTTTGATGAATTCATACAAACCACCTTGATTTTACTCGAAATAGGCAAAGAGCTAATGACGTTAAACAAACACTTTTGGTAGTAAAAATAACCTTTTACATATTTATAATTTTCTCTTTGTTTTAAAGGTTTCAACAACAAGGAAATAACATGTCAAAAAACAAGAAAATTCTACAGAAAACTGAATTCTACAGAGTTTGCTAAGCGGACTCTTTCTCGTTAAGCATATATAGCAGAATCAGCAAAAATGCCAATTATGCCATTTACTTCACTTCAATGTTTTATGTGTTTTAAATAGTATATAGTTGTAGAGTGTCCTATGTCAAATCCCTAATGCATGTGTTTACTCTTTTATCCTCTAAATTTAATTGAAAAGGCAAGGAGTGGAAGAGCAAGTTCACATGAATCAACAAAAAGGTGCAATGGTAATGATACAAATTTGACATGATTGCACAATCCAAAGTATGTGTTTACTACTTTATATGAATTTAGCATGAATATGAATCTAGTGGTCTACATAAAATCAGTTCACACACTCTTATGCAATAGCATGCCTCATGTGAATCACTTAGTTATAAACCAAAAAAAGAGAGGTAGATTTCCATTGTTTACCATATGCTCAGGTGACTGATAAATTCTTATTTTAACTCGTTTGATTCATGCTTACTCTTGCATTCATGTTGATATTTGTGGAGGCACATAAAGGATTAAGGAACTTCTTTGAAATTGAGTACAACCAGTAAACCAAATGCAACCTTAATTTCCCTTGAAAGTGAGTGAGAATTTGAAAACCCCTTTTTGAGCCAAATAACATGAATCTATCATCTATGAACTGAACATTTCATTAAGTAAACCACTTAGTGAATTTTTTCACTTTTATTCAAATAAAAAGTCCATCTATGATAGATTCTAAGTTTCTTGAAATTAAACCTTAACATAATATTGATATCCTTTTCCAATTCTTGAAAAAGAATTTAAAGAGAAAAGTAAGATTTTATTCAAGTTGGGGAGAATGGAAAAGGCCCTTTTCAAAAATAGAAACGCGGGAAAGTAAAAGGATTGAAAAAATAGTGAAAGAAAAAGAAAGATGAAAATAGAGAAAGATGAACAAAGGAAGGAAAAGAATGAAATGAATACTAAAAAGGAGTTGTTCAAAAGAGGTACAAGAAGGTTTTGGATGAATAAAAATGTTAAATAATTACAAAACTAATGAATGCCCTTCTAAGTTTCAAAACCATATTTGTTTCCATTATCTATAGAAATGGCCCTTCCTTGGTACCAATGCCACATTACAACCATGTAAAGACCTTTGTGATCTATGTTTCTGCATATCAACATGATTTTTTAAGATGAATGCATGATTTGATCAAGATGTTAGCAAATTTATCAGATGATAGTTCAAATCCCACATGATTTCACTTTTAGAAACAGTGTGATGTGTGTGATTCATGATATGCTTGTTAATTGCTTTGGATTGTTTGATATGAACTTTGTGTGGAAAACGTTTTTCATAATCATCTCTAAGTGCTAGGAAAATGGTAAGAATAACACTTGAATGTACAATTTGACATTGAAACATGCACTTTGATTCTTCTCTCAAAAAATTTATTGGTCATGTGAAAGGTGGTATACAAACTCTTGCTTTTTAGCTTTGATTGAAGATAAATAAAGATTCAAGTTTGGGAGAGTTTGATAAATGTTTGATTCATAATGAATTATCACATTAAAACATGGCATTTATCTTCCTTAAAGTACAAAATTCTAAAATGAAAACCTAAACTAATGAATAAAAGTAGTCTTGTGCAAGTTTACTTTGATCTGGTTTGCATTTGTGCAGGTTATGGCCCTTAAACAAAAACTAGTATCAGACAATTCGCTAAGCGAGCAGTAGCGAGTTCCAACAAAGTCAAGACAGAAAATTAAAAAATCTGGAATTCAGACACTTTGCTAAGCGTGCAGTAGAAACCTTCAGCTAAGTTAAGACAAAAGAAAATCAACAGGATTTTGCTCCTAGCGAGGATCAGCGAAGGAAAGTTTGTTAAGTGAACTTTGGCGATTTTAGAAGATAATTTGAAAAGACTTAAAGATGAAGAAAGGAATTTTCTTAGTGGGATAAAATTTTCTAAGCAAACTATGGCGGTCTCTGAAGGGAGGTTTGAAATGATACTTAAGGAAGAATAAAGGTAAAGTTCGCTAAGTGAACTTATTTCACTAAGCAAACTTATTTAGGTAAGCGAACTTGGCAGAGCATAACTGTTATAAATAGGACAAAAATCAGTTTAGTAAGATGTCATATTACATCTTTGAATATACTTTGCAATATTAGTTTAGAATAGTGAGTAGGAGAGACGAAGTAAGGAACAGGATTTGGATACGCATCAAGAGTGAGGAAATCGTCTTTGATGCTCATTCATCTCAATTCTTCCATTGTACATCAAGCTACCATGAATATCTAAATCCCTCACTTTTTGGGATTACTCGTAGTTCACCGAAACAATATGTATTTCCATTGATCATGGTGTTATATGCAATTTATTTATGAATCATTATCGATGTTATCATTGTTTTATTTCTTAACTTCATGGATTTTAATTGATATTGAGAAATACGATTCTAATCTTGATCCAAGATAATCATTTGTTAACTCTAAATACTAGACATAGATTTAGGTTTAATATTCACTGTAAGTATCAATTCTTAATGTTGTCGTATTGTTTAATAGGCTGAGAAGTCGATTAAACCATAAGGTAGAAATCTCATCAAATGTTTAGACATAAACTTTGTTTGTGAGCGATACAAGATGATATTGATGCATTCTTAGATTGTGTATAATTGATCAGTGATTTGTATACTTAACCGGTGGATGAAATCTAATCCCATCAAGCTAATTCCTTTGAAAACCATCTTTATTAATCATATGTCTTTACATTCGGTAACCTACAAATCCAATATCTTGCAAAACTTCCGCTTAGAATCATAGAAATTGTTGAACGGTTTTTATATCGCACCAGTCCCTGTGGATACAATAAAATAAATAATTACTTTTTATTTACTAAACATCATCTACTTTTATATGACCATCATAATAATCAGGTTGAGACGAGGTTTGTTGAATATAGATAAAAACACTTAGATGCTCCTATAAAGATCAACAATTTCTAAAGAACCTTTGTCATAAACCAAAGCATTCATCACAAATGAGGGGTCCTTGTAATATATCATCTCAAAATACCTATAACCTAACTCCTTCAGTACACCTACCAACTCAAAAAAACTCCATTTTTCAATATCTATTTTAAAATCACCAACTTGTCCTCCTTCATACACACTTAGTTCATCATCAATAAATTCAGTATTGTGATGAATTCTTAGTTTTAAATATTTTTCCATTTCACCTATTGAAATCAATTTTGAAATTAAATTATGTCCTAATAAACTTAGATAAAAAACAAATAAATCCCTAAAACATGAAAAGCCCTAAATAAACCACTCTCAGAATGAATACATGCAAAAATTACTAACTTGTATTCAATAGTGTCTCCAATCATTCACTTTGAATTCTATTTCGCCTTCAATCACACATTCAATCTTGCAATATGTTGAAGCTCCCTTTGATTTCACCTTTGCAGCTTGATTTCTAGGGTTTTATTTTCACTTTCTGAAGATTTCTTTACATTTTGCATAACGTATTTATGTTATATCCATATCACCATAGATCAATGCTACATGTGTGAGGGAAAGGTACCTCTACTCTTGTTTTAATGATGGCAAAACATGAACGTGCTCTTGATCTGGGTTGGCTCTATGGACAAACTTCCTAGTGGAATGGTTGGCATGAAAATCTCTGAGAACAAGCATTTTTGGGTGTTTTTACTGTTTGTGTCGACTCATGCAAAAATTATGTTAACTCATAGATTAAAGAAGGCCATCACATCAAGCTCGGGTCTGTTGGCGCCGACCCTTCTAGTCGACTCACACTGGGAAGAAAAATTTTCATTGTTTGCGTTGACTCAAGCTAAAGTTAGGTCGACTAATGAACTGAAGAAGAACAATCAACCATGCTCGGGTCTACTCGCGTCGATCCTTCAAGTCGACTCACACTAGGAGAAAAATTATTTCTGTTTGCATCAACTCATGTCTTGTTGCGATCGATGCATTGCTTCCTCCAAGGTCTTCCTACAACACTCGGGTGTGCTCGTGTTGAGTGGGTCTTCTGCATGAATCAACCGCTCGCTTCTTTCACTCTATTTTCTGCGACATTTTTTGGTCTTGAATTTTCGGTAACATATATATATATATATATATATATATATATATATATATATATATATATATATATATATATATATATATATATATATATATATATATATATATATATATATATATATATATATATATATATATTGGTTAGCATTCATCATTGTGGGTTAACAAGAAAAAGTGAAAGATATACACCAACTTCTCATCATCTTCATCCTCTCCTTGCATTCCTCAACAATTACACCAAAAAAAAATTGTTGATTAAAGTGCAGAGTTGTGGTGATAACGTTCAAATTGAAGAGTGATTTTAGATTTGGGTTGTGAATTGAGTGGGTTTTTTATTGAATAAAATAATTTGAGTTTTGTCCTCCAAGATCCGTGTTGGTGCGAGGGTTTTTGCACAAGCCTTTGCTTCATTGCATTCAGTCGAGTGAAAGGGTTGAGAAATAGTGGGTTTGCTCAATCAAATAGCAGTAACTAGAGGATTATGAAGAAAGATTTGGGGTCAAATGTCTTGCAATCGAAATCAGACGAGTGAAAGATTTGTAGAACGAGGAGTTCATGCAATCAAGTTACGATAACCAGAGGTTTATTTAAAGAGTTTGGCATTCTTGGTTTGACTTGAACCAAGGGGAGAGAAGGGAATAGTTTCATCATCAATAATTGATTTGTATGTAGTGAATTCTATTGCTTCTCTTGTAACACTTTGCAACTTAATTTCATATATCTCAATTCTAGATTTTATAATTGGGTGAAGACGTATCCTACGCGAGGACAATAAGGGGAACTTCCTTAACAAATCATGTGTTATTTCTCTTTCCCTATCATTTTATTTTCGTATGTTATAATTTGTGTCATATCGATTGTTCAATTCATTTTACAGTGATTGTAGTGAGTCAAACTTTGTTTACAATTGTCATAGTAATCACTTCGATTGTTATCAAGAAAATTTCATCACTACAATTAAGTAAAATTGAACTTGTTATGTTTGTGCACACTAAGTGTTTTATAAATTGACTAACACACAAATTAGTGATTTTGTCAAGTTTTATCTTAATAAGTTCATTGGAAGTAGTAAGTACTGATTGATATTGTTTAAGTGATTGATTAATAAGTAATCGTATTAATTCATTTATCATCATAAGATCTCCATACGGTTTCGCATATTCGATCTTTTCAATAACAAATCATTTAGACGATTCTGATTCGGGAAGATTTCGTATCATTTCAAAATAAATTTTAAAAGAATTTTTTTTTAAATAAAAGATCTATTCAATCCCCCTTCTAGATCTGTATCATCTTCTAACAAGTGGTATCAGAGCCTGGTTTACCTAGTGCTTCGCATATAACTTTTTAGAAAATGGAGAACGCTCCAAAAGGGGCATACAATAGAGTGCCTATTTTACCAGTGAAAATTAGAGTTATTGGAAATATTGTATCCTTTTGTTTTGTACTTCCAAATTTTCCCTTCCACTTTCCTTCAAGATATTCTTATGAGATCCTTATTTGTTCAAGTTGGGTCAAGAATTGATCAGACAAATTCTTCTTCTAAGCAATGGATCCACAACTAGGGTTTGGTATTTCTCAAGGAAGATTAGGTTTTCAAGGTCTCAAGTGGTTTTCATGGTTCTCCATAGGTCTCCAAGAATGCTCATGTCAAGTTTCAAGTCCTGCATCACAAGTTTGCTCAGTCAATGGCTCAGGTGATAGAAAATCAACTATATTGGGTAAAAAGTCAACTATGGTCAACATACAGTTAAACCTCAAGTGTTTTGGTCAATGTCAAAGTTTTTAAGTCATATTCATCATTTTATCAAGGGCTTATCATGATTCATCAAGAAAAACCCTCAAATCATCAAAAGTCAAAAGTTGCTAAATTAGTGTTCCTTAGGAGAAGTCAACTAAACTTTGACCAATCATAAATTTCACATGCTTCATCAAATTTTCATCAACAAAAGATAATTTTGAAGGGAATTCAATTCTATATAACTTTTTCTCTCTAAGCTCAAGTCCAAAAAATGCATCATTTAAGAGATATAAGCCAATACATTATAGGGCATTTCAAAAGTCAAGAAAAAAAACACTTTTTTTCAAGGCAACTTACATAGAGATAAATTCTTAAAAAGAAAAAATGATCAACATAGATATTGTAGAGGATATCTTGAGCTTTCTAAAAAGTTAAACATTATATTCAAAAGATAAAATTGGAGCGAGTTATGACCATTTCAAGTTGGGAAATTTTGATAAGATGCCTGAACTCCTTATTTAGCAAATTTGTAATTTTGAGCTGATGGGCCTAAATGTTCATATCCAAACGTGTTCCTGACATGTTTAAACACCCATAAGTCCATTCATGCATTATATTTTATTTTTATTTTATTTATTTTGATTTTTATTCAATTAAACTCAAAATAAATCAAATAAATATAAAATTAATGGACAAAAGCACAAGGCTTTTAATTTCAGTCATGTTGGAGGCCCAAGATCTCATATACAAGCTGGAAACTTAGTGCAAGAGTGAATGGTGCAAGATTGATCAAAAATAGAAAGTTTCCACATAATTCCAAATCAAATCTTTTTCTCCTTATCATGCATGATTCTTTCAATTTTTGTTGAACTAATCTACTAATCTCATGTCATATATATATATATATATATATATATATATATATATATATATATATATATATATATATATATATATATATATATATATATATATATATATATATATATATATATATATATATATATATATATATATATATATATATATATCTAACAAGACCAGACCAAAAACACACGTGAAAGCTGCCTCACAAAACCTAGCAAATTCTCAAATTTGTCAAAGAATTACGGCAAAGACAAACCCTATTCTCAAGCAACTTTGAGCTTCACATCATCTTCCTGAAGCTTCCTGGAGTTGGTACAGAACCTTATCCATCGCGAAGCAATCCCAAAACCCTTTCTTGCGTGAACTTCGATTAGTAAGTTGCTGAGTTTTGATTTTTAAGGTTTAGTATTATTTCAATCGTTGTTAACATGCTAGCATGATTCATATGCATTATTAGAATGTTTCTAACGTCTTACATGTATGTTTGGATACAGAAACAGGATCGTGCCATTGTTAGGGCACGAAGCTCTTGAAGCTTCAGATCTCACCATGCATGCAGTTTTAGACCAAACTAACATGCTCATTGAAATCACAAGACCTTAATTAGTCAATTAGGTTTATTTTCCTTTTTTTTATTGAATTTCGCAGGTCTACAAAAAGTCTAGGCCGGAGAAGAAAGAGTTGGCCACCGGAGGTGGTGGTTTGACTCCCTATGCGTTGGTTTTTATATTATATTTATTTTGATCATTTATATGAACGGATGAAACAGCCACTGCAGTGAAAGAAGCGCGCATGATAATGAATTGGTTTCAAAGGGCATGGGTTCGATCCAGCCTTTTGACATTTTGTTTCTTTAATTTCTTATATTTTTGCAGGTTGATTAATGAACGCGCTGGATGAGTATCCTAGCACAGGCGCGCGCCTGGCCTAGTAGTAAGCATGCTGCTGGAAACTACTGAGGGCGTGGGTTCAACACCCACCCCTACTCATTTGTTTATTTTTTCCAATTCTATGTATCTCACTCTTTTACAAACCCATTTTTTTCAAAACCTTTTCTAACAAAACCCTAATTTTTTAGGTTCGTTTAATTTTTTTAGGTTAATTTAATTTTTAGGCTAATTAATTTTTAGGTTTTAATTAATTTTAGGTCTTAATTAATAAACCCTAATTTAATTATTTTAGGTTTTCTTTCTCAAATTAAAATCAACCTAGACTTTAGAGTTTGTTTAATTTAATCACTTAATCAGTTTTTTTAATTAAAATCAATTAGGTTTAGGTTAAATCATCAATCATTTTTTCATCAAACATTTTCTCCGTTTCTTTTCCTTTTTACCATTTTGTACGCTTTAATATTTTCGCATTAGTTTTTCCTATTATGTAATTGCTACAGAATGTAATAGTTTAACTAGGGCTTTATTTTCTTTCTATCTCCCCCAATTTTTATGGTGTGCACCCCCTTCCCTGAAGCTTTATAATAACGTAGGACTTTTAATTTCTTCCTTTACTGTTTTCCTTATAACATCTAGTAATTATGGCATGTTTGGCAAGATATAAAACCAACGCTAGATAACCCTAATCAAGATAAAATAACTGAATTTAATACACTATTCACACACTCACCTCTAGGGTAACGTCACTTGTTGCCTTCGAATAAAATAGCCATGTCCCTCGAACATGGGGACGCTTTAGTAAATACCCACGGTTGAAAAGATCATAGTCCCTCGATGACCCTTCGATGCTGCTTTTGGTAAACGATCTAGTCCCTTACGATAAAATTGCTAAAGCGCCCCTACGAGTTGCGTTTATGACTGTACGATGACTCGCGCCTGTCCCTTCGAATCCAACAATAGGGCTTCCTACTAACTAATGGTAGGATAACACTATCTAAGGAGGAGGGAAATAACATGAAAGATCTTTGAGTAGGTTGATAGGTCGTAATCGCTTGCTCACAAAAACAAAACATATTTTTTCATAAACACTTTTTTGAAATATTTTCAAAATAAACACTTTGTATGCGTTCTCAACTGACACGAGAATCATTACAAAGTTTGTCGTACTCAGGAATTTTCAAAATATTTGCAAACACATACACAAAAGAATTTCAAACAAAGTGAGCTAGCGATTAAGAGCCCGTAGATAACTACGGATGAAAAGGGTACTAACACCTTCCCTTGTCATAACCTACCCCCCAAACTCAGAAAATTCTTGAAGGTCTTTCCTGTTCTTTTTACCCTTTGCTTATTGGATAAAAGAAAAGTCGGTGGGGACTCTTTCTATCTGCAACATTTGTGATATAACGCAAAACCAAGTCAGTTTTCCCACCGTATGATAGTGTGCATATCAATTCTGTTGATAGACAAATATGGAAAGTCGTCGAGAATGGTCCTATAGAAATAACCATGACCAATGAGGCTGGTGCCACCATACCTAAACCGTAAGCACTATGGGAAGATAATGATGAGAAAAATTATAGCTATGACTAGAAAGCTAAAAATATGCTCATATTATCTTTAGGTGTTGATGAATATTTTAGAGTCTCCCATTGTGCTACTGCTAAGGCAATGTGGGACACACTACAAGTTGCCCATGAGGAAAATAATGATGTAAAATTAGCTAGAATCAATATCTTAACTCAAGAGTTCAATCGCTTACATACACTTAGATATACCACTTCTAATTTTGTTGATACTAACAAAATTTTGAGATGTCTTAACAGTGTATAGAAACCTAAGGTCACAACAATTAAGGGAGCTAATGATCTAAGGACACTTGATGTTTCAACATTGTTTAGTAAGCTTCAAGAACATGAGCAACAGCTTATAAATCTTAACAAACATGAAAAGAAGGAAAAGAAATAAAAATCAAGGGACATGGAAAAGAAGTCTATCGCATTAAAGGCTTCAAGCACTAAGCCATTGATGGGAAAAATAACAAGTGTAATATTTTTGCATTGCAGTAATAATAGAAAATTCCCCGAATGTCAATCTCAAGGACTACATGCAATTATTGAGTTCAATTCATGTTCAAATAAATAAAAACTTTAACTGGGGTTTTGGTTTAAAATTGTCACTTAGAAGAAATAAAAATAAGCAGAATGAAAATTAGGGCTTTTTCACAGATATGAGGAGTATGCTAGGGTATGGTATATAATTTTCCCTATAACAACCTTGAATCCTAATCTCTTCAACAAATTCATATCCTTCAATTACCAACCCTTTAGACTCTCTTCCCCTAAGTCCTCAGTGGGAAAACCTATAACCATCCATCCTAAATCCTAAGTCCTTAGAGATATCTGATAGAGTCCAGCATTTATTTTATCAGGGGTTAAAGCCGGTAACTTTAGGGTATCCCTAGTCCTAGGTGATATCTACCATAGCCTAATTAAACAAAAACCTTAATAACCGCAGTACAACAAGTTGTTAACCGTAAATCAATCCTAATTTGTCCGATCAGGAAGGCATAAAAACATCATAAAATTAAATCGAATAGAGAAGACTTTATTAAAGAACTCATGAATTCATATTCATTACATATTCAAATAAGGGACACCCCCTATCATTGAGGGGTTTAGCTACTCATATTGTTCAAAATAATCACAAGACAAAATATAGACATTACAAGGATTGGGATGAACTTTGATCTTCAATTGCTTTTGCGCATGAAAATCTCTCGCTCTCCGAAAACCTTGACTTCTCCAATCTTCAGTCGTGTCCACTCTTCTTCCCTACCAAAATTACTCTTCTTATTCTCACAAATAGGTTTTAATAGTATTAGGTCATCCCTCAGCAATAAAAAATGTCCAAAGTACCCTTAATGATCCAAGATACTTAAAAACCCAAAAATCAAAATTCCTAGCGCATTGGCCGACACGGGCCATGACATGCAACACGGGCACCCGTGTCAGCCTCTGTTTCTTACTTCTAATCACGCTTCCATGTAGGTTTTTCAACATGGGCCATGTCGTGCGACATGGGCACCCGTGTCAGGGTATGTGACTTTGCTTTCTCACGCTCTGGTGCAGGTGATTTGACACGGGCCGTGTCAGGAGACACGTTCTGTGTCCGATGACATAGGCCGCATCAAGCGACACGGGTCGTGTCAGGAGACATGGTTGCCCGTGTTAGCCCCTGGTTTCCATGCTTCCAAAGTCTTCCCCCTGACACGGCCTGTGTCAGGTGACACGACCACCCGTGTCTGGGCTCCTGTAACACTTCCTCCAAAACTCTGAACTCTGCACTTTTCTACCCCGATTTGTCCTGTTTTATTCTTTTGAACCTGAAAACACTAAAACATAAAACCAAAGCATAAAATGCAGTAAAATGAAATAAAACACTCGTCAATTAAAAGAAATGATAACTAAAATAAATGCTAAATACATGTGTTAAAACCACTTATCAAACTCCCCCAAACTTAAATTGTTGTTTAGCCTCAAGCGACCATTACAAGAACTCATTAAAATCACAGTTGACCGGTACTCATATGTGAGAAATTCGTTCTAATTAATTAAAAACCAGTTCGTCCGATGTTCACATGAGGTGAAGAGTTTGTGTAAGAACCTTTAAATATCGAGCTTCCTCTTCAGAAACCTCTCTAACTATGCTTTGTTCTTAAGTCTTTTTCATATTTTCCTCCTTTTTCATTTAGATATTCAAATTAATGCAATGAGAATTTTTGATGATCATCACACACACAAGACTGATCAAGAAAGTTTTTGCTCAGGCACCAAATAAGAGCTTTTTCTATTTTTTAATTTCAGTTGAAACATTCAAAACTTTTCAGTTTATATATTGTCCTTTATGAACGACGTTTGAGGATCAAACCCCTTTGGGATGAATAACTTGGTGAGGGCTACCCAACTTAGCGAGCCGGTTTCCTTTTACCACCTTTTCATCATTTGGTGCCAGCTTTGTTTATTTCTCAACCAGTCATACATGCATGTGAATCTATATTATGTCAGACTATCAAGATAAACTACTCAAGGAATATTTCTCAGGATTCAAGTACTATGGTACAAATATACATGTTAGACTCGTATCCCTGTCACGTTATTCTGAACTTCCTACCCTCGAATAACCATCCATAAGTCTCTATACATTATTCCTGAACTCTATGAGAATTAAGTTCTTGATCAAAACAAAACTTTTCGGCCAAAGTTGGAGGACTTCAACTTGTGGATTTACACAATAATTTGCATAGAACTAACAAATAATTCGAAATAAAAAAAAAAGAACCCCCCCCCCCCAAAAAAAACTTGAACCAAACATTGACCCGAATGTTTCGGAACAAGCTCGAGAAGGTGACTTACAAAGGGTAATGCAGCACATGTTGCTGCCTCCTGGCTTTCACAAGTGCGACTCCATTTTTATTACCTGTAAACAAAACAAAAACAAAAACTAAGTTATTAGAAGCGTGGGTTGCCTCTCACAAAGCGCTTATTTTAACATCGCATGGATCGACGGTTCGTCCCCTTATGGGGGTTACTTCCTCCTCCACAACTTATTAATTGTCTCTTCCGCAATCCAGAACTTATTCAGATTAAAAGTATCAACCCATTTGTGCTTCCAGCCACTTCCAACTTCCATCTTCTCAGCTCGGCGTTCCTTCTTCTTTCTCTTATTTCTTTCTTGACTAAGCTTAGGAATTTTTATTGATGCTACCTGAGAGATTTTTCCTGAGACTTCTTCTGGTAATGATTTTGAACTATTGCTTTCTTCTTCTACTTTGATCATTATTACAGAAGATTTATTCTTTCCACCTGCACCTTGCTCTTTGATTTCCAACACCTTCAAGGTTATCTCCTTATCAAATGATTTTAGTGTCAGATTACCTGTCTCGATATCAAAATTGCATCGACTAGTCATCATTAATGGTCGACCAAGACTGATAGGAGTCTATTCATCTCCAGGTATGTCCATGATCTGAAAATCAACTAGGAAAACAAAATTGTCAATTTCCACTAATACATCTTCAGCTATCCGAAATGACTGTTTGATGGTGTGATCAACGAATTTCAATTTTTTCCCACTCCCGCTTATCTTCTCAATACCGAGATTCTTGAAAATCGATAATTGCATTAAACTCATACTAGAGACATAATCAACCACAACCCTCTTGAAAGTTCTTTCTTTTATGGTGCATGGTATTGCAATTAACCTCAGATCCTTCTACTTGACAAGTATTTTCCTCTCGGGTGCAATTACACACAATTTCACATCACAGGGTACCGATCTCTCTCCTGTTGATCTCCTCTTAGATAATGCCTCTTTCATGAATTTCTGATACAAAGGCATTTTCTCGAGTGCTTCAAAGAATGGAATATTGATCTCTAGAATTTTGAAAAACTGTACAAATTTATCAAACTCTTTCTCTTTTGTGTCCTTCTTTACCACTCAAGATGTATACGGTAACTTGATCATTGGTTTAGTTTTCTCTTCAACTGGCTTCACAGGTGATACCACTTCTTCCTATTTTTTCTTGATCTCTCTCACTTCCAAATCTACTTCTATGATACTATCATCAAAGTTTACATCATCTTTCTTCTCTTCACCAACTTTCTCATTCCTTGTTGGGATAACATTAACATTCTCATGATTTTTCTAGTTCTCTTGTGCTCGCAGCGCTATCTGTTATGCAATCTGTCCCATTTGAACTTCCAAATTTTTTATTACAGTTGTGGTATTCCTATAATTACTACTTGTATCTTCTTGAAATTGAGAGGTATGGGCAGCCATATTTTCAATAGCTACCTCTCACTTTGCCTTTTGAGGAGCTTGTTGCTGCTTATCTTTCCAGGAGAAGTTAGGATGATTCTTCCACCCAGGATTATAGGTGTTAGAATACGGGTTATTTTTCCTCAAGAATTCTATCCCCTCAATTTGTTATGGAGTTGCAAGGCATTGCACTCTAAGGTGTGGTCCACTACAAATTTCATAAGATACCTTCTGTACCTGTTGAACTTGAGCTACCTGTTGAGTACCCATGTTCATTGCTTTCAGCTTTTTCTCTACTTCTGTCGCAATTTATTCTTCAATTTTTAGCTGCATATTAATTTCCAACTTCAAATCAATCACTTCCTCTGGTTTTCTTACAACTTTGTCATATAGCTCCAGATGCTCATTTGCAATATTGGCTTCAATAATCTTCTTCACACCAGTGCCTATTATAAAGTTGGATGAGCCACCGGCTACTGTATCAATAAGCTGCTTTGTCTTCATTCAAAGGTCATTTACAAACATTTGTATTTTCTCCATTTTACCCATGTTATGAGTGGGATAGGCTACTAATAACCTCTTATAAGCATCACCTAGCGACTCTCCTTCCTTCTGCTTAAAATTCACAATATCATATCTTTTGCGAATATAAATAGAAGCAGAAAAGTACTCATCAAGAAAAGTCTTCTCCATCTGTTCCTAACTGGTGATACTTCTAGCAGGCAATGAGTAAAACAACTCTTTAACACCTTCAGACAACATGAACTGGAACATCCTTAATTTCTTGGCTTCTTCAGAGTGCCCCTCAATCTTCAAAGTAGTACTCGTGGTGAGGAATCTCTACAAATGCTTATTGGCATCTTCATTGATCTTTCAAGTGAAAGATATGTTCTCGAGCTGGCGGATGGTTGAAGGATGCAGTTGAAAATTTGTAACACTGACCAGTTGATTCATAATAGTCAACCGACCTACTAGAGCATTTGCTCGTCCGTAATCCCCAAGAAGTCTCTCTGGTGGTGGTGGGTCTTTAGCCATTGTTTTTTCCTTTTCATACTTTGAACTTGAATGATCTGATAAACCTTTTGATTCTTATATAAATAACCGAGCTTGTCTGCACCTTGCGTGAAAATTTCTTTCTATTTATGCGTCAAAAGGAAATTCAACTGAGGGCTTTCCTCGCATGCAAAGTTTAGGAAAAATCAGAAATAACAAAAATATAAAAATTATAGAAAATAAATTTTAGTTGCAAAGCAACAAAATTCTAATTGAACTCAAATTTCACTCAATAACTAGGCAGACCCCAGCAACAGCGCCAAAAACTTGATGGAAAAAATAACAAGTGTACTATTTTTGCCTTGTAGTAATAATGTGAAATTCCTCGAATGCTGATCTCAAGGAGTGCATGCAATTATAGAGTTCAATTCACGTTCAATTAAACAAAATCTTTAACTAGGGTTTTGGTTTAGGAATTGTAACTTAGCAGAAATAAAAATAAGTAGAATGTAAATTAGGGCTTTTTCACAGATATGAGGAGTATGCTACGGTATGGTGTATAATTTACCTTGTAACAACCTTGAATCCTAATCTGTTCAACAAGTTCATATCCTTTAATTACCAGTCCTTTAGATTATCTTCCCCTAAGTCCTTAATGGGAAAACCTTTAAATATACATCCTAAATCCTAAGTCCTTAGAGATACCTGATGGACTCAAGCCTTTATTTTATCAAGGGTTAAATATGGTAATTATATGGTATCCATAGTCCTAGGTGTTATCTACTATAGCATAATTATACAAAAACATTAATAATCGCGATTTAGTTGGTTGTTAACCGTAAATCAATCCTAATTTGTCCGATCAGGAAGGCATAAAAACATTGTACAATTAAATCAAATAGATAAGACTTTATTAATGAACTTAGGAATTCATAATTATTACAGATTCCAAAAAGGGACACCCCCTAGCATTGGGGGGTTTAGCTACTAATATTTTTCAAAATAATCACAAGACAAAATATAGACATTACAAGGAGTGGGATGAACTTTGATCTTCAATTGCTTCTGCGTATGAAAATCTGCCGCTCTCTGAAAACCTTGACTTCTCCAATCTTCAGTCATGTTCACTCTTCTTCGCTGCCAAAAAGTCCCCTTCTTCTTCTCACAAACATGTTTTAATAGTATTAGGTCATCCCTCTATAATGCAAAATGTCCAAATTACCCTTAATAATCCAAGACACTTAAAACCCCAACAATTAGAATTCCTAGCGCCTTGGCGGACACAGGTCGCATCATGCGACAAGGGCACCTGTTGTACCCCAAAATTTGCCCTCTCTTTTCTCAAAATATTTCTCAAGGGTTTGATCAGGCAAGTTCACCTCCTAAGCACTGAGTCCATAAATTAGGGTTTTGATTTTCTCAAGGACAATTGGACTTTTTATGCCTCAAGTTACTTTCATGGTTCATTATAGGTCTCCAAGAATGCATGCCCAGTTTCAAGTCTTACATCACAAATTGCTCAGATGACTGAAAATCAGCTGTATTGGGTAAAAAGTTAATTGATACACAAAAACTCAAACTTTGACTTTTTGGTCAACATTACTTTCCAAAGATCAAAATTCATCAAGACATTCAAAAAATATCAATCTTGATCATCAAGAATCAAGAAAGTCAACCAAAATTCAAGATTTCAAAGACTTAGAAAAATTCTAAGTGTTTTCATCCTTGATAATTTCATTACTTCATGACATTTATTCACTAAGATGCAAGATGATTCAAAGAAAACTTTCAACATGAAAGTTGTAGATCTTGTTGAATTCTACAACTTTGTATTAGAGGGTTGATGTCCAAAAAATGCTTAGATTTGAAGATATAGGCTCATGAAGTCATGACATTTTTGTATAAACACTTAGAGAAATTTTCAGCAAGTTTGGTCAGATTTTTGTCCCAACTTCTTTGCCAATTTTCATCAAGTTCCGATTGAATTTAGCCAAAGTGGTCAACATGAAAGTTATAAACAATGTTTCAAGCTTTCCAAAACATCCAAGAGCATGAATTTATCACACTTGAGCTAGGAGATTCAAAGGCATGAAGTTGGGCATCCATTCTTGAATTACAAGTCATTTTGGTGAAGAACACATAATCCAATTTGCATGCTACGCTGCATAATCTTGCTTTGCATGCCTTCTAACTTGCAAATCTTACCATAATTTAATATTTACACAAACATTTGAGCTATGCTCCATTTGATTTAAGCATTGTCCAAATGATTTTTCCATTTTTGGCACAAAGTTAACATTGCCATTCTTGCAAAGTAGCTTTAATCACAAAGTCAGCTCTTCTTGAGCCTCTAACTTGTTCCTTATACATACACTTAACATATAAAATCAGATAAAGCATGCTTAAAGTATCCAACAACTCTATGAAGCAAAGTACAAAGCATTGGAACTATGATCTTCAAGTTTACTTCATTTACAATCCAACCTAGCCATAACATGTGATCTTGCAAATATGATCAACCCTTATCTAAAAACCTCTTACCTGTAAATAGAGAGATCATTTGTAAGATAAAAAGATATTAACAAGCCCTCAAAACACCTTTTCTCTCAAAAAACAGAATTGTCCATAAAACCTCCATTTATGAGTTTTGAATTCCAAACCTTTGAATCTCTCAAATCTTGTAAGTTTTTCCCAAACAAATCATCCAAATACTTCACATACATCATATAGAAGTTGTTCAAACACAAGAACAACTTATGTAACATCATTATCACCATCTTCTAATCTAAAAAACAATACTTTGCAACTTGACTTAGTTGGAGTGATTCAGCAAATTTCAGCACAAAGTGAAGATTAGCATAGCTTCAAGAAGGTCCAAGGGAGGTTAATTAATCATAATATTACACTTGGAACAACTAGAAGAGGCTTCGGACTTTTCTCCAAGAGAGGTAAGTTTCCTTGAACTTTGATATCTTTATCCATACATCATTTGTTTTCGTTTTCCAATAAATAAAATAGGATAAATCAAGGCATAAGAGTGAAAATATCCAAAATCCCAAAAAAAAAGCTCCAGGAGCCCTGACATGGGCAGCCGTGTCACCTGACATGGGTCGTGTCAAGGGGGAAGACAGACCATAGAGGTAGGGCAGAAGTTGACATGGGCGCCCGTATCACACGACACAACCCATGTCAATTCAGTTGGGACAAAAAAATGCACAAGAAGCAATAGCAGATTCTGACACGGGCGCCCGTGTCCGCTGACACGGCCCATGTCAGCTCAGGCATTAAAATTCCTAATTTTGAGATTTTAAAGTTACTTTTGACATATTGCATTGCTTGGAGATGGCTTAACACTATACAAAAACTTTTTCTAGATGAAACATTCAAGTTATTTTCTAAAATAATTGACATCATTAGACTTAGGTTTTATTTTTAATTAAGTAACTCCTTTTGTAATTAATTTAACTACAAAACCTTTTCTATCAAAAAACCCTAAAAAGAAATCTCTTTTCTTCATCTTTACATTTTTGTACATTTTATTATTTCGCGCTACAATTTATGTAATTGTCAAATCCTTGTAATAGTAATTAGGGTTTATTTTTACTTGTCATCCCCATTTGTAAATTTGTATCCCACATCCCCAAAATCATTGTAATAGCGTAGGACATTTAAATTCCACAATTTATCACTTTCTATATCATTGCTAGTAATTAGGGTTTGTATGGCAAGATTTAAAATCAAACATTAGACAATCCTAATTCATGATAATATACTTAAAATAAACACCTTGCGCACTTGCACCCCTAGGGTAACCCGCACTTGTTGCCACGGATAAAAATAGTCATGTCCCTCGACTTAAAAGATCATAGCCCCTCGATGACCCTTCAAAGTTGCCTTTGGTTAATGATCTTAGTCTCTTACGACAAATTGCTAAAACATTCTACATGTTGCCTTCTATGACTATACGATGACCCACACCTGTCCCTTCAAATCCAATGATATGGCTCCTTATCAACCAAATGGTTAAATAACACTATCTAAAGGAGGAAAATAAGAACACAAACTTTTTTAGTAGGTAGATTGCTTGTAATTGCTTGCTCACAACTTTCAATACACCAGCACTTTCTTGAATTTTTTTCAAAGTCAACACTTTGTATGCATTCTTATAGAGATCGGAATCATTACAAATTTTTCCCAACAATGGAACTTTTTCAAAATATTTTCAAACAAACACATTCACAAAAGCATATCAAAAGTGATTAAGCAATTAAGAGCCCGTAGATAACCACAGATGAAAAGAGTGCTAACACCTTCCCTTTTCATAACCTACCCCCCGAACTCAAGAAAAATTATCAAAAGGTCTTTCCTGTTCTTTTCATCCTTTCCTTTATTGGATAAAATAAAAGTCGATGGCGACTCTTGCTATCCATAACAATTACGATAAAACACAAAACACCAAGTCAGTTCTCCCACCGTATCACAAAACCGGCGACTCTGCTGGGGGTACCTGTTTTCTAAAAGAGGGGTTACCTTAAGAGTTAGATCACCTTTATTTGGTTTATTTTGTTTTCCTTGTTTGCTTTACATTTATGGGTAATTCTTGGATTTATTACTTGTAAAGATCATATACCCGGATCTGGGGCACATTAGGTAAGTAGTAATAAATCGTGGAAACTGTACAGCGTAAACCAATATGTTTGAAGCGATGGCTACATTAGTGTGACACGTTTGTTGGTACCGGTGTCCTTTGTGTTGAATCAAGGAGAATACGGGGCCGCTGTGTGGTGTCATGAAGCACTAACTGACCATAGAACCTTAGTTGAACAACTTGGCCATTAGAAAGTAGTGAGATAGCTGGCTTTGGTGCAAAACTGAAGATTGGTTGATACTCGATACCACACTCATTGAGATCAGACTTTATGGATATTTTTGCTGCAAGAAAAGATTAACTGTGCTGAAACAATGCCCGATGAAGAAAGATCAATGATATTTAGATTCCTTAGAACCTGGTTACTTTCTTTTAGGACACGTTGAACCAACTAAACTTCAAGAGGGTACTTACCTATAAACCCCACGTAAGCCTAAACTTAAGGTCTTTGTGTGCTTTGTTTGTGATTAATTATTCATGACATCATAAACATCATGACATCATGCCATAACATTCTCACTAACCATTTCAAGGATCTAGGAACTTATTTTTGTTCTTTTTATAGGATATGGCTCCCACTCACAGAAATACCATCCGAGTCAACTTCATAAAAGTGTCTCCTCAACTAAAAGAGTTAGCATCAAGGGTTCCTGAAGATTCTCCCTTCACCAAAAGATATGGACGACTCCTCAGTTTGGCTACCTCAATCTTTCAATAAGAAATGATGTGTGTGCTCTTTCAGTTCTTTGATCCTATGCATCATTGCTTCACCTTTCCCGATTACCAAATGGTGCCCATACTGGAAGAATTATCTCAACTATTAGGAGTGTTTGTGCTTGATCAAATACTATTCACCGGTCTAGAGGAAGCTCCAAAGCTTGAAGTTATTTCCAAGTCTTTGCATTTGAAGAGATCCGACGTTGTAGCTAATTGGAAAACAACGAGTGGAGTCGAGGGTTTTCTAGCCAAGTTTCTGTTAGAGAAGGCTCGACTGTTTTGGGAAAAATATGGATTTTCAAGCTTTTGAAGATGTCTTGGCTCTTCTAATCTATGGTTTAGTTTTATTCCCTAATCCGGACAAACTCATAGACGTGAATGCTGTCAAGGTTTTTCTTTCTCGTAACCCCATGCCTACTTTGCTTGGAGACGTTCTACATTGTCTTCACACTCGCACTATGAGGAAGCTAGGGAATCTTATGTGTTGCATTTTGTTGGTGTCTAGGTGGTTTATTCTGCACCTTCCTCGATCAGTATTGAAGAATGAACAAGGCTTTACATGGTCTCGAAGGGTGATGTCACTTTCTCATTCGGATATTCATTAGTGTTCCCGATCTCTAGAGGACATTATTATCATTGATTGTTGTGGGGAGTTCCCTAATGTTCCACTATTGGGCATTAGGGGAGGTATTACTTATAATCCTTCTCTTGTGTTACGACAATTTGGGTATGATCGAAGAGATGGTCCTCATGATGCCCTTATCCATGGTATTATGTTCGACTATGAGAACAATGTCCAAGGGTATCGTCAAAGGTTTGTACGAGCTTAGAGCATGGTTAACAAGGTTGATAGCAAGACTTTGGGGCATAAGAACTCCATTCCTTTGGAGCCATATATAAAATGGGTACAAAGTCATGCTTAAAGTCTCATGATGCCATATCCATCCATCCTACCTGTGATTATGGAGCCCATTATGGAGGGGGGTGTTCCTTATATCATTCTCCATCCTGACATGCCTACCAACCTCGAGGAATTTTTGAGATCGTGGATTCAACTCAAGGGGGAACGAGATACCTTTGAAGCTCGATTTTATGAAAGCGAGAAGAAAGTGTTGGAGCTCACAAGGCAACTTCACGAGGAGCAAAGCCCGAATGCTTACATTGCACCAAAGAGGATGTGCCCGTGGGAGACTTGAGTCTTTTTGTTTTAGGAGTTTATTTTGTCATCTCTTTGATACCTTTTTGCTTTTTCCATTGTAAGCCCAAGAGGCATTTGTAATTCTAGAACTTATTAATGCAATTGATGTTTTTGTCTTCTCTTTGTCTAGCAAATTTAAATTCCTTAAAGTCCTTGAAAACATTGCAACCGCATAACATGCATCATATCATTAGCAGGTTCTCTCGACACAAGTTTCCTCATCTTTTTATTGTTTATTTCAGTATAAGATGGCTCTAGAACAAACCGTCAAGGATCTGCAGGCTCAACACACTCAGTTCCAAGAAACTCTCCTCAACTTTGCTAAGGGTCAACAAGAGATTATGGCGCTTCTCGTCACAAAGAAGAAGACCAAGAAAAAGGTTGTTATCAACATGGGAAGAAGGTTCAAAGGCCCTGCCCGACAGGCTCAAACTGAAGATGTTTCCTTTGAGGAGGATGGAAATCAAGACGACGATGTTAGAAGCACTAGGGATAGGGGTGGAAACCACCAAGCTACTGAGGATGAAGACTATTCCGAAGAGCAATACCCACCGACGGACGAGAAATACAAACAGCTTGAAGACAGACTCAAGGCTGTAGAAGTTCAAAAAGTACATGGTATGGACTTTGGAGATTTAGGGTTGGTTCATGGGGTGGTTATTCCGCACAAATTCAAGGTCCCTGTCTTCGACAAGTATGATGGAGTATCCTATCCTAAGATGCATCTGAGATCTTATGTCCATAAAATTCAACCACATACCACTGATCAGAAGTTGTGGGTTCACTTTTTCCAAGAAAGCTTATCTGGAATGCATTTGGAATGGTTCTATCAACTTGAGGGGACTAATATCCACACCTGGGAGGATCTAGCTATTGTCTTCTACAAACAATACCAATACAATGCTGATCTTGCACTAACTCGTGTGCAGTTGCAGAATATGACTATGAGTTCAAATGAAGGTTTTAAAGAGTATGCTCAAAAGTGGAGGGACCTGGCTAGAAGTTGGCAGCCCCCATTGACTGACAAAGAATTAGTAGACATGTTCACGGGCACCTTGACTGGTCCATTTTTCAATTTGCTGATTGAGAGTTCATCATTTGGGTTTACTGAGTTGATTTTGACTTGTGAACGAGTGGAAAGTGGAATCAAAAGCGGGAAGATCCCAATGGCCTCAACCTCTAATATTGTGAAAAAACAATTTGTTGGTAAGAAGGAAACTAATGTTGTTTATGGATAAAGGTGTCATGTCAAGAATGATCGTCATCAATAGGTAGGAGTTGTATTGATTTCAAACCCGACCCCAGTTCAACGAACACAGCAATCAAACAATGAACAAAGGCCAGATGCCCCAAGGAGGGAGTTCACTAGAATCAACATGCAACTATCTCAAGCTTTACAACATTTGTTAAAGGCAAATTTGGTAACACTGCGAGATCCTCCTCCAAATCCGAATACCGCCTCTCCAAAATATAATCCGAATGTGAAATGCGCCTATCATTCAAATAGTCCCGGACATGATACTAAAAATTGTTGGACATTGAAGAACAAAATCCAAGATTTGATTGATAATAAAGTGATTGAGTTTGACCCTTCACAGATCCCTAATGTCATTATTGCTCCCATGCCCAGTCATGATAAAAATGTTAATGCCATTGAAGGCGTCTCCTTTGTCTCCACCATCATTGATTTGACTACTCCCTTATTAATTATTAAGAAGAACCTACTGAGAGCTGGTTTATTCCCTGGCTTCCTTGAAAATTACTACCTTTGTGCTTCCAAAGTTAATGGTTGTGTATGGCTGAAGAAAGGCATCCAACGCCTGATTGATAGCCGCAAAATTTTGTTTGAAAAGAATCCACCCATGAAGAGTTTACCTTCAAGTATACCTCAAGATATTTCCATAATCACCATTTCAAATAATCCTATTAGGATCACCTCTAAAAGTCGTATAAGAATTTCTACTGAGCCCATAGTAGCTCCCTTGATCATTACTACACCGGGGCCAGTCCCCTATACCTCTGACAAAGATGTGCCCTGGAACTGTGGGGTAGAAGTTTATTATCATGGTGTCAAGCAAGAGCCATGGATTTTTGAAAGTGAAGAGCCTGAAGTTAGAAACATTGCTGGAACTAGTAAGGTCACTAGGACAAGAAGGGTCTTCTCTCCGGAGATCTCTCCACCAATAACTACTACAACACCTATTTGCATTCCTGCTACTAGACCAATTGCTAATACCCGAGGTAAAAAGAAAGTTGTTGAGCCTGCCTTGACGGAGGCACCACCAAAAGAAATGACAATTGAAGACCTATCTAGACAAGAGATGGAAAAAATCCTGAAGATCATCTGAAAAAGTGACTACAAGATAGTGGAACAATTGGGGCAAACACCTACAAAGATATCCATGTTGTCCTTGTTGTTATGTTCCAAAGCACATGCCTAAGCTCTAATAAACTTCCTGAATAATGCCCATGTACCTCAAGAAACCACTGCCGATCAATTTGAAAATTGTGTAGCAAGCCTAACTACTGACAATGGCTTGGGATTTTTTGATGCAGATTTAACTCCACCGAGAAAGAATCACAATAAAGCTCTCCACATTTCTATTGAATGCAAAGGCACCACTCTGGCGCATGTGTTAGTAGATATTGGGTCCTCCCTCAATATCTTACCTAAATGAGCTTTGGATAGACTGGACTGTGATGGACTGGTGTAGAAACCCAATGATATTGTAGTAAGGGCCTTTGATGGTTCGAAAAGAATGGTCCACAGAGAGGTTGATCTCCCGATCAAGGCGGGGTCTTCAACTCAACATTTTATGTAATGGATATCCTCCCCGCCTACTCTTTCTTGCTAGGATGCCCATGGATTCATAGGGCAGGGGCAATTACCTCTACTCTGCATCAAAAGCTGAAATACCCAGTGAAAGGGAAGATTGTCACAGTCTATGGAGAGGAAGAATATATGGTTAATCACTTGAACTCTTTCAAATACGTTGAGATGGATGGTGAATTCATTGAAACCCCTTGTCAAGCATTTTAGGTAATATCTCCAATTATTGTTGTTGCTACTCCTGTTATTCCTGTGGTCTCTAAGGATACACCAAGGATGGCTTCCTTGAAGGATGTTAGGGTTGTTGTAGAAGATGGAGGCTGCACTATCTGGGGACAACTTCCTAACACCCCCTATAAATCCGACAAATTTGGGTTAGGTTTTACTTCAAAGGTGCAGAAAGAGGTTCAACATGCTCGTGCTTGTGGACCACCTCTCCGTATTAGCAACAACGAAGTCAATAGTCTGGAAGACGGTGATGGTAATGGCGACTTTGACAGCTGGATATTCCCAACTGTTGACGGTGGACTTAACAACCGGAAGGCCAAAGACTTCATCTCAATCTCCTTTAGCCAAGAGTAATTTCTATTTCCTGTTTTTATTGCTTTAAGAACTTTGTCTATATAATTTCCTTCAAAACAATGACTTTAAGCAATGTGCCTTGCCCTGGGAACAATGGTCCATTTGTTAAGGGTTTTTCATTTCATATATCATATGCTCATTTAATGAAAACATTGGATGATTTCGCATTCAAATTTTGCGCTCCTTGTCTTTATTTTATTTTACTACATTTTCAAATAGCCATGTGACCTTATATGCACACACACATTTGCAGATCCACATCCACTCCGGATCTCATTGATAACAACTCTGCTATTGCCATCTATGACTTCAAAAATCTAATCTATCAAGCCGAAAACAAAGGTGAAGAAGATTGTCAGGTACCTGGAGAACTCCCGAGACTCCTGATAAAAGAGGAAAAGGCCATCCAACTGCACGAAGAACTGGTGGATGTGATAAATATGCATACTGAGGCAGATAAGAAAGAAATCAAGATTGACGCCAACTTCGAAGACAGTGTCAAGAGCAGATTGGTTCAGATGTTACATGACTACATTGAGGTATTCGCTTGGTCATATGAAGACATGTCGGGGCTCAATATTGATATCGTGGTCCATCATCTACCAATGAAAGAGGGTTGCTCTCCGATCAAACAAAAGGTTTTTCACATGCGTCCTGACATGTCTGAAAAGATCAAGGTCGGGGTAAGGAAAGAGTTCAATGCATGTTTCTTTGCAGTGGTGTCGTATCCCCAATGGGTTGCAAATATTGTTCCAGTGCCAAAGAAAGATGGTAAGGTCCGTATGTGTGTAGACTACAGATATTTAAATAGGGAAAGCCACAAAGACGACTTCCCACTACCATATATCAATGTCTTAGTTGACAACACTGCTCAACACAAGGTGTTCTCCTTCATGGATGGCTTCTCGGGTTATAACCAAATGAAATGGCTCCTGAAGATATGGAGAAAACAACTTTTGTTACACAGTGGGGCACCTTCTGTTATAAGTTCATGCCTTTTGGGCTGAAGAACACAACCAAACCTTATCAACAGGCTATGGTAGCTTTATTTCATGATATTATTCATCATGAGATAGAAGTCTATATTGATGACATGATAGTGAGATCCCAAACTGAGGAAGAACACTTTGACCATCTACATAAGTTGTTTGAAAGGTTGAAGAAATATAGCTGAGGTTGAATCCTAACAAATGCATTTTTGGGGTAAGGTCCGGTAACCTCCTAGGCTTTGTCGTCAGTGGAAAAGGTATTAAAGTCAATCCCGCAAAGGTCAAAGCCATCCAATAAATGTTGGCCCCTCGTACTGAGAAGGAGGTCAGAGGATTCCTAGGACGACTAAATTACATTGCCTGATTCATCTCTCACCTGACTGCTACTTGTGAACAACTCTTCAAGTTGTTGAAGAAAGATTAAGTGGTAAGATGGAATGAAGAACTTCAAATAGATTTTAACAAAATCATGGAGTACTTGCAAGAACCCCCAATTGTTATGCCACCAGATGAAGGAAGACCTATGATAATGTACTTAACTGTTTTAGAGAACTCAATGGGGTGTGTGCCGGGGCAGCATGACGAGTCTGGTCGAAAAGAGCATGCAATATACTACCTTAGCAAAAAGTTTACCGACTGTGAAACAAGATATTCACTACTCGAGAAAACTTATTGCACTTTGGGATGGGCTGCTCGCAAACTAAGACAATATATGTTGACTCATACCACTATATTAATCTCTAAGATGGATCCCATCAAGTACATCTTTGAGAAGCCAGCTCTCTTCGGAAGGATAGCCCGATGGCAAATGATCTTAACTGAATACGATATCCAGTACACTACACAAAAAGAAATAAAAGGAAGTGTGCTGGCAGATCATTTGGCACATCAAGTTGTGGATGATTACCAATCTACGAACTTTGAATTCCCGGATGAGAATATAATTCTGATTACAGATTTTGAAAAGCCTAGACCGTATGAATGACCTGAGCAAGGATCCCGATGGACTATGGCTTTTGATGGAGCTTCCAACGCTCTTGGTAACTGAATTGGTGTTGTGATCATTTCTCCCGAAGGTTGCCATACTTCTTTCACTGCTAGACTTTGCTTCGACTGTACCAATAATATGGCCGAATATGAAGCGGGCAAATTGGGTCTTAAAGTTGCTATTGACCTAAGAATCAAATTCTTAAGTGTATATGGAGACTCAGCTTTGGTCATCAGTCAAGTTAAAGGAGAGTGGGATACAAAACATCTGAATCTTATCCCTCATAAAGAGCTTGTTCTGACCTTGATCCCATACTTTGAAGAGGTTACCTTTGAGCACATTCCGAGGGAAGAAAATCAATTGGCAGATGCTTTGTCTACCATGTCTTCCATGTTCAAAATCATATGGGAAAACAAAGCTCCCTGAATTTCTATTAAAAGATTTGACGAACCAGCGCACTGCTATGAGATCATCACTGATGGTGTAGAAGAGAAACATTGGTTTCATGTGGTGAAAAGATATCTCGAAGCTCAAGAGTATCCTGAAGGAGCATCACTCAACGACAAGAAATTCATGCAAAGGTTCTCATTCAATTTCTTCCTTAGCAATGAGATCTTATACAAGCGCAACCACGATTCAATTCTGCTCTGTGGTATGGACAAGAAGGAATCATAGATTATCATGGAGGATATTCATGACGGTATCTTTGGTACTCATTCTCATGCATATACTATGGCCAAGAAGATTCTGAGAGCTGGTTACTATTGGTCGACCATGGAAACCGATTGTCATCACCACTTAAGGACTTGCCATAAGTGCCAAATTTATGCTGATAAGGTCCACGTGCCTCCAATTCCTTTGAACGTTATGACTACTCCTTGGCCATTTGCAATGTGGGGAATCGACATGATTAGGAAGATCAAGCCTACTGCCTCTAATGGACACCATTTCATTCTTTTTGCCATTGACTACTTTACCAAGTGGGTTGGAGCAGCTTCATTTGCCTTAGTTACCAAGAATGTCATAGCCTGGTTTATCAAGCATAACCTCATCTACCAATATGGTGTCCTTGAGAGGATGACCACTGGTAATGGTACCAATATCAATAATGCCTTGATCATTGAACTCTGCACAGAGTTCAAGATCAAACATCACAACTCTTCTCCATACATACCTAAAATGAATGGCATAGTGGAAGCTGCTAACAAGAATATAAAGAAGATTGTGCAAAAGATGATGGTGATCTATAAATACTAGCACGAGATGCTACCATTTTCTCTCCAAGGCTATCGTACTTTGGCACAAACATCAACTGGGGCAACCCCTTTCTCTTTAATCTATGGCATGGAAGTTGTCATACTTGTTGAAGTTAAGATTCCTTCTCTTAGGATTATGAAAGAAGAAAACTTAGACAAATACGAATGGATTCAAACTAGGTTGGATCAGTTGAATTTGATTGACTAGAAGAGACTGGTTGCTGTCTATCATGGTCAGGTTTACCAGAAGTGCATGATCAAGGCTTTCAATAAAAAGATCAAGCAACGGGTATATCAGGCTGGTGACTTGGTAATAAAGCGCATCATTTTGCCACAAGGTGATCCCAGGGGAAAATGGACTCCCATTTATGAAGGGCCATTTGTTGTTAAAAAAGTCTTCTCGGGCGGTGTTATGATGCTAACCACTATGGATGACGAAGATTTCTCGCACCCTGTGAACGCGGACATAGTTAAAAAATACTACGCATGAGAATGACCCGCTAGGCTGACATACCTAGTAAAAAATAAGGGCATCCTAGCGAACCAAAAAGGGTTCGGGGAAAAATTAGGGATATAAATATAAATATTGTTCACCCGGTAAGTCAAACACTCCAAAGGGCGACTTGGGCAAAAAAGTGTATCCTGGTGGACTGAAAACCTGAAAGGGCGGTCCAGGAAAAAATTAGGGATTAAAGCGTATGTCTATGCCCCGTTGGATCACTTACATGTGAGCTTTATTACCAAAATCAAAGTTTAAATGTACGAGATCTGTTTAAACAAAGTCTTCCAACGACAAGGTGTGAGATATCCGAAGGCATAAGGGTAATAGCGAAGTTGGAACCCAATGAGATCACTTCCATATGGCTATATATATATATATATATATATATATATATATATATATATATATATATATATATATATATATATATATATATATATATATATATATATATATATATATATATATATATATATATATATATATATATATATATATATATATATATTATATATATATGTATTCACTTTGTACTCTTTTATTTCCCGACAACTTCCTCTTACAAGGATTTCCGTCTCTTTGTACAAACTCGCTTGTTTATAGGAAAAATTATCAATACAAATATACATATGCATAGGAACAAGATTAAGAATTTACTCTAAGAGTTGGGATGACACTCAAGGTGCCTGTAAATCACCACAGAGTCCTTTTCATAAGGTTATCCCCAGTGAAGTCGCCAGAGCTACCTCTATGAGGTTACCCCATAGAATAATCTTCACGGATAAGGGTACAGTCCCTACAATCTCCCCGGCAGATCACTTTAACAAATAAAGGAGCATAACCTCTTCCCCCATTAAATCCCCCCACGGATTCACGATCATTAAAACTCATGGAAATAACCTTCCCCAGCTGAGTTTATATCTCCAAAACTAAAAAAGAAACATTGCATATTTTTTCTCTCTAGAAAAATTCAATTCCCCCAAGAGAGTTGGTTTCCTCAGCAGAGCACTTCTCCATCAACAAGGGTTTATTTCCCCAATAGGGTTTATTTCCCCAACAACCTACAAATTCCCCAGCTAATCACTAACAAAATTATTCTCCCCATGGAAGTCATCACTATCCCCAGAAAGTTTCTATAAAACATGGAGTCCGACCAGATACCAGTTAACTTTATCTTCCCTAAACAAGTCGGAAGATTATCCATCTCTTTTATCCCCGATCAAGGTATATAAGAATTATCTTCCTCAAAGGTTATCCATCTCTTTTATCCCCATGCATGGTATATAGGAATTATCTTCATCAAAGGTTATCCATCTCTTTTATCCCAAGTCAGGGTATATAAGAAATAAATTCCTCAGTAGAGCAACAGACGACCAAGGTTCCTAAACTCTACTCCCCCAAATAGAAATCAATACATCCCCTGCAGAGTTTCCTCAAACAAGTAACCAGGAATCCCCAGCGGAAGCATTCCAGACAAGATTGAAAATAAACATACTCTTCATCCCCGAAAATTGTCAGGGATTTATTTTCCCAGATGAAGACACCGCACGGGTTTACAACTACAATTCAACAAGCATCTTACACTCATCATGGAATACTCATAAGAAACGCATATAGTCCAGTCTCATTTATTTTGAGAACATCATTACATAATGCATTTCATACATCATGAAATTGCATACAAGCAACCTCTTTTACCTTTTTAGGAAAGATCAATCAACAGACAAACATCATCAATCTTCAAACAATTCCAAATTAACTCCCGAAATAGAAAGGGGAGATAATCTACATGACAAATACTACCTTCAGGCATCTTTTGGTTCAGTTTAAAATTTCCCAAAGATTTATTCTGATTCTTTTCCAGTAGACACTTTTTTTGGTTCAGATTTATTCTGATTCTTATCCAGTCAAAGTCAAAGACAGGCATCTGCTGGTTCAGTTTAAAATCGCCCAAAGATTAATTCTGATTCTTTTCCAATATACACTTTTTCTGGTTGAGATTTATTCTGATTCTTATCCAGTACAAATTAAAGACAAGCATCTGCTGGTTTAGTTTAAATCACCCAAAGATTTATTCTGATTCTTTTCCAGTAGACACCTTTTCTGGTTCATATTTGTTCTAATTCTTATCCAGTCAAAGACAAAAATGAGACATCTGCAGGTTTAGTTTAAAATTTCCTAAAGATTTATTCTGATTCTTTTCCAGTAGACATTTTTCTGGTTTAGATTTATTCTGATTCTTATCCAGTCAAAGTCAAAGACAAGCATCTGAAGAAGTGAAAAACACAAGGGTGGGGGGGGGGGGGTGAATTGAAACTTAAAATCAAAAGCGCAGTAGACACGATATTTTTATCCTGGTTCGTTTGATCTCAAACTACTCCAGTCCATCCGCCAGGGTGATTTCTCCTCTCTCCAACAAGGACTTAATTCACTAATCAAAACTGATTACAACACAAATTTGACAACTGCCAAAGTCTTCTTGAGTACAACCAAAAATCGGTTTATCTCAAGGAAAACTAGCCTAATCACAATGAAATAATATACTGTGTATTATTGTTTTTCCTTACAAAAACTGTATCACAACTGTGATATTTTACACAATTTTGAGCGTATATATGAATATGTAAGATTGCAGCGTTTGAGAGGTATATTGCAATAGTCGTCAAAATCGTAAACGATTTGTCCTCTAAGCTTGTTTATATAGGCGTGGAAATATTTTCCAACATAAAGCATGATAATGGATGTTCAATGCTATTTCCATATTGAGAAGATTCTTGTCTGAATGAAGTCGTTGCATATGATGTTGTCTTAAATGAAAAGTAACACTTCAGAACTTAGAATCTTGCATGTTGCAATTGCTTCAGAACATTGATGACTCAGAGATGTGAGGATCTGATGGTATATTAAACTTTTGTTCAATATCAGAGTATTCTTCACTTCAGTGCAGATTCTGATCACCATTCTTCAGCGTAGATTCTGATTACCTCAGCTTGAAAGCTTATGTAGCTTAATTTCTGATGTTGTTTCAGTCATAACTTCTGCATACAAAATAACACAAACTTAGAGTGCATATTTATTCTTTGTGTTTGTTATCATCAAAACTCTAATTAAGGGTTGTAGACTCAAACTATGTTCTAACAATCTCCCCCTTTTTGATGATGACAAAAACTAGGATTTTCAATGAAAAATATAGAACAAAAAACTTTAAGAGATTCTCCCCCTAAGTTGATTACTCAGATAGAGATGAGTTACTTCCCTAAAGTTCCTTCTTATCATAGCTTTTGATGCAACTCCTTCCGTCCTTATCTGAATATGTTCCTGTTCAAGCTTTTCAGAAAAACATAGAGGTTAAGATATTCAGAATGTTTGAGACTTTGTCCCAGTAAAATGTTATTGAAAATATCTTACTTTCTCCCCCTTTTTGTCAGGTATCAAAAAGCAATATAATCAGAGTAAAAAAGGATGATTTATATTGAAAACAGAATGCAATGAAAATTTTCAGAAACAAGGAGGATAAGATGAAAAATAAAAATACAGATAAACATTTAAAGAAAATATAAGAAGGAGGGGGAAGACGTGTGAACAACGCTTCCAACAAACTCTTAATCTGAGTGCTTGATTCTTCCTTCTTTCCCAGAATGTCTTTGATTTCTTTTGTTGTATCTTCTTGTTTATCCAATATATCCTTGATCTCTTTGTTTGTGTCCTCTTTCTTATCCAGTCTGGAATGGATTAAGGCATTCTCCTTCTTCAAATCTTCCAGAGTTTGCATGACTAGAGATGAAGCTGGTGTATCTTCAGGGGTTGCATGTCGTTCTGAACACTCTGCAGCCTCTTCTGATTGAACAACTTCTTCTGTTGCAATCATCTTTTCTAGAGCAGTAGTCAGAAGGTGACTATCAGAATCTGGTTTAGTGACTTCTGAAGGTTATTGCTCTTTTCAGGGAGCATTATCCAGCGGAAGAATTTCTTTCTTGTACCATTGGCTCAAAACTTGATCTTGGAAGGATTTCAGCTAATCACTGAAGTTTGGCTGAGCCCTTTCATAGCTCAATTCTTTCAGCTTCTGGGTTTCAGAGTTGAGCCATTTTCTGAATCTTTCCCACAGAGAATCAGAAGCAGTAGGATTATAAATCTCTTGATTTGCTTGCTTCAAAGAAGTAATCCATTCATGTATTTCTGTTTCAAAAATCAATAGATTCTTACCAACATCTGATTTGGTTGAGGTTGGTTTAGGTTTGGGATTGCAATTTTGTTTGAGGTGGAAGCTAGTTGGTCCAGCACTTGTAGATCAATGACAAGTCTGAGTTGGTCAGCTGGACGGTTGATAGGTGAGGGAGTGGAAGAGTCAGAAATAAGGATTGGTGAGTGAGGGGCGTTTGGTGGTGTAGATTCATATGGTGAAGGGATTTCTGGAATATCATGAATGGAGAGAGGTAAACGAACCGTAAGAGGTTCTGTTATCCCATGAATTGGGGTAGTGGTATTAGAGTTTGAAAGGGAGTCTTCTGATTGGTTTACGGTAGCGTGTTGAATTTCTGGTTCAGGTATTTCAGAAGATGTGTTTTCAGATTTAGGAGTGAGAGGGTTTTCATTTTATGGTTGGGGTGAGTTGAGGTTTTGATGTTCTGGTTGAGGAGAGTGTGGTTGTGGATTTTCTGGTTGAGGAGAGTGAGGTTGTGGATTTTTTGGTTGTTGAGGTTGAGTGTTTGGATTTTCTGGGAGTGGTGAGGAGAAGTCTTGATCAATCAGTTCAATATCAGATAGAACTCTAGCAAGTTCTGGTTGATGTTGTTCTGGATTTGGATTTGGATTTCGGAAGTGAGGTTCATTTAAGAAATTTCCAAGAGTTACAGATGGGTCAAACTCTATGTCAAAATCCTCAAATGTTTGGGGTAAAGGATTTTCTGTTGGTTGAGGGGGAATGGTTTCAGATTTTGGAATAGCTATTGATTCTACAACAGAAACAAAAGATGGGTTATCTTTATTTTCGCAACCTCGGGTGTCCTCTGAGAGGATCCTTCTCCTGCTGCCTTCCTCTTTCTAGATTTCTTTAGCACAACCTCTGGAGCTGGCTTGTGCAGATCTTGGATGTTGATTTTTGGAATAGTCCCATCAGCCTTGCAAGCTTTAAGGTATCTGACTATGATCTTTGGAGAGGCACCTATCTCAGAGAATAGTGGAAAATCCTTCAGAGGGATTCTCCTAGAAGTGATGAACTCATGAGAAGCAATTGTTGGTTCCTTCTTAATGTTCTCAATAATCTTAATTTTCTTCAGATTCTCGGGATTTAAAGGTTTTCTAGCAGTTGCTTCCAGAGTACTGATTTCTTGAGCCTCTGTCAGATGTTCTATCAGCCTATTTTTTGTTAGAATATCTGAAATCAATCTTCCTAGAGGAATCTAATCCCTCTTAGTTCTTTCTTCTTCTCTTGTCTCTTTCACACTTGTTCTGAGATGGTTGAAGAGAAAATGTGGAAGGTTTATCTTGGTCTTCTTTTCAATGAAGTAAATCAGATACTGCTGATCAATATAGATATAATCAGGGGAGCTTGTAGGCTTCTTGTAATTGATACATCCCAGAATTATTCTAGCCCAGATTCTGTAATGGTCCTTCAAGTCTCTGATCTTGCTGGATGACAGTCCAGAAGTGAAGATTTCCCTAGCAATAGATTTTAGGTCAGAGCACTTATCAGCAATATCAATGCATCTGACTCCACCGCCATTGTATCCAATGAGTTTCCCAATCAAATCTTCTGTAATCACTATCTTCTTCCCCATAACGTATGATGTGACCTAGTGGTTTGATTCTCTGATCTTCTCGGGTTTCTGAATTTCCTTTGTCCCTTCTTCCACATTTGATTGACCCTTTTGGAGAGAAGAGACAATTCATCTTCTTCTGATGAGGATCCATCAGAGGTTTCTTCCATATCCTTCAAAACCTTAGAATCATATATTTTGTTAGATTTTAATGCTAGAGGCTTACCTTGATTTTGAGGCTCATCTTCTTCTAGCCCTATCCCATGACTTCTGAGGGAGCTGACAAGTTCCTCCATAGATATCTTGTTGAGATCTTTAGCCAACTTAACTGCAGTGACCATTGGCCTCCATTGCTTGGGTAGACTTCTGATGATCTTCTTTACGTGATCAGCAGTAGAATATCCTTTGTCAAGAACTTTCAGCCCAACAACAAGAATCTGAAATCTTGAGAACATTGCTTCTATGGATTCACTGTCTTCCATCTTGAATGCTTCATATTTCTGAATGAGCGCAAGGGCCTTGGTTTCTTTGACTTGTATGTTGCCTTTATGTGTCATTCTCAGAGGGTCAAACATGTTTTTGGCTGTCTCTCTGTTTGAGATTTTCTCATATTCAGAGTATGAGATAGCACTGAGAAGTATTGTTATGGCTTTATGATGGTTTCTGAAATCACATTTTTGCTGTTCAGACATCCTTTTTTTGTCTATCTTCTGAGCACTTTCATCCACTAGATGTGTGTATCCATCAATTAACATGTCCCATAGATCAGCATCATGAGCCAGAAAGAAGCTCTCAATTTTGTCTTTCCAGTAGTCAAAATTTTCTCCATCAAAGACTGGAGGTTTGCCGTTGATTATGTCCTTGTCCTCATGATAGTCATTACTGATGTTTTGGCTTGGTCCCACCATAGTGTTTTTTAAAGCTTGGATCTTGTACTGACACGATTAAGTGTATGAACTCAGAACCAGGCGCTCTGATGCCAATTGAAGAAGTGAAAAACACAAGAAATGGGGATTGAATTGAAACTTAAAATCAAAAGCGCAGTAGACACGATATTTTTATCCTGGTTCGTTTGATCTCAAACTACTCCAGTCCATCCGCCAAGGTGATTTCACCTCTCTCCAACGAGGACTTAATTCACTAATCAAAACTGATTAAAACACAACTTTGAAAACTGCAAAAGTCTTCTTGAGTATAACCACAACCCGGTTTATCTCAAGGAAAACTAGCTTAATCACAATGAAATAATATACTGTGTACTGTTGTTTTTCCTTACAAAAACTGTATCACAACTGTGATATTTTACACAATTTTGAGCGTATATATGAATATGTAAGATTGCAGCGTTTGAGAGGTATATGAAGATGTGAAAAAGAAGGGGGGTTGAATTGAAAAACTTAAATCAAAAGGCTTGACAACACAATATTTTTATCCTGGTTCGTTTGATCTCAAACTACTCCAGTCCACCCGTCAAGGTGATTTTGCCTCTCTCCAACGAGGTCTTAATCCACTATTCTCAAAGGATTACAACAGCTACTTTAACAACTGTTAAAGTCTTCTTGAGTACAACCACAATCCAGTTAATCTCAAGGAAATTCTTTTACAAATGATTAAACAAGTGTGTTGTTGTTTTCTTACAAAACTTTATATCACAACTGTGATAATTACACAAAATAAGCTTGGAATCAAATGAATTTGCTAAAGCTTTGAATATGCTTGGTTTGGATAGCTTGGCAAATTGATGAGTGCGTACGTACGTGCTTCTTTTCACTAGCAGACATGTTTATATAGGCAAGCAAGTATATGTTCTCCATAAAGCAGGTTTAATGATAATAATGCACTTTCCTTTTGTAGAAGATCTTTGTCTGAAGAAAGTCGTTAACATTTAATTTTGTCTTGAATAATCAGTAACGCTTCGGAGTCTTCTTAGCAAACTTGCTGATAACGCTTCACAGTGTTGATGACTTGGTAAAGATGTCTTTGATCAGAGTCAGAGTGTATTTGTTTAGGCGCAGATTCTGGTCATCAACTTTCAGCGTATAATCTGGTAGCTTCAGCGTATAGCACATATTTCTGATCTTCTGATGTTGATTCCATTTTGATGCTGATTCCATCAGAACTTCTGCGTATACAAAACATAATTTCTAAGGAGCATAATTGTTCTTTGTATATATCTTTGAAATAATTTATTCTTTGTATTTTGTTATCATCAAAACTCTAATCAAGGGTTGTAGAATCAAACTATGTTCTAACAATCTCCCCCTTTTTGATGATGACAAAAACCAGATTTTTCAATTAGAAATAAAGAATAAAAAGAATAGAATTAAGAAGAAAAAATCCCCCTGAGTTGATTACTTCCCTTTAATTCCATGAGTCTTTGAGAATCAGAATCTTACAGTATCTTTCATCAGAGTTTCGTACCTGTTCAAGCTTTTCAGAAGAGAGAAATTAAGTAGATCAGAATGTTTGAGACTTATGTCTCAGTAATCCGTTATTGAAAATATCTTATTCTTTCTCCCCCTTTTTGTCAGTTATCAAAAAGAACATATAATCAGATCCAAAAGGAGTTTATATTAAAACAGAGTCAATGATAATGAGTTCAGAACAGCAGCAATGTAGAAAATATTACAGATAAACAAATTTTTAAAACAAGGGAAAATCTAAGAGGAAGGAGGAAGACGCGTGAACAAAGCTTCCAACAAGCCCTTGATCTGGATGTTGGTTTCCTCTTGCTTGGTTAACATGCTCTTGATTTCCGAAATTCTGTCATCCTGTTTATCCATCCTTTCCTGCATAATAATATCAGATCTCTTCAGTTCTTCCAGAGTCTGCCTTTCATAGGAGGAAGCTTGAGAATCTTTAGTAACTGGATGCTTCTTAGAGCATTCTGCAATGTCATCTTTTTGACCAAGTTCTTCTGCAGGTATCATCTATTCTTGAGCAGCAGTCAGAGTAAGATCTTCTGACTCTGGTTGAACTTTGTCTGCCGGACGATGTTCTGACCAGGGAGCATTGTCTAGAGGGAGAACTTCTTCTTTGAGCAGCTGGCTCAGAACTTGATCTTCAATTACTTTTAGCATATTACTGAAGTTCTGTTGAACTTGTCCGTAGCTTTGTTCTTGCATCTTATGAGTTTCAAAACATACCCATTTTCTGAAACTTGTCCAAAGAGAATCTGATGCAGCAGGATCAATCATCTCAAGACTAGCTTGCTTCAGAGAAGTTATCCACTTCTGCATTTCTGTTTCAAATATCAATAGAATGGTACCAACATCTGGTGCAGGTTCAGAGGGTTTTGGTTTTGGAATGGCTATTTTGTGGGTTATGGCAGCAAGGCATTCAAAAACAGTTAAATCAATGACAGTTTTGGCATTGTCGTTTGGATTATTCTTTGGTGAGGGAGTGGGAGAGTATGGAATGATTATTGGACTAGTTGGGGAGTTTGGTGGAGTTGATTCTAGTGAAGAGGGAATTTGGGGAATACCCAGAATGGTCAGGGGAATACGGATGTCCAGAGGTTCAGTGATTCCAGGAATGAGAATGGGATAAGAATCAACAGTTTGGTTGGATTGAACGTGATTGGGTTCTGGTTCACAGGATTCAGAAGGTTGGACCTCAGAAGTTTGAACTTCTGGTTGGATTAGTTCAGGTTGTGGAGAAGGTGGATGAATTTCTGGTTGAGGAGATAGAGGTAGTGGTATTTCTGGTTGTGGAGAGAGGGGAATTTCTGGTTGTGGTGCTTCTGAGGTGGTTTCAGAGTTTGGATTTTCTGGTATGGAAGCAGAAATATGCTGGTCAAAGGTTTCAATATCTGATAGAACTTTTGCAAGTTCTAGTTGAGTTGCTTCAATATTTGGATTGATAGGTAGGGAGTGAGATCCTCTAAGAGTTAAAGTTTCTGAGGGGTCAAACTCAATGTCAAAATCATCAAATGTTTGTGGTGAAGGAATTTCTGATTGGGTAGGAATTGGTGCAGATGTTGATACAGATACTGAATCTAAAACAGTTACAGAAGAGGGATTACCTCTCTTTTTAGCTGCTTTGGGAGTCTGCTGGGATGATCCTTCTGCTGCAGCCTTCCTTTTCTTGTTCTTCTTCAGCACAACTTCTGGAGCCTTCTGCTGCAGATCCTGAATGTTTAAATCTAGAGTTGTACCATCTACCTTGCATGCATCCAGATATCTGACTATAATCTCAGGCTTGGAATCAATTTCTGAGAACATGGGAAAGTCATCCAGAGGGATTCTTCTGTTGGTGATTGTTGCAAAAGAAGTGACACTGGGTTCCTTCTTGATGTTCTCAATAATCTTCATCTTCTTTAGATTCTTCGCATTCAAAGGCTTTCCAATAGTTGCCTCTAAAGTGTTGATTTCCTATGCTTCTGTTAGATGCTCTATCAGCCTATTCTCTGTCAGAATATCTGATATGAGCCTTCCAAGGGGTATCTAGTCCCTTTTAGTGCGCTCCTCTTCTCTAGTCTCCTTAACACTAGTCCTCAGATGATTGAACAGCAAATGAGCCAGATTCACCTTAGTCTTCTGGGAGATGAAGTAGACCAGAAACTGCTGATCAATGTTGATGTAGTCAGGAGAGCTGGTTGGCTTCCTGTGGTTTATGCATCTCAGAATAATATTAGCCCATATTCTGTGATGGTCTTTCAGATCCCTTATCTTGCTGGAGGGAAGACCCAGAGTGAAGATTTCTCTAGCAATTACAGTGACATCAGCACATCTTTCAGCCATGTCTATACATCTTACGCCACCACCACTGTAACATATCAATCTTGCAATAAGGTCTTCAGTTATGACTATCTTCTTCCCCATTATATACGAAGTAACTTAATGGTTGGAGGATGAAGCATGAATCTAAAAATCCTTCACAAGGATTGGGAATGTTGGACCTACCAGACGGTCAAAATACCTGTTCCATCCTTGAGCCTTTACTTCTTCAGAAAGGTTGAACCCATTTTCTTTAAGACTGTCAAAGTCCACAATCAATTCTGAGAGTACTTCGAGGTTGTTAATGGGCGTGAGGAGAGTTCTGAATGGTTCTTCATATTGTTCTGTGGATTCTTTTCTCTGAGTACTGGAAGTTGGGTTGCTTGAGGAAGCAATTTTCACAAAGAAAATTCGAGAAGAAAATGAAAGGGTTTTGAAAAAGAATGCAAGCTGAAAACAATTAGATTGTAGATAAAGTGAAAGTGAAAGAGTGTAAAGAATGAGAAATGTGTTTAAATAGATTTTGAAAACGTAAACTGCAAGACAGAGAAATAAATTGTAATGATTATAAGCATTAATGACAGCTGATTTTGGGGGATTCAGAAAGATATTGGAATGGTTACCCATGACATGTGTCTCAATGACAGCATCAATCAGCGCTTTTGACCTTTCAGAAAAGTGAACGCGTGTTCAGCCTCAGAAGGTAGCTGATGAATGGATGACAACTGTTTGCTTACGTGAACAACTCACTTCTATCCTTGAAATGAAACACTCAGATCTTCATGGATAGATTCTGATACAATCTGGACTTCTAAAATTCTCTTCTTTTTCCAGAATGCACGTGGGATGCATTAGAATCCTTGATGGTTTACATTCTGAGAGATCAAATTTCTTCAGAAGTTCTCTGACATATTTGCTCTGATGAATGTAAGTTCCTTCTGGAGTTTGATTAATCTGAATGTCCAGAAAGAATTTTAGTTCCCCCATTAGGCTCATCTCAAATTCTGCCTGCATACATTTAGCAAACTATCTTCCCATAGAGGGTTTAGTGGATCCAAATATAATGTCATCAACATAAATCTGACATACTAAAATGTCATTCTTAACTGTCTTGCAGAACAAGGTTGTGTCCACTTTCTCTCTGGTGAATTCCTTTTCTAACAAGAAGTTACTTAGTCTTTCATACCATGCTCTGGGAGCTTGTTTCAAACCATAGAGTGACTTCTTTAGTTTGAAAACATATTCTGGATTTTTGGAACTTTCAAAACCAGGGGGTTGGAGCACATAAACCTCTTCTTCTATATAGCCATTTAAGAATGCACTCTTGACATCCATTTGATACAGAGTGATGCCTTTATTAACAGCAAATGAAATTAAAAGTCTGATAGATTCTAACCTGACGACTGGAGCAAAGGTTTCTGTATAGTCTATCCCCTCTTTCTGACTATAACTTTGTGCTACCAGTCGTGCTTTGTTTCTAATGACTTCACCTTGTTCGTTCAGTTTGTTTCTGAACACCCATTTTGTACCAATGAAGTTGAATCCTTTTGGTTTGGGAACCAGATCCCATACGTCATTTCTTGTGAATTGATTTAGCTCCTCTTGCATTGCCAGAATCCAGTCATTGTCTAGAAGTGCTTCATCAATTGTTGTTGGTTCAATCAGAGAGACCAGTCCCATGAGGGATTCTTCAGAGTTTCTGAAGGTAGATCTTGTTCTGATTGGATCTTCCTTCCTTACTAAGATTGTTTCTTCTGGGTGATCAATGCTGCTTCTGGATGGTCTTTTCTGGAGTTAATCAACAGAAGGTGCTGGGTTGCTTGTAGTGACTCTTTCTGATGTTGAGGGAGTGTCTCTGTTGAGAGCCTCTGAGTTATCTTCAGTACCTGTGAGTTCAACTTCCATACCTGCAAGGAATTCATTTTGCTTTGACTTTTGAGAGTCAAGCTTATCATCAAATCGAACACTGATTGACTCTTCAACAATCTGTTTTTCTGTATTGTATACTATGTACCCTATTGAGCGTTCAGAGTATCCTAACATAATACACTTTTGTGCTTTAGAGTCAAACTTGTTCAAATAATTTTTTGTATTCAAAATAAAGCATGTACATCCAAATGGGTGAAAATAAGAAATGTTGGGCTTTCTGTTCTTCCACAATTCATATGGAGTCTTTTCCAGAATAGGTCTTATGGAGATTCTATTCTGAATGTAACATGCTGTGTTTATTGCTTATGCCCAGAAGATCTTAGCAACGTTAGTCTCGTTGATCATGGTTCTGGCCATTTCTTACAATGTTCTGTTCTTTCGTTCTACAACTCCATTTTGCTGGGGAGTTCTAGGACAAGAGAAATCATGGAGAATGCCTTTTTCATTAAAGAATAATTCAAAATCTTTATTTTCAAATTATCCACCATGATCACTTCTGACTTTGACGATTCTAAAATCTTTTGCATTCTGAACTTGGTTGCAGAAGGTAACAAACACAGAGTGTGACTCGTCCTTGTGCCTTAAGAACTTTACCCATGTCCATCTGCTATAGTCATCTACGATTACTAACCCATACTTCTTGCCACTGACTGAAGCAGTTTTTACTGGTCCAAATAAGTCAATGTGCAGAAGTTCTAATGGCTTAGAGGTGGAAACAACATTTTTGGATTTGAAAGCAGGTTTTGCAAACTTGCCTTTCTGACATGCTTCACACATAGCATCTGAATTGAACTTCAAGTTAGGAAGTCCTCTGACCAGATTGAGTTTGTTAATCTGAGATATTCTTCTCATACTAACATGTCCCAATCTTCTGTGCTAGATCCATTACTCATTGTTAACAGACAGAAGACATTTTACATTCTGACTTTTTCAGTTCAGAAAGTTTGATTTTATAAATGTTGTTTTTCCTCTTTCCATTAAATAGGATAGTCCCATCTTTCTGACTAACAGCTTTGCATGAATTTTGATTGAAGATTATATCATAACCGTTATCACTTAATTGACTTATGGATAACAGGTTATGCATTAATCCATCAACTAGTAAAACATTACTTATAGAGGGAAGATTTCCATTACCTACTGTTCCAGAGCCAATGATCTTTCCCCTTTGATTGCCTCCATATGCCTTCTTCTTGTCATGTGTCGTGAGCAGCCAGAGTCCAGGTACCATGACTGGTGTCTTTGCTTTGCTGCTAAAGATATCTGCCACATGTATTATTTTATCCTTAGGTACCCACATTTTCTTGGGTCCTGATTTGTTAGTTTTACCAAAACTCTGGTTGAATTTTGGTTTGACAGAGTAATCACTACTTGTATATTTTATGTCATGTGTGTTTCCATATATAAAGTGTGAATCAAGTGGAGTATGTTTTATGACTAAATCCATGGAATTTTTTGGTGTAGGAACCTTACCTTGATATCCTATCCCTTTTCCTCCATTTCTGCTAACTCCATAGATCATTGAAGCCATTTTGCTTTTGTCTATGTTTTTAGTCAGAAACTTCTGAAATCTATGATCATACTCTTTGATGATCTCATCAGCATTGCTGGGAGTTTCAGGGATTGTTTCCTTCTGAGAGTTTTGCAATGTGTTTTCTAATGTTTAAAATTTATCTTTTAACTCAGAATTCTCCAATTTGAGACTCTCAGTCTTATCAGAGTCAGAAGCAAAATTCCTTTTCAGGTTTCTGAATTTGACTCTGATCTGCTGATACCTTTCTAGAATTTCATTAAGGCTTTCAGCTAGTTCAACCTTAGTAAAGTTGATAGTAAAGTCAGGGAATACCTCTTCTGTATCTGATTCTGAGTCTGAACCAGACGCTTCACTGTCTTCAGAGACGTTTGCCATGAGAGCTATGTTTGCTCTTTCATCATCTGATTCTGAGTCAGCTTCATATGTATCAGAATCATCCCATGTAGCCATGAGACTTTTCTTCTTTTCCTTGCCAAACTTATTTTTGGGCTTCTCCTTCTGAAGCTTTGGGCAATCACTTTTGTAGTGCCCTTTCTCGTTACACTCATAGCAGATGATGTCTTTGTTGTTTGGCTTTCTATATCCTGAAGAGCCTTCAGATCTTTTGTGTCCAGAGGAGGATTCTGACCTTTTGTATCTGGAGGAAGATTCATTTTGATTTTCTAATCTTCTGGGATTCCTGAACTTCCTTTGCCTCTGCTTCCACACTTGGTACACCCTTCTGGAGAGAAGAGACAGTTCATCTTCTTCTGATGAGGATCCATCAAAGGTTTCTTCCATAGTCTGCAAAACTTTAGAGTCAGATTTTCTTTTAGATTTTAAAGCTAATGGCTTACCTTGCTTTTGAGGTTCATCTGCTTCTAGCTCTATCTCGTGACTTCTGAGGGAGTTGACAAGTTCCTCCAGAGAGATTTTGTTGAGATCCTTGGCTAGCTTAAGCGCTGTAACCATTGGCTTCCACTGTTTTGGTAAGCTTCTGATGATCTTCTTAACATGAGCGCAAGGGCTTTTGTTTCTTTGACTTGAATGTTGCCTTCATGCGTCATTCTCAGAGAATCAAACATTTTCTTGGCAGTTTCTCTGTTTGATATTTTCTCATATTCTGAATATGAGATGGCGCTGAGAAGAATTGTTCTGGTCTTGTGATGATTTCTGAACTCACGCTTTTGCTGATCAGACATCATTTTCCTGTCAATCTTCTGACCACGTCCATCCACTGGGTGCGTGTATCCATCAGTCACCATGTCCCACAGATCAACATCATGGGCCAGAAAGAAACTCTCAATTCTGTCTTTCCAGTAGTCAAAGTTCTCTCCATCAAAGACTGGAGGTTTTCCACTGAATCTGTCCCTTTCTTCATTGTTGTCATTGCTGATGTTTTGACTTGGTTCTGCCATTGTGTTTTTCTGACGTTGGATCTTGTACTGACACGGTTAAGTGTTAAAGCTCCAAACCAGGCGCTCTGATGCCAATTGAAGATGTGAAAAACACAAGAAGGGGGGGTTGAATTGAAAAACGTAAATCAAAAGGCTTGACAACACAGTATTTTTATCCTAGTTCGTTTGATCTCAAACTACTCCAGTCCACCCGTCAAGGTTATTTCGCCTCTCTCCAACGAGGTCTTAATCCACTATTCTCAAAGGATTACAACAGCTACTTTAACAACTGTTAAAGTCTTCTTGAGTACAACCACAATCCGGTTAATCTCAAGGAACTTCTTTTACAAATGATTAAACAAGTGTGTTGTTGTTTTCTTACAAAACTGTATATCACAACTGTGATAATTACACAAAATAAGCTTGGAATAAAATGAATTTGCTAAAGCTTTGAATATGCTTGGTTTGGATAGCTTGGAAAATGGATGAGTGTGTACGTACGTGCTTCTTTTCACAAGCAGCCCTGTTTATATAGGCAAGCAAGGATACATTGTCCATAAAGCAGGTTTAATGATAATAATGCACTTTCCTTTTATAGAAGATCTTTGTCTGAAGAAAGCCGTTAGCATTTAATTTTGTCTTGAATAATCAGTAACGCTTCAGAGTCTTCTTAGCAAACTTTTTGATAACGCTTCAGAGTGTTGATGACTTGTTAAAGATGTCTTTGATCAGAGTCAGAGTGTATTTGTTTAGGCGCAGATTCTGGTCATCAACTTTCAGCGTATAATCTGGTAGCTTCAGCGTATATCACATATTTCTGATCTTATGATGTTGATTCCATTTTGATGTTGATTCCATCAGAACTTCTGCATATACAAAACATAATTTCTAAGGAGCATAATTGTTCTTTGTATATATCTTTGAAATAATTTATTCTTTGTATTTTGTTATCATCAAAACTCTAATCAAGGGTTGTAGAATCAAACTATGTTCTAACAGTATATTGCAGTAGTCGTCAAAATCGTAAACGATTTGTCCTCTAATCTTATTTATATAGGCGTGGAAATCTTGTCCAACATAAAGCGTGATAATGGATGTTCAATGCTATTTCCATATTGAGAATATTCTTGTCTGAATGAAGCCGTTGCATATGATGCTGTCTTAAATGAAAAGTAACGCTTCAGAACTTAAAATCTTGCATGCTGCAATTGCTTCAGAACATTGATGACTCAGAGATGTGAGAATCTGATGGTATATTAAACTTCTATTCAGAATCAGAGTATTCTTCACTTCAATGCAGATTCTGATCATCATTCTTCAACGCAGATTCTGATTACCTCAGCTTGAAAGCTTCTGTAGCTTAATTTCTGATGTTGTTTCAATCAGAACTTCTGCATACAAAATAACAAAAATTTAGAGTGCATATTTTTTCTTTGTGTTTTTTATCATCAAAACTCTAATTAAGGGTTGTAGACTCAGATATGTTCTAACAGCATCTACTGGTTCAGTTTAAAATCGCCTAAAGATTTATTTTGATTCTTTTCCAGTCAAAGTCAAAGACAAACATCTGCTGGTTCAATTTAAATCGCCCAAAGATTTATTCTGATTCTTTTCTGCTAGACACCTTTTCTGGTTCATATTTGTTCTGATTCTTATCCAGTCAAAGACAAAAACGAGACATTTGTCGGTTCTGTTTAAATCAACCAAAGATTTATTCTGATTATTTTCCAGTAGACACTTTTTCTGGTTTAGTTTAAATCAGCTAAAGATTTATTCTGATACTCCTCAAATACAGTCAAGCATAGACTCGTTCTGATATTTCTATCAATAGTTACTTTGGATGGCATCTTTAATAACTCTCCATCATCTTTCCAAATGGAATCTTTAAGCCTATTCCTGGTATAATCAACAAACAGTTTTACTTCATGCACAAACGAGTGAAAATTTCTGGGCACTTAAGTGTTCAATCATCTTCCACCTTTAAGTTGCGAATGGCAAAAAAGCCAATCTAACTCTTTAGGTTTAAGAAGATTGAATAGGGGCAGCTGTTGTACCCCAAAATTTTCCATCTCTTTTCTCAAGACATTTCTCAAGGGTTCTCAACGATTTAATCAGACAAGTTCACCTCCTAAGCACTGAGTCCACAAATTAGGGTTTTGATTTTCTCAAGGACAATTTGACTTTTGATGCCTCAAACAACTTTCATGGTTCATTATAGGTCTCCAAGAATGCATGCCCAATTTCAAGTCTTACATCACAAATTGCTCAGATGACTTAAAAGCAGTTGTATTGGGTAAAAAGTCAACTAATACAAAAAAAGAAGTAAAACTTTGACTTTTTGGTCAACATTACATTCCAAAGATTAAAACTCATCAAGACATTCAAAAAATATCAAACTTCATCATCAAGAATCAAGAAAGTCAACAAAAAGTAAATATTTCCAAGACTTAGAAAAATTCTATGTGTTTTCATCCTTGATAATTTCATTACTTCATGACATTTTTTCACCAAGATGCAAGACGATTCAAAGAAAACTTTCAACATGAAAGTTGTAGATATTGATGAATTCTACAACTTTGTATTAGAGGGTTTTGTCCAAAAAATGCTTAGATTTGAAGATATAGGCTCATGAAGTCATGGAATTTTTTTATAAACACTTAGAGAAATTTTCAACAAGTTTGGTCAAATTTTTGTCCCAACTTCTTTGCCAATTTTCATCAAGTTCCAATTTTATTTAGCCAAAGTGGTCAACATGAAAGTTATGGACACCATTTCAATATTTCCAAAACATCCAAGAGCATGAATTTATCACACTTGAGCTAGGAGATTCAAAGGCATGAAGTTGGGCATCCATTCTTGAATTACAAGTCATTTTGGTGAAGAACACATAATCCAATCTGCATGTTATGTTGCATAGTCTTGCTTTGCAGGCCTTTTAATTAGCAAATATTACCATAATTTAATGTTTACACAAAGTTTGAGCTATGGTCCATTTGATTTAAGCATTGTCCAAATGATTTTTCCATTTTTGGCACATAGTTAACATTGCCATTCTTGCAAAGTAGCTTTAATCACAAAGTCAACTCTTCTTGAGCCTCTAACTTGTTCCTTCTACACACACTCAACATACAAAATCAGATAAAGCATGCTTAAAGAATCCAACAACTCTATGAAGAAAAGTACAAAGCATTGGAACTATGATCTTCAAGTTTGCTTCATTTACAATCCAACCTAGCCACAACATGTGATCTTGCAAATCTTATCAACCCTTGTCTTAAAACCTCTTTCCTATGAATAGACAGATCATTTGCAAGATAAAAAGAGGTGAACAAGCCCTCAAAACCCCTTTACTCTCAAAAAATCAGAATTTTCCACAAAACCTCCATTTTTGAGCATTTAAGTCCAAACCTTTGAATCTCTCAAACCTTGTAAGTTTTGCCTAAACAAATCATCCAAATACTTCACATACATCATATAGAAGTTGTTCAAACACAAGAACAACTTCTGTAACATCATTATCACCATCTTCCAAACTAAAAAATAGTACCTTGTAACTTGACTTGGTTGGAGTGATTCAGCAACTTTCAGCATAAAGTGAGGATTGACATAGCTTCAAGAAGGTCCAAGGGAGCTTAATCAATCATAATATTGCACCTGGAATAGCTAGAAGAGGCTTCGGACTTCTCTCCAAGAGAGGTAAGTTTCCTCAAACTTTGATATCTTAATCCATACATCATTTATTTTTGTTTTCAAAAGAATAAAATAGGATAAATCAAGGCATAAGAGTGCAAATATCCAAAATCCCAAAAAATGCTTCAGGAGCCCTGACACGGGCGACCATGTCACCTGAAACAGGCCATGTCAAAGGGGAAGACAGGAAATAGAGCCAGGGCAGAAGTTAACATGGGCGCCCGTATCACACGACACGGCCCGTGTCAATTTAGCTGGGACTAAAAAATGCACAAGAAGCAATAGTAGATTCTGACACGGTTGTCCGTGTTCGCTGACACGGCCCGTGTCAGCTCAGTCATTAAAATTCCTAATTTTGAGATTTTAAGGTTACTTGGGACATATTTCATTTCTTGGAGATGGCCTAACACTATACAAAAACTTTTTCTAGATAAAATATTCAAGTTATTTTCTAGAATAATTGACATCATTAGACTTAGGTTTTACTTTTAATTAATTAACTCCATTTGTAATTAAATTAACTACAAAACCTTTTCTATCAAAAAACCCTAAAAAGCAATCTTTTTTCTTCATCTTTACATTTTTGTACATTTTATTATTTCGCGCTACAATTTATGTGATTGTCAAAGCCTTGTAATAGTAATTAGGGTTTATTTTTACTTGTCATCCCCATTTGTAAATTTGTATCCCCCATCCCCAAAAGCATTGTAATTGCGTAGGACATTTTAATTTTGCATCTTATCGCTTTCCATATCATTTCTAGTAATTAGGGTTTGTATGGCAAGATTTAAAATCAAACATTAGACAAACCTAATTCGAGATAATATACTTGAAATAAACACCTTGCACACTTGCACCTCTAGGGTAACCCACACTTGTTGCCTCGGATAAAAATAGTCATGTCCCTCGAACGTGAGATGTTTTAGAAAAATACCCTCGATTAAAAGATCATAGTCCCTCGATGACCCTTCAAAGTTGCCTTCGGTTAATGATCTTAGTCCCTTATGACAAATTGCTAAAACATTCTACAAGTTGCCTTCTATGACTATACGATGACCAACACCCGTCCCTTCACATCCAATGATGTGGCTCCTTATCAACCAAATGGTAAAATAACACTATCTAAAGGAGGAGGAAAATAACAAAGACTTTTTGAGTAGGTAGATTGCTCGTAATTACTTGCTCACAAACATTTCAAAATCAACAAATTTCAATACACTAACACTTTCTTGAAATATTTTCAAAGTCAATACTTTGTATGCATTTTTATAGAGCCGAGAATCATTACAAAGTTTGCCCAACGACGGCACTTTTTCAAAATATTTTCTAACAAACACATTCACAAAAGCATTTCAAAAGTGATCAAGCAATTAAGAGCCCATAGATAACTACAGATGAAAAGGGTGCTAACACCTTCCCTTTTCATAACCTACCCCCCGAACTCAAGAAAATTCTCAAAATTTCTTTCCTGTTCTTTTCATCCTTTCCTTTATTAGATAAAAGAAAAGCTGATGGCGACTCTTGCTATCCACAACAATTGCGATAAAACGTAAAACACCAAGTTAGTTCTCCCATTGTATCACAGAACCCATGTCAGCCTCTATTTCTTGCTTCTAATCACGCTTCCATGCTGGTGTTTTTACACGGGCCATGTCATGTAACACGTTAACCCGTGTTGTGCGAAACGGGAACCCGTGTCAGCATCTGTAACTTTGCTTTCTCGCGCTCGAGTGCAATTGGTTTTACACGGGTCGTGTCAGGCGACACGACCTCCTATGTCAGCCCCTAGTTTCCTTGCCTCCCAAGTCTTCCCCCTGACACGGCCCGTGTCAGGTGACACGGCCACCCATGTTAGGGCTCCTGTAGCACTTCCCCTGAAACTCTGAGTTCTACACTTTTCTTCCCAGATTTGTCCTGTTTTATTCTTTTGAACATGAAAACACTAAAACACAAAACCAAACCATAAAATGCGGTAAAATAAAATGAAAAACTTGTCAACTAAAAGAAACGATAACTAAAATAAATGCTAAATACCTGTGTAGAAACCATTGATCAGTCATCCACAAATGATTCGTGTGGAAGTGATTCATGTGATGATGATGAAAGTTCGAATGAATATATGGGGTTATTTGTAAGAAAGTGTCATAGGTATCTCCTAAAGAATGAAGTCCAACATTCGGATAAGAACCTCATCAATAATAGATATAAATCTAAACCCTCAAAGCAAGATGAAAGTAAGAAATCTAAGTCAAAAGGATCATGTTACAATTATGGAAAACCTCGTCACTACAAACCGGGTTTCCCATTGCTCAAGAATGACAAAGGAGACAAATATCAAAAGAGATCAAATAAAACTAGGAGAGCTCATATTATGTGGGAGAGTGATAGTGGAGCTTCAAGCAAATTCGACTATAGTGATGAAGAAGAAACAATTAACCTTTGTCTTATGGCTCATCAAAAGAAGAAAAAGAATGTAAGTCATTCTAAATATGATCATGTTGATGAAATTTCTTACATTTAATTGCAAAAAGCCTTTGATACTCTACATAATAAGTCTAAGGAAGCTTTTAAATAATTGGCTTCAAATAAGAAAAAAATTTCATACCTTGAGAAAAAGGTTTCCGATTCGGAAAAGGAATTGGAAACTCTTAAGGAATATATGGTAGAAGCTATCAAAGGCAAAAGGTAAATGACTTTTGGTTTTCATGGACTGAATGTGAAACTTGTCATATTTGGAAAAGAGAGGTTATAACTCTTAAAGCTAAACTAGACAAGGCTTTACAACCTAAAACTACTTATGCTATTGATCGATCAAATTTTAGAAGTAGCATGAATAATCCTTATCAAAAATACACTTATGAGATAAGGGATCAATCTATAAAAAGTAATTCTCCTCAAACTTTGACTTGCCTATATTGTTGCAAGAAGAGTCATACCATTGGTAAATGCCGCTTTAGGGGATTTTTGGTTCCTTAGGGCATTTTCAAATGGTTGCCCAAATGCAACCCTAGTATCACTCACACACAAGGACCCAATAAAAATTGGGTACCTATTTCCCTTGTTTAAATTTGTAGGTGGAATGTCTTGAGACTACTGATGGGAAAAATAGCAAGTGTGTTATTTTGCCTCTTGTAGTAATAATAGGGAAATTCCCCGAATGTCGATTTTAAGGACTTCATACAATTATCGAGTTCAATTCATGTTTAATAAAACAAAAAACTTAATATGGGGTTTTGTTTGGTTATTTTTATTGTAAAATAAACAGAAATATAAATTGGCTTTTTCATAGATATGAGAAGCATGCTAGAGTAATGTGTATAATTTTCCTTGTACAACCTTGAATCCTGATCTCTTCAATAAATTTATATCCTTCAATTACCATCCCTTTAGGTTATCTTCCCCTAAGTCCTTAGTGGGAAAATCATCGAACCTTTATCCTAAATCCTAAGTCCTTAGAGAATTATGATGAAATCAAGCTTTTATTTTATCATGGATTAAATCTGGTAACTATAGGTATCCCTAGTCCTAAGTGATATCTACTATAGTCTAATTGTACAAAAACCTTAACAACCGTGTTCCAACTGATTGTTAACCGTAAATCAATCCTAATTTTTTTTGTTAGGAAAGCATAAAAACATTATACAATTAAATTGAATAGCAAAGACTATTGTATTAAATAAATTCAAGAATCAAAATCGTTTACAGAGTCAAATCAGGGACAACCCCTAGCATGGGAGGTTTAGGTACTCATATTGTTCAAAATAATAACAAGATAAAAATTATAAATTAAAAGTAATTGGATAGCTTCGATCTTCAATTGCTTCCACTCATGAGAATCTTCTGCTCTCAAAAAACCTTGATCTCCCCAATCTTTAGTCATGAGAACTATTCTTCGCTACCAAAAAGTCTCATAATTTCTCTTAAAAACTTGGCTAAATAGTGAACAATCCATTTGTCTCGGTCAGAAATGCCCAAAACACCCCCCTTTGGGTCCCTAATAGTGAAAAATCATGAAAGCACTCAAAATCTACGTCAATGGCCAACACGGCCCGTGTCAGGTGACATGCCATCCGTGTAGGCCTTTTGGTAATTTATTTTCCAACTTCTGGTTCAGGCATCCTGACACGGGCCATGTTAGGTGACACGGGCACCCATGTCAGCCCCTGATTTTCCTCTTTGGCAATAGCGTTCATCCTGACACAGCCCGTGTCAGGTGACACGAGTGGCCGTGTCAGGCACCCTATATAATGGTTTTTAAGACATCCTCTGAAACTCCGAATTTGCACTTTTCGCACCGATTTTCCTGGTTTTATTCCTCTGAGCCTGAAAACAACAAAATACACAACCAACATATAAACCATAGAAGAATGAAATAAAACACTTGACAAAATAAAGAAACTATAACTAAAATAAATTGTAAATAAAAGTGGAAAAACCACTTATCCACTACAGAGAGAAGACGGTTTCTCGATAGTGGATGCTCAAGGCATATGACGAGTTACATCTCCTTATTTTTTTACTTTGCGGCTAAAAAGAAAGGATTTGTAATCTACGGTGATAATAACAAGGGAGCTATACTCGACAAAGGTAGTGTAGATAATCCCTCTTCTAGTACCATCTCTGATGTCCTTTTAGTTGAAGGTCTTAAACACAATCTTATTAGCATTAGCCAATTGTGCGACAAAGGATACAAAGTCTCCTTTTTAAAAGATTATTGTATATTTGAAAACGATGATAATAAAGATAACGTATTTAAGTGATTGAGGGTAAATAATGTATACATGCTTGACTTGAATGAAGTATCGTTGACCGGTACTAAATGCCTAGTCTCCATGAGTGATGACTCTTGGCTTTGGCGTAGGTGTTTAGCACATGTTAACTTTGACTTTCTAAATAAAGTAGTTTCAAAATATTTATTAGTCGATTTACCCAAGATATAATTTTCTAAAGATCACTTATGTGATGCGTGTCAAATAGGGAGAAAACAAGGATCTCGTTTAAATCTAAAAACATTGTTTCTACATCGACACCCCTTGAACTTCTTCATATGGACCTTTTTGGACCATCTAGAATAAAAAGTCTAGGTGGAAACTACTACAGTTTTGTTATTGTAGACGACTACTCTATATTTTATTGGACTATTTTCTTAGCAAGTAAAAGTGACACTTTTTCGGCATTTGAAAAGTTTGCCAAGATCTCTCAAAACAAATTCAACACTAGCATTGTTACTTATCCGAAGAGATCACAGAGGTGAATTTGAAAACCACCTCTTTGAAGAATTTTGTGAAAAATACAGTTATTATCATAATTTTTCCTCCCCACGAACTCCACAAGAAAATGGAGTGGTGGAACGTAAAAATCGTGTTTTAGAAGAACTCAGAAGAACTATGATCAATGAACACGATCTTCCTAAATATTTTTGGGCTGATGCCATAAATACAGCATGTTATGCATTGAATAGTATTATAATACGTCCTATTATTCTTAACAAAACTCCCTATGAACTTTTAAAAGGTAGGAAGCCCAATACTTCACACTTCCATGTTTTAAGATGTAAGTGCTTTATGTTAAACAATGTTTAAGAGAATCTTGGTAAGTTTGACTCAAAAGCCGATGAAGGTATCTTTCTCGGATACTCTCAATCAAGCAAAACATATAGAGTATACAATAAAAGGTTACATATCATTGAAGAATCTGTGCATGTTTCTTTTGATGAATCTTATTTTAAATCGATCAGAAAAGTTGTTTTTTATGGTGCAGGTGTATCTTCAGAAAGCATACTAAAATATCCTAAAGAAACTGACTCTAAACCTATAATAGTTGAGGAGAAGCTGGATCAAGTAGTCGAAGTAAGAGAGGAAGATCATCTAAGTAATGAAAGTGATCTTCCTTTGGAATGGAAAGCATCTAAGGATCATCCCATCGATAATATTCTAGGATATATCTCAAAGGGAGTTACCACACGGTCTAAGATAATTAACTTTTGTTATCATTTTACTTTCGTCTCTCAAATTGAGCCTAAAAACTCCAAAGACGCCTTACTCGATGAACGTTGGTTTTTAGCTATGCAAGAGGAACTAAACCAGTTTACGAGAAATGAGGTTTGGGACCTTGTCCCTCCTCTGTGAGACCATCGAGTAATTGGTACTAAATGGGTGTTTAGGAACAAATTAAACAAAAATGGAATAATAACTTGCAACAAGGCTCGTCTTGTTGCTCAAGGGTATAACCAAGAGGAAGACATCGATTATGAGGAAACTTATGCTCTGGTTGCCTGACTCAATAATATACACCTTTTTCTTGCCTATGTGTTGTACCCTAATTTTTGCCTCTAAGATCCTTTCATCATACCATATTTATTCAATCACAACAAGATCACATTAGGGCTTTTGGCTCTCCTCCCTATCTTTAGCTTTGCTCTTTGAGGAATCACCAAGCAGCTTGACTTGTTTTTATTTTGTGATCATGCAGGTTTTGTTTTGACTTTCCTTTTAATTAATAAAATGCAATGTTGGTTTGTCTTACTTGTTATTAATGTAAGTAAAGGCAATGTGGCTTAGCAAGTTGATCCATGGGTTCATGAGTTTATTTCCATGCCCTAGTCAATAAATCTTGAGAAATTCAAACCTCACCATTGAAGTTGTTTTGGAAGATATAGCATGGAAAGTTTTATTTTGGTTCACCATATTTCAAAGTTATCAAGATTGATTCAAAAGTACAAGGGGTTGGTTGAAGAAGTAGTTATGGTTGGACAAGGCCTTGTTCCCATTGGTCATAAGTGAATATTTTTCTCAATTCTCAAGATATGGAAGTGGTTTTGGTTGCTATGAGTTATAATTATCATCCTCAACAACTTATATCTACAAAGCAAAAGTGTTAGTACATGAAGGTTGTTTAAAATTATCAAAGTTCCCCAAAGAATTTTCTTGATCTAGGAGCTAGGGTTTTGAACTTCAAAGAATTATTTCTTGCTCATCTTTTGTTATTTTTGAGTGATTCCAAAAACATACTTCTCTTAAAAGGGTTATTAACAAATCATTCAAAAGTTTCAAGGATTTTTAATGTGGAAGAAACTTGATGATGAAGAAAGATTACAAGTCCTTCAGATGAACCCCCAATTTCCCATGTGTGACTTCAAATGATCATAACTTGGTCAATTTTTGTTTCCTTGAGCCCACTATTTTTCCATAATGATCTTGAGGATGTGAACTTTATTCCTTCTTTTATGTGCAAAGTGAGAAAATGGATGGAAGATGCCCTAAGGATACTAAAGATTATAGGTCATTTAATGATATTTTGCTAACATCAACAATTCATAACTCTCTCAATTTTTGGAATTTTGAATGGTTCACGTTTCAAAATGTCATTCAGAAGGTCTATTTCATGTCATCCTTTTCGGTCAAGAGCAAATTCCAAGAAGAAGGCCATGTTTGGATGCAAAACATTATAGGTCACTTTTGAAGAAAAACTTGAAATATTACTAAGTATGGAAAGTCAACCTCTTTTTCCCAACTTTGACTCATTGCAACTTTCAGCTCAGACATCCATTTGATTCCATTATTTTCCCATTGCAAAGATTGTAATCTCATCTTTCTAAAGCATCAAGAGCCATGCCTTAAGACCCCTTGAGCTGAGAATGCCATTTTTTCAAAAGTGGTAACTTGGAATTGAAGTTTCATCAGAATTTGAATTTCATGTTACAACTTCTAACCTTTAAATTATCACGCGTTTTAGGTCTAAGCGTGATTAGCCAACTTTCCCAAGTGGATTAGTTCATTAAAACGCGCGTTTTGGTTAAGTTTTGACAAAAGAGAAGTCACACTTTCTTCATGATGCAGACCCACACGAATTCCCTCCAAATTGCATCATTCATCCTTCCTTTTGATCCCATTTGTTTCTCATATAAATACATGAGCTATCCCATTTGCTTTCTCAAGCTTGAACAACCAAAATAACCCTGCCAAACTGGCTCCATAACTCACTTTTCTACAACTTCGAAATCACTGTTTAAGCCTTTTTAAATCCATTTTTTCTATCAATTCACCTTCCTCGATCTTCCCTGAAGCTAACAGAAGAAGAATTGATCCTTGAAACCTTCTGAATTGATATGACCAAGTCCATTTACAGAGCTCTGCAACTGAACTTCAATATGTAGATTTCTCCATCAATTCTTCCAAACTTTGATATCATTGTGAAGCTCTCATTGCCCTGATTCTAGTCGCAACACTTGCTTTTAACTGGAAACACGTTTTGACCATGAAATTTCAAATCCATTTTCAAAACTTCTCTTCCAAATTGCTTGAGTTACAATCTATATAAATTTTTCACAAAGGTATGGTTGTCTTCATCTTGATGAGACGAAGCGAATGACATAGGTCTGAGCTTCTGATTTTACAATTTGAGGGACCTGTGTTTCACGTTCGCTGAAGGTTGAAGATGACCATTGTGTCATCTTCCAACCAATGATGGCGTGTGTTGTACCCCAAAATTTTCCCTCTCACTTATCAAATATTTTTTCACAGAGATCTCTCTTGGTTCAAGATTGCACTAGGGTTGATCAACTCAAGACACCTCCTTAAGCATTGATGACTAAAATTAGGGTTTGAGATTGCACAAGGATAATTGAACTTTCAATGCCTCATATGACTTTCATGGATCTTTATGGACCCCCAAGATTACTCATGTCATGTTTCAAGCCTTGGATCACACTTTTGCTCAGTCAATTGAGCAGTTGACCTAAAAATTAGTTGTATTGGGGAAAAAGTCAATTGGGGTCAATTTACAGTCAAACTTCATAATTTTTTATCCACATAAACATTATAAACTCATATGTATCATTTGATCAAGTTTGGACCATAATTCTTCAAGAAATTTGATCAAATCATCAAAAGGGAAAAATGGTCAAAATTAGGGTTTTGACTGAGGAAAGGCAATTTCAGATTTTTGACCTAGCAAATGGTTAAATGATTTGAGACATGATATCAAGAGTTAAATTTCATAGTTTTGACCTAATGGCATGACCCAAAACATTGCTCAAGATCAATTGGGTTGATCGTGAATTTCCAGTCAACTAATCAAAAGTCAATTGTACACTGAAAAGTCAAACTTTGACTTTTTGGTCAAAATCAAGTGTCAAAGATCACAATTCATCAAAACATGTCAAAATATGAAACTTATTCATCAATAAATCAAAAATTAAAGATTTCATTTTGAAAATTCAAAGTTTTCTAACTTAGAAATTTTTCTAAGTGTTTAAAACTTCATGTTTTTTCACAACTTTGAGCCAATTTTTCACCATGATGCAAGATGATTCAGAAGAAAATTTCAACATGAAAGTTGTCCATCTCCATGAAATATATAACATTTCTTTACACAACTTCTTCTAAAAGTGCTTATATCTCAAGTTATTAATTCATAAAGTCATTGTCTTGATATTAAACACTTAGTGAAATTTTGCCCTAGTTTTGGTCAGGATTTTGACCTAACTTCTGACTCAAGTTTCACCTAGTTCCAAGTGGAATTTTCAAAATTGATTCAAAGAGGGGTTGTAGAGCACATTACAAGCTTTCCAAAATGTCTAAGAACTCCTTTATATAATTTCTGAGCAAGGGAAATCGAAGGTCAGAAGTTGGGGTTTCAAGTTATTTTGTAAGACATATTTTGTGATGAACATGAACCAAATCCATAGTCATGTTGCATAATCCTCACTTTACAGGCCTCAAACTTGTTTTTAACTCCATAATTAATGGTTTACACAACTGATTATGTCCTTATCCATATGTTTCAAGCTTTGTCCAAATCAATTTGCCATTTTGGGGAGAAAGTAATATATCCATTCTTGTAAAGTAAGCTTTATGCACAAAGTCAGCTTCTTGAGCTCCCAACTTGTTCTCCTTGATTACACTCCATCCAAAAAGTTAGAGGTATTGTGTTTAAAGTTGTTAACATATCTATGAACCAAGTACAGGGCATGGAAACTTGAATTTCTCAAAAAAATCACATGTTATATATAAACTTGTGATTTTGAATTTTGATCAACACAAATCTCCAAACTTGTTGCTTATAAATAGTCACTATTTGTGAGCTAGGACACGAGCTGAAGCACCCTGAAACACTCTCAAACTCCCTCTAGCCAGAAATTGCACAAAAAACTCCATTGATACACAGTTCTGACCTTTAACTTGTATCTCTCACTTCCCTCATGTGTTTTCCCTCAAATTCATTCCTAAAGCTTCCTTACATCAAATATAGGCCATCCTTGTCCTTGGTTTGGAACTGTAACATCTCCATCACCATCCTCCATAACCAAAAATAGAGGTCTGGAAATTGACTTTTCCAGACCATTCTAGCCATCCATTTCTCAAGCAAACTATTGCATTAGCTTCCTGGGAACTCGAGGAAGCTAACCTGATCATTGCAGCACCTTGAATCAAGCTCATTTGTATTTCACGATTTCCAATTTTGAGGTGTTTTTCTTGAACTTCTATCTTCATATATAGGAATTGTTAGGCTTACATTTGTGAATATAAAATGTGGACATCATTGCCCTGAAACTATACATGTCCATAGATTTCATTTATTTTGATTGAGCTAGGAGAATTTTGAGTTTGAACTTTCTGAAATATTTAGGTCAGAATTTGGTACTTTCAAAAATTCTCATTCATCTTTGATTTATAGCTTATGATATTTATATGGTTGGATTCATATGAAAAAATGGAGTAACTTTCATGTTTACATTTTTGCAAATGGTTGAGAAATGAGCAAGTTGCAGAGCTTCTGGCTGGAGGTTGAAGATGATGTGTATTTAGGGCAGGGTTTGTGTTATATATTTATCATTTCATACAAGTTAACGGATGTATCACCATCCCAGTGGTTAAAGCGTGCGCTTGTCACTACGAGGTCCTGAGTTCGAGCCCCAGCGTGACCTTTTTTGCTTTTTCACATTTTTTCTCACATTTTTTTGCTCTTTTTGCAGTGCTTGGGACTCCTCTTGTTGGGCCTGACCTTTTTCTCACAATACCCCCCTGTTTCATTAATCCACCTCCCGGACTTATTTATTATTTTATTTTATTTTTTTACTTTTTTATCTTTTATTTATTATTATTATTAATATTATTATTATTATTATTATTATTATTATTATTATTATTATTATTATATTCATTAATAATGAAAAATCCAAAAATGTTTTATTTATTATTTACACTTATTTATTTTATTTTCTTATGAAACAAAGATACTAAAAACATTTTCTTTTAACAAATTAATTTCTTTTTTTAATAATCAATATTTAGACTTAAGTTTAATTATTATATTATTTAGTTGTAAATTAAAATTAACTTAGAATTTAGGTTTCTCTTAATTAATTAATTTTCTCATTTTTATTTTTATCAATTTAAAACCTTTTTCTTAAAAACCCTGAAAATTATTTTTTAACTTAATTTATTTCTTAATTAGTTTAAACCTAATTATGTTTAAATTTTCATTAATCATTTTCTTTAATTTGGTCAAGACTAAAACCTTTCACAAAATAACAAAAAAAAAATCATTTTCTTTTTTACATTTGCATTCTTGCACTTTATTTATTTATTTATTTTGTACATTTATTCAAAATTCAATATGGTTGTAATATTTATGTAGATTTAAATTCTTGAAATATTCTCCATTTTTAAATTTGTATACCCCCTCCCCTAAATGATGTAATAGCGTAGTAATTTTAAATTCCTCAATTTATCGCTTTATATACAAATGCTAGTAATTAGGGTTTTATATGGAAAGACTAAAACCAATCAATAGCAAATCCTAATCAAAGACAAATCAATCATGAAAATCAATACACTTGCACACATACACCCCTAGGATAAATCCACTTGGTTGTCTTACAAAAATGGCCATATTAGCATGTGAGGTATCTTAGCAAAGACAAGCAAAATACAAGATCATAGTCCCTCGATGACGCTATTTATGTTGCCTTTTCAAAATGATCTTAGTCCCTAAAAAAATGCTAAGATACCTTGCAATGTTGCTAATCGTGATTATACGATGACCCACGCCTGTCCCTTTTACATTCAAAGACAGGATTACTTACCAAATTAATGGTAAGATAACAATGTCAAAGGAAAAATGAAATGAACATGAAAGACTTTTGAGTAGGTAGAAAGTTCTTAGTTACTTGCTCAATTTCAAAAGAAAACATCCTTGCTATTTTCAAAAACAAACACCTACATTTTCAAAACACCTTTCAAACTTGAAAACATTTTTAAAATATCAACACCTTTGTATACATTCTTACGAACGAGAATCATTACAAAGTTTTCCTAAACAATGACCTCTTTTAAAAAATACTTTCAAAACCACGCAAAGTACAATTTCAAACAAAAGCAAGTGATCTAGCAAGTAACTAAGAGCTCATGGAAAACCATGGATGAAAAGGGTGCTAATACCTTCCCCTTTCATGATCTACCCCCCGAACTCAAGAAATAATCTCAAAGGTCTTTCCTGTGCTTTTTCACCTCTCCTTTTGGATAAAAGAAAAGTCGGTGGTGATTCTTGCTAACTGCAAATTTGCGATTAAACGCAAAACACCCAAGTCAGTTCTCCCACCGTATCACAGTGTGCCATTTATTTGTTTTTTTTAAATTTGATTTTATATGTGATTCAATGCTTTATTCAGTAATGACCATGATATGCACAGCGCACCAGATCCCTTGGATTTGATTACTTACGCGTTTTGACTCTCATCCATTGGTCCACATTTTTTGACTTTATTTTATTTTTTGATTTTTATATTTAAATTGTTTTCAGCTTCAAAAAATCATAGAAAATTCATTTTAAGTCCAAAAAATCTGAAAAAACTATGAAAAATATTTTTCATTTTTCTCTTTCTGATTTTTATTTTTTTACAATTTTATTTTGTGTTTTGATATTTTTTATAAATTTTCACTTTATTTGAATTGTTTTAAATGTTAAAAAAATACTTTTATGTATTTTTAAATTCTAAAAAAAATATGGAATGATCCAGTGATATTGTGACAAATATTGGTCACCTCATTTATTTTTTATTTATGACTTTGTTATTTTTTTTATCATTTTTGGTTTATTTTACTCATTTCTTTTAATTTTAAAAATATTTTTACTTTAAAAAATTACCAAAAATTTTATAAAAATATTTGAGTCTATTTCTAATTTTTCTATGATCTTATTTCTTTTTTATGAATCAATTTGAATAAAGGTTATACTTTTTCCTTTATTTTCATTTCTATTCATTTAAAACCCTTTTCAACATATATATTAAATGTTATATTATTTTGTGATTATTTTCTGGCTGATCTTGGATTAAATTTTTGATCATGAACTTTGTTAACATCATTGGATCCATGGTGTTGAGTCTATCTCCATAAAAATGGATGAATGATTTTAATAATAGTTTGATTAAATTTTAATTCAAATGTGGTTTGTATATTCTTTCCCATCCTTCTTCATCTCATTCCTTTCTTATTGCACTAAGTGTTATTGGAGCATGATCTCTATATCATGTCTCAAAACAAATGGTGCATAGATTGCTATTGACCGACCTCAAAATAGGTGTGACTTCTATATAAGTCCACTTACGATTGCTTAACATAGCGCTAAACTTTGTCCCGATACGAATAAATGATCATTCGTGGCCCAAACCTAAGGTTGCAAGCCTAAGTATGTTAATTTGATCTCTTTGATCCAATAACCTTGAGATCTATTGTGTGGAGGCTTTGGTTCTACCAATCCTCTAATGGATCTTCATCAATTTTTGTTAACGCGGATCACTTAAACATCGCTGATCATTAAATGGTACTTTTGAGGATTCCAAAATGGATGATATACTTGAAAAAAAGTAAATGCAACTTGTTGTGTGGAGGCTTTGGTTCTACCAATCCTCTAATGAGTTCCAAATGCAAATCTCAAGATGGTCATCCAACTAACCACTAATAATTGACTTTATTTTGTGTTTTTTATTTTATGCTCTTTTATTTTATGCACCATTTACTTTAGCATTTACATTTCATGCCATTTTTCATCTTTGCTCATTTGAGCATTTACTTTCTTGTCATTTTTATTTTTCTCACTTGAGCTTTTATTTTTATAAGACACCTAATAATCAACATAAACCATAAAAAACTTTAATGATACTTAGACTATTTGGTTACCATCCTTGGCTTTATGGAGTATCGGACTTCTTGGACTTAGGATTAGAAACATTGGCCTATGTTGGAGACCTTGTGACCTTAATTAATATTTTGTCTGGACTTCTTGAGGTTTACCTCAAGACATTGGGTTGTTTGTTTGTTTTGTGTGCAGGTTATTGTGATTACATACTTTGTTTGTAATCTGGAATTCACCCGTATACAGTCGTTACTCTGCCCACTTTTTGTGAAGACTTAATACAGTTGAAGTTTATTTCTTTCAAGAGGTTTAGTATCTTTGCTTGCTTGGTTTCAATCCAAAGAATTGGAATTCTATGTTGACTCATAATGTCAAGTATTAGCTTCTTGTTCGTTAGATGGTTCTTATCCCTATCTTTTACCTTATGCTTTAGGATGGTCTCTTCTTCTCCTCCCATCTTCTTTAATTTCAAAAATCTTCTCTCGCCTTTTGAAAACTATTCTTGTTTTTTAAATTTGAATCACTTTCATAATAAAATTGGACCTAGGCCCATGCATTTTCAAAACCTTTTCATAAATAAACTTCAATCAATTTAATAATACCTTGACATTTTTTTGTGAGAAGACTAAAAGTCAATCAATCTCATTTCAAACCATTTTTCCACTTTGGCTTTTTATTTTTAAACCTTTCTCAAAAGATTGGACTCTTATTAATCCTTGTAGCGATGCAAACAACTCTACTTCTATAATATGCAGTGAAGAGAGATATTTTCCACTTGGGTGTTGAGTGAGGCATTGTTGATTTTTAAAGACCCAAGCCATATCCTCCACTTTGAGATGATGCAAATTCTCCTTTCTCATGATTTTGGGTAGTAAGTATGTTTTCCACACAGACAATGACGATGATGTCTTATCTCATAAAATTAACCAACACACTTGTGTTTCAAAAATTTTTAAAGAGGAACTACGTGTACCCTTATCCTCTATTTCACGAAAGGTGGTACATAGGCACTAAAGGTTTGCAACCGCGGCGGGTGGAAAAATCATAAAAAATACTTCTTTTCTCACCTCCACCATCTATTTTTATACAATATTTTATAGCCAAAATATACAGATTTTACAAAGAGGTTCATGCGGAGTACCGTAGATGTTTAGGGTGCTAATATCTTCCCTTTTCATAATCAACACCCTTACCTTGAATCTTTCCCCTTCATTTTGGGTTACTTGCTATTTTCCAATTCCTTTGGAAACAATAAAGCGCAGTGGCGATTTTTATTTTGATCTGTATAACTCTAGTTAATCTAATGACTTAGTCTTAAACATTTCTACCGCTATAGAAAAAATGGCGACTTTACTAGGGAAAGATTGACCTCTTGCTGGTCCATCCCTAAGTGGGTTAAACCTATCTTTGTTTATATATGTATATGTGCTATTGTTGTTTATGTGTTATATTATTTGTTGTATATATGTTTTCCTGGATTTTCCTGGTTTTCAGGTTGCTTGGTGATTACTTATAAGTCCTATACCCAGACTTGGGAAAACTTTAAGATAGGACGGGCAGTATAGTCATGTTAACTTTGAGGGAGTAATCCAAAAAAAGGAGGCATGAGATCCCCCACTCAGTGGAGGCTCCTTTGACTGTAGTGTCATTTACCAAGTAATCGGAAAGACGTACTGATTTTGACCTGGGAGCCTGCTGAAGCTGTGGACCGTAGAATACCTAACCCATCTTGGCCTTTTAGGTGTAGTGCGGAAGCTATGACAGAGTAAATCGGAAATAGTTGTCACGCGATACTACGCTCGGACGAGTTTTTCTTGAGAGTATTACTAATTAGCGAGGTAATCGGGAAGATGGTAATATCCGAAGGAAGGATGTAGACTCTGGGAACCTCTAGAACCTTGTTCAGTAGGTGATAACCTTTAAACCATAGCTTATGGGTAGTACCTTCTACCTCATGCTCGTGACGTTGAACCTATGAACCCTATGTTTGGGATCTTGTATGTGATTGTTGCATCATGCATCCATGCACTCATAAGCATCTTTTGAAGAAATTTTATTTCAAGGGACTTGAATGTTGACCATTTGTGAATATCTCAGGTACCTTTTGACCATGGATTCTGGAAAAAGAAAGACCGGAAAATACAGTTTCAAAGATCCAAAGATAAATGAGTTGATCAATCTAATTCTCGAGATTGACTATTCTGGAGATTTTTGGAAGAAGTATGGATCCATCATTCCTCTCTTAAAGCTTAGGATGAAGGAGGGTATTCTCTCAACCTTGGTCCAATTCTATGATTTGCTGTATCATTGCTTTACTTTCCCTGACTATCAGTTGATGCCTACACTAGAGGAGTATTCTTATCTGTTGGATTTACCTATTACCGATTGTGTTCCTTTTACTGGTTTGGAGGGTAAGACAAAACCACACGAGTTTGATGCTTTGATCAATCTAGGGAAGTCTGAGGTTGAAGCCCAAATGACTACTAAAGGATGGATTGGAGGATTACCAGCTCAATTCTTATTGGAGAAAGCTCGTTACTTTGCCAGGATGAAGAGTACAGTCGCTTTTGAGGCCATCTTTGCTCTACTTGCTTACGAGTTGTTTTTATTTCCTTATGTGGACAAGTTTGTTGACGTTAATGCTATCAGGATCTTCACGATTGGAAACCCAGTTCCTACAATGTTGGGTGATTCTTATTACTTTATTCATCTTCGGAATTCTTATCATGAGGGGATAATTATCTATTGCACGCCTCTGTTGTATCGGTGGTTTATTTCTCATATGTCTCAGTTTGATGCTTTCTGAGATGTCACGAAGGAACCCCGTGGGGCTCCTAAGATCATGGCACTTACTCACTCAAATATTATTTGGTATCATCGGGCTTACCATGATGTAGAGATTGTTGACATTTGTGGTAGTTTCCCCAATGTACCTCTTCTTGGTTCAAAGGGAGGAATTAACTACAACCCTGTTCTTGCACGACGACAGCTTGGTTATCCGATGCGGATAAACCAAATAGTATTCATTTGAGTAGTTTCTTCCTGAAGGAGGGAGAAGACCATAAGGAAGCTAGGGAGCAGATTGCGAAGGCATGGCGTCACATTCATAGGAAGAGTAGGAAAGACTTGGGTCCTAGTGGGGTTGTTTCTTTGGAGCCTTATCTTCAGTGGGTCCAAACGAGAGCTATTCAGTTGAAGATGTTGTATTCTCGGGAAGCACCTATTCCTGATTTGTTTGTGAAGACCACTCCTCCCCTATTTGATGATATGGAAGAGCTACAACTTTCTTTGGTCAGGATGCCGCAGGAAAAGGATTCTTGGAAGAATAAGTGCCAAACTTTATAGATTTCCTATAGAGCAGACTTGAAGGTGAAAGACGAATTCATTGAGATTCTTGAGAGTCGGGCTGCAGAGATGATGGAGAGGAAAGGGGGTTTATTTTCTCCTAAGCCTCAGTCAGATGCTAGTTGCTCACTTCCTGATTCAGGTGATTGGAAGGAGGTTGCCACCAGATATGCGGAAGAAAACCAGAGGTTGAAGGCTCAGATTGCCAGGCTTACAGGGAAGCGCCAGCGTATAGAGTGATCTCTATCAGCTTTACTTCTTAGGGTTTTAGACTTTATTTTCATCTTGTACTTGGGATTATTGAAACTTGTAATCCATTTTGAAGTTATTATAATAAAAATTTTCAGTATTTCAAATGTGTTATTACTTTGATATTTGCAATGTATCTATAAATCTTTAAGTCCCTTGAAATATTAATAATAAAATAACTCATTTGCATTGCATATCATGCATCACATTGCACATATTTCTTGCATTTGTTATGCATATCCAGGTGTCTTACCAAGATTCTTTACTTCGTTCAGCAAGTTGTCTCACCACTACAATACTCGAGCTAATTTCAGAAGGAATATGGACAACTTAGAACAAGAGAATCGCGAGCTGCGCGAGGAAGTTTCTGCTCTGAAGGCCGGCATGGCCAATCTCACTACTCTGATGGAATCTCTGGTGGTTGCTCAGAATTAGCCACCGAGTGATCAACCTCAACAGACAAGGGTTACTACTGAAGCTCCGACTGTTCCTGTGTCTGCTACTCTAGTTGTTGTTCAGAATCGCATGCCTCAAGGTTGTCCATGGAGAATTCCAGAGAAATTTGTGCCTGAAGGTTTCAATCTTGGTCCTCAAGTTACTCCAGTTGTTCAGACTATTGTTACTCCTGCACCTCCTATGGTGCATGCTACTCCTGTTGCACCTCCTTCGGTGAATATGGTCCCATTTGCTAATGATGATATGTATCGTCCTTTTCCTCCACCAAGTGAAGGCTTCGATCTCTATGGTAGAATGGATGATTTTCATGCTCAGTTTGACAAGATGCAGAAGGATATGAAGGCCCTCAGGGGAAAGGAACTGTTCGGGAAGAATGTGAATGATTTATGCTTGGTCCCGAATGTCAAGATACCTGTGAAGTTTAAAGTCCCGGAATTTGAGAAGTACAAGGACAACACTTGTCCTCGTGCTCATCTTGTGATGTATATAAGAAGAATGTCTACCCACACTGATGATCAACGTCTGTTGATTCACTTTTTTCAGGATAGTTTGACTGGTGCTACGTTGAAGTAGTATATGAGTTTGTACAATGTCAATATCCATACTTTCAACCACTTGGGAGAAGCATTTATCAGACAATACAAATACAACGTGGACATGGCGCCTGACTGTGATCAGCTCAGGGCCATGGTCCAGAAGGACAAGGAATCATTCAAAGAATATACATAGAGATGGCGTGAGGTAGCCGCCCAAGTGATTCCTCCCATGGAAGAAAAGGAGAAGACTAAGATTTTCCTGAAGACTCTGGGTGCTTTCTACTATGAGAGGATGGTAGCGAGTGCGCCAAGTAACTTTACTGAAATTGTGGGCATGGGTATCCGTTTGGAAGAGGCTATAAGAGAGGGTCGTTTAACAAAAAGTGAATGTTCGGGAAGTATGAAGAAGCCATCCTTTAGGTTTTCCAAAAAGAAGGAAGGAGATACAAATGTTGTTATGCAAGAGAGGAGGGTTAATCCTCCTAGAAGAAATTATCATTATCATTAATAAGTCGCTTTAGTAACTCTAGTTGTTGGTGTAGCTCCAACCACCATTGCTTATCAGAGATCGTCCCATCAGAGGAATCAAGGGTATAATCAGAGAATGAAGAGTTATGACCCTATCCCTATGAGCTATACATAATTACTCCCGACGTTAATTCAAAAGAAGTTGGTTCATACCAGACCACCTCCCGCAATACCATCACCATTGCCTTGGTATTACAAGGCAGGCCAAACATGTGCTTTTCATCAGGGAGCACCAAGGCACAATGTTGAACTGCTATCCTTTGAAAACTGAAGTACAAAAATTCGTGAAGTCTGATATCTTGTCCTTCGAAGATGTTAGCCCTAATGTGAAAGATAATCCTTTGCCAAAGCATGGAGGATCAAATGATGTGAACGTAATGGATGGCTATCCAGGCGACTTCCGAATTTTCAATATTAATTTGGTTATAGGAGATTTGGTAAAAATTCATGCAGACCTCTGTGAATTTAGCTACTATACGCATAACCATTCTGGTTATGCTATTTGCAGTGCGGATTTACAGGGTTGTGACAAGATAAAGGCTGATTTGCAGGAGATGATGGATGAGGGCCTCATCCATATAATCAGGCCTAGGGTAGAGTATGAAGAGGAAGTAAACATGGTTTCTGGATGTCCTAGAGAGTTCAGAATTTTTGATGTGGAATATATGAATGAGTATCTTGTACAATTGCATGCTACTTTTTGCCACATGGCTGGTCAGGTAGAACATCAGTATGGATATTTCCAAATTTGCTGCCGGGACTCCCAAGGATGTTCAATTGTGAGTAAAGGTGTTCAGTTGTTATTGGATAATGGAACTATCAAGGTTATAGGCCAAAGGGATGATTACCATGAGGTTAATGAGATTGAGGTTTGATTGGCTGAAGAAGTCAGATGATGAGTATGCCTCTGCGGATGAGTTCTTCTCCCCAGATGAAGATATGTTTTCCAGAGATGACTCTGTAATGACTAAATGTGTTGAAGAGGAAGTAAATGTTATTGTGCCTTGTTTTTGTGCACCCACTTCTTTTGAAGTTGAATATCATAGGAAGTCAGCTATTACTCCATTGGTGATTAGTTTGACAGGTCATGTCCCCTACAAATCAGACAAGGTTGTACCCTACAAATATAATCCTACAATTTTAGAGGACGGTGTGGAAGTTACCATCCAGCCAATGCCTAATGTTAGAAATATTGATGAGACTAGCAGAGTGACCCGTAGTGGTCGTGTATTTGCACCAGTTGTTCGTGGAGATGTTAGTACTGGAAAGAAAATTGTTGAAAATGTTGAACCCAAGAAGGCAGTGGGTGAATCTAGTGGAGCTACGCTAGAAAAAGAGGTGGATGATATTTTGAAGATAATAAAGATGAGAGATTACAAAATTGTAGATCAGCTACTGCAGACTCCTTCAAAAATATCTATCTATGATTTATTGATGAACTTCTCTGCTCACAAAGAATCTTTGATGATGGTATTGGACCAAGCTTTCATAGAAAGTGATATTCCTGTAGAACAATTCAGCAGTGTGGTAAGGAACATTACATCATGTAATAACCTGAGTTTCTACGACGATGAACTGCCCGATGAAGGAAGGAATCACAATCTAGCCCTTCACATCTCTATGAACTGCAAGAATGATTCATTATCCAATGGGTTGATTGATAATGGATCTTCATTGAATGTTATACCGAGGAGCACACTCATGAAGCTTAAATATCAAGGAAATCCCATGCGCCCAAGTGGCATTATTGTGAAAGCGTTTGATGGATCAAGGAAATCTGTTATTGGTGAAGTGGACTTGCCTATTCATATAGGTCCATATTTGTTTCAGATTACTTTCTAGGTCATTGATATTATACCCGCTTATAAATTTTTGTTGGAACGGACGTGGATACATGAGGCAGGGGCTGTCACTTCGACTTTACACCAGAAGTTGAAGTTTGTGTGTGAAGGAAAAGTGGTAATTATAAATGCAGAACAAGCATTATTGATATCTCATTTGTCCTCTTTCAACATTGTGGAGGAAAATGAAGCTGCTGTTGGAACCCAGTTCCAAGCTTTATCCATTGATAATATAAGAGGAAATGATAATTCTATGGCTTCGTTTAAGGATGCTCAACAGGTTGTGCGTAATGGCCATAGTGAAGTATGGGGACAGATTGTTGATCCACCTGTAAACAAGAATAGAGCTAGCTTGGGGTTCTCTGTGAAGAATGATAAAGGTAAGAGCATTAAGCTGAAGTCTGCTGCAGGCAAGTATCAGGACATCTTTCGTAGCGGGGGTTATCTTCATCCAACTGTTTCCGGGATGAATTCCATTGTGGAAGATGAAGCAGAACCAGAAATGCCAAATTATGTGACGCATGAAGTTAGGGTTCAGAACTGGATCACCATTTATGTTCCCTCTTGCATACATGTTTCAAAGTAATTTTTTTTGTTAATCTTTTTGAAAAACTTTCACTATGCCCAAGGTGAAAGTATTGATATTGTATGGGCTTGTCTGTTTGCTTTGATTTTTAAAATCAATAATAAAAGTTGTCTTTGTTTCCTAAATTATGTTTTTATTTTTTGCTTTTTTTTGGAAAATGGTAATCAGAAAAAACCTTTCAAAATAAATAATAACTGAAATTCAATTTGCATGATCACTTGTTATATGTGTCAGTTTCTAAAAGCAATCATAAATCATATGTGCAGATTAATTAATAAACCCGTTGAATATAATGACCCTGCACCCTCTCCCAACTTTGAATGTCCTGGGTATGGGGACGAAGAAGAAGACTATGATGATATTACAGAAGAGGTCTCACAGTTTCTTGAGCGCGAGGAGAATTCCATTCAGCAATATAAAGAGCCATTTGAAGTAATCAATTTGGGTTCAGATGAAGATCCGAAAGAAGTCAAGATTAGAGCATTGTTGCATCCTTATGTGAAGAGCAGGTTGATTGAGATGTTGAAAGAGTATGTGGATATTTTTGCTTGGTCTTACCAAGATATGCCTGGACTAGATACAAATATTGTAGAGCACCGTTTACCGCTGAAGCCAGAGTGTCTGCCAATCAAATAGAAGTTACGAAGAACTCACCCAGATATGGCACTGAAGATCAAAGAAGAAGTTCTAAAGCAGATTAATGCCAGTTTTCTTATGACATTAGTGTACCCTCAGTGGATTGCTAATATTGTCCCAGTACCGAAGAAAGACGGAAAAGTTCGCACGTGCGTAGATTACAGAGATCTAAATAAAGCTAGTCCAAAATATGATTTTCCATTGCCACACATTGATATGTTAGTGGATAGCACAACAAAGTTCAAAGTTTTCTCGTTCATGGATGGATTTTCCGGGTATAATCAAATAAGGATGGCTCCTGAGGACATAGAAAAAACAACGTTTATCACACCCTGGGGAACATTCTGTTACAGAGTGATGCCCTTTGGGTTGAAGAACGCTGGTGCAACGTACCAGAGGGTTATGACAACCCTATTCCATGATCTGATGAACAAGGAAATTGAGGTATATGTTGATGATATGATTTCTAAATCCCAAACTGAAGAAGGGAATGTAGAAGATTTGTTGAAATTGTTTCAGCATTTGAGGAAGTATCGTCTCCGCTTGAATCCAAATAAATGTACCTTCGGTGTCCGGTCAGGGAAATTGTTCGGTTTCATTATTAGCCAGAGAGGGATTAAAGTTGACCCTGATAAAGTCAAAGCAATTCAAGAAATTCTAGTGCCGAGAACTGAAAAGCAAGTCAAAGGGTTCCTCGGGCGTTTGAATTATATTTCCAGATTCATCTCCCAAATGACTGCAATGTGTGAACCGATCTTTAAGTTTTTAAAGAAAGATAAAGGTTGTGTGTGGATAGACGACCGCCAAAGGGAATTTAAAAGTATTAAAGAATATCTACTTGAACCTCCTATCTTGATCCCTCCTATTGAAGGAAGATCATTGATTATGTATCTGACAGTGTTAGATAATTCCATGGGTTGTATTCTGGGATAACAAGATAAAACGGGGAAAAAGAGTATTCCATTTATTATCTCAGTAAAAAATTTATTGATTGTGAGTCACGGTATTCCATGCTGGAAAAGACATGTTGTGCTCTGGCCTGGGCGGAAAAACATTTTCGAAAGTATATGTTGAATCACACTACTTGGTTAATCTCCAAAATGGATCCAATCAAGTACATTTTTAAAAAGACTGCTCTTATTGGGAGAATTGACTGCTGGCGGATGCTGTTATCTGAATATGACATCGAATACCGCACTCAAAAAGCTATTAAAATAAGCGTGTTAGCAGATTATCTTGCTCACCAACCGGTTGATGATTATCAGTCTGTGAAGTATGATTTCCCCTATGAGGAGGTGATGCTTCTGAAAATAAATGATTGTGATGAACCATTGCCTGCGGAAGGTCCTGATCCTGAATCTTGCTGGAGCATGATATTTGATGGAGCTGTGAATGCTTATGGTAAAGGAATTGGTGTTGTGATTGTCACTCCACATGGATCACACATTCCTTTTACTGCAAGGTTGACATTTGATTGTACTAATAATAGGGTAGAATATGAGGCTTGCATCATGGGTCTCGAGGAAGCTATTGATCTCAGAATTAAAATTCTAGATGTGTATGGTGATTCAGCTTTGGTAATAAATCAGATTAAAGGAGAGTGGGATACTCGTCACCCCAGCTTAATCCCTTACAAAGATTATGCTAGAAGATTGTTACCCTTCTTTAATAAATTTGAATTCTATCACATCCCCAGAGACGAAAATCAAATGGCGGATGCTCTGGTAACTTTGGCTTCTATGTGTCAAGTAAATACTTAGAATGATATACCTTAAATTATAGTTTGGCGATTGGATAGGCCCGCTCATGTGTTTACAAAAGAAGAGGTAGAAGATGAGAAACCTTGGTATTATGATATCATGAATTTTCTCCAGACTTAGGAATACCCGATTGGTGCATCGAATAAATATAGAAAGACATTGAGAATTTGTTGGCAGCTTCTTCCTCGATGAAAATGTGTTGTACAAGAGAAATTATGATATGGTCTTGCTCAAATGCATGGATAGACACGAAGCAGACATGTTGATGCACGGGAATTATGAAGGTTCATTTGGAACTCATGCCAATGGACATTCGATGGCTAAAAAGATGCTAAGGGTAGGTTACTATTTGATGATAATGGAATCCGACTGTTACAAATTTGCAAAGAAGTTCCATAAATGCCAGATTTAGGCGGACTAAATTCATGTGCCTCCGACACTTCTCAATGTTATTTCTTCCTCATGGTCTTTCTCTATGTGGGGTATTGACATGATTGGAATGGCAGAACCCAAAGCTTCGAATAGACACCGTTTTATCTTGGTAGGAATTGATTACTTCCCCAAATGGGTGGAAGCTGCTTCATATACTAATATTACTAAGCAGGTGGTAGTGCGCTTCATTAAGAATAATCTCATATGTCGGTATGGTGTGCCGAGCAGAATCATCACCGACAATGGCTTGAATCTGAACAACAAGATGATGACAAAACTTTGTGAAGAATTCAAGATTTTCCATCACAATTCATCTCCGTACAGGCCGAAGAGGAATGGGGATGTTGAAGCTGCTAATAAGAATATCAAGAATATCATCTAGAAGATGGTTGTACTTATAAAGATTGGTATAAAATGCTCCCTTTTGCTTTACATGGATATCGGACATTTGTCCGCACTTCAACAGGAGCAACCCCGTTCTCCCTTCTGTATAGAATGGAAGTTGTGCTCCCAATCGAGGTTGAGATTCCCTCTTTGTGTGTGATAATGGAAACCAAGTTTTCAGAGGCTGAATGGGTCCAGAACAGGTTTGACCAATTGAATTTGATCGAAGAGAAGAGAATGACGACTTTGTGTCATGGGAAGTTATATCAGAAGAGAATGATGAAAGCTTTTGATAAGAAGGTCAAACCTCGTGAATTTAGAGAAGGCGACCTCGTGCTCAGGAAGATCATGTCTTTTAACGTTGGTTCTAGGGGAAAGCGGACTCCCAATTTTGAAGGCCCATATGTTGTCAAGAAAGCCTTCCCTAGCGGTGCATTAATTCTTGAAACTATGGATGGCGAGGAGTTCCTACGTCCCATGAATGTTATTGCAGTCAAGAAATACTTTGCCTAAAGAAATAAAAGAACAGCTCGCTAAGTTAAAAACCCGAAAGGGCGACTTAGGCAAAAAGGAGCGTCTCGGTAGGCTGAAAACCCGAAAGGGTGGTCTAGGCAAAAATTAGAGACATAAACAGAATAAAATTTCCCGCTGAGTTGAAAACCCGCAAGGGCAGCTTAGGAAAAAGTTAGGGACTTTCTTGGCAAGTAACTACATCTGACAAGACTTGATCATTGAAGCAACAATCTTCCTGGATCCTCATCATACTTCAACGGAAGTTGCTGCTCATAATTTCAAAGTTGTTAGAGGGAATAGTGGTCATTTTATCTCAATGTATCTTTTCCATTATACATTACCATTTTCGGAACTTTGTAATCATCCGTGGAGTCTCGCCATTTGCAAACTACCATTCTATCAATAAAATTTGAGCTTTTACCCAATTCTTTGTATTTATTATTTTTATTCAGCTTACAAAGACTCCATTTATTATTGATAATATTTTTTAAAGAAAAAAAGATTAAATAACAAAATTATTTTTTAAAAAGAATTTACAACTTACTTTTACTTTAGATTTTTTGATTCAAGAGAAAAACAAAAGTGGTGATCCCAGGAATAGAAGAACTCCAGTAATTTTGGGAAGTTTTGTTTTCCCCAGGAAGGTTTTCTCAGGTCGTTTTCGCTGGTATGCGCGTGATTTTTATATATTGAAGACGATACCAATTGACATAAGGTGCAGTATTGGGTTTGTGATCCCAGTATCCCCAGTCAAGTCTTATTTCATTTTTTTTTATTTTTGGGTTTGCATGGTCTGAGGCCTCTATCCCAGATTCCCTAGCGAAGTCTTCCCTCATATAATGAAAGGTCTTGTTCCCTTGGTGTGTTGAGATGGAACTATTTGCAAAATGTCACTCTTTCTGCAGTATTGGCATTATTGTTGGTATTTATTTCCCAGGCAACTTGACCAGGGCAGTTAGTTTCTAAGAAGTGTTGAGACAGTTGTCAACCCTTTAGGTTTTCACCCGCCAAGTACTGGGTTTGATTTAAAATCCCCATGAGTTTGACCTTTTTCTATAATGTTGACTTCTTGATTCCCCAGGAAGGCTATCCCATGGCATATTTTTTTGGAATAAGTTTGCATGATATGAAGACTCAATCCAAGATTCCCCAGTGAAGGCTTCGCTATTTGATAGAAGTCTTTTCTCTGCGCGCATGCTGAGATTTGAATCATTTATGAAGCATCTCCCTTTCGGCAATACTTGCATTTTGTTTGATTAGCCGATAATCATGAAAGGGCAATGTTTTATTTAAGAATTATTGAGGCATTTGTCAGTTTTTTGGGTTTTCACCCGCCAAGTGCTAGGTTTGATTTAAAATCCCCATAAGATTGATTTCTTGCTGTAATGTTTGACTTCTTAACTCCCCAAGTTGTTATCCCCATGAGGTTTCATGCTTTTTCCCCAGAGAAGTTGGTGCAACACTTACTCTCAATATTGAAGAACGTATCTTGGTTTCCCCTCTTCGATGTGGTGTTGGCCTCCCAAATGAAGTCAGCACGAGGTCCCCAGTTGATGTCTCGATGATGAGGCATTATCTCCTATAGTGAAGTCTGTATGATATTTCCCCAATGAAGTCAGCACGAAATCCTTAGTTGATGATTTGCCGATATGGTCTCCATCTGCCTTATTTAAAATCAGTATTGTAATTCCCAGTAGGAGTACGGACCGTGAAACATTTGTCTCCCCATTGAATTCTGAGTGCTATTCCCCGATGAAGCCTAGAGAAGGATGTTACATCCCTGTATCTGAACTGTTTTGTCACTTTGATTTGTTTACTTCCGGATTATGTTCCTTCCCAGTGAATTTAAGCCGTGAAAAGGAATCTGTTTCCTTAATTGGTGCTTACTTTCTCTTGGAATGTTCATCTTGTATGTGATTTAGCCGAGTGTTGATTGTGTCTGAGTTGGTTTTGCCTAGTTACTCTCAGTGTTATATGTTTGTTTTGTTAGCATATACATGATAACACTCATACATTCATACATACATCATACATAGTTGAATTTAGAAAATCATTGCTCATTTGCATTCATTAATTTTTTGTTGACATATTACCCTATTTTGCAGAGTTATGTTGTCCTCATCCAATAGAGTGTCGGCCTTAAGCATAAAGTGTATATTCTTTCAATTTCCCCACTGATTTATCCCTCGTGGAAGATTTTTGCTTTAGCCTTCCTGTACAGCTCTTTTTTTTATTGATTGGGTTTCCCTCTTGAGTTTATTTCTCAAAGGATGTATTTTGGTTGATTGTGTCACTCCAGTTTATTTCTGGTTTGAATCTTTGTTTCCCAACAATATTATCACTTTGGATTTCTGCAAGCTTCGAGCCTTGGTTTGAGAATGTGCATTTATTTTGGCACAAGAAGACTTTATCTCCTCAGCAGGAATATGTTGGCATTTCCCCAGGAAGCCATGATTCATTCCCTAGGAAGTCATATTTCTTTCCCCAGGAAGTCATATTTCTTTCCCCAGGAAGTCATATTTCTTTTCCCAGGAAGCCCTATTGCTTTCCCCAGAAAGTCATTTTTACAACCCTTCCTATAATAGCAAGTAGCAGGTTTCTTTATTTGAGCAACTTATACTTCCGCGTAAAAGTGGACGATACTTTTTTGCTATCTTCTCTATGAGTGGATAGTTTTCAGTTCGTTGTCAAATTACTCCAGTGGATGGCAAGTCTTTCAATATCGCAGAGACAATTTGTTGTGAAATCTTTACAAGTGGTAGTCTCTTTATTTGAGACAACTTATATACTACCCTTTCCAGGCGGAATGCCTTGGCTAAAGAAGAATTTGAGACCCGTTCTAGGTGAAACGCCGGAATTTTGGGGAAACTTGTTATCTTTTTTCTACCTTCAATGAATGTTGGTAGTTCATCGTCAGTGAACGTCGATGCTATTATATTTCTTTTCTCTCTACCTTCAGTGAAAGTTGGTAGTTCACCATCAGTGAACGTTGGTGATTGTTATCTTTTTGCTACCTTCAGTGAACGTTGGTAGTTCACCGTTAGTGAATGTCGGTGCTATGATATTTCTTTTCTCTCTACCTTCAGTGAAAGTTGGTAGTTCACCATCAGTGAACGTTGGTGATTGTTATCTTTTTTCTGCCTTCTGTGAACGTTGGTAGTTCACCGTCATTGAATGTCGGTGCTATGATATTTCTTTTCTCTCTTCCTTCAGTGAAAGTTGGTAGTTCACCATCAGTGAATGTTGGTGATTTTTATCTTTTTGCTACCTTCAGTGAACGTTGGTATTTCACTGTCAATGAACATCGGTGCTATGATATTTCTTTTCTCTCTACCTTCAGTAAAAGTTGGTAGTTCACCATCAGTGAACGTTGGTGATTGTTATCTTTTTGCTACCTTCAGTGAACGTTGGTAGTTCACCGTCAATGAAAGTCGGTGCTATGATATTTCTTTTCTATCTACCTTCAGTGAAAGTTTGTAGTTCACCATCCATGAACGTTGGTGATTGTTATCTTTTTTCTACCTTCGGTGAATGTTGGTAGTTCACCCTCAGTGAATGTTGGTGCTATGATATTTCTTTTCTTACTACCTTCAGTGAAAGTTGGTAGTTCACCATCATTGAACGTTAGTGATTGTTATCTTTTTGCTAACTTTAGTGAATGTTGGTAGTTCATCGTCAGTGAACGTGGGTGCTATGATATTTTCTCTCTACCTTCAGTAAAAGTTGGTAGTTCATCGTCAGTGAACGTCGATGTTTGTCTCTCTACCTTCAATGAACGTTGGTAGCTCAACGTCAGTGAACGTTGGTGTTGTTGTTCTTTTCTATTTCTACCTTCAGTGAACCTTGGTAGTTTCGCCTTCAGTAAAAGTTAGTGTATCCTTTGGTCTTTTACCATCCTTTATGAGTCATTATCTTTTTGATCTCCTACCTCAGACTTTTTAGTTTGGTAGTTAACAGTTGGTTATCAATCACTTTATCCTGTACTATCTCCTCTTTAGCTGAGTTGATGTTACCTTATCTCTTCTTTGGGTGTTACACCAATAGAGTCAGGTCTTTTTGATTCACCAGTGATTTATTTTCCTGGTCGGGTTTCTCTTTTGATCCTTATTTCCTTTGCTATATCCCCAATGGTGTTTTACGTCCCTTTCAAGTTGTTCATATGCATTCATTCTCATAAGCATTGCATGGCATCTTAGGGCCAAAAATAAGGTTTGTTTTATATTTAAGTATCTTCGATCACGTCGACATGAAGATTTTTAACCTTGTATCTCCGGATAGAAGAAACATAAATAAGGGCAGTTGTTGTACCCCAATTTCCCCCCCTAAGATCTCTTCATCATACCATATTGATTCAATCACAACAATATCACATTAGGGCGTTTGGTTCTCCTCCCTATCTTTAGCTTTGCTCTTTGAGGAATCACCAAGCACCTTGACTTGTTTTTATTTTGTGGTCATGCATGTTTTGCTTTGACTTTCCTTTTAATTAATAAAATTAAATGTTGTCTTTTCTTACTTGTTAATAATGTAGGTAAACGTAATGTGGCTTAGCAAGTTGATCCATGGGTTCATCAGTTTATTTCCATGCCCTACTCAATAAAGCTTGAGAAATTAAAACCTCACCATTGAAGTTGCTTTAGAAGAAATGGCATGGAAAGGTTTATTTTTGTTCACCACATTTCAAAGTTATCAAGATTAATTCAAAAGTACAAGGGTTTGATTGAAGAAGTAGTTATGGTTGGACAAGGTCTTGTTCCCATTGGTCACAAGTGCATATTTCTCTCAATTCTCAAGACATGGAAGTGCTTTTGGTTGCTATGTGTTCTCATTATCATCCTCAACAACTTCTATCTACAAAGCAAAAGTTTTGGTACAAGAAGGTTGTTTAAAATTGTCAAAGTTCCCCAAAGGATTTTCTTGATCTAAGAGCTCGGGTTTTGAACTTCAGAGAAGTATATCTTGCTCATCTTTTGGTATTTTTGAGTGATTCCAAAAACATCCTTCTCTTCAAAGGATTATTAACAAATAAATTCAAAAGTTTCAAGAATTTTTCATGTGGAAGAAACTTGATGATGAAGAAATATTACAAGTCCTCCAGATGAACCCCCAATTTCCCATGTGTGACTTTAAATGATCATAACTTGGTCAATTTTTATCACGTTGAGCCAGATATTTTTCCAAAATGATCTTTAGGATTTGAAATATATTCCTTATTTTATGTGCAAAGTGATAAAATGGATGGAAGATTCCCTAAGGATACAAAAGATTATAGGCCATTTCATTATTTTTTGCCAACTTCAACAATTCATAACTCTGTCAATTTTTGGAGATTTTGAATGGTTCAAGTTTCAAAATGTCATTCAATAGGTCTATTTCATGCCATATTTTTTGGTCAAGAGAAAATTTCAAGAGGAAGGCCATTTTTGGATGCAAAACATTATAGGTCACTTTTGAAGAAAAACTTGAAATATTTCTAAGTATGGAAAGTCAACCTCTCTTTCCCAACTTTGACTCATTGCAACTTTCAGCTCAGACATCCATTTGATTCCATTCTTTTCCCATTGCAAATCTTGTAATCTCATATTTCTAAAGCATCAAGAACCATGCCTTAAGACCCCTTGAGCTGAGAATGCAATTGTTTCAAAAGTGGTAACTTGGAATTGAAGTTTCATCACAAGTCAGAATTTAAATTTCATGTTACAACTCCTAACCTTCAAATTAGCACGTGTTTTTGGTCTAAGCATGATTAGCAAACTTTACCAAGTGGATTAGTGCATTAAAACGCGCGTTTTGGTTGAGTTTTGCAAAAGAGAAGTCACACTTTCTTCATGATGCAGACCCACATGAATTCCCTCCAAAATGCATCATTCATCCTTCCTTTTGATCCCATTTTCTTCTCCTATAAATACATGAGCTATCCCATTCATTTTCTCAAGCTTGAACAACCAAAATCATCCTGCCAAACTTGCTTCATAACTCACTTTTCTGCAACTTGGAAATCATTGTTCAAGACTTTCTCAATCTATTTTTTCTATCAATTCACCTTCCTTGATCTTCCCTGAAGCTAATAGAAGAAGAATTGAGCCTTGAAACCTTCTGAATTGATATGACCAAGTCCATTTACAGATCTCTACAATTGAACTTCAATAGGTAGATTTCTCCATTAATTTTTCCAAACTTTGATATCATCGTGAAGCTGTCATTGCCCTGATTCTAGTCGCAACACTTGCTTTTAACTGGAAATACGTTTTGACCATGCAATTTAAAATCCATTTTCAAAACTTCTCTTCCAAATTGCTTGAGTTACAGTTTATATAAATTTTTCGCGAAGGTATTGTTGTCTTCGTCTTGATGAGACGAAGCGAATGACATAGGTCTGAGCTTCTGATTTTACAGTTTGAGGGACATGTGTTTCACGTTGGCAGGAGGTTGAAGATGACCAACGTGTCATCTTCCAACCAATGATGGCATGCCATTTGTTTTTTTTGAAAATTTGATTTTATATGTGATTCAGTGCTTTATTCAGCAATGACCATGATATGCATAGCATGCCAGATCCCTTGGATTTGATTACTAACACGTTTTGACTCTCATCCATTGGTCCACATTTTTTTGACTTTATTTTATTTTCTTATTTTTATATTTAAATTGTTTTAAGCTTCAAAAAATCATAGACAATTCATTTTAAGTCCAAAAAATCTGGAAAAATTATGTAAAATATTTTGATTTTTCTCTTTCTGATTTTTATATTTTTACAATTTTATTTTTTGTTTTGATATTTTTTATAAATTTTCACTTTATTTGAATTGTTTTAAATGTTAAAAAATACTTTTATGCATTTTTAAATTCTAAAAAAAATATAGAATGTTCCAATGATATTGTGACAAATATTGGTGACCTCATTTACTTTTTATTTCTGACTTTGTTACTTTTTTTTATCATTTTTGGTTTATTTTACTCATTTCTTTTAATTTTAAAAATAGTTTCTGACATTAAAAAATTACCAAAAATTTTATAAAAATATTTGAGTCTATTTCTGATTTTTCTATGTCCTTATTTCTTTTTTATGAATCAATTTAAATATAATTGAATTTTTTTATCATGAACTTTGTTAACATTATTGGATCCATGGTGTTAAGTCTAACTCCATAAAAATGGATGAATGATTTTAATAATAGTTTGATTAAATTTTAATTCAAATGTGGTTTGTATATTCTTTCCCACCCTTCTTCATCTCATCCCTTTCTTATTGCACTAAGTGTTATTGGAGAATGATCTCTATATCATGTCTCAAAACAAATTATTCATAGATTGCTATTGACCGACCTCAAAATAGGTGCCACTTCTATATAAGTCCACTTACGATTTCTTAACATAGTGCTAAATTTATCCCAATTCGAATAAATGATCATTCGTGGCTCAAACTTATGTTTACAAGCCCAAGTATGTTAATTTGATCTCTTTGATCCAATAACCTTGAGATTCATTGTGTGGAGGCTTTGGTTCTACCAATCCTCTAATGGATCTTCATCAATTTTGGCCAACGCGGATCACTTAAACATCGTTGATCATTAAATGGTACTTTTGAGGATTCAAAAATGGATGATATACTTGACAAAAAGAAAATGCAACTTGTTATATGGAGGCTTTGGTTCTACCAATCCTCTAATGAGTTCCAAATGCAAGTTTCAAGTTGGTAATCCAACTAACCACTAATATTTGACTTTATTTTGTGTTTTTATTTTATGCTCTTTTATTTTATGCACCATTTACTTTAGCATTTACATTTTATGCCATTTTTTATCTTTGCTCACTTGAGCATTTACTTTCTTGTCAATTTTAGTTTTCTCACTTGAGCTTTTCTTTTTTTAAGACACCTAATAATCAAAATAAACCATAAAAAACTTTAATGATACTTGGACTATTTGGTTACTATCCTTGGCATTATGGACTATTGGACTTCTTGGACTTAGAATTAGAAACATTGGCCTATGTTGGAGACCTTGTGACCTTAATTGATATTTTGTCTGGAGTTTTTGAGGTTTACCTTAAGACATAGGGTTGTTTATTTGTTTTGTATGCAGGTTATTGTGATTACATACTTTGTTTGTAATCTGGAATTCACCCGTATACAGCCGTTACTCTGCCCAATTTTTGTGAAGACTTAATACACTTGAAGTTTGGTTCTTTCAAGAGGTCTAGTATATTTGCTTGCTTGGTTTCAATCCAAAGAATTTGAAATTTATCTTGACTCATAATGTCAAGTATTGGCTTCTTGTTTGTTAGATGGTTCTTATCCCTATCTTTTACCTTATGCTTTAAGATAGTCTCTTCTTCTCCTCCCATCTTCTTTAATTTCAAAAATATTCTCTCTCCTTTTGAAAACTATTCTTTTTTTATACTTGAACCACTTTCATAATAAACTTGGACCTAGGTCCATGCATTTTCAAAACCTTTTCATAAATAAACTTCAATCAATTTAATAATTCCTTGATATTTTTTTGTGAGAAGACTAAAAGTCAATCAATCTCATTTCAAACCACTTTGCCACTTTGGCTTTTTATTTTTAAACCTTTCTCAAAAGATTAGACTCTTGTCAATCCTTGTAGTGATGCAAACAACTATACTTCTATAATATGTAGTGAAGAGATATATTTTCCACTTGGGTGTTGAGTAAGGCATTGTTGATTTTAAAATCCAAGCCATGTCCTCCACTTTGAGATGATGCAAATTCTCCTTTATCATGATTGTTGGTAGTAAGTATGTTTTCCACACGGACAATGACGTAACGTCTTATCTCATAAAATAAACCAACACACTTGTGTTTCAAAAAATTTTAAAGAGGAACTACGTGTACCCTGATCCCCTATTGCACGAAAGGTGGTACATAGGCACTAAAGTTTCGCAACCACGGCGGGTGCAAAAATCATAAAAAAATACTTCTTTTCTCACCTCCACCATTTATTTTTTATACAACATTTTATAGCTAAAATATACAAATTTTACAAAGAGGTTCTCGCGGAGTACCGTAGATGTTTAGGGTGCTAATACCTTCCCTTTGCATAACCAACCCCCTTACCTTGAATATTTCCCCTTATTTTTGGGTTACTCGCTCTTTTCATATTCCTGTGGAAACAATAAAGCGCGGTGGTGATTTTTATTTTGATTTGTATAAGTCTAGTCAATCCAATGGCTTAGTCTTAAACATTTCTTCCGCTACACTATGTATGTTCAAAAACTTTCAAGTTATTTTAAATGGATGTTAAGAGTGATTTTCTAAATGGAAACATTAGTGAAGAGGTATACATAAGAACAATATTTGGTTCTGCAATATTATATTTGAGTTTTGATGATAACAAATGAGTATGTTTATATAAACAATTTTGATACTCTAATGTTTGTTATTGTTGAGTAATTAACAAACAGGTTCTGATTCTAATGGATGGTGTGTCCAAGACATTAGAAGAGAATTAGTTCCTCTTATGCACTACCCATGTTTTATTGAACAGTATCAAGACACTCCTGAAGGCTCTGAAGTGTAAGCTCTGATGTTTGTCTAAAGAAACCAGTCAGAAGATCTGAAGATAGAAGTTTCTACTTACGTCCAGATGTTAAAGACTCAAGCTTCTAAAGACAACACATTTAGAGGAAACAGTCAGAAGCTCTGAAGTCTAGAGTTTCTACTAAAGTCTAGATGCTAATACTTAAGTTTCTAAAGACAGTGTGTTCCAAAGAAAAAAAGTTAGAAGATCTGAAGAAAAAGTTTCTACAGAAGTCCATATGCTAAAAACTTAGTTTCAAAAAGATAACTTGTTTCAAAGAAGACAAAGTTAAAAGATCTGAAGACAAGGTTTCTACTAAAGTTCAGATGCTGAAGACTTGTATTTTTAATAACAAGGTTCTTAAAAGGATTCTTAAAGAACCAAGTGCTAAAGATTCTAAAGATGGAAGTTCTGAAGATTCCAAAGACTTGAAGTTCTAAAGATCCTAGGTTTTGTACAGTGAATTATAAAGACCAAGTGCTAAAGATTCTAAAGACGTAGTTCTTAAGACTCTGGAGACTTGAAGCTCTTATAATCCAAGTTTCTCTACATAGGGTTCTCACGACAAAGTACTGAAGACTCTGAAGAAGCAGTTCTGAAGACTCTGAAGACTTGAAGTTCCGAAGACCTTATGTTATGTTCCCGCTTCTAAAGTCATGCTCGCAGAAGCCTCTGAAGTGCAGAAGGAAAGAATATAATGGTAACGTGGTACAAAAGTACACAGTACGAAAAAGCCTTATTCCACTACCTCTACACTAACTTCAATTGTGGGAGAGATAAGGACGTAGAAGTACTATTTGTAATGACTCCTCTTCAAATAGCCAATGTCTCTAATTTTCTTGGCTATATAAGAAAATAATCATATGTTTAAAATTTTGGTGTTGGTGTTGTTGTTAGTGTTCAATGTTAAAATGAAATTTGTCATTATTGGAACACAACCAAAAATCTATCAACCATTATCACAACAACAAGAACTTCATATATGTTGAACATGTTTAAGCTAACCAAATAAGATGAAGATGAAGACTTCTACACGATGTCATTCAAACTATCAATCATATACATCTTGACAAAATTTTGAAGAAGCAAGGAGTTGTTGCTCATAGCTTGCTCAACGTGAAGATGAAGACAAGAAGACTACAAGATGCTGCACTTAACGAACATTATATTCATCTTTGTAGAAATATGTAAAACACAAGAGTTGTTGCTCAGATTGTGTTATTTCTTAAGATCTTCATGTAAATTGTTTGTACAAAAGAGTTGTTGCTCAGAATTGTGTTACATAATATGTACTTAAATTAGGAGTAATCTTCTTGACAAGAAGCACTCATGTAATCTCCAAAAAAAAATTATGTTTAGAATTTGTTGGTTCCTCAAGTGATTGAGTGAAGATCAGAAGACTTGATAAGACTTTGGCTGCGGTCATCGTAGATGAAATCCTAGTAGTGGATTCTATTGGGTCAATGGTAATCATATCTCAAAGAGGATCGAGTGAAGGTCAGACTCTTGTGAGATCCCTGATGGATATCATTGCAAAGAAATCCTGATAGGATCATTGGTTGTTAGTCACTTGTGGGTAGCTTTTGCAAGATTTTACTTAAGAAAATGGGTATGTATGTATCCTTAATAAGTCTAGGACTTGTGTGTCTTAGAGTTGTTAGTCACTTGCAGGTAGCTTGTGCGATTGTAATCTGATTGGTTATAGTGGATTAAGTCCTTGAGTTCAAGGAAAAATCACCATGGTAGGGTGGACTGGACTAGCTTAGAGTTTCCTAAGTGAACCGGGATATATCGTGTGTTCTTTACTTTTGCTTATGCTTTATAGTTTATGTTTTCTTAACTTAATTATAAGCATTACTTAGAAGTAACACTCAAAAGCATTGTTCAACAAATAATGCTTAGACGTGAAAGTTATTCAAAAAGGAAAACCCAATTCAACCCCCCTCCCCTTTTTTGAATTTTCTTCACACCTTCAATTGGTATCATATTCTGGTTTTGTTATTGATGGATATCAAACATCTAACAGTGTTAGATAAAGATCCGGATGCTTTGTGAAGAAATACTCTAAGGTGATAGTTATTCAATTTTCAACTATTGTCTGAAATCAGAAAATTTAAGAACAAGCTGACAAGGAAGAATAATCAGATAAGAAGTTATATATGTTGAATGCTTTTGATTAAGTTCCTTAAGAGTATGAGATGTTTTCAAGAAACAGATTAGTCCACCCTTGACTTTCTCATAAGATCTCATAAGGAATCTTTTCAAAATAAGAAAAAATGTTGTCTTATGATACATAAGAACTTCATGATAAAGTTGTCTATTCAAGAAGACGGGAGATCTTATGAAAAAGATCTAAACTTTGACTCTATCGGAGGAGGTCTTGCAGAAGACCAGACATTGTTGAGGAAAGAACGCTCATTGATTCATCAGAAGTATGATCAAAGACTAGCTTTACACAAGTTAGCTCAGCATTGCAAGAACAAGATTGTCAGTCAAAATCGTCAAAGGTTGATGATACTTGTATTGGAACAAATTCAGAAGATGCTAGGAAATGCTAGTTAATTTTCTCTCAAGCACATAGATTCTCAAAAGTTCATAAATATTGACCTTCTGAAAAATAAGCTTCAGCTCAAAGGAAGTTTGACAAAAAGATGGATGTTCTGATAATAAAGGATCAAAATCCCGGAAGTGGATTCTATTGGGTCAATGGTAGTCATATCTCAAAGAGGACCGAGTGAAGATCAGACTCTTGTAATATCCCAGGTAGATATCATTGCTAATAAATCCTGATAGGAGATTCTGAAGAATCGGATTCTATTGGGTCAATGAATGATATATCCAATTTGGATCCCTGAATGCGTCATTGGTTGTTAGCCACTTACGGGTAGCTTGTGCAAGATTTTCCTTAAGAAAACCGGTATGTATGTATCCTTAATAAGTCTAGGACTTGTGTGTCTTAGAGTTTTTAGTCACTTGCAGATAGCTTGTGTGATTGTAATCTGATTGGTTATAGTGGATTAAGTCCTTGAGTTCAAGGAAAAATCACCATGGTAGGGTGGACGGGACTAGCTTAGAGTTTCTCAAGTGAACCCGTATATATTGTGTGTTCTTTACTTTTGATTATGCTTTACAGTTTATGTTTTCTTAACTTAATTAGAAGCATTACTTAGAAGTAACACTCAAAAGCATTGTTCAATGAATAATGCTTAAACGCGAAAGTTATTCAAAAAAGGAAAACCCAATTCAACCTCCCCCCCTTTTTTGCATTTTCTTCACACCTTCAATTGGTATCAGAGTCTGGTTCTATTATTGATGGATATCAAACACCTAACAGTGTTAGATAAAGATCCAGATGCTTTTTGAAGAAATACTCTAAGGTGATAGTTATTCAATTTTTAACTACTGTCTGAAATCAGAAAATTGAAGAACAAGCTAACAAGGAAGATTCATTAGATAAGAAGTTATATTTGTTGAATGCTTTTGATTAAGTTCCTTGTGATTATGATATGTTTTGAAGAAACAGATTAGTCCACCCTTGACTTTCTCATAAGATTTCATTAGGAATCTTTTCAAAAAAAGAAAAGATGTTGTCTTATGATACATAAGAACTTCATGATAAAGTTGTTTATTCAAGAAGACAGAAGATCTTATGCAAAAGATATAAACTTTGGCTCTGTCGGAGGAGGCCTTGCAGAAGACCAGACATTGCTGAGGAAAGAATTCTCATTGATTCATCAGAAGTATGATCAAATACTAACTTTAAACAATTTAACTCGGCATTGCAAGAACAAGATTTTCAGTAAAAATCGTCAAAGGTTGATGATACTTGTATTTGAACAAATTCAGAAGATGCTAGGAAATGCTAGTTAATTTTCTCTCAAGCACATAACTTCTCAGAAGTTCATAAATATTCATCTTCTGAAGAATAAGCTTCTGCTCAAAAGAAGTTTGACAAACATATGGATGTTCTGATAATAAAGGATCAAAATATATGTACTCTGAGGATTATTCTCAAAAATTCAGACGGGTGATTCTAAACAAAAGAATGAAGAGATCATCTGAAGAGAATACTAATCCTAGCTCTCATATTAGATATTAGAGTTCAAAAGAAGGTTATTCTTTTCAAATTAGAAAACTGAGAATACTCAAGAAATCATAGGAATCAATATAAAGATAATTCAGAACCTCTGAAAGAGGGCTCTGAAGAAAGCATAAGAGGAAAGAAGTTGATCAGAATTTGTATCTAAGAGAAAGCTAAAGTTAAAGACAGATGGGAGATCTTCAAGAATATGACAGTATCATTTCTCTCCTTCTCTTTACTTATTATACTTCTGCTAATTTTATTTTATAGACTCAGTTATCAAAAGATGTTTCGTCAGAAATATCTCTGATCAGATGGAATTCTTTGGTGATCCAGACTCTGAGTATATTGATCGTGTCACTTCGTTTGATGTAGTGATTAATGCGTGTAACCCTTGCTTATTATTGGAATTGATTCTTGCATGAATGCTTTAATTTATTACCTCTCACACTGTGTCTTTAAAAAAAATTCTTATTCTTTATTTTATTTGACATTTAAATCCATTCAAATCATTCTCCCTCTATATAACTAACTTTCTCACACTATCACACGCTCACTCTCACTTCCTCACAAATTAGAAACCCTAAATACCTCTTCTCTTTCAATCACTTTTATGGGTTCTCCAATAACAATCTTCACAACCTTCAACATTCATTCATCTTCTCCTTCAAATAAAATTCATGATGGCCAACTCTCAAAAAGAAGAAGTTTAGTTCGTGAAGGAATTTGATCAAGCCTCAAAACCACCAGTTACTTCCGGAACTTCATCATCATCTACCTTCGCTCCATCATCTTCATCAGTTCCTCCTGTAAAGACAATTGTTGCTACTTCTTCTTCTACAGAAGTTAATGAGAATCACATCACTAAACAAACCTCTCAAGTTCATTGCATCCTTCCTCCACAAGAACTAGATGTTCTTCGGGAATTTTTGGTTAATTTCGACAATTTATCTGATAATGGGGTTGACCTAAAAGAAGAATTAGAAGCTCAGGAATGAGAAAACTACTTTAACCGACTTCATGGTCCTATTTATGGAGAAGAAGTTTAAGACTGAAAAAAATAAATTGATGTTTTTAACGAAGTCACTCAATCGACTATTGTTTAAGAATTAATCTGATGAGAAGACAAAATACAAGAGCAAGGATCTTCATCCAAATCATAGATTTTGGCACAAGATCATTTTGAGTTGTATAAACCCTAGACCTACATCAAACTCTTTTGATTACTTCAACTTTAGTCTTAAGTTCATGATGTATTACTTGATAACCAACAAGAAGATCAATCTTCCCTATGTTTTATTCAATTATCTGAAGGATATTGTTAAGAAGACCAGAACCATTGAAAATCCTAAGAATAATGTTCATACCTATGTCCCCTGTGGACGACTTCTGACTGATATTCTTGTGGAAATTGTGTTAGTAAAATCTCTGGTGGAAGAAGCAAATTACAAAGAAGATTTGTCTTCCAACATTGGAGAATCATTTACTGCACAAAACTTAAGGAACATGAAAATAATTGAAAAGATTAAAGTTAAACCTCTGGGTGAACCGGTTGAAGCCGCTACTCAAAGAAGGATTCCAATTACTAATTATCCTCTTTTCTCCAAGATGGATAATATATCAAGTGTTGTTATATATGTTCAGATTATGGAAGAAGAAGGACATGATATGTCCAATTTTTGATTACACTAAACTTTCTAGTGAAGAAGTAGATTGCGGTGTAAGAAAAGGAAGGAAAAGGTCAAACACTTCTGAACCAGAGACGAAGAAGAATAAGAAGAAGAAGAAGAAGAAAGCTAGATTTCTTAAAGAAACAATTTTGGGAACTACAAAGTCTGAAACATCTAGTAAGACTGATACTCTTACTTCTGATCTAATTCTTGCTGATACTTCAATAGAGAAAAGAAAAGAATTATTAGAGGCTGCTGAGACAAAGAAAAAGGGAAAGAAGAAACAAAGATTCAAATTCCCTGAATATCAGGGTCTAGCTTCTGGATCTGGAAAATCATGTAAGTCTTTTTTTCTTCCTACTATTGGTTTTGATAATGCTCCTGAATATGTTAATGCATCTTTAACAACTACAATGACACATTTCCTTGAATCAACCATGTCCAATTCACAAGTCATTTTCAAACCATCTGTCTTTTCCCCACTATTCTCATCAATTTCAATAACTACTACCAACTTGAACAAACCTACATTATAATCATCAAATGAAATACCACCATTCCAAACACTGTTTCAATTTTCACTCGCAAACCAAAACTCAAACATGAATGAATCTATCATTGGTCCATCTGATTCTCACCCTACACCCATACAAATCTCTGTTGATACTTTATCTACTGCACCCTCTGATACTCTTTCACCTGAACCTTTTGTTATACCAGTTTCTAAACAATATATCTTTTCTGATCTTGAAGATCTGTCTGAACTACCACTTGAAACTATCAACTCTGAAGCCATTCCTTCTCAACTTGAACGTTCAATAATCATCTATAAACAACTCTTTCCAAAAACCCTTGAAGAATGCATTAACATGTTTGAAGGCAAGGTTAGGAACATAGTAGCTAAGCTACGAGATGAAGCATGTACCAGTTGTAAACCTCAGGATTTGAAAAATTCCTGGAAGGTGTTTCAAAAATGGATGTCATCCGAATTTTAAAAATTGCAAAGTTTCTCAGAGGCTACAACGAATGCAGAAGTTGAACTGGTCCAGGACAAGGTGGAACGGCTTCAATCTTTTCAACTGTTTGCTGCTAATCAAAGAGAAGCTGAAGAAAAAGCTCACCTTGCTAAAGCTGAAGAACAAATACAAAAATCAGAAGAAGAAAAAGAACCTAAAGCTACAAAGGAAGCATGTCTTAAGGCTCAAGAGGCAGAAGAAGGCAGAAAAGCTGAAAAAGTCAGATTGACTAAAGAAGCAGAAGAAGCTGCTAAGGCTAAAGAAGATGTTGTGGTTGCCTCATCTTTTAATCCTGCCATTACTCGTCTAGAAAACACAATTGTTGATATTAGATGAGAACAACATGTGTTCAGAGAAAGTATCATTGAGCAAAAGGCTGTCAATGAGAAGGTTCAAAACATGCTACAACTGATTTTGCAAAAGATTTCTGCTCCTGCTCCTGAACCCTGGGCTCTAGGATTTTTATTTTTCCTTTTGCTTTTGAACCATAGGAATATGCTTGTGCTCTTCTGATTATTCTCTATTTCTTCAATTCTTCTTTTTGGATCTTAGTTCGCTTTACTTCTTGTAACTTACTTCTTATTATGTGACTGATTGAAATTACTTCTGTTGGTTTTTTAATGTTTTTCTCGCATAGTTATTCTTTTTGATGATGTCAAAAAGAGGGAGAAATAAGATTATTTTGATGAACCTAAAGAAATTCAAAAACTCATCATAATAATAAAATGATAATGTGCATTTACCGCTGATACCTGTTTGTTTATTTGATGATTAACCAAGGAACTCAGAACAAGTTCACTAGGCATTCTAAGATAGGTCAAAATGAAAGAACCATGTTAAAGTTCTTAAGAAGTGATTGTTCATATAATCGAAGATGTATACTCTGAGAACATATGTTCAAGGATCAGATAGACACAATAATGTTCAGAAGTTGAGAACTTTCTGAAAGTTAAAGTTATCTTGATTTTGGTATCATGATGTTCATAAGATGTAAACTATCTTAGAATGTGATATTTAGAGCATAAGAATCAAAATCAAAAGTAGATGATTTCTGGAAGAACTGAGCGAATCGGAAGTTGAAGATTATCTGAATAGAATATTCAATGAGAAGAAGTTCTGATGAATTCAAGATATCAATTGATTCTATTGGTATCAAGATTTAAGACTCTCAAGAGTTCAATATCTGATCTATTGGAACCATGGGAGTTTTACTCAAATGGTTGAGAGTCAGGATATTCTATCCTCATCAATTCATTGACTCAGGGGGAGTTTCATAAAAAGGATAAGTATTCCTTACCTTTTTATTTTCACTTTTTCTGATTATTTGAACAAAATTGTATCATCAAAATACATAGTTTTGTCATCATCAAAAAGGGGGAGATTGTAAGAACAAGATTTGGTTCTGCAATATTATCTATGAGTTTTGATGATAAAAAATGAGTATGTTTGTATGAACAATTTTGATACTCTAATGTTTGTTATTGTTGAGGAATTACAAACAGGTTCTGCTACTGATGGAGGTCGTGGCCAAGACATTAGAAGAGAACTAGTTCCACTTCTGCGCTACACAAGTTTTGTTGAAGAGTAGAAAGACACTCCAGGAGGCTTTGAAGTGTAAGCTCTGATGTTTGTCTAAAGAAAACAATCAGAAGATCTGAAGGCAGAAGTTTCTACTTACGTCCAGATGCTAAATACTCAAGCATCTAAAGACAATGTGTTTAGAGGAAATAGTCAGAAGATCTAAAGATTCAAGTTTCTACTAAAGTCCAGATGCTAAAGACTCAAGTTTCTAAAGACAATGTGTTCCAAAGAAACAAAGTTAGAAGATATGAAGACAAAGTTTATACTGAAGTCCAGATGCTAAAAATGTAGTTTCTAAAAGATAACTTGTTTCAAATAAGATAAATTTGAAAGATCTGAAGACAAAGTTTCTACTGAAATCCAGATGCTGAAGACTTGTGTTTCTAATAACAAGTTTCTTAAAAGGATTCTTACATAACCAAGTGCTAAAGATTCTAAAGACAGAAGTTATGAAGATTACAAACACTTGAAGTTCTAAAGATCCAAGGTTATCTACTGTGGGTTCTCAAGATCAAGTGTTGAAGACTCTAAAAACACAGTTCTTAAGACTCTGAAGACTTGAAGTTCATCTGATCTAAGGTATTTTATAACAAGTTCTCATGAACAAGTGCTGAAGACTTTGAAGATGCAGTTATGAAGACTCTTAAGACTTGAACTATTGAAGACCTTATGTTATGTTCCCGCTTTTAAACTCATGCTCGCAGAAGCCTCAGAAGTGTATAAGGAAAGAATGTAATGGTAATATGGTACAATAGTACACAGTACAAAAAAGCCTTATTCCATTATCTCTCCACTAGCTTGAATTGTGGAAGAGATAAGGACGTAGCAATACTATTTGTAAGGACTCTTTTTCAAATAGCCAACGGCTCTATTTTGTTTGGCTATATAAGAAAAGAATCATATGTTTAAAATGTTGGTGTTGGTGTTGGTGTTGGTGTTGGTGTTCAATGTTAAAATGAAAGTTGTCATTATTGGAACACAACCAAAAAGCTATCAACTACTATAACAACAATAAGAACAACAATTTGCTGAACATGTTGAAGCTAACCAAATAAGATGAAGATGAAGAATTCTACAAGATGTCATTCAAACTATCAATCATATACATCTTAACAGAATAATGAAGAAGCAAGGAGTTGTTGCTCAGAGCTTTCTCAATGATGAAGATGAAGACAAGAAGACTACAAGATATTGCACTTAAATTAGATTATATTCATCTTAGAAATATGTAAAAACACAAGAGTTGTTGCTCAGATTGTGTTATTTCTTAAGATCTTCATGTAAATTGTTTGCACACAAATGTTGTTGCTCAGAATTGTGTCAAACAATATGTAATTAAATTAGGAGTAATCCGCTAGATAAGAAGCACTCATGTAATCTCCAGAGAAACAATTCTATTTAGAATGGGTTTGTTCCTCAATTGATCGAGTGAATATTAGAAGACTTGAGAAGACTTTGGTTGCGGTCACCGTAGATGAAATCCTAGTATTATATTCTATTAGGTCAATGGTAGTCCTATCTCAAAGAGGACCGAGTGAAGGCCAGACTCTTGGGAGATCCCTGATGGATATCATAGCAAGGAAATACTGATATGAGATTCTAAAGAATCAAATTCTATTGGGTCAATGAATGTTATATCAAGTTTGGATCCCTGAACGCATCAATTTTTGTTAATCACTTGCGGGTAGCTTGTGCATGATTTTCCTTAAGGGACCTGGTCGGTTTGTATCCTTAAGAAGTCTAGGACTTGTGTGTCTTTGAGGTTGTTAGTCACTTGTGGGTAGATTGTGCGATTGTAATCAGATTGGTTATAGTGGATTAATCCTTAAGGTCAAGGAGAAATCACCTTGGTAGGGTTGAGTGGACTAGCTTGAGGGTTTCTCAAGTTAACAAGGATATATTGCGTGTTCTTTACTTTTTCTTATGCTTTAGAGTTTATGTTTTCTTAACTTAATTAGAAGCATTACTTAGAAATAACACCGAGAAGCATTGTTCAACAAATAATGCTTAGAAGCAAAAGTTATTCAAGAAAGGAAAACCCAATTCAAACCCCCCATTTCTTGTGTTTTCTTCACACCTTCAGTATATATATCTCAACCTCCCGGTTTTGAAAATTTTGAGTTTCCTAACTATGTTTACAAACTTAAGTGTGCTTTGTACGATCTTTAATAAGCCCCTAGCGCTTGGTACGAGCGTCTTAGCAAATTCTTACTAGATCAAGGATTCTCAAGATGAAAGGTTGATACAACCTTTTTATTAAGTGTTAAGGGAAACACTCTATTTTAGTTTAAGTTTATGTAGATGACATTATATTTGGATCTAATAACATATATTTGATCAAGGAATTCTCTAAGCTAATGCAGGGAAAATTTGAAATGAGCATGATGGGGGAGTTAAACTACTTCCTCGGTCTTTATATCAAGCAACTTAATGAAGGGACTTTTGTAAGCCAAACGAAGTATTGCAATGATCTGCTCAAGCACTTCAATATGGAAAACTCCAAATTAATTGACACTCCAATGCCTACGGCGGTGAATTTGGACAGAGATGAAAATGTTAAGCCCGTCGATATAAAAAGGTATAGAGGTATGATTGGTTCCCTTCTCTATCTTACTGCATCCCGTCCAGATATTATGTTTAGTGTTTGCATGTGTGCTAGGTTTCAATCATTTCCAAAGTAATCATGTTTAAAAGCTATAAAGCGCATACTTAGGTACCTTTGTTGTACGTCAAAGTATAGACTTTGGTTCTCCAAGGGTAGTGATTGTTCTTTGGTTAGCTATTCTGACTCTAACTTTGCCGATTGCAAATCGGATAGGAAAATAACTAGTGGGACTTTTCATTTCTTTTCAAAACTCCTTAGTAAGTTGGCATATAAAAAATCAAGTTTATGTTGCTTTGTGAACTATCGAGGCAGTATACGTTGCAGCCCGTAATTATTGTGCCCAAATTTTGTGGCTCAAACAACAATTGCTCGACTTCAATGTTAAACTTGAATGTATTCCTATTTTTTGTGACAATACAAGTGCCAATAGTCTAACCAAGAATCCAGTTTTGCATTCACGCACAAACATATTTAAATTATACATCATTTCCTTAAGAATCATGTAGAAAAGGGTGACGATTTATTCGATCACATTGATAGAAAAAATCAACTTGCTCATATTTTTACAAAACCACTTGCGATGGAACTTTTCTTCCACATCCGTAGGGAACTTGGTGTTCTCGATATCTCGGATAGGTTGCAACTTGACTATGTTTCATGCTCTTTATTTTATGATTGTATATTCCTTCACAGTCTACTATGTCTAATGCAAGCGTTGGTGAGGGCATTTATCTTCAATCGTCCATGGAGGTAATTTCGTTCTTATCTATTCGACCTCTCTTGATCATGTGTAAATGTTAAACTTGATGTACAATATGTATTTTTGATCCTTGACATAATTGTTGAATGTGTAGGTTTTCTATTTATTGTGTGAATGGCAAGACATAACATGAAAATTTTGAAAATTAAAAGTTGGAATGCATGATTTGACTCATGAGCTATAGCAATCGACTCATACTTAAGCATTTATTAGTATTGAATTTTTCTTTGTATACATCGACGAAGGACCTATTTAGGTTGACGCATCATTGATGTGCTCATCCTCCTTTTATACATTTTTATCCATTTTGGGTGGTCATTTTCTCTTTTATATCCCTCTCCTCTACTCTTATCCTCTCAAACCCAAAAAATCCTTTCCTCTCTCAAACCCTAAAAATCCTTTCCTCTCTTAAACCCTAAAAACCCATTTAGCAACATCCCTCAAGAGATTTTGCTATGGCTCCATCAAGAACAACTAAGAAAAGAACTTTCAGAGGTAGCTCTTCTCAAGGTCAATCTGACATTCTGGTAACTGCTCTATCTCTTCTCTCTGATGATCTTTTAGAAACTTATGAGGAAAAATTTGGGAAGAGGAAAATTGTTAAACAATTTGTGCTTTATATGAAAACTGTGGGTCATATGCATCTTCCGAAAGTTATTGAACAGCTTAGGTTTCAGAAATTTTATCTATTTCTAGAATGTGATACTCATTATAATGAAGAGTCGGTTAGGTTGTTCTATGCGGGTGTTCAAGGAAAGTTTGAGGACTTTGAATTTAAGTATAAGATAAATAACAACACCTTGAAGGTTGATTCTAATGTCTAGAAAGATTTATTTGGTATGTGACCACAAGAGTCTGATGCAATTAAGATTTATGACACTGAGTATGCTCCTGATTATGAGTTTAAGACAACTTTAAATTCCATGCTAAAAAATTCTTTTAGTGATAGAGTGGTTGCTAGCAATTTGTTTCCTAGGTATGTGACTACTAGAGCTCTAACTGCTCTAGACAAAATTCTCTTTTGGATCGTTTGTCACATTATTCGACCCAAAAAGGGAGGTCATTACCGGATGGATAGACCTGAAGTTCAACTGGTATATGTGCTCAGGCACAAAATTAGGGTTCATTGGGCTTATTATTTTGCAAGTAGTATTTTTTATTTGTAGAAATTGGGTAGAGGAACTGCATTATGCTATCCCTCATTTATTCAAAGGGTTCTAAACTGGAAAAATGTTAGTGTTCTTGGAATTTAATTTGTTGCTCTATCTACCGATCAAGATTTCACTAAAAAGACTCTTACTCTGATGGGTCATCAGTGGGATACTAAAATACAAAAGTATAGGTATATTGTAAGGAGTACCTCGGTAAAGCTTCTAGATAGTGATGATGAAGAAGATGAGGAAGAAGAAGATGAGGAATTAGAAGAAGAAGAGAATATGGAGGCTATGGAGGAGGAAACTTGTTGTACCCCAAAATTTTTCATTCCATTTTCAATACAAATTATTTCAATAGTTCTCGTCATGCTCATGAAGGTCTCAAACACTCAAGACTTATTAAAGATTGATCAGACAAACTCTCCTCCTAAGCAATTGACCTACAACTAGAGCTTTACTTTTCTCAAGGGAAATTGGAATCCTAATTCCTCAAGTGGATTTCATGGTTTCTCACATGTCTCAAAGTATCCTCATATCCAGTTTCAAGCCTTGCAGCACAAGTTTGCTCAGTCAATTGCTAAGATGATTGAAAATCAACTATATTGGACAAAAAGTCAACTTTGACCAATTTAAAGTCAAACTTAAAGATTTTTGGTCAACATCAAGATTTTGAAGTCACATTCATCATTTGATCAAGGGTTTATCATGATTCATCAAGAAAACTCAAGATTCATCAAAAGTCAAAAGTTACTAAATTAGGATTTTCTTTAGGAGAAGTCAACTGAACTTTTACCAAGCATAAATTTCACATGCTTCATTATAAATTTATCAACCAAAGCCTATCTTGAAGGAAAATCAATTCTCTACAACTTTGTCTCTCTAAGCTTTAGGCGAAAAAATTCTTCATTTGAGAGATATGGGCCAAAACATTATAGGTCCTTTTAAAAGTCAACAAAAAGACACTTTTTGTCAAAGCAATTAACATCAAGATAAAGGCTTCAAATGAAAACATGACCAACATGAAACTTGTAGGAGACATCTTTTGCTTTCCAAAAAGTCCAAGACCACCTTCATATGACAAAATTTGAGTGAGTTATGATTGGTGCAAGTTGGGAAATTTTGAGAAAATGCATGAAACTCAAATTGAGAAAATTTGAATTTTTGGGCTAATGGGATTATCTTTTAAGGTCCAAACGTATTCTTGACCTCATAATGGACCTCTAAATCCATTCATGCATCATTTTAATTTTTATTTCATTTATTTTGATTTTTATTCATTTAAATTCAAAATTAAATCAAATAAATGTTAAATAAATGTAAAAGGCATACAAGGATTGTGATATGAATCTTTTGGAGGCCCAAGGTCATGCTGCAAACCATGTATACTTATTTTTTAATCAAATCTTCATTTTTTTTGTAATATTTCAACTTATTTTAAAACAAAATCAAAGATATGGTTTCATATGATGTCCAAGCCCACCATTTAACCTAATATTTCTCTTATAAGTACACTACATGTTTAGACAAAAAGGAACATGCAAGGCTTCCCAAGAAACAAGGGTTTTGAGATTAAATATTTGCAAGGAAATGGTTGAACTCGAATTCTAGTTTTCATCCATCCTCAAGGCTAGGTAACCATTCAAATCAATCCCTGAGATATCATAGAGTAAGTTCCAATCATTCTTGATGATCAAATGTGCCTAAAACATGCATTCAAAACATCACTGTTTTTTCATATATTATGAAATTCATATTTCAATATTTATAAAAATAATTATTGTAACTAACAGCTTCAATGTATTCCTGAGACAAAATAGTACATGTTTTATCCCCTACATGAGACCCATGATGCCAGAATACTCAATCACCATTATTGCACCGTGTTGCTTTATTTTGATTGTATCTTACTGTACAGGTTGAATCATCTAAGAAGAATGCCATCATTGGATTTACAAGGGTCGAATTAGGGGGATAAGGTTCCTCTTAATCTCTAACTCGTGTTATTTTTGAAGGTTGGTATTTGACCTCGCATGAGAACACGACCCAAGCTAGGGCTCTGGTGCTTCCCTGGTTCACTTGTTTATTATATATTTATTGGTTTGTGTTTTATAATAGAATTGAAGCGCAACGCAGTTGGTTGAGACAGAGGCATGTAACGTGAAGGGCGTGGGTTCGATCCCTGTGTCTTGCAATATTTTTTTGCTATTTTTAAAACTAACACGCATGCTTATTCTATATTGATCAGTTCTTATTTTCTATCATAATCAACATGCTGGCTCAGTGGCAAGGAAGCGCACCTATGACTTTAGGGGCGTGGTTCAACACTCACCCCCATGCAATTCTTTTTTATTTATTTTACTAACCCTATTTTTCATCATATTTTACTAATTATTTTTTAATTAATAATTAACTAATCTAATCTTTTTTTAATACTAACAAATTAGGATTAGGGTTTTGTTAGTAATTAAATTTTTCTTATTTTTTATTTACTAATTAATTAATTAATTAACTAAACTTTTCTTCTTAATATTAAAATTAATTAGAAATAGGTTTTTAATTACTATTATCATTTAAACTATTTTCTACAAAATACCAAAAACATTAACTTAGAACCTTAGGTCTTAAACATTTTTCAAATATTTTTCTTATTTCTTTTTGCTATTTAAATTCATAGATCAAGTGTATAGGTCGCGTTCTTAATTATAATAGCGTAGATTTATCTTTTCTCGTATTTTTTTTCATATTATGTAACTGCTCACGGGATGTAATAGCTTAGGTTTAATTTCCGCACTTTACATTCCGTACTTTATTTTCTGCACATATGTAATTTCTAGTAACTAGGGTTTGCATGGAAAGACTAAAAACAACGTAGAAAACCCTAAATTCTCAAGATAAATAACTAAAATCAATACACTCTTCACACTTGCACCTCTAGGGTATCCTCTCTTGTTGCCTTACGATATTGGTCACGTCCCTCAAAAGTAGGGAGACTTTAGCAAAAGACCCTCGATCAAATCATCATTTTCCCTTTCAAATAAAGATCATAATCCCTCGATGATCCTTATAGCTGTCTACAAAATGATCTAGTCCCTTCGATGACCCTACGAGCAAAATGATCATAGTTCCTTCGATACAATTGTTAAAGTATCCTTACATGTTGCCTTCGATGACCATACGATGACCCTACGCCTGTCCCTTCACATCCAATAGATATGTCTACCTACCAACTAATGGTATGGATAGCATTATCTCTAAAGGAGAAGGAAAAGAATAAGAAAGACTTTAGTGGGTAAGAAACTCATAATTGCTTGCTCACAAACAATACGCTTTCAAACAAGTATTTTCAAAAATACTTTGTACATATTCTAAGGACTGATACAATAATCATTACGAGGTTAACCTTACATTAGGATTCAAAATATTTTAAAACAAATCACACACACACACACACACACAAAGCAAGTTTTTCAAAGTGAGATAAGCAATTAAGAGCCCGTAGATAACTACAGTTGAAAAGGGTGCTAACACCTTCTCTTTTCATAACTTACCCCCCGAAGTCAAAATCTATCAAAGGTATTTCCTTTTATTTTCACCTTTTTTAAATATTGGATAAAAGAAAATTCGATGGAGACTCTTGCTATCCGCGTATTTGGATAAAATTAAAAAATTCAGTTCTCCCACCGTGTTACAGAATTGGCAACTCTGTTAACGACAACTACTTGAGAAAGAGGGGTTACCTTAGAGTTTAGATCACTATTACTTGCTTTAATTATTTGAAATTTTTTCTTTAATTAAAGGACTTGTTTGGGTATTATATCTTGTAAGATCCTACACCCGAATCTAGAGATTCCCCAGGTAAGTAGCAATAGATGATAAAGATTATACGACATGGACCGATATGGTTAACATGATGGCTACAATTAGTGTGACACTTTGGTTTGTACTAATGTTCCTTGAGTCAGTCAAGGATAACATTAGGCTTCTGCGTGGCTTCGTTAACACTAACTTACTTTTAGAACCTTAATCGGCCCATCTTGGCCATTAGAAAGTAGTGAGATAGTTAGCTTTGGTGCAGTCTAAGGTTGGTTGATACTTGAAGGTATGCTCCAAAATAAAGCCTACGAGAAATATCGATGATATGAGATTCCTAAAACCAAGTTACTATTTTAGGACAGGTTGAGCCAACTTAACTTCAACGGGGAAGGGTATTTACCCATGGACTTTAAACCAAAGGCTCTTGTATGACTTGTTTGTGTTTGCTACTATTTAACATAAACATAACATTATAACATCGTATCATGATAACATAACATTTCACTAACCATTTCAAGGACCTAGGGATTTATCTTTGTTCCTTATTGCAGGCCATGGCCTCCGCTCGTAGAAATACTATCTGAATCAACTTTATAAAGGTACTTTCCAAGCTTAAGGAGTTAGTCTCAAAGGTTCTCGGAAACTCTCAATTCACCTAGAGGATTAGTTATCTATGCGAAAGAGAATAAAATATTGGAGCAGACAAAACAACCTCACCAAGAGCAGAACCTTAATGCATATGTCAACACAAAGAGGAAGCGTCCATGGGAGACTTGAGTCATAATTTGTTTCTTTATAACCCTTTTTTGGTTATAATTTGAAATTACTAATAATAATCTTTGTTTCTCTTCCTTTTTGGTTAACAAATTTAAATCCCACGAGGTCCTTGAAAACATTGCATATGCATCTACATGCCATACATATCATTGCATAACAGGTTTCCAAGACAGGTTTCTTATCTTCTTATTATTTATTCCAGCAAAAATTGCCCTCTAATAGACAGTTAAAGAACTCCAGGCTCATATTGCGAAGTTCTAAGAGATGTTCCTAAACTTAGCCAAGGGGAAAAAAGAACTGAAGGCGCTCGTTGTCAACGGGGAGAAGAAGAAGACAAAGAAACCAACTGGAGTCCTTAACATGGGGAGAAAGTTCAGAGGTCCAGTCAAGAGAGCTCAAGATCTTGATATCCCATCGGACGAAGATGACAAACAGGATGAAGACGGAAAGACAGATAAAACTGAAAGAAGCAACCTTGGTTCTGACAAGTTTCCTGATGAAGAGGAAGAGGATTATTTGGATGAATAATATCCCCCTACTGACGAGAAGTTTAAGTTGTTAGAAGAGCGTCTGAAAGCTATGGAGATCCAGAAGGTGCCTGGCTTGAACTTTGAAGATTTGGATTTGGTCTCAGGAGTCGTCATTCCTATTAAGTTCAAAACTCCTACCATTTCCAAGTATGATGACATTTCTTTCCCAAAGCTACATTTGAGATCTTATGTTAGGAAAATTCAACCACGCACTGCTGAAAAGAAATTATGGTTGCATTTCTTTCAAGAAAGTCTGTCTGGAACATAATTGGAATGGTATTATCAACTTTAAGGTACCAATATTCATACCTGGGAAGATTTGGCTGCAGCTTTCTATAATAAGTATCAATACAATTTTGATTTGGCACCAACCCGCACGGAACTACAGAGTATGCCCATGGGTTCTGAGGAAGGCTTTAATGAGTATGCACATAAATAGATCTTGCAGGTAGAGTTTAACCTACTTTGGCTGATAGGGAATTTGTTAACATGTTCATGAGTACGCTAACAGGTCCTTTCTATAATCATCTACTTGGAAGTTCTTCAGCCGGTTTCACTGAACTGGTACTGATAGGAGAACGTGTTGAGAATGGAATCAGAAGCGATAAAATTCAGGTGGCTACATATTCAAATATTGTGAAGAAGTCTTATAATGGTAAAAAGGAATCCAATGTTGTGTACAGCTAGAAGGGTCGTAATAAGAGTGACCATAATCAATTTGTGGGGGCAATGTTGATCTCTAATCCTGCACCAGTGCAACAACAACAAAATAATCAGCATAGGCAGGACGCACCCAGGAGATAGTTAATAAGAATCAACATGCCATTATCTCAAGCATTGTAACACATGCTGAAGGCAGAGCTAATTGAAATGAAAGATCATCCTTAGAATCCCAATACTTCCTCTCCCCGTTACAATCCCAATGCAAGGTGTGCATATCACTCCAACAGTCCTGGGCATGACACTAACAATTGTTGTGCTCTGAAAAATAAGATTCAAGACATGATTGACTCTAAGGAGATTGAATTTGACCCTCTTGAGACTCCTAATATGATCACTGCACCTATGCCTAATCATGACAATGGCGTTAATGCTATTGATGATGTTTCTTATGTTTCTGCTGTGAATGACTTGACTACACCTCTAATGATTGTTAAGAAGAAGTTGCTGCAAGCCGGTTTATTTCCAGGTTGCATTGAAACCTGCTACTAATACGCGTCTCAATCCAATGGTTGTGTACTACTGAAAGAAGGTATTCAATGTCCGATAGATGGCCATGTAATTCTATTTGAGAAAACTCCTCATGTAGAGAGCTTTTGTAAAAGTTTTTCTCAAGGCCTGGAGCTTGAAGACGCATCTGTGATTACAATTTACGGTACTCCTGTAAGGATCATTTCTAAGGGTCCTATGAATTATACTGCCAAACCATGGTTTTCTCCTATGATCATTATCGCACCTGGGCAAATTCCATAATCCTATAAGAAGGTTATCCCTTAGAATTATGAAGCTGATGTCTACTACCATGGTGTCAAGCAAGAACCATTGATTGTCGAAGATGAAAATACTGAAGTTATTGATCCCAATCTTGGAAATATTGTTGGGACCAGTAAAGTTACCAGAAGTGGAAAGATTTTCTCTCCAGAGATCTCTCCAAATGCTGCTACTACACCAGTTTGTATCACTGCTACTGAATTAACTACTAAGACTCGAGGAAAAGAACAAATGACTGAGCCTACCCAGACTGAGGCACCAAAAGAAGTTACTGTTGAAGATACCTACAAGCAAGAGATGGAGGAGGTGCTGAAAATTATTCGAAAGAGTGACTATAAGATTGTTGAATAGTTGGGGCAGACCCCCTCCTAAATATCTATGATATCTATGTTATTGTGCTCCAAAGCCCATGCTCAGGCTTTGGTAAAGTTCCTAAAATATGCCCATATACCGCAAGAAATCTCTGTTGATCAGTTCAAAATTTGTGATGCTAGCCTGACAATTGATAATGGGCTAGGCTTTTTTGACACTGATTTAACTCCCGCAGGAAGGAACCATAATAAGGCTCTGCATGTCTGTATTGAGTGTAGGGGAACTACCTTATCTCATGTGTTGGTGAACACAGGTTCCTCATTGAACGTATTGCCAAAAGTTGCTTTAGACAAACTTGATTGTAAGGGGATTGTGCTAAAACTCACTGACATTGTGGTGAGAGCTTTTGATGGTTCAAATAAAATGATGCATGGAGAGGTTGATCATCCGATCAAAGTGTATTCCCAGGTCTCTGACTCTACTTTCTATATACTGGACATTCGTCCATCCTATTCCTATTTTCTTGGAAGCCCTTGGATTTATGGGGCAGGCGATGTTACTTCTACTTTACACCAAAAGATGAAGTATCCCGTGAAAGGAAAAATCATTACAGTTTACAACGAAGAAGAATACATGGTGAGCCACTTGAATACCTTCAAGTATGTTGAGATGGATGGTGAATTCTTCGAGACTCCGTGCCAGACCTTTGAAGTTATTCCTCAGATAATCCCTCTTGACAAAGCTACTCCTATCATTCCTAAGGTTACCAGGATTCCACCAAGAATGGCTTCTCTAAAAGACGCTAAGGTTGTGGTAGAAGAAGGTGGTGGTGTTGTTTGAGGTCAGCTTCCCAACATCCCTTACAAATCCAACTAATTTGGTTTGGGTTTCACCTCACAAGATCATAGGGTTGTCCGTCATGCTCGTGCTAACTCATGTAGACTTCCATTCCACATCAACAACAATGGAGTTCAAAACAATCAAGTCAATGTTGTGGAAGACGCTCATAGTGACTGTGACATAAATAGTTGGATCTTCCCTACTATCGGCAGTGGGATCAACAATTGGAATGATGATGACTTTATACCAATCTTCTTTAGTCAAGAGTAAATTCTATTTTCTGTTTTCTTGCTTTCAAGTTTTTGGTTTTTTAATTTAAAACAATAACTTTTAACCTTGTGCCTTATGATAACACGAAAAGTTATAGCATTTTCCGCCCCATTTACATAGATAAAGCTTCCGATTCTTCGTTTATTATGTTGCATTATGTCTCTATTGGTAGTATTTGCAGCATATTCCAGGTATTTAGTTTCTGCAAAGCATATATGAGAAAAGGAAGAAGAATATTGGAGAAATGATGAAGAAATGACACTTTAGTAGCAAAAATGCAAACATTTTGTATCAGAACCCATGCCGCTCGTCACAGGCGCATGCCGCCTGTCACAAAGTCCAAAAGTGTGCCCCTCGGAACGCTTCTTGTCCCGACCGACACAGAATGGAAATATGTGCCCCATGCCATAATGCATGGCACTCATTACAAGTCATATATCAGTTACAAAAATGTCTCCATGAAGCGCGCGGTTTGCTGAAAATTCTCCATGATTGAAGAACAAGGATCAAGGGAGTATTCCTATTTTTGCTCAGCACGTGGAATCTATAAAACCAAGATAGTTACCAAAGCTACAAACATACACACACCTCATCAAAATTTATATTATTCTGCATACTGCAACATTATTATTTTATTATTTCCAGTTTTACAATTTTGATACTTTTTCCAGTTTCGCTTTGAATTTATGTAAGCAAAGAAAATCATTACCATTAAATCAATATTTCTTCACATTGAAGGAATATTGCAACTTTAGTTTCTTTCTAGCTTCCAGAGTTTCGTTTAGGTTTACTTTTATTTCGTCAAGATATTTTGTTCCGAAGCTAATCCTGTTGGCTTGTGGAGGATAGCATACTGGCCTATTATTCTTCAGTATTTTATTCAGGTTCCAATTTTAAATATAGTTTATTTATTTTTACCATGCCTATGTTATTGAATGTATGATTTTATTTTATGTTATCACACAATAAAATTATGTTTGGCTATATTTCCTGATACCGGTATGTGAAGTCTTAAACCGAAGGGATTCGATAATTAATTGGCATAAATATTTTACAAAAGACTTTTCTGGTTTTGATTTCCAATTTGGACATTAAATTGTTTTGTTACGAGAGTAAAAAATAGACTAAGGGTAAAATCAACAGAGCGAGAGTTTGAGATTTTAACCAGATAGTGGTGATTGAACATTAATTTTAAAAATAGCGAGGGCGCTTTAAAATTAATTGGACTCTAAAAAATACTTTTGAATTTTAAATGACACAGCGAGAGCGCTCATTTGAGTTTAATAATATGGCCTGAATTGATAGAACGAGAGTGTGAGACAGGGGTTTTTAAATTAATAGTTTCAACTAAAACAATGTTTTAATACTTAAAAATTTGCCAATGACTTATTGAATCCCTGAAGTTGACAAATTACATACCGGTGTCCCGTTATCAATTATTAGATCTTAGTTAATTCTCGTTTAAACCCCCAACATCTTAATTTTATAATTAGCCTTAGCTTTACACAGTGACCCTAGATAAAAGTAGTTTGACCATCAATATTTATGGGTTCGATATCTTTTAAAACTACGCGATTAGATTGTGCACTTGCAGTCACTACACCCGACAGACTCTCAATGTCGCGATCAAGTTTTTGGCGCTGTTGCCAGGGACTGATTTAGCCAATACTGTGAATCCCTTGTTGTGTAGTATAGACTAAGGCAACCAATTTTATTTTATTTTAACCATTAATTATATGCCAAGCACTCGCTCTCAAGGCAAATAATTAGAGAAACCAATCGACGAGGTTGAGAGTTTTGTTAGTATAAGACGCCGAATTAGAGAATACCAAATCAAGTAAAACTTTCCCGAATTCAATCTTCCTGACCCAAGAATGGCTGAAGGACCCCAAAATCGCCCTATGAGGGATTATGATGCTCCATCGCAAGAGGAACCCCACAACAGTATTGTTGCTTCCGCCATCGCACATAATGATTTCGAGTTAAAACCTTCGTTATTACAAGTTGTCCAACAAAACAAATTTTCAGGATGTCCTACGGTTGATCCAAACCTTCATTTGTTCGTGTTTGTGCAGTACGCAGACATAGTGAAAGCAAATGGTGTCAGCCCTAAAGCAATAATACTTCGTCTTTTTCCTTTCTCATTACGAGATAGGGCTAGAGCATGGCTCCAATATCTTCCATCCAACTCTGTTACCACATGGAACGAGTAGAAGAAAGTTTTCCTAGGGAAATATTTTCCGCCAAGTAAGACGGCTGTGCTAAGAGCCAATATCAACGGTTTTAAACAAAAGGAAAATGAATCTCTCTTTGAAGCATGGGAAATATAAAAAGACATGTTGCGACTATGTCCGCATCACGGTCTAGAAGAATGCCTGATCATCCACACCTTTTACCATGGTCTGTTGTACAACACAAGACTAACTATTGACCCAGCTCCTGGTGGTGCACTGATGGATAAACCGTACCACGATGCCTATCAACTTATCGAAAGTGTGGCTCAAAATCATTATTAGTGGGGAAGCGATAGAACCGTGGTGGAGAAACATCAAATGAAAGGTGGTATGCACGAAGTTAGTAGCTTAGACCAAGTTAACCCTAAGGTAGAAGCCCTTACCCAAAAGATAGAAAGCTTGACCACAACTCCCGCAGCCACTGTGGCTGCAGTAGCTCCAACCTATGATTTATATGGACTTCACGCGCATGCTGCACCCGGATGTCCACTCTTAACAGGAGTACCAGTTGATCAAGTGAATTATGCTCAAGGTAACCCCTATGGCAATAACTATAACCCTACTTGGAAGAACCATCCAAACTTCTCATACAAAAGCAACAACGCTTTATACGCACCTGGGCAAGCTCCTACTACACCTCTAGGATATCAGAAAGCCACCCAAAATGTCTCAAATATTCTGAATATCCCTAGGAAATCTAACATTGAAATAATGATATAAAACTTTGTAGCCACCCAAGCTCAAACTAATAAAGATTTTATGAATCAAAATATTCACACCAATGAACAAATTAAGCAACTGACAAATAAGATTAATTCTCTTGCCGCACACAACAAAATGTTAAAAACACAAATCTCCCAAGTGGCTCAACAGCAAGCAGCTACAGCTGCTCCAGCTGGAACTTTTCCTAGATAACCCCAACCAAATCCAAAGGGACATGCTAATGCCATAACACTTCGGAGTGGGACAAAACTAGGCGGACCAACTGAACCTAGAGTCAAGAACACAGCCATGTACCAGAAACGTGGAAAAGGAACTAAGAAGGAAGCTGAGCCAAAGGAAGTAGAAAAAGAAGGTGATGGTGAAGAGGCCGTGGAAAAAGAAGAACCTTATGTGCCTCCGCCACCCTATAAACCACCTATCCCATGTCTAAGTCTAAAAATGTAGGGCAATTCAAGAAATTCGTTGAACTTCTGAAAAAAACTTAACATTACCATACCTTTTACAGAAGTTATCACACAAATACCCCCTTACGCTAAATTTCTTAATGAAATCTTTTCTAATAAGAAAAAGCTTGAGGATAATGAAACTGTATTTCTCACTGCTGAATGCAGTTCTATAATCCAAAACAACATGCCTCCTAAACTTAAAGACCCAAGTAGTTTTTCCATACCATAAGTAATCAGAATGTTTGTCATAGACAAAGCACTATGCGATTTAGGAGCCAGTATTAGTCTGATTCCCTTATCGATTTGCAAGAAAATCAACATGGGAGAACTAAGACCAACAAGGATGTCCATGCAATTGGCGGATCAATCGGTGAAATTTCCTTTAGGTATGTTAGAAAACATTCATGTATGTATAGGACAATTCTATATCCCCATTGATTTCATAATCATGGACATTAAAGAAGACTCTAATATTCATATTATACTAGGTAGACCATTCCTAGCTACTGCAGGAGCCATCATAGATGTTAAAAATGGAAAAATAACTTTCGAAATTGGTGAAGAAAAAGTTGAATTCATCCTGTGTAAATTCTTTAAGGAAGCAGCCATCGATGATTCATTCTATTTCTTAGATGTAATCAATAATTGCATAAAATAAATGGAGAAACAACAAACCATCTATTCAGAAGTATTGAAGATTCTTATACCTCCAATTCTCGAAGATGATAATTGGTGTCGTGAATATCAAGACGAAAATTTGAGTGAATGCCTAGCTCTAACTCCTGATCCTATACCTTGTCTAAAGAAGTCTGCCATAGAACTCAAAACATTACCCAAAGACCTAAGGTATGAATTCCTAGACACAGAACTTGAGCGAACAATTATAGTCAATGCAGACCTAGGACAAATACAAACTGAAAAATTATTACATGTCCTAAGAAAATACCCAACGACTTTAGGTTATAACATCTCAGATCTAAAAGGAATAAGCCTTTCTATTTGCATGCACCATATTATGCTGGAGGAAGACTGTAAGACCTCTAGGGAACATCAAAGAAGAATTAATCCTATTTTGAGCGATGTAGTCAAAAAGGAAGTAGAAAATATATTGGAAGAAGGAATCATATACCCAATATCCGACAGTAAATGGGTTAGCCCAATACATGTCGTACCTAAGGAAAGAGGTGTTACACTTGTCAGCAACGATCACTTGACAGTAAATGGTGAATCGACTATAGAAAGCTAAACAAAGCCACTCGTAAAGATCATTTTCCTTTACCTTTCATTGATCAAATGCTTGAACGACTAGCTAAACACTCTCACTTCTGCTATTTAGACAGTTATTCAGGATTTTTCCAAATTCCTATTCATCGTGACGACCAAGAAAAGACAACTTTCACTTGTCCTTATGGTACGTTCACTTATCGAAGAATGCCATTCGGATCATGTAATGCCCCTGTAACATTCCAGAGATGTATGATGTCCATTTTCTCTATTTTTCTAGATGGTATGATGGAAGTTTTTATGGATGACTTCTCCGTCTATCGAGAAATTTTTAAAGAATGTTTATTGAACCTTGAAATGGTACTAAAAATATGCGTAAGCGTTAACCTCGTGCTAAACTGGGGAAATGCCACTTCATGGTCTGACAAGAAATTGTTTTAGGGCACATCGTATCCGATATGGGAATTGAAGTAGATAAAGCAAAGATTGAAGTAATAGAAAATCTTTAACCACCCAAAACTGTTATGGAAATAAGAAGTTTTCTAGGACACGCTGGTTTTTATCGACGTTTCATTAAAGACTTCTCTAAAATAACCGAGCCTCTAACAGAACTGCTAATGAAAGATGATGAGTTCATCTTCATCGAAAAATGCTTGGACACATTTACAACACTAAAAAAGGCATTAATTTCAGAACCTATTATGTAACCTTCTGATTGAAATGAGCCATTTGAGATAATGTGTGATGCTAGTGACTATGCCATAGGTGCGGTTCTAGGACAGGGAAAGGATAAAAAGCTTCATGCAATCTACTACACAAGTAGATCCCCAGATCCTGCACAGAAAAATTACGCCACCACAGAAAAAGAAATGTTAGATGTTGTGTTTGCTTTACATAAATTTCATTCTTTCTTAGCAGGAGCACGAATAATTATCTATACCGGTCACGCTGCAATATGATACCTTTTAAGTAAGAAAGACGCCAAACCAAGATTACTAAGGTGGATCTTACTTCTAAAAGAATTCAATTTAGAAATCAAAGACAAGAGAGGCACTGAGAATGTAGTAGTTGACCACCTATCCAGAATAGAAGGAATCAAATCAGATCGTGTACCTATCAATGACAATTTTCCTTATGAACGCCTCATAGCCCAATTAGAATTGGAAAGTATTACAACCAAATACCATGTGACTTATGAAGACGCGGACATGAATGAATTCGTGGAAGTAATCTACACTAAAACCATACTGCCATGGTATGCAGATTTTGTCAACTACTTAGCTGCTGGAGTGCTTCCACCCGATATATCTTATTAACAAAAGAAGAAATTTTTTCATGATCTTAAACAATATTATTGGGATGAGCCTTTTCTTTTCAAGAGAGGAGCCGATGGTATTTTTCATCGATGTTTTCCCGGAAATGAAATTGAAAACATAATTTTCCACTATCATGCTGCTCCCTGTGGAGGACATGCAAGCACTTCAAAGACCTGCGCTAAAATATTATAAGATGGCTTCTATTGGCCTAATTCATGGAAAGATGTCCATATCGCGGTTAAAAATTGTGACCAATGTCAACACACTGCAAACATATCTAGATGCGGCGAGATGTCCGAAAAGGGTATTCTAGAAGTTGAAGTTTTTGAGGTATGGGGAATTGATTTCATGGGACCCTTCCTGTCTTCCTTTAGAAATCACTACATACTCGTTGTTGTCGACTATGTTTCAAAATGGATCGGGTTGTATCTTCTCTAACAAATGACGCATGAGTAGTAGTCAGGCTTTTCAAGAACATAATATTCCCAAGATTCGGTGTGCTGAGACTCGTCATCAGTGATGGTGGCTCCCATTTCATTTTTAAAATCTTAGAAAAATTATTAGTAAAGTATGGAGTCCGACATCGTGTCGCAACACCTTATCATCCACAAACAAGTGGGCAAGTAGAGGTCTCCAACAAAGAGATTAATCAAATCTTAGAAAAAACGGTAGCAATCTCTAGGAAAGATTGGTCATCTAAGTTACACGAAGCTCTATGGACATATAGGACGACCTATAAAACTCCAATCGGAACCATACCATTTAAATTAGTCTATAGGAAATTATGTCATCTGCCGATAGAAATTGAACATAAAGCTTATTGGGCCATTAAGACACTTAATTTAAATTACACCGCCACTAGTGAGAAAAGAATCTTAGATATCCACGAACTTGAAGAACTTAGATTAGACGCTTACAAGAATGCTCAGATTTATAAGGAGAGAACTATAAAATGGCATGATAAATGCATATCTAGGAAAGATTTCAATGAAGGAGATATAGTACTTCTATTTAATACCAGACTTAAACTATTTCCGAGAAAACTTCTCTCTAGACGGTCTGGTCCCTTCAAAGTCACTAAGGTTTTTCAAAATGGCTCAATAGAAATTAAAGGAATGTCTAGTGAACCTTTTATCGTAAACGGACAGCGTTTAAAGCATCATCATTGCATCGATAATAAGGAATATTCCACAACATTTAGGCTAGATGCGCTACCACCTCACTCATTAGATTAATCACCTGTTATATCTAGCTTCCAACTTAAAACAAAGCGCTTATTAGGAGACAAACCACTTTTTATTCTTTTCTTTTTGCTTTACTTATTTTTAGTTTTTATTTTCTTTTCTTACTTTTGTTATTGTTTATTTCTATAAAATTATGAAGTATTGTTTCTCTACTATTACCCACTACTAAATTAACTCTAACTGTAAACCTACTTCATTCTAACTTAACTATTAGCTAACTGCACTAACCACGATGAATCCAGTTAACACGATGGGAATTATTTTTAGAGGAAGAAATCAGAGGAGGCGTTATGAGTCGTTAGCTGATAGGAAGACGGGATTGAATATCTACCCTGATGTACCTGCTATGACCACACTAGGGATTAGAGACAATGTCTTGTTTCTGTTAAGCCAAATAATCTGGGACACATCTGGCTTAAGAAGAAGATTTAGTTCCTACCGTAGATTAACCCTAGAGTTTCCAAGCTCTTTTGTCTATAAGCCTAACCATGGTCTAGGGTTTAACAGGGGAATAATTAGGTTTAGGATGTTTGATATTGAATACACATATACCCATAGGGAAATGGAGGAACTGTTAGGATTTCTACACGGCCTCAATACATTCACAATAATCCAAGAGGAACTTTTTGATGTGGGTGAACTCGACTATTTTTGGGGAAGTATTACAGGTATAAGTAACCCTGAGCCTAATCACATGAACTCAGAAAACATTCATAACCCCGACTTAAGGTATTTTCATAAGATCCTAGCACATATCCTCTTTGGAAAGCCAGAAAACATAACCACAGTATCTAGAGCCAAACTTTTTATAATGTTCTGTGCATCACAAAACCGTCCCATAAATGGTGTTACCTTCATGATAGCAAACTTTCACCGTCTTGCAAGAACTGTCCATGAACCACTCCAGATAGAAGGTCTAGTAACCATGATAGCAAATGCTATCGGCCTGAGACAACCACTGCTAAACATTGTCCCTCTAGGTAGATTCCAACCAATGAACATCCATTTTTGCTTCAATAGGGAATTATTGGGAACTTAGGCCCGAGTACCTTTGAACTGCTCATTAAAAATCAGTTAATGCCTCTTTTCACCCTGCTTGACCCTAGGACTAGCATTCATGATAGGAACAATTGGTTATATGATTGGGCCTAACCACAAATTTCACCATCATCTACTCCTGAAACACCCCAAATTTATGACCACCTTGATCCCTTCCTATCTGATGAGGAAACTGACCCTGAAACCCCTCTATTTTACCATCATTTTCCATCTCTTGATTTGTTGAGAGATGAACTCATTATTTTGAGAATCGACTTCCATTCTTTCATGGACGTCGTAGCAGAACAATTGGACCATATTTATCAGCATGTCTACTCCGTTTCTCTTCCTAATAATCGACGTGGCTAATTTTATTTCAGACTTACTGCATATCTTCCTTTCACATTTTAAACATTGCAGACAATGTTTTGTTTAAGTGTGGGGAGAAGACTAATTAGATTAGGATTTCCATTATTTGTTGTTTTAAATTCTTAAGTACATTTTTATCATTTATTTTCAGTTATATTTTATTTTGTTTTTCCTTCATTTACTTTTGGAATTTACATTACTTTTCATTAAATTCTCTATTATCATGTTTACATATATCTTCTATGCTTTCATATTTCGAATATATATATATATATATATATATATATATATATATATATATATATATATATATATATATATATATATATATATATATATATATATATATATATATATATATATATATATATATATATATATATATATATATATATATATATATATATATATATACTTCTTGCAAGTATTGAAATATATATTTTTTATTATTGAGAAGTCTAGAAGACAAATTAAAATTTTTATTCTATTCTGCACTTTGTGCTGCTCGCCATACAAGTATGACGATGGTCACGCTTCACAAATTGGTACCGCCCGGTACAAAAGCGTTCCCCTCGGCACAAAGTCAAAAACAAAAGTGCTTATGTTATAACACAGAAACCCTATGGATTCTTCTTCTTCTTATCATTTTCTTCAACCCCCACTTTAACTTCTATAAACCACTTCCTATCTTGCTCCCTCCATTATCATTATCATCAAAACTCATAAATTCCCACGCCTTACCCTCTTTGTTTTTCTCTACATATACACTCTCAAAACCCTCTTCCATTCCAGACCCCCAAATTCTCATGCAAAACACCTAACCATCTTCCTCCTTGGATTCAACTATGGCACACAGAAACTCATGGCCGAAACCCGATCTTTCTGGGATTACATTTCAAAATGGGGAAGACGGAGAACACTAGAGGGCTCAGTATCTCAAATTTTATCAACGCTCCATAAGCCCTACACGGTATGTTGATACTGAGTGTTTGGGCAAATTAGGATTGCTAGATAGTGTCTGGTGGTTACTTAGAAACTCGGATTTAGCATTCGTCTGCGCATAAAATCTTCCTACGTATGAGTCGCTAACTTTGGAATTCTTAAGTTCATTGTCGTACAACCCACCATTCGACGAAAGCCTACACCTATCTGGATCAGCAACTTTCAGAATGTTCAATGATAAATATTCTATAACTCAAACAACTCTGGGTGATTTCTTCCGCTTCCCTCATGAGGGGGAGGTATACTACCGAATCCATACAGAAGTAGATTGGGCATCTACATCTTTCAGGATTTGGAAAGTATCTCTGATGAAGAACCGACCAGTTGGGAGGTACTTTATGCATGATCTATACATAATCCTGGAATCCGGTATTTTCACCGCGTCATCTCCAACACTATTTTTGGGAGGATCAAAAACAACAAAGTAAATTCTAAAGAATTGTTCCTCCTGCACTGTACCTTCACTCTTAACCAGAAGATCAATTCCAACATGTTCCTCATGTTGCCTATCCAGTCTTTTTGTGCAAGAGGGTCTACGCCTTTCTGCATTGGAGGGCTAGTTACCTCTATAGCCCTTGGCCTGCGCCTCGAAGACAAGCTAGTAAATCTTCCTCCGCTGCCACCCACATTCATTGACATTGACAATTGTCGGGCTGGACACTTGATTAAGGTCAGAGGAGATGGGAGGTATAATCGTATGGTGCATATCATAGTAAATCCTAGCATCATTTTGCTAAACACTACACTTACAAATGTAACAAACATGGAAAAGTGGCTTTATGATCTTACTTCTCCTGCACCTGGAGATAACATGCAAAACAACCAAGGCAATGCCTCGGCTGATGAGATGGAGCAGCAAATGGATCAAGGAGACGTTGAACAACAAGCTCCTTCTGAAAATGTGGCGATCACATCCACGAGAACCAGAAGAAGACGCTAAAGAGTACAGGCCTCAAATGATGACATTATGGCTGCCATCATGCAGCAAGAAGAGAGGGTGTAAGCTATGCAAAACAATCAAAATGCAAGGATGCAACTTATGCTAGCTATGTAAACTCAGCAGCAATAATATGATGAAAGGATGAGCTTCGGGCTGCAAGAATGACCGAGGAAATGGAAGTTTTAACTGTATGCATGGATGGTTTTCAAGAATATATGTACCATGTGGATTTGCCTCATCCTTCGGTTGGACGAGATGGACGTGGACGAGCACGAGGGAGAGGAAGAGGACGTGATAATGAGCAAGAGTAGATCGAATATTCCTCTCTTCCCATTTCCTCTTTGTTTATAAGCATTGGGGCACTGCTTGGTTCAAGCTTAAGGGAGTTAGTTAGTTAGGAAACTCTTTACTGCTTTCTAAGTAAAATTTTCATTCCCACTTATATTTCCTATAATCAAAAACATCTTTGTACTTTCTAGTTCTATTATGTAAACTTTTCCGCTATTATCTAATTTCCCCACTTTTTTGAGTGATAATTTTTTTTTTGTTCGTTACTTACATAACTTGACGCATTTGAAGAGTATACAGGTTGCTCACTTTTAAGTTATATGAGAAACCTTGAGTAAAACAAGCATGATGGATACCGTCGTAACACTCTAAATCCCCAAATTACGCTAGATAGATTTCAGTACCCTTTATATCGAAACCTTAAGCTTTAAATTTAAAGTAACCCCGAGTAGTTTATTTAGCAGTCAGCACCGCCTTAAACATAAACTACGTAGGGAGTCGATGAATATAAGTGAATGATCCCAAGTATTTAAAGAAGATTCATGATCTACTATTAGAAAATATGGAATGAACCAATTAAGTTAGGAGACCCTCACCCGGTCACTTAATCCAATCGATGTGGAACATACACAATATAACATAGGAATCTGTTGTCGATTTGTTCAGAGGTGTCTGGTACTGAACTTGGTAGGGTGGACTACGGTCCGATCCCCCACAACTTGCAATTGGGTGAATTAAAGGAGGTTACCACATATATGTTCTAGAACCTCGTGCTTAAAAGATCATAGTCACTAACCGGCTACTCTACTATGTGCATGTGATTGCACTAGAATGAAAACGGGTGAAATTTAGAAAAAAGAATTAGGTTGATCTATAATGGCATTACTGGAATTGGTCTGCACAATGGGGGGCGTTTAGTGTTATTACTGTATCTTTTGTGTTATGATGAGCTTAGGTTCCCGCGAAAATATTGGCACAACCTCTTACAATTAGAATTGCATTATGTATTTGCATTTAACTTGTGCTCTATTAATTTTCATACTAACTATATTGCTTGAGGACAAGCAAAGGTTCAAGCTTAGGGGAGTTTGATAACACGAAAAGTTATAGCATTTTCTTCCCGATTTACATAGATAAAGCTTCTGATTCTACGTTTATTATGTTGCATTACATCTCTATTTGTAGTATTTGCAGCATATTTCAGGTATTTAGTTTCTGCAAAACATATAGATGAAAAGGAAGAAGAATATTGGAGAAATGAAGAAGAAATGACACTTTAGCAAAAATGTAAACATTTTGTATCAGAAGCCATGTCGCTCGTCACAGGCGCATGTCACTCGTCACAAAGTCCAAAAGTGTGCCCCTCAGCATGCTTCTTGTCTCGACTGGCACGGAATGGAAATGTGTGCCCCACTCCACAACACATGACACTCATTACAAGTCATATATCAGTTATGAAAATGTCTCGATGAAGCACACGATTTGCTGAAAATTCTCCATGATTGAAGAATGAGGATCAAGGGAGTGTTCTTATTTTTTCTTAGCACATGGAATCTATAAAACCAAGACAATTACCAAAGCTACAAATGTACGCACACCTGCTCCAAATTGATATTTTTCTGCATACTGCAACATTGTTATTTTATTATTTCCAGTTTTACAGTTTTGATTTTTTTTTCCAATTTCGTTTAGAATTTCCGTCATCAAATAAAACCATTACCATTAAAGCAATATTTCATCACATCAGAGGAATATTGCAACTTTATTTTCTTTCTAGCTTCCAGAATTTCGTTTAGGTTTACTTGTATTTTCGTCAAAATATTTTGTTCCGAAGCTAATCTGCACTATTATTCTTCAGTATTTTATTCAGGTTCCAATTTTAAATATTGTTTATTTATTTTTACCATGCCTATGTTATCAAATGTATGTTTTTATTTTATGTTATCACACAATAAAATTATGTTTGGCTAATTTTCCCGATACCGGTATGTGAAGTCTTAAACCGAATGGATTCGGTAATTAATTGACATAAATATTTTACAAAAGACTTTTCTGGTTTTGATTTCCAATTTGGATATTAAATTTTTTTGTTACGAGAGTAAAAAACATACTAAGGGTAAAATCAACAGAGCGAGAGTTTGAGATTTTAACCAGATAGTGGCGATTGAACATTAATTTAAAAACAGCGAGAGCGCTTTAAAATTAATTGGACTCTATTTATTTTTAAAAAATACTTTTGAATTTTAAATGACACATCGAGAGCGCTCATTTGAGTTTAATGATATGGCCTGAATCGATAGAATGAAAGTGTGAGACAAGGGTTTTTAAATTAATAGTTTCCACTGAAACAATGTTTTAATACTAACACTATGCCAATGACTTATTGATCCCTGAAGTTGAAAAATTACATACCGGTGTACCATTATCAATTATTAGATCTTAGTTAATTCCTGTTTAAACCCCAACATCCTAATTTTATAGTTAGCCTTAGCGTTACACAGTGACCCTAGATAACAGTAGTTTGACCATCAGTCCTTGTGGGTTCGATATATTTTAAAACTACGCAATTAGACTATGCACTTGCAGTCACTACACCCGACAGACTCTCAAAGTCGCAATCACCTTACCTAGGGTAAAATAGTCCTTTTATTAGGGTTGTCATTTTTCATCTGCATATTTTCATTTAATAAACAATTGGACGTTTGCATTCAAATTTTGTGTTCTTTGTCTGTCTTTTATTTTATTGCTTTCAAAACAGCTATGTGTTCTTACACTCACGCACATAACAAATTGCATATCCACATCCACCCTTGATCCCATTGATAACAATTCTGCTATTGCCAATTATGACTTCAAAAATCCGATCTACCAAGTCGAGGATAAAGGTGAGGAAGATTGTGAAGTTCCTGGAGAGCTTGCTAGACTGTTAATGCAGGAAGAAAGAGCTATAAAACCGCATGAATAGCCAGTCGAGGTTGTGAACATGGGTACTGAAGAGGACAAGAAAGAAATCAAGATAGGTGCCAACCTAGAAGACAGTGTCAACAAGAGGTTAATCCAGATGTTACGTGACTATGTTGAGATCTGTACTTAGTCTTATGAAGACATGCCATGGCTTGACACTGACATTGTGGTTCACCGTCTACCCGATGAAAGAAGGTTGTCCTCCTATAAAGAAGAAGGTTCGTCGTATGCATCTCGATATGTCTGAAAAGATTAAAGCTGGGGTCATGAAACAGTTCAACGCGGGTTTCTTAGTTGTTACGTCTTATCCTAAGTGGGTTACAAATGTGGTGACAGTACCTAAGATGAACGATAAGGTGCGTATATGTATAAACTACATGGATTTGAATAGGGTAAGCCCCAAAGATGACTTTCCGCTTCCACATATTGAGGTTCTGGTTGATAACACCGCTCAGCATAAAGTACTTTCCTTCATGGATGGTTTCTCTGGTTATAATCAAATCAAGATGGCACCTGAAGACATGGAGAAGACTACCTTTGTCACACAGTGGGGGACTTTCTATTACAAAGTTATGCCTTTTGGTTTGAAGAACGTCCGTGCAACATATTAGCGTGCTATGGTAGTTTGTTCCATGACATGATCCATCATGAGATAGAGGTTTACGGTGATGACATAATAGCCAGGTCTCAGATTGAAGAAGCACATCTAGACCACCTACATAAGTTGTTTCAGAGATTGAAGAAATACAGGTTGTGGTTGAATCCAAACAGTTGCACCTTTGGGGTAAGATCCAATAAACTCTAGGTTTTGTCGTCAGTGGTAAAGGTATTGAAGTTGATCCTTCCAAGGTTAAAGCCATTCAAGAAATTCCAACTCCCCATACTGAGAAGGAAGTCATAGGTTTCTTAGGACGATTGAACTACATTGCCAGATTTATCTCCCATTTGACTACTACTTGTGAGTTAATCTTCAAGTTACTAAAGAAAGATCAAGTTGTGAAGTGGAATGATGATTGTCAGATAGCCTTCTAAAAAATCAAGGATTACCTCCAAGAACCTCCAATTATGATGCCACCCGTTGAAGGAAGACCTCTGATCATGTACTTGACAGTATTAGAGAACTTAATGGGGTGTGAATTGGGGAAACATGACGAGTCTAGTCGAAAAGAACATGCAATATACTACCTTAGCAAAAAGTTTTCCAATTGTGAAACAATATACTCACTACTCGAGAAAAATTGTTGTGCTTTGGCATGGTCTGCCTGCTGACTAAGACAGTATATGTTGACTCATACTACTTTGTTGATCTCTAAAATGGATCCAATAAAATACATATTCGAGAAACCCACTCTCTCTGTATGAATAGCAAGATGGAAAATGGTCTTGACAGAATACGACATTCAATACACTACTCATAAGGAAATTAAAGGAAGTGTATTGGCAGATCATTTGGCTCATCGGGCTGTAGATGACTACCAGTCTATGAATTTTGAATTCCCATATGAGAATATTATGCTACTTACTGATTATGAAGAACATATACCATATGAAGGACCTGAACTGGGATCCCGATGGACTATGGTCTTTGATGGAGCTTCCAACGCGCTTGGTAATGAAATTGGTGATGTGATCGTCTCTCCCAAGGGTTTCCATACGCCCTTTACCGCCATATTGTGTTTTGATTGTACCAACAATATGGTCGAGTATGAAGCATGCATCATTGGTATCAAAGCCGCCATCGATATGAGAATTAAATTCTTAAATGTATATGGGGACTCAACCCTAGTAATTAGTTAGATTAAGGGACAATGGGATATGAAGCATCCAAATCTCATTCCTTATTGAGACATGTGTTAGCATTAATTATGTACTTCGAAGAAATCACTTTTGAACATATTCCACGAGAAGATAATCAATTGGTAGACAAACTAGCTACCATGTCATCTATGTTCATAGTCACATGGTATAATGAAGCTCCCCTAATTACTATCGAGAGACTAGATGAACCGGCATATTGCTACGATGTTGACACTGATGGAGTAGAGGAAACGCCTTGGTACCTAGAAGTAAAAGGATACCTTGAAACTCAAGAATACCCTAAAGGGGCATCTATCAATGATAAGAAATTTCTAAGGAGGTTCTCCGCCAAGTTCTTTCTGAGTAACAGAATCTTGTACAAGCGCAACCACAATTCAACTTTGCTTCATTGTGTAGATAAGAAAGAAGCTGGGAAAATTATGGAAGATATGCACAAAGGTATGTTTGGTACTCACTCCCATGGACATACAATGGCTAATAAGATTCTGAGAGTATGTTATTATTGGTCTACCATGGAAGTGGATTGTCATCATCATTCCAAAACTTATCATAAATGCCAGATATATTCTGACAAAGTACATGTGCCTCTGATTCCTTTGAATTTCTTGGTTGTTCCTTGGTAGTTTGAAATGTGGGGCATTGATATGATTGGAGAGATTAAGCCTACTGCTTCTAATGAGCATCATTTCATCCTTGTCGTTATTGATTACTTTACGAAGTGGGTTGAGGAAGCCTTGTTTGCTTCTGTTACGAAGAATGTTGTGGCTCGTTTCATTAAGTATAACCTTATCTATCGGTATGGAATCCATGAAAGGATCATCATGGACAATAGTACCAATCTTAACAATACTATGGTCACGGAACTCTGCATACAGTTCAAGATTAAGCATCACAATTCCTCTTTGTACCGACCAAAATTGAATGGCATAGTGGAAGCCGCCAATAAGAACATCAAGAAGATCTTGTAGAAGATGACGGTGACATACAAATATTGGCATGATATGCTACCATTTTCTCTTCATGGTTATCACACTTCACTATGTACATCAACCGGGGCGGTCCCGTTCTCTTTAGTCTACGGTATGGAAGTTGTGTTACCTGTTGAAGTCCAGATTCCTTCCCTAAGGATTATGAAAGATGTTGGTTAAGAGGAAGATGAATGGATTCAGACTCAAATTGACTAGATAAATATGATTGATGAGAAAAGGCTTGTGGTTGTTTGTCATGGTCAGATGTATCAGAAACGCGTTATCAAGGCCTTCACCAAGAAATTAAAACATCGGGTGTACCAGGCTGGTGATTTGATAATAAAGCGCATCATCCTACCACAAGATGATCCCAGGGGAAAATGGACTCCCATATACGAAGGGCCATTTGTGATCAAAACGATATTTTCTGGTGGTGCTATGATACTTACTGTGATACGGTGGGAGAACTGACTTTTGGGTTTCGCGTATGATTGCAAATGTTGCAGATAGCAAGATTCACCACCGAATTTTCTTTTATCCAACAAGGAAAGGTGAAAAAGAACAGGAAAGACCTTTAGAGATGTTTTCTTGAGTTCAGGGGTAGATTATGAAAAGGGAAGGTATTAGCACCCTTTTCATCCATGGTTTTCCATGGGTCTTAGTTACTTGCTAGATCACTTGCTTTTGTTAGAAATGTGCTTTGTGATGTGGGTTTTGAAAGTATTTTGAAAATATCTTTGTAATGATTCTCGTCTCTATAAGAACGCATGCAAAGTGTTGTTTCGAAAAATAGTTCAAAGAGGTGTTCGTGTATTGTGTTTTTTGAAGATGATTTTGAAAAGATGTTTTTGTAATGGTTCTCGTCTCTATAAGAACGTATACAAAAGTTTTTTGTCTTTTGAAACAGGTTTTAATATGAAAGCGTTGGTGTAAATTTTTTGGTTGTGATCAAGCGAGCAATTAAGAGCGAATATACCTACTCAAAAGGTCTTAGATGTTCTTTTCCCCCTCCTTTAGACGTTTCTATCTTACCATTGTTTTGGTAAGAAGCCCCATCGTTGGATGTGAAGGGACGCGCACGGGACGTTTTTGTATAGTCATAGAAGGTAACTTATGGAACGTTTTAGCAATGTCGTTTTAGGGACTAGATCGTTTACCGAAGGCAACATCGAGAGTCATCGAGGGACTACGGTCTTTTATCGAGATTCTTTGCTAAAACGCCCATATTCGAGGGACATGACTATTTTTTGATAGGAAACAAGGTGGGATTACCCTAAGGGTGCTAGTGTGAAAGTGTGTTTGATTGCATACATTTTTTCTTGTATTTAAGAGTTATCTATTTGTTGATTTTATCTTACCATACATTCTAATTACTAGCAATATATGAAAGCAAAAATAAAATGCGGAAAATAAAATCCTAAGCTATTACATCTTGAGGGGGATGGGGGTTAAATTTGCAAATAGGGATGAACTAAATGTCTAATTATTACAACCACATAAAACTAATGGGTAGTAATCAAAAATATAAGCATAAACAGTATAGAAAATGGGAGAAACTACTTTTTGCACCATTATGTGTCGACACATGCTGTTATGCATCGACACATAACTTTTCCTTGCTCCTGTAAAGAAAAATAAGCTCAGTATGAGTCGACACATAATGGGATGTGCCGACTCATACACCTTCTTTATGTCGACGCATATGCATTTTGTATTGATTCATGGACTTTTCAACCTTCTGTTTTGGGACCTGGGATCAGTATGAGTCGATGCATGGGGTTTGTGTGTCGATTCATACCCTATTTTTTACTAGGATGAGTCAATACATGTGTGTATGTGTCGCTACATACTGCGTTTTTCTGCCTTAAACATTGTTTTATTGTCCATACATGGCAGTTTACAACATATGATTGATAAATATAAACAACAAGCAAACGGTTAGCTAAAATGGGGCAATGATTACTACATCTAGTCTTCAAGAATAAATCATTAATGATGTATGAAAAAATACAAAGTCAAGAAGACTTACCTTGAAACTACACTTGGTGTTTGAAATCTGAATACTTTTCAAGATGTTGTGAGGGCCCCAATGAATCTCCAGGAAGCTTGTTCCAAACTGTTGAAACCCAGTCAAGTTGTACAGTATTGCTTTTATGTTTGGATGGTGAGGATAATGGCACTAACAGAAACTGTTTTGGTGTTTTTACACTCTCTATGTGCTAAGGTGTTTGGTTTATGGGAAAGTTTGTAAGATGGAATAATAGATTGAAGTTCTGTTTTGAATGAGATTAGAGCTGGTTTCTTTATGAATGAGTCAAAGTTACAAAGAACACTATTTTTCTGTTCAAAACTCTCTCTTCTCTCCAAAAATTCCAACCTATGTCTTACGAAACAATCCCTTTTGTATACCCTTGACTGAGGTTTAGGGGGGAAACAAAATAAGTCATTTTGAATTGTTTTTGCCTACTGTTTTGATATTTTATTCACACAATTTCCCTTTGCCATTTTGGTGCAATTTTGGGGCTGTTGTGATGCAGGTTGGTGCAGACTGCATAGAGCAGTTTTGGACTGTATAGGACAGCATATGCAGATTTGTGGTGCAGCATAGCACAAGGTTTTTTGTAGGACAACAATGGAGCAGGTTTTGGGGTGTTGTGGCAATGCAGCATACCATTCTTTGTTCAGCTTGGACATCAAGATTTATAGCATGAAACAAACCTAGTCTTGTGGAGTATTTTATGCACATTGTATCAAGGACAAAACATTGTGACAAGGTTTTTAGTTAAAGGGAAAAATCCAAGCAATACCAAGTTTAGGGTTTGTAAACTTGCAAAAAATGTCACTTTGTAATAACTTGAATTATTTTCCTCATTTTAAATTATTTGGAATTGTAGTAAAAAAATGTCATGAAGCAAATGAAATTAACAAGTATAGAAAATACTTAGAAAAATTTCAAAGTCTTGCAAAAGTTAGATTTTTTTATTCTCTTGATTTTTGATGATCAAATTTCACATTTTGGATGTCTTGATGCAATGTGATTTTTGGGACTCAAATTTGGTCAAAAAGTCAAAGTTTGACTGTTCAGTGTGTTTTTGACCATTTTGCCCTTATGAATGACTTTCTTGGAAAATTTGTAATTCAAGGCTTGAAATTGGATAGAAGAAAACCTGGGGGTCCAGGATGATCCTTTGAGAAAAGAGAGGGAAATTTTTTGGGTACAACAGTTGCCCCTGTTCAATCTTCTTAAACCTGAAGAGTTAGATTGGTGGATCCGTCATTCGTGACTTGAAGGTGGAAGATGATTGGACATTAAAGTGCCAAGAAATTTGCACTCGAAGATAAATTATGAATGGGCTTATAGATGCCATTTGGAGGAATGATAGAGAGTTGTCGGAGATGGGTTTAAATATGCCATCCAGAAAAGATCAGTTGCATAAGAGATTCCTTGGCGAGAATTCATGTACCTGCTGTTGAGGAGGACTTCGTCGGGGAATGTTAATTTATGTCTTGGGAAGTATAGTCTAAGAGCTTCGTTTATCCATTACTCTTCTAGGGAATTAACTCTTGATTGAGGAAGTGAAAGTAGAACGCATATCTGGTTAGGGTCCAGGCTGTACAACGACTTACTGGGGAAACATGAAATCGATCGTATCTGGATGGGTCAGGGCCTTATAGTGTTGTAAACTGTTGTCTGGAGATAAGAGAGAAGGAATCTGGATAGTAGGGTTGTTTCAAAATGAAAGCTTGGGTAGTAGGGTTGTGAAAAGGAACCTGAATAGTAGGACTATGAGAAGGAACCCGGATAGTAGGGTTACTTCAAGATGAAAGCTTGGATATGAATGAGTATCAGGATGGCCGCCGTGTCTGGAGCGTATCTGAATTGTATCTAAAAGCTGAATCTGAATGAGTATCAGAATGGCATCCGTATTTGGAGCGTATCTGAACTGTATCTGAAAGTTGAATCTGAATGAGTATCAGGATGGCATCCGTGTCTGGAGCGTATCTGAATTGTATCAAAAGCTGTCTTTGAATGAGTATCATGATGGCATCTGTTTCGGGAGCGTATCTGAACTGTATCAAAAGCTATCTTTGAATGAGTATCAGGATGGCATCCGTGTCTGAAGCGTATCTGAACTGTATCAAAAGTTGAATCTGAATGAGTATCAGGATGGCATCCGTGTCTGGAGCGTATCTGAATTGTATCAAAAGTTGTCTTTGAATGAGTATCAGGATGGCATCCGTGTCTGAAGCGTATCTGAACTATATCAAAAGTTGAATCTGAATGAGTATCAGGATGGAATCTGTGTCTGGAGCGTATCTGAACCGTATCAAAAAATGTCTTTGAATGCGTATCAGGATGGCATCCGTGTTTGGAGCGTATCTGAACTGTATCAAAAGTTGAATCTGAAGAACCCGTACTAGATTGCTTCAGTTGGTCGTGTAGATAATTTTCTTGGATTGTCTTAGGTATCAATTTCTGGCTTTTGTAATTTGTTAATGATAGTCATTGATTAATCTTATCCTGAAAAGGGTGAAAACATTAGTTGTATACAATGTCATGATGTATGAAATGCATGGTATAATGAGATTGTGATATATGCATTCGTGTTAAGTTGATCAATCAAGTTTAGTTGATCAAGTCGAGTCTGGATCCAATCTTCTTTATTCAGCCCTGCATCCTTCATAATTATTAGAGAGGTGATCTGGACCTCAATAGGCAAGACAACTTCCAAGTCGTATACCAGAGAGTAGGGTGTTGCCCCAATCGATGTACGCGCTATGGTACGATACCCGTGGAGAGCGAATGGTAGCATCTCAGGCTAGTCTTTGTATGTGACTATCATTTTCTTCATGATCTTTTTAATGTTCTTATTCGTGGCTTCGACTGCACCATTCATCTTTGGCCGGTAAGGGGAAGAATTATGATGTTGGATCTTGAACTGCTCGCACAAAGCGGTGATCATAGTATTGTTCAAGTTCATACCATTGTCCATAATGATCCTCTCCGGGATACCGTATCGGCATATGAGATTTTTCTTGATGAACTGGGCGACAACATTCTTGGTGACGGAAGCGAAAGAAGCTGCCTCCACCCACTTTGTGAAATAGTCAATGGCCACTAGGATGAAGCGATGTCCATTGGAGGCTGTTGGCTTGATTTCCCCAATAATATCAATCCCCCACATAGCAAAGGGCCAAGGAGCCATTAAGATATTCAGAGGAACCGGGGGTACGTGCACCTTGTCAGCTTAAATCTGACACTTATGGCAAGTTCAAGAATGTTGATAGCAATCTGCTTCCATGGTAGACCAGTAATAGCCTGCTCGTAGGATTTTCTTTTCCATCGTATGCCCACTGGAATGGGTGCCAAAAGTGCCTTCATGTAATTCAGCCATGATCCTTTCAGCTTCAACCTTATTCACGCACCGAAGTAACACAGAGTCATGATTGCGTTTGTAAAGAATACCATTACTAAGGAAGAATTTAGCAGAGAATCTCCTTAAGAACTTCTTATCGTTTACTTAAGCTCCTTCTGGATATTCTTGGATTTCGAGATACCTCTTGACTTCGTGAAACCAAGGCTGGTCCACTACATCTTCAGTATTAATCTCATGACAGTGTGCTGGTTCATCCCTTTGTTCAATGGTGATCTGGGGAGCCTCATTATCCCATTTAAGTTTAAACATAGATGCCATCATGGCTAGTGCATCTGCTAGCTGATTTTCTTCTCGCGGGAAGTGCTCGAAGGTAATCTTCTCAAAATGTGGGTGAAAATTCTGGCTACAGATACTCAATGTCACGTCCAATGTTATGACACCGTATCTGACTTACTATATGACAGTAAATACAAAAGCAGTAAATAACACAGTCAATTGTTTACCCAGTTCAGTGTGCAACAACACCTACTCTGGGGGATACCAAGCCAGGGAGAGAATCCACTATAAGAGATGTTAATTCAGGAATAAACCAACCAGTTTATCTCCTTCACTTAAGACCTACCCAATGCAATTCTAATCTAAGTACAACTTAAACCTGAGTTCCTACTCACTCCCCCTCAATCACAGCAGTGATACATAAACCAATTTGACTTGAGAATTGATGAAGACACTCTTCAAAACACACTCTTGATTAAGCTTCACAGCTTTTTAATCAAGTAACACAATCACTCGTGCTTCACAGCTTTGAGTGATGTACACAACTAACTTGACTCTGCTTCACAGCTTTAGTCAAGTAACATTCAAACACTCTTGCTTCAAAGCTTTGAGTGCTACACAACCCTTACAATTGAAACCTATTCCAAGACACTTATCACAATGATAATTGCTTGGAGTACAATAAACAAATCTATACAAATTACAAACTTGATCTTCTAATCAATCAGCAGGGATCACTTCAAAAACCGCAGCTCTGTTGAATATATAGCAGCTGCAACTTCAGTTAGGGTTTTCAAAAACCTAGGGTTGATTCCTTTTGACCTAATGACCAGGTCACAGTACTTTGTTGATCAGGTTAGGATTGAGCGAGGTTACTCCTCAGAAAACGCAGGATTCTGTTTAGGAAGGACTGAGTTATTTCCTGAAAAAACTCAGACTTATCCAATCCTGTAATCCTGCTAGTTCAGAACAGGATGTCATAACATCTGTTATGACATCTGAGAAAACCTGTCTACTGATTAGCTAAATGTGATCATTTTGCAAACATGCTCAGATACACACTTATAAACATCAGTATTTGAGTTACAATATTTTTCTGCATATGTACCTAAAGAGTTAGTACAACCTGAACTAGAATGTTATGACATCAGTCATGACATTCACACATACACGTGGAATTTACCAAAAATGCAAGCCAATACCTAAACACCTACAAACTCCCCCTTTGGCAGATTTTTGGCTAAAGTCCCTAAACAATCAGAGATAGATAGATAGCAGCAGAAATAAGTGACAGCAGAAAAATATAGTGTTAAGTACTAATTAGGCAGTACCAAAAATATTCTCCCCCACTTTAGCCACAAATGGGCCAAAGATTACATGTTTATAAAGTTATACAGTTATCCAAGACAAAACAGCAGAACATACTTCCAAACTCCACCAGTAACACCACCAAGCAGAAATCATCCTTCAAGTACTGTCATCAGACTCAGAGGAGCAACTTTCTTCAATGTTGAGCTGTCCTTCATCTTCTTCCCTCATGCTTGCTTCAGCTTCTTCCTTTTCTAGCTTGGCAATTAGTGCTTCTAGGGTCCTTTTTCTAGCATCCAGATCTTTGCAAGTTTCTTTTAAGACAGCTATGACATCTGATGTTTTGGACTGGCTCTTTGCAGACGATGTCTCAGCTGATGTTATGACAATGTCTGGAGCATGGGATCCCTGAAACAGTTTGTAGTGCAGGCCAAGGGCAGGGGCTCTTTTGCAGACTGTATCTCTTGCTACAAGTATGTCAGGATATTGTGCAAGGATGATTCCACAAATGAGGGAGGGAAAGGCAATTGGTCCTTTGACAGCATAACTGCCAGCATGCTTCAAGGTTTGTTCAAAAATGTACCTTCCATAGTCAAAGGTAGTCTTGGTTCCTACAGCATAGATGAATCTCCCCAATCCTGTGGAGATGGTTGATTTGTGATTTGTAGGCACCCAGTTTGCTGCACCTATTTTATGCAAGATGGCAAATTTCATGCTGAGTTTACTAGCATTCAACTTCCCTTTCAATGGCCAGCACTTTACTTGCCTGGCAGTGATGGTCAAGCATACTTCATTGTCAGTTGCCTCTAGGTCAGGACAGTCCTTATTTGTTCTTCCAAGAAACTTGTTGATTTCTGATGGAGAGAACTTGACCCTTCTTCCTCTAACAAACACACTCTCAAAGTCAGCTGACCTCCCATCAGCACAATCATTGGATAAGTTCACTACAAACTCTTTAACCAGATTTTCATAGCATTTGCTAAACTTCATCACAGTCTTTATTAGCCCAGCATTCCTGATCAGCTCCATGATGTCTTTGCACTCCAAAGCATCATTGTTGAGTTCTCTCTCCAAGGCTATTCTCTTCAAGCAAACATACTTCCACCTGTTTGCATTATCAGGATGATGAAAGGAGATGTTGTCTGTTGGCACTTCAGGCACTCTAGCAATCTTGCTGGAGGGGAGCTTCCTTCTGATGGGAGTATTGTCAATGTCAACCTCAAATTCTGATTCAGAGTCAGAAGTTTCAGGTTGTCTAGCAGTCTGCACCTGTGCCTTCTTCCCTTTAGTCTGAATTTTCTCAGCCAACCCTTCAGCCTTGGATTTCTTAACATCAGGCTTAACAGTCTCACTACTTTTTCTTTTCATCAATCTCCTAGCAATGCTAGGGTTCACATTTGCAATCAGTTCATTATCTGAGTAGTCTTCATCCACATCAATGATAGGTGGATCAGCAGCCTTTTGAATGTTGTCTTTTGGTGTCACAACATCCTTAGTGACATCTATATTTTCAGAACCTTCCACATTTGGACTTTCTGATTGATTCAAAGGGATAGAAATCCCCGGTACAGATTGGTTGCCACTCAGAATGCTAGAAACCAGTCTAGCAATAGCTTGGTGTACTTGAACTGATCCTTCTTTATTAGGTGTAGAAGACGAAGGAAGAGAAGAGTTACCAGAGATTGTAGCTTGAGCTCTTCCTGCATGTCTGGTCCGGAGCTTTTTGACTCTGGTTGGGTCAGTTGCCATCTCCCTGAGAGGAGTGACCTCAAGAACTTCATATTCTAAGCATGTAGTGATTGCCCTAGAATCTTGATCAGATGATGATGATGATGAGTGAGACGAAGCCGCCATGGTGGAAGATGATGTCTGAGACATTGTGTTTAACGTTGAGTAGCAGTAGCAGTTTGAGAAAACTCTTTGATTGAGAGGAGAAAACAGGTTGCAAGGATGAGAGAGATAGGGAGTACAAGGGAGTCTTTTCAACTTCTGAAGGCTTTTGAAGGAATTGTGAGTGAATATGATTAACCCACTAAATATAGACTTAATAGAATTAATCCTTTTAACCCTTGTTTTCAGCAAAACTAATTGCTATAATTTCTCATGTTGGTGAATGCCCAATCTGCCCCTCAAATTTTCAAGTTGATTTCCAACAAGCACCTTGGTAGAAGAATCAGTTAGCTGAAGCTCAGAGAAACTATGTTTCAGTTTAAATGATTTCTTCTCTCCAAAGTCAATAGGGTTTAAGGAAATGTTGAATGTTTTCAGATTATCACACCACAATGTCACAACATCTTGTGTAACATTGTCTTCAGGTAGCATCTGTGTTGACCAGAATTTTTGAGAACAGAATTTATGAGACTTGTTCTTTGCCACATCACATATATTATCAGCCTGTAGTTTAGGAGTTCTTCTGATATCTTCCATAGGAATAGCTCTTTTCATTCCTTCAAGTTTATGCTGCCACTGTTTCATATCTTTTTCTTCTTTGATGATTTGACTCAAAGTGGGGATATCAGTGTTCTCAGGCTGCCACACATAACAGTTATTTTTGGATTTTGTTCCTCTCATTACAATATCTAGTTTTTCATTAAACACTAGACATTCAGATCTTGAGAAGTTGACCATGAATCCTAGATCACATAATTGACTGATGCTGATGAGATTAGTAGTCAACCCTTTTACCAGCAGTACCTTATTCAGACTTGGAACTCCAGGGTAGTCCAAATTACCAACTCCTTTGATTTCTCCTTTAGCACCATCTCCAAAGGTCACAAAACTGGTGGTGTGAGGCATAACATTATTGAGGAGATTTTTGAATCCAGTCATGTGTCTGGAACATCCACTGTCAAAGTACCAATCTTCCTTTGCTGAGATCTTCAGGGAAGTGTGTGCTATCAGTGCAATAGCCTTTTTCTTCCATTGAGGAGCGTGTGGTACCTTTTTAGACTTAGCTTTGACATCTGATTTCTGATTAGGATATCCATGTAGTCTGTAGCAGAAGGGCTTTATGTGACCATATTTCCCACAATGATGACATCTCCATCTTTGGTACCTCTTCTTCATGTGTCTCTGTCCCTGATGTTGAGAGTAATGTTGAGACATCTGGTTTGACATTTGCTTCCTGGTAACAAATTTCTTTGTTTCCACAAATCCTAGGCCAGATTTATTTCCCATATTTTGTCCAGCCTGAAGAATCTCTTCCAATTTGTCTGTTCCATTTGTCAACATCTTGACTGATTTGGTCATTTGATTCAATTGTGAGTTCAGCAGTTGAACTTCTCCTTCTAAATGACTTATAGTTTCAAGATTTGCTCTCTTTTCAGCCTCCAGCTTTACAATGAGTTTTGATTGTTTCTCATTTTGCACACAGACTTCACCACTTCTGATACACAATTTCTTGTAGGTATCAGCCAGTTCTTCAAATGTTACTTCTTCATCACTGGTGTCACTTTCAAAAGTACAAACACTAGTTAGGGCAGTAACTAGTTTGGCAGATTCTTCTTCAGAATTGCTTTCTGAATCATAGTCAGACCAAGTAACAGTCATTCCTTTCTTTTGCTTCTTAAGAAAGGTAGGACATTCAGCTCGAATATGTCCATATCCTTCACATCCATGGCATTGAATTCCTCTGCCTTGGTTTTCCTTATCTTCTGATCTTGGTCTTCTGCTGGAACTGTCAATGTCAGAAGGAATGTTATGAACATTTGACTTTGACTTTGGGTCCATTCTTTTGATGAGCCTGTTGAACTGTCTTCCAAGCATGGCAATGGCTTCTGATATGTTTTCTTCTTCATCCTCCTTGTGTTCAACATCAGTGTTGGTTACAAGTGCTATGCTTTTGTTCTTCTTGTCACCATTATCAGTGATCCCCATCTCAAAAGTCTGAAGAGACCCAATAAGTTCATCCACTTTTAACTTGCTAATGTCCTGGGCTTCCTCTATGGCAGTTACCTTCATTGCAAATCTTTTAGGCAAGGATCTGAGAATCTTCCTCACCAGTTTTTCTTCTGACATTTTTTCTCCCAGTGCTCCTGAGGTGTTGGCAATTTCCAAGATGTTCATGTGAAATTCATGGATGGTTTCATCTTCCATCATTTTTAGATTCTCAAACTTAGTGGTCAACATCTGAAGCCTTGACATCTTTACTTTGGAAGTGCCCTCATGAGTAGTTTTGAGGGTGTCCCAAACTTCCTTGGCCAGTTCATATTGATGTACTAATCTGAAGATGTTTCTATCAATTCCATTGAACAAGGCATTTAAGGCTTTTGAATTTCCCAGAGCTAACTCATCTTCTTCTTTACTCCACTCTTCCTCAGGCTTCAGACTGATTGTCCCATCTCTTTCAGTTATGGTGGGATGAATCCATCCTTTGTCAGCAGCTCTCCAAGCCTTTTTGTCCAGAGATTTTAGGAAGGCAATCATACGAGGTTTCCAGTAGTCATAATTAGTTCCATCCAGAATGGGTGGTCTATTTCCAAAAACTCCTTCTTTGTCCATAGTGCCAGAAAGTGATATCCCTAGATCTCACCCAGTAATACAGGCAGGGTGCCTGCTCTGATGCCAATTGAAAATTCTGGCTACAGATACTCAATGTCACGTCTAATGTTATGACACCGTATCTGACTTACTATATGACAGTAAATACAAAAGCAGTAAATAACACAGTCAATTGTTTACCCAGTTCAGTGTGCAACAACACCTACTCTGGGGGCTACCAAGCCAGGGAGAGAATCCACTATAAGAGATGTTAATTCAGGAATAAACCAACCAGTTTATCTCCTTCACTTAAGACCTACCCAATGCAATTCTAATCTAAGTACAACTTAAACCTGAGTTCCTACTCACTCCCCCTCAATCACAGCAGTGATACATAAACCAATTTGACTTGAGAATTGATGAAGACACTCTTCAAAACACACTCTTGATTAAGCTTCACAGCTTTTTAATCAAGTAACACAATCACTCGTGCTTCACAGCTTTGAGTGATGTACACAACTAACTTGACTCTGCTTCACAGCTTTAGTCAAGTAACATTCAAACACTCTTGCTTCAAAGCTTTGAGTGCTACACAACCCTTACAATTGAAACCTATTCCAAGACACTTATCACAATGATAATTGCTTGGAGTACAATAAACAAATCTATACAGATTACAAACTTGATCTTCTAATCAATCAGCAGGGATCACTTCAAAAACCGCAGCTCTGTTGAATATATAGCAGCTGCAACTTCAGTTAGGGTTTTCAAAAACCTAGGGTTGATTCCTTTTGACCTAATGACCAGGTCACAGTACTTTGTTGATCAGGTTAGGATTGAGTGAGGTTACTCCTCAGAAAACGCAGGATTCTGTTTAGGAAGGACTGAGTTATTTCCTGAAAAAACTCAGACTTATCCAATCCTGTAATCCTGCTAGTTCAGAACAGGATGTCATAACATCTGTTATGACATCTGAGAAAACCTGTCTACTGATTAGCTAAATGTGATCATTTTGCAAACATGCTCAGATACACACTTATAAACATCAGTATTTGAGTTACAATATTTTTCTGCATATGTACCTAAAGAGTTAGTACAACCTGAACTAGAATGTTATGACATCAGTCATGACATTCACACATACACGTGGAATTTACCAAAAATGCAAGCCAATACCTAAACACCTACAGTGGGAGCAATGTCAAAACATGTTTTTTTGTAAGGCATAAGGTTAGGGTGTTTGGTGTCCCATTCCCCTTTGATCTGGCTAATGACCAAAGTTGAGTCTCCGAATACATTCAAGGATTTGATCCCCAAGTCTATGGCAGCTTTGAGACCAAAGATGCATGCTTCGTATTCTTCCATGTTATTTGTAAAATTGAAGCTGAATCTTGCCGTAAATGGAGTATGACACCCTTCAAGAGATATGAGTACAACACCAATACCATTGCTGAGTGCGTTAGATGCCCTATCAAAAACCAGGGTCCATCGGGATCCTTGTTCAGGTCCGTCATATGGCCTGAATTCTTCACATTTGTTTACCATCATGATGTCTTCATCTGGGAATTCGATCTTCATGGACTGGAAGTCTTCTACAGCTTGGTGAGCAAGGTGATCAGCTAGTACACAGCCCTTTATTGCTTTCTGGGTAGTGTATTGTATGTCATATTCTGTCAGGATCATTTGCCATCTCTCTATTCTCCCATAGAGTGCAGGCTTCTCGAAGATATATTTTATTGGATCCATTTTAGATATCAACAAGGTAGTATGAGTCAGCATATACTGTCTTATCCGGCGAGCAGCCCATGCCAGAGCACAACAAGTTTTCTCGAGCAGTGAATATCTTGTTTCACATCCGGTAAAATTTTTGCTCTGGTAATAAATAGTGTAACACCCTCTAAAACCCGCATATAATTTTCGCAAATATTAAAAATTATAACTCAGAGTACATGTAATAATCGAGGAATGCTACAATTGTCTTTTAATAAAATAATTCCTGTCATGCATAATCTTAGTGGTAACTCATACATGTTTACACAGCGGAAAATTTTAATTAATAAAATCAAACGTTATAATATTTTCCAAAATCATCAGGGATTAACACCTGGAAAGTCAACATCTTATTATAACAATTAAAAGAAAATAAACGAGTCTGACTAAAGCAGCTCGACAACCAAACGTTCCCGGAGTTACAACTATCAGAGCATGACCCGGACATACTAGAATAAAACTAAACTAGACACGATAAGCCTTCGCCAAGCACCTGAGCGAAGCTCCTCAATCTGAAATATTCAACAGTAAGGGTGAGCTTCTCAAATATACATTTGGTTATACATTCATAACAATCAATTCACGAAATCATAAGCATCACCCAATAATTAACATATTTCATAGTTTACAAAACCTTTACAAATCATATATCCATGACATATTGCTTTTCATATTTACAAATACCCATCAACATCATCAACCATATATCAATCACACGTGCATACAAACAATCAAATATAACATTGGAAAAATCATCCATTCATGTTATATTCGAGTAATGCAACACACCCATGCATGTGGTACCACTACACCGCCCCATTATATCGCGGGTCACGGATAACTCACCGTTCCATTATATCGCGGACACGGCTACCACCTCAACGTTCCATTAAATCGCGGACACGTATATTGGCCACCATGTTAATTCCACACAATGGGAATTAACAAATGCAACATGATATGTAAGTATGTAACACTCAGCATACTATGAACATCATTCAACATATCATGCACATCAACAATATCAAACATAACAGGATATGAATAGTATGTAACCACTCAGCATACTATTTAAACATCAATCATATCAAGTTACAAATAGCATGTAATCACTCAGCATACTATTCAAACATCAACCAATCACATCAATTATATCATAACTCATGCTCGAGAACATATCTAAAAGCATGGCAATAAAAATCCAACATCGAAACACTGAAATCAAAATTCAGAAAATTCAGAAATTCAACACAGTAGCATCAACACGGGTGCCCGTGTTAAACAACACGGCCGTGTTGAAATATGCCCAGAAAACGCATTTTTTTAACAAAACAGGGGATCAACACGGGTGCCCGTGTTAAACAACACGGCCCGTGTTGAATTGTGTCTGGAAAACACAATTTTTGGCAACACAGTGCATCAACACGGGTGCCCGTGTTAAACAACACGGCCGTGTTGATGAGCGCGGGTCAGATTTTTCTGAACCTGCAGTGGCTCACAACAGCCGTCCAAACGCGGAAAAATGTCGGCCAAAACGCGTATTTCAGTACCTAACGCATCGAGCTTGTACGATCCACAACAATACCACAATATCCAATTTACTAATAATCATTATAATAACCTTAACCGGGGATTAACCGTAACTTTGGGGAATTCTACCGACACTGAGGTCGTCCCTACAATTTCCAAGGTAAATTCACGATCATTAGACATACGCCCAATTCACCATTTGGGACCTAAATTCTTAATCGATTCATGAGAATTGGGAATCCTAATCCTTTTCTAACAAAGTTCAGTCCTACGGTTATCGATCCCTAGAAACATCTAACAATTGGGATTTTCCTACCATTACCCGAATCAACCGTACATAAACCCATAAACAAAGGTAAATCGAGTATAAACCCCCCTTACCTTATCAATTAGCAGCTTTGAATTCTTGAGCGAAGTTCTCCGTTCTTCGTTCCTCGTACCTTCAGAGCTCTATTTCCCCAATTCTAACTTCTGTTTATCGTGAAAACCAAAATGAGGAATAACTTGAGTTCCAACACATAACTTTACTTCTTTTTCACCCCCACTCTTTACTAACAGCATCTAAGCCCAAAACATAAAAATCCCTATATTTCTTATTTCTTCGAATATTCCAAATAAATAATTCTTTTTATTTTATTAATTCTAATAAAATAAATTCCCAAATTTAAATAATTCAATTAATTGAAAACGGGGTGTTACAACTCTCCCCCACTAAAAGAGTTTTCGTCCTCGAAAACATACCTTAGACGAACAGCTCCGGATAAGCCTCTTTCATCTGGCTCTCCAGCTCCCAAGTGATATTTCCATCTGCTGGACCTCCCCAAGCAACCTTCACTAATGCTATCTCTTTACCTCTTAACTGTTTCACTTCCCGATCTTCTATCCTCATAGGCAATGTTTCTACTGTCAGGTTATCTCTTACCTGTACATCATCTATTTGGATTACATGAGATGGGTCTGGAATATATCTCCTCAACTGAGAAACATGAAAAACATCGTGCAAATTCGCAAGTCTCGGAGGTAAAGCAATGCGATAAGCAACTTCTCCAACTCTTTCCGTAATCTGAAACGGACCAATAAAACGCGGAGTCAACTTCTTAGACTTCAACGCCCGACCAATACCCGTCATCGGAGTAACTCTCATAAACACATGATCTCCAGCACTGAATTCTAAATTCTTTCTCCTCTTATCATGATAACTTTTCTGACGACTCTGAGAAGCTCTCATCTTCTCTTGAATCAATTTGATCTTTTCTGTAGTCTGCTGAACAATCTCTGGCCCAATTACCGAACTCTCTCCAGATTCATACCAACACAAAGGCGTCCTACACCGTCTACCATACAATGCCTCAAACGGAGCCATACCAATACTCGAATGGTAACTATTGTTATAAGTAAACTCAATCAATGGCAAATAGCTATCCCAAGCTCCACCTTTCTCTAAAACACAAGCACGCAATAAATCTTCCAACGATTGAATCGTCCTCTCCGTCTGTCCATCAGTCTGAGGATGGTAAGCTGAACTCAATCTCAACTTAGTACCCAAAGCCTTCTGCAATCCTTCCCAAAATTTCGAAGTGAACCTCGGATCTCTATCTGACACAATACTAGAAGGAACTCCATGCAAACTCACTATTTTCTCAATATACAACTGTGCCAATCTCTCCATCGAGTAATCCATTCGCACCGGTATAAAATGAGCAGACTTAGTCAACCTATCCACAACGACCCATATCGCTTCACAATTCATAGGAGTCCTCGGCAACCCAGATACGAAATCCATAGAAATACTATCCCACTTCCATTCTGGAATAAACATCGGTTGCATAAACCCAGACGGCTTCTGATGCTCAATCTTCGATTTCTGACAGATTAAACATGCATACACAAATTCAGCTATTTCCTTTTTCATTCCCGGCCACCAAAACAATTTCTTCAAATCATGATACATTTTCGTGGCACCCGGATGAATGCTCATTCCACTGCGATGTCCTTCTTCTAATATACTTTTCTTGATTTCTGCGACATCAGGAACACAAACTCTATCGCCAAATCTCATAACATCATTTTCATCAATTCTAAACTCACCACCTTGACCTTGGTTGATCAATGTCAATTTATCAACTAAATTAACATCGGATTTCTGCCCGATCCTGATCTCTTCTAGAATACCACTAGTAAGTTTCAACATACCCAAACGAACACACTTCGGAGTACTTTCACAAACCAAACTCAAATCTCGGAATTGCTCAATTAAATCCAATTCACGAACCATCATCATAGACATATGCAAGGACTTCCTGCTCAAAGCATCTGCAACTACATTTGCCTTACCAGGATGGTAATTCAAACCAAAATCATAATCTTTGAGGAATTCTAACCACCTTCTTTGCCTCATATTGAGCTCTTTCTGATCGAAAAGATACTTCAAACTCTTATGATCACTATACACTTCAAACCTCGAACCATACAGATAATGTCTCCACAATTTCAAGACAAACACAACTGCTGCCAACTCTAAGTCATGAGTAGGATAGTTCCTTTCATGAACCTTCAACTGTCTCGAAGCATACGCAACTACCTGCTGATTCTGCATTAAAACACCACCTAAACCCAACAGAGATGCATCACAATAGACCACAAAAGATTCCACCGGATTCGGCAAAATCAGAATAGGAGCACTTGTCAATCTCCGCTTCAATTCTTGGAAACCTTTCTCACAATCAGAATCCCAAATAAACGCTTGTCCTTTACGAGTCAACTTCGTCAACGGCAATGCTAACTTTGAGAATCCTTCGATAAACTTTCTGTAATAACCTGCAAGACCAAGAAAACTTCTGATTTCCGAAACAGTCTTCGGCGCTTCCCACTGAGATACCGCTTCTACTTTCGTAGGATCCACTGCAATACCATTCTTAGAAATCACATGTCCAAGGAAACTAACTTCATTCAGCCAGAACTCACATTTGGACAACTTTGCATACAACTTCTTATCTTTCAACAACTCTAACACAATTCTGAGATGTTCCGCATGATCTTCGTCATTCTCGGAATAAATCAGAATGTCGTCAATAAAAACCACAACAAACAGATACGGGTGAAAAATCCTATTCATATATTCCATGAAAACACCAGGTGCATTAGTAACTCCGAACGGCATAACAGAATATTCATAATGCCCATACCTCGTTCGAAAAGCAGTCTTTTGAATATCTTCCGCTTTCACACGAATCTGATGATATCCAGATCTCAAATCAATCTTACTGAATACACTGGCTCCAATTAACTGATCCATTAAATCATCAATCCTCGGTAACGGATACCGATTCTTAATGGTTACCTTGTTCAATTGCCTGTAATCAACACACAGTCTCATAGAACCTTCTTTCTTCTTAACCAACAATACCGGAGCACCCCAAGGCGAAACACTTGGACGAATAAACTTCTTCTCCAGTAAATCTTCCAACTGACTCTTCAATTCCGTCAACTCAGACGCAGACATACGATATGGCGCCATCGACACCGGTCTCGTACCAGGAATTAAATCTATAGAAAATTCCACTTCTCTCTCAGGAGGTAACTCGCCAACATCATCAGGAAAGACTTCTGGAAATTCACACACCACTGGCAATTCACTACTCCTGACCTTTCCTGTTGCATCTAACGAAGCAAGTAACATAAACACATTAGCACCATCTTCCATTGCTTCTTGTACCTGCCTAGCAGTCATAGTCAAATTCTCGACACCAACTGCTTCTGGGAAAATCACCGTCTTAGCAAAGCAGTTCAGATGAACCCGGTTGAATTCCAACCAGTTCATCCCAAGGATAATATCAATTTGTTCAAGCGGTAGGCACACTAAATCCATACCGAAACTTCTACCAAAAATCTCAATAGGACAATTCCTACATACGAGTGAAGTTGTCACTGAACCCGATGCAGGAGTATCAACAACCATGCTACCTCGCATACCAGATATGTCCAGTTTCAACCTCTCAGCACAATCCAAAGAAATGAAAGAATGAGTTGCACCAGTATCAATAATTGCAACTAAAGGTGTGCCATGAATAAAACACGTACCTTTAATCAATCGATCCTCTGGGGTAGTCTCAGATCCAGACAAAGCAAACACTTTTCCACCTGACTGATCCTTCCTAGGCTTAGGACACTGCGGACGAATGTGACCTTCTTCGCCACAATTGTAACAAGTAACAGACTTCCCTTTGCAATCAATAGACAAATGACCAGCCTTTCCACATTTATAGCACTTCTTCTCATCACTCTTGCAATCTCGAATGTGATGACCAGACTCACCACACTTGTAGCATCTGATAGGAGCCTTAGAATCTCCCCCACTAGGCCTTTTCCAACCGCCTGATCTCTGGTTATCTCTACCATATGGCTTGCCACGGTCCATATGTTGCTTCCCTCTTTTATCAACAGCCCCACGAGAGTGAGACGACCGATTCTTGGTAATATCTTCTTCCAAGATTCTGCTACAATCCACCAGATCAGAAAATCTACGAATACGCTGGTACCTGATTCCCTGCTTAATCTCATCTCGGAGACCATTCTCAAATTTGATACATTTAGAGAATTCTCCAGCCTCATCATTGTTGTAGTGTGCATAATACTTTGCCAGCTCAGTGAACTTAGTAGCATACTCACTAACAGTCAGATTGCCCTGCTTAAGCTCCAAAAATTCAATTTCCTTTCTTCCCCGAACATCTTCAGGAAAGTACCTCCTCAGAAAAGCCCTTCTGAAGTTAGCCCAAGTCAGTGCCTCTCCATCCTGAACCATTTCAGTCCTTGTGGCAACCCACCAGTCGTCGGCCTCTTCTGCCAACATATGCGTACCATATCTGACTTTCAGATCTTCAGCGCAATCGATCACACGGAAAATCCTTTCGATTTCCTTCAGCCACTTCTGAGCACCTTCAGGGTCATGTGTACCTTTGAACAACGGAGGATTGTTCCTCTGGAAATTTCCCAATTGCCTATCAGCACCAATCACGCCTCCAGTTGGGTTTCCAGCAAGTACACCAGCTAACATCCCCAAAGCCTCAGCTAGTGCAGCATCATTTCGTCCATTACCTCTTCCAGCCATATTCCTGAGAATTAAAACATACTCCACATCAGAATACAGTATCGACAGTGTTACCTTGCACTAGTCGCATACGAAAAGGAATGACTGACTCAAGACTCTGGTCACAACGACCGACTATGCTCTGATACCACTATTGTAACACCCTCTAAAACCCGCATATAATTTTCGCAAATATTAAAAATTATAACTCAGAGTACATGTAATAATCGAGGAATGCTACAATTCTCTTTTAATAAAATAATTCCTGTCATGCATAATCTTAGTGGTAACTCATACATGTTTACACAGCGGAAAATTTTAATTAATAAAATCAAACGTTATAATATTTTCCAAAATCATCAGGGATTAACACCTGGAAAGTCAACATCTTATTATAACAATTAAAAGAAAATAAACGAGTCTGACTAAAGCAGCTCGACAACCAAACGTTCCCGGAGTTACAACTATCAGAGCATGACCCGGACATACTAGAATAAAACTAAACTAGACACGATAAGCCTTCGCCAAGCACCTGAGCGAAGCTCCTCAATCTGAAATATTCAACAGTAAGGGTGAGCTTCTCAAATATACATTTGGTTATACATTCATAACAATCAATTCACGAAATCATAAGCATCACCCAATAATTAACATATTTCATAGTTTACAAAACCTTTACAAATCATATATCCATGACATATTGCTTTTCATATTTACAAATACCCATCAACATCATCAACCATATATCAATCACACGTGCATACAAACAATCAAATATAACATTGGAAAAATCATCCATTCATGTTATATTCGAGTAATGCAACACACCCATGCATGTGGTACCACTACACCGCCCCATTATATCGCGGGTCACGGATAACTCACCGTTCCATTATATCGCGGACACGGCTACCACCTCAACGTTCCATTAAATCGCGGACACGTATATTGGCCACCATGTTAATTCCACACAATGGGAATTAACAAATGCAACATGATATGTAAGTATGTAACACTCAGCATACTATGAACATCATTCAACATATCATGCACATCAACAATATCAAACATAACAGGATATGAATAGTATGTAACCACTCAGCATACTATTTAAACATCAATCATATCAAGTTACAAATAGCATGTAATCACTCAGCATACTATTCAAACATCAACCAATCACATCAATTATATCATAACTCATGCTCGAGAACATATCTAAAAGCATGGCAATAAAAATCCAACATCGAAACACTGAAATCAAAATTCAGAAAATTCAGAAATTCAACACAGTAGCATCAACACGGGTGCCCGTGTTAAACAACACGGCCGTGTTGAAATATGCCCAGAAAACGCATTTTTTTAACAAAACAGGGGATCAACACGGGTGCTCGTGTTAAACAACACGGCCCGTGTTGAATTGTGTCTGGAAAACACAATTTTTGGCAACACAGTGCATCAACACGGGTGCCCGTGTTAAACAACACGGCCGTGTTGATGAGCGCGGGTCAGATTTTTCTGAACCTGCAGTGGCTCACAACAGCCGTCCAAACGCGGAAAAATGTCGGCCAAAACGCGTATTTCAGTACCTAACGCATCGAGCTTGTACGATCCACAACAATACCACAATATCCAATTTACTAATAATCATTATAATAACCTTAACCGGGGATTAACCGTAACTTTGGGGAATTCTACCGACACTGAGGTCGTCCCTACAATTTCCAAGGTAAATTCACGATCATTAGACATACGCCCAATTCACCATTTGGGACCTAAATTCTTAATCGATTCATGAGAATTGGGAATCCTAATCCTTTTCTAACAAAGTTCAGTCCTACGGTTATCGATCCCTAGAAACATCTAACAATTGGGATTTTCCTACCATTACCCGAATCAACCGTACATAAACCCATAAACAAAGGTAAATCGAGTATAAACCCCCCTTACCTTATCAATTAGCAGCTTTGAATTCTTGAGCGAAGTTCTCCGTTCTTCGTTCCTCGTACCTTCAGAGCTCTATTTCCCCAATTCTAACTTCTGTTTATCGTGAAAACCAAAATGAGGAATAACTTGAGTTCCAACACATAACTTTACTTCTTTTTCACCCCCACTCTTTACTAACAGCATCTAAGCCCAAAACATAAAAATCCCTATATTTCTTATTTCTTCGAATATTCCAAATAAATAATTCTTTTTATTTTATTAATTCTAATAAAATAAATTCCCAAATTTAAATAATTCAATTAATTGAAAACGGGGTGTTACAAATAGCATGCTCTTTTCGGCCGGACTCGTCATGCTGCCCCAACACACACCCCATTGAATTTTCCAAGACGGTCAGATACATGATCAATGGTCTTCCCTCGACTGGCGGAATCAAAACAGGAGGCTCTTGTAAGTATTCTTTGATTTTGTCAAAAGCAACTTAGCACTCGTTATTCCATTTGACTACTTGATCTTTCTTTAACAATTTAAAGATTGGTTCACAAGTAGCTGTCAGGTGAGAGATGAATCTGGCAATGTAGTTCAAACGCCCCAAGAATCCTCTGACTTCCTTCTCAGTACGAGGAGCAAGCATCTCTTGTATCGCTTTAACTTTGGCAGGATCTACTTCAATACCTTTGTTACCGACGATAAAGCCTAGGAGTTTACCAGACCGTACCCCAAATGTGCATTTGTTTGGATTCAACCTCAGCTTGTACTTATTCTGTCTCTCAAACAGTTTTTGTAAGTGATCAAGATGCTCTTCTTCTATTTGAGATCTGGATATCATGTCGTCTACATAGACCTCTATTTCGTAATGTATCATGTCGTGAAATAGATCTACCATGGCACGCTGATAGGTTGCCCCAACATTCTTCAGTCCGAATGGCATCACCTTATAGTAGAAAGTGCCCCACTGCGTGACAAACGTTGTTTTCTCCATGTCCTCAGTCGCCATTTTAATTTGGTTGTAACTTGAGAAACCGTCCATGAAGGAAAACACTTTGTGTTGTGTCGTATTATCAACTAGAATATTGATGTGAGGGAGTGGAAAATCATCCTTAGGGATTGCCCTATTCAAATCTATGTAGTCAACACACATTCACACTTTGTCGTCCTTTTTGGGCACGGGAACAACATTGGCAACCCATTGGGGATAAGAGGTGATAGTCAAGAATCCAGCATTGAATTGCTTCATGACTTCTGCTTTAATCTTTTCTGACATATCAGGCCTCATGCGGCGAACCTTTTGCTTTACTGGCGGACAATCCTCTCTTGTAGGCAGACGATGTACCACAATATCTGCATCAAGTCCTAGCATGCCTTCATACGACCAGGCAAAGACTTTGACATAATCGTGTAACAACTGAATCAGATGCTCCTTGATACTGGGTTCCAAATTGGCACCCACCTTGACCTCTTTTTTGTCTTCTTCGGTACCTAGGATGATTGTAACCATGGGTTCTTCGTGAGGCTGAATGGTTCTCTCTTCTTGTTGTAGTAGTCTGGCAAGTTCCCCTGGTACTTCACAATCTTCCTCACCTTCATCTTTGGCTTGGTAAATTAGATTCTTAGAGATACAAAAGGCCATAGAAGTATTGTTACCCATGGGATCCTGAATGGATGTATACCTGCATTGTCAGTGTGAGTGTGTGTAAGGGTATAGCTATCCTTGAAGAAAATAAAAAATTTAAAAGAAAAACAATGAGCACAAAAGTTTGTATGCAAAAACGTCCATGATTCATTGATGTCATATGAAAATGAGATAATAACCCTTACAAATGGACCATTATACCTCGGGTAAGACACGAGGTTTTAAGAGTGCGAATTGTTTTAGTATTACAGATCTAAAAAAATGTAAACACAGATTACTGCAGGATAAAAGTGATCGGGACAAAATCTCTAGCCTCTTAATTGCTGAGCCCCCCCATTCACAGTTGGGAATATCCAGTCCTCCAAGTCATAGCTATCTTCATCATCTTCTACGATGTTGACCTCGCGGTTGTTGATCTTCAGGGGTGGTCCTCCGGCACGAGGGCGGCGTACAGCCTTCTAAGCACTTGAAGTGAAACCCAGGCCAAACTTGTCAAACTTATATGGGATATCTGGGAGTTGTCCCCAGATAGTGCACCCACCTTCTTTTACCACTTCTTTGGCATCCTTCAGAGATGACATCCGGAGCGGAGGCCTTGTGATCTTGGGAACAGCCTTGGTTACTACCACATCTTGCGGGACCTCTTCAAATTGTTGAAATGGAGTTTCAATAAATTCAACATCTAATTCCACATATCTGAAGGAATTGAGATGGATGATCATATACTCTTCTTCTCCATGAACGGTGATAATCTTCCCTTGAATCAGATATTTCAGCATTTGGTGCAACGTAGAAGTGACAGCGCCAGCATTGTGAATCCATGGACGTCCTAGCAAACAGTAATATGAGGGATGGATATCCATTACGTAAAAAGTTGAATCAAAAGTTTGTGTTCCAACTTTTATGGGAATGTCTACCTCCCCATGTATCATCCTTTTCGAGCCGTCAAAAGCCCTTACTACTATGTTACTTGGCTTCAATGTCAATCCCTCACAGTCAAGCCTATCAAGAGCTGTTTTAGGAAATATATTCAGAGATGAGCCAGTTTCCACCAAAACATGAGCCAAGGTTGTGCCCCTACATTCAACGGAGACATGCAATTCCTCATTATGCTTCCTTCCCCTTGGCGTTAAATCAACATCTGAAAAACCTAGACCATTATCTGCAGTTAGGCTGGCTACGCAGTCTTGAAACTGATCGGTAGATGTCTCTTGGGGTACATGGGCAGTTTTCAGGAATTTTACCAAGGCTTTTGCATGCGCCTCGGAACATAGTAGTAATTCCAACATGAAAATTTTAGAGGGAGTCTTCCCCAGTTGTTCAACTACATCATAATCGCTTCTTTTTAGTATCTTCAGAATTTCCTCCATCTATTTCCAGGAGATCTCAGGGATAGAAAATCATTGTTCCTTCGTCTGGGCAGGCTCAATCAAAATACTTTTACCTTGAGTCTTGGTTGACTCGACAGTAGGAACTTCAGTAGGGGTGATAACAGGGATTGTAATAGCTTTGTCAACAAGAGTGTTTGAAGAGATGATTGTAAGAATGGGAATAGCCTTTGGAGGAGCAGCAACAACAGGAATGATTACGGGTCCAGAAACTGCTTTTAGGGGAGAAATTTTTGGATAGAAGATCCTACCACTTCGAGTAATCTTGCTAGTTCCTACAATATTACTGATGTCGGAGTTGACTTTCTTGGGACTTGAATCTTCAACGACTGGCCAGTCCTGCTTGATACCATGGTAGTAGACGTCCCCTCCATAATTCCATGGTATGGTTTTGTCTGACGAATATGGGACTTGTCTAGGCATTGTAATTATTAAAGGAGTTGCTTTTGGAATTGATGTAATTCTAACGGGTCTTTTGGTGGAGACCCTGGAAGAATTGGCGGAAATGGTAATGATAGAAACATCTTCAAAAGGAACAGGTAGAACAGAAGTCTTCTCGAATAAAATTTCTTTGTTATCTATTAGGCACTGAACGCCTCCTTTCAACAAAGAACAGTTGGTTGGTGAGGTCAAATAGAAATGACAGTTTTCATTACAGCCTGGGAAAACACCTACTTTTGACAAGTTCTTTTTTATAGTCAGGAGTGGGGTCACAAGTTCATCAACTGAAGCAACAAAAATATCCTCCTCAATGGCATTGGAATTATGGCCATGTATGGGCATAGGGGCAAAAAAGACATTTGGCTTTTTAGGTGCATCGAATTCAATCTCTTTTGCTTCAATGAGGTCTTATATTTTGTTCTTTAGAGCCCAACAGTTATTAGTGTCATGGTCGGGACTTTCAGAGTGATATGTGCAACGGGCATTGGGATGATAGTGAGGAGATGTTGTGTTAGGGTTTTTGGGAGCTTCTTTAAAGGTCACCGAATTTGTTCTTAGTAGGTGCGGTAATACCTGAGACGGGGTCATGTTAATTCTGGTGAACTGCCTGACCGGTCTTTCCATCCTCGGTTGATTGTTTCTTTGTTGATCAGGCGCAGGTTTAGGGATCATAATATCCCCCACCATTGGTCGACGCTCGGCCCTATCTTGATTTCTCTAAGGATAAACGGCAACCACTTCTTTCTTTCTGATGAAAGGCTTCCTTACAGCTGCAGAAGAGGATGTATCTTTCTGAATATTTCCACTCTTTATACCGGTTTCTACCCTTTCTCCGGTCAATATTAGTTTAGTAAAACCTGCAGGTGAACTTCCAATTAAATGATTGAAGAAGGAACCAGATAAGGTTCCTAAGAACATGTCTACCAATTCTCTCTCAAATAGAGGGGGATGAACTCTTCCGGCCAAATCTCTCCATTTTTGCACATAGTCCTTAAAACCTTCATTGGAAACCATGGCCATACTCTGGAGTTGAGTAAGGGTAGGCGCAAGATCAGCATTGTATTGGTATTGTTTATAGAAGGTTGTAGCAAGATCTTCCCAGTTGTGAATGTTGGCTTTTTCTAGTTTGTAAAACCAGTCAAGTTGAGTTCCAGACAGACTGTCTTGGAAGAAGTGTACCCATAAGTCTTTGTCAGCGGTATGGGGCTGGATTTTCCTTACATATGACCAGAGATTCATTTTAGGGCATGAGACTCCATCATACTTGGCGAACACAGGTTCTTTGAATTTCAGAGGAATGACAATCCCCGATACTAACCCCAATTCCTCAAAGTCCAAACTAGACACTTTTTGGATTTCCATCACACTCAACTGCTCTTTGAGATGTTTATACTTGTCATCAGTTGGGGGGTATTTTTCTTCAGAATAGTCTTCTTCTTCCTCTTCCTATTCCGATTCTGACGGGACAATTGTTTCCTTGCCTTTCCCATCTTGTTTGTCTCTTTCACCGGATGTCGTTGCAAAGTCTAAGGTCCTTCTTGTATGCCCATGAAATCTTCTTCCCATGTTTAGGAATCCGGCTATCTTCTTTGTTTTCTTTTTCTTCTCCTCAACTAGCAAAGTCTTCAACTCTTCTTGTCCTTTGGCTAGGGTCAAGAGAAACTATTGAAACTGTGTATTATGAGCTTGGAGGTCCTTCACTGTTTGCTCGAGATCCATCTTACTGAAATAAACAGTAGAGAGATGAGGAGACTTGTTGCAAAAGACCTTCTTATGTTATGATGAATGATAAATGCATATGCAAATGTTTTCAAGGATTTTAAGGTTCAAATTTGTTTTTAGAAAAAAAGGAAACACACGTTATATTAATATATTAAAGCTCGAGTACATCAATGCCTTCTTGGGCAAGACAAATACAAGAAACTCTAAGATAGAAAGGTAGTACGCATCCTCTTCGGTGCAATGTAGGCATTGAGAGTCTGCTCCTTATGAAGTAACCTAGTGAGTTCCAAAACCTTCTTCTCGCTTGCGTAGAATTGGTCTTCGAAAGTATCTCGCTCCCGCTTGAGTTGTATCTAATCTCTTTGTAGGTCTTCAAGAGAGGTGGGCATATCAGGATGTAGGATAGTGTATGGAACATCTCCCTCCATGACAGGCTCAATGATTACCAGGAGAATGGAGGGGTAAGGCATCATAAGGCTCTGAGCACGAGTTCGTAACCATTTGAGGTAAGGCTCAAGAGGGATGGAATTTTTATGCCCCAAAGTCTTTCTATCCACCTTATTCAACATCCTCCAAGCTCGGATAAATCTCTGGCGAAGACCTTATTCGTCGTTATCGTAGTCAAATACCAAACCTTGAATCAGTATATCGTGCGGGTCATCCCTTCGGGCGTAACAAAACTGTCTTAAGGCTAAACATAGGTTGTAGGTGATACCTCCCTTAATTCCAAGTAAAGGGACATTAGGGAATTCTCCACAACGGTCGACAATGATAACATTCTCTTTGGATCGGGAGCACCAATGAATTTCCGAATGTTTGAGCGTCATAAACCTATGTGACAACCTTGAACCTTGCTCTTCCTTTAATACAGATTGGGGAAGATGCGAAATAAACCACCTTGCCAAGAGAGGAGTGCAACATATAAGGACACCTTTTTTCCTCATTGTTCGAGTGTGAAAAGAGTGTAGGACATCTCCTAGCAATGTAAGCACCGGGTTGTAGGATATGAAGATTTTGGCGGCGTTGACATCTATGAGTTGGTCAGGATTTGGAAACAAAACCATCCCATAGATGAGGAGAGCCACAATTTCCTCAAAGGCTTGCAAGTCTAAGGAATTCCAACAGCTTTGGGCTTTCTCAAACAGGAACTTTGCTAGGAAACCTTTGACACCACTCCTTGTTTCTCAATGAGTTGTGACATCAAATGAGTGCAAGTGTAGAGCTTGAGCAATCTCTTCTGGCTTTGGGTCTCTTTCTGTACCGTTGAAAGGTAGTTGATTGAGAATGTTAATCCTCAAGAGTTGGGAGAATTCTTCCAAAGTAGGCACAAGTTGATAGTCGGGAAATGTTAACAATGGTGTAAAGGATCAAAGAACTGAAAAAGCACCTTCATCATGTCCCCGTCTGTGTTGGAGGTGACCAAGTTGAGTAGGCGACCATGTCTCTCGGTAAATGGAGAGTTTTCAGGAATCCTTGAAGCTAGCTCCTTAAGTTGTGGATGGATTCGTACAAGGTTGACTTGAATAGTTTTTCTTCGAAGAGAATCCATATCCTACAAAATAAGAACGAAGATGAATCCCAAAATCCTTGAAATGGTTAGTGAATGTGTATGATGTTATGATGTTCATGATGTTATGTACAAGTATGTATATACAAGCAAAGCAAACAAGTCCGTAGGTTTAGGCATGCATGGAGTTTTATAGGTAAGTACCCTCTTGAAGTTTAGTTGGCTTAAACCTGCCCTAGTAATAGTAATCGGGTTCTAAGGAGCTCAATATCACTGGTTTGTATCCTTGGTCATTGTTTCAACACATGCCTCTTTGATGGCGACCGAAATATCCCAAGAAACCTCAATGAGTGTAGTATCGAGTATCTACCAACTTCAGACTGCACCAAAGTCGGTCATCTCACTACATCCAAAAGGCCAAGTTGGTCAAGTAAAGGTTCTAAACATTCATTAGTGCTTCATGACATCACTCAGCGGCCTCGTATTCTCTTTGATTAACTCAAAGGTTATCGGTACCCACAAATATGTCGCACTAACGTAGCTATTGCTTAGACCATGTCGATATACCCCGCACAGTTTCCACAACGTATTGCTACTTACCTATAATGTATCCCAAATCCGGGTAGAGGATTCAAACCCAAACAAAGAACCATAATGTAAAGCATACAAGTCAAACAATGTAAGCAAATAAATGTGATATATCCCTAAGGTAACCCCACTTTTAGAATTATCCCGAGCAGAGTCGCCAGTTTAGTGATACGGTGGGAGAACTGACTTTTGAGTTTCGCGTGTGATTGCAAATGTTGCGGATAGCAAGAGTCTCCACCGACTTTTCTTTTATCCAACAAGGAAAGGTGAAAAAGCACAGGAAAGACCTTTAGAGATGTTTTCTAGAGTTCGGGGGGTAGATTATTAAAAGGGAAGGTATTAGTACCCTTTTCATCCATGGTTTTCCATGGGCTCTTAGTTACTTTCTAGATCACTTGCTTTTGTTTGAAATATGCTTTGTGATGTGAGTTTTGAAAGTATTTTGAAAATGTCTTTGCAATGGTTCTCTTCTCTATAAGAATGCATGCAAAGTGTTGTTTCGAAAAGCAGTTCAAAGAGGTGTTTGTGTATTGTGTTTTTTGAAGATGATTTTGAAAAGATGTTTTTGTAATGGTTCTCGTCTCTATAAGAACGTATACAAAAGTTTTTTTGTCTTTTGAAACAGGTTTTAATATGAAAGCGTTGGTGTAAAATTTTTTGGTTGTGATCAAGCGAGCAATTAAGAGCAAATCTACCTACTCAAAAGGTCTTAGATGTTATTTTCCTCCTCCTTTAGATGTTGCTATCTTACCATTGTTTTGGTAAGATTCCCCATCGTTGGATGTGAAGGGACGGGCACGGGACATTTTTGTATAGTCATAGAAGGCAACTTGTGGGACGTTTTAGCAATGTCGTTTTAGGGACTAGATCGTTTACCAAAGGCAACATCGAGGGTCATCGAGAGAATACGATCTTTTATCGAGAGTCTTTGCTAAAATGCCCATATTCGAGGGACATGTCTATTTTTCGATAGGCAACAAGGTGGGATTACCCTAAGGGTGCTAGTGTGCAAGTGTGTTTGATTGCATACATTTTGTCTTGTATTTAAGAGTTATCTATTTGTTGATTTTATCATGCCATACATTCTAGTTACTAGCAATATATTAAAGCAAAAATAAAATGCGGAAAATAAAATCCTAAGTTATTACATCCTAAGCTAATGGGATGTGTCGACTCATACACCTTCTTTATGTCGATGCATACGCATTTTGGATCGATTCATGGACTTTTCAACCTTCTGTTTTGGAACCTAGGATCAGTATGAGTCAATGCATGGGGTTTATGTGTCTATTCATACCCTATTTTTTAATAGGATGAGTTGACACATGTGTGTATGTGTCGATACATACTGCGTTTTTCTGCCTTTTAAACATTGTTTTATTGTCCATACATGGCAGTTTACAACATATGATTGATAAATATAAACAACAAGCAAACAATTAGCTAAAATGGGGCAACGATTACTATATCTTGTCTTCATGAATAAATCATTAATGATGTATGAAAAAATACCAAGTCAAGGAGACTTACCTTGAAACTACACTTGGTGTTTGAAATATGAATACTTTTCAAGATGTTGTGAAGGCTCCAATGAATCTCCAGGCAGCTTGTTCCAAACTGTTGAAACTCATTCAAGTTGTACATTATTGTTTTTATGTTTGGATGGTGAGGATAATGGCACTAACAGAAACTTTTTTAGTGTTTTTACACTCTCTATGTGCTAAGGTGTTTGGTTTATGGGAAAGTTTATAAGATGGAATAATGGATTGAAGTTCTGTTTTGAATGAGATTAGAGCTGGTTTCTTTCTGAATGAGTCAAAGTTACAAAGAACACAATTTTTCTGTTCAAAACTCTCTCTTCTCTCCAAAAATTCCAACCTATGTCTTACGAAACAATCCCTTTTGTAGACCCTTGACTGAGGTTTAGGGGGGAAACAAAATAAGTCATTTTGAATTATTTTTGCCTACTGTTTTGATACTTTATTCACACAATTTTCCTTTGCCATTTTGGTGCAATTTTGGGGCTGTTGTGATGTAGGTTGGTGTAGACTGCATAGAACAGTTTTGGACTGTATAGGACAACATATGCAGATTTATGGTGCAGCATAGCACAAGGTTTTTTGTAGGACAACAATGGAGCAGGTTTTGGGGTGTTGTGGCAATGCAGCATATCATACTTTGTTCAGCTTGGACATCAAGATTTATAGCATGAAACAAACTTAGTCTTGTGGAGTATTTTATGCACATTGTATCAAGGAAAAAACATTGTGACAAGGTTTTGAGTTAAAGGGAAAAATCCAAGCAATACCAAGTTTAGGGTTTATAGACTTGCAAAAAATGTCACTTTGTAATAACTTGAATTATTTTCCTCATTTTAAATTATTTGGAATTGTAGTAAAAAAATGTCATGAAGCAAATGAAATTAACAAGTATAGAAAATACTTAGAAAAATTTCAAAGTCTTGCAAAAGTTAGATTTTTTTATTCTCTTGATTTTTGATGATCAAATTTAACATTTTGGATGTCTTGCCGCAATGTGATTTTTAGGACTCAAATTTGGTCAAAAAGTCAAAGTTTGACTGTTTAGTGTGTTTTTGACCATTTTGCCCTTATGAATGACTTTCTTGGAAAATTTGTAATTTAAGGCTTGAAATTGGATAGAAGCAAACCTGAGGGTCCAGGATGATCCTTTGAGAAAAGAGAGGGCAAATTTTGGGGTACAACACTTACCACCATGGACGGTGAAGATTTTTCACACCCTGTAAACGCAGACATAGTTAAAAGATACTACGCATAAAAGAGACTCGCTAGGTTGACAGGCCTAGGATAAAATAAAGGCATCCTGGCGAACCAAAAGGGTTCGGGAAAAAATTAGGGACATATATGTATAAAAAATTATACATTCGGCAAGTCGAAAACCTAAAAAGCCTTCTTGCACAAAAAAGGATATCCTAGTGGACTGAAAACCCGAAAGAGAGGTCCAGGAAAAAGTTAGGGATTAAAGTGTACAACTATGTCTCGTTGGATCACCCATCTATTTATAGCCAGTTTTATTACTAGCGTCAAGTTCAAACGGTACAGATCAATTCAATCATCTTCTTCCGACAACAAGTGATGAGATACTTGAAGACATAAGGGGAAATAGAAGAGATGAAACTCGATGGGACCATTTCCATATAACTGTTTTTCTTTGTTATCACTTTGTACCCTTTTTCAATTTTCATGATGATTTCCTCTTACTAGGATTTTTGTCTCCTTGTATAAAACTACCTGCTCATAAGCAAACTTTCAGAATCAATATATTTCAAAATTCAAAAATTGTTTTTTTTTTTACTTTCTCTATTTTGTTTGCAAAAACGTCCAATGATTACGTTGAATGAACATATGCATTTGAATATGATTATGGTTTACAAAATGTATGCATAAAAACAGGATTAGCATTTTTTAAAAATCTAGGAGTTGGGATAATGTTTAAGTTGTCAATAAATCCCCACAGAGCGATCTCCATGGAACTATCTCTACAGAGCTATCTTCACAAGCTCATCCCTAATACAGATGTACTCTCCAGCAAGTCTAATATGCCCTTAGACAGAAATTGGGGCATCTTCCAGTAGTTCACCTCCATATCCCTGATGGATAGCTTGACATGGTCATATTCCCCAATAGGTCCCCCATCGGATAAATAAGTTTGATCATTTCCCCAGCATATAGTGGAAACTTCCTCAGTGCAATCTATGAGATTCAAATCCCCTTCAAATATTATTTCCTCAATGCAGTCTACAGGGTTTATTTCCCCAATAGAGTTTATTTCTCCAATATTGCAATTCCCCGACAAGATTCTCTTCTCCGGCCAGATACCATTCAATGTTTTCCTTCCCAGAAGAAATGATATTTGTATCTGAAACCTGGTCAGACGGCACATCAGAGTATTATCCATCTCTTTTATCCCTAGTCAGGATACATAAAGAATCAAATCCTTCAAAAGAACGATGAACAACCAACTCTCCTGGAATGCTTCTATCCCCGAGCAGAAGTCTAACATCCCTAGTAGAGTGTCCTCAAACAGTAAATGGAAATCCCCAGTAAAGTTATTCTAAACAAAGTTGAAGAATTACTTTCTTCATCCCCAACAACAATCAGGGATTTATTTTTCCCAACCAGAATCATTACAAGAAGCTACAGATATGCTCCAATAACATATTGGATCCATACATCATTTACAAAACATCATAGCATATGCATACGAAACGCATATAATATTCTCATTTATTTTGAGAGAATCGTTACGAAATGCATTTTACGCATCATGACATTGCATAAAACTAACTTTGCCTTTTCAGGTTAAGTTCCCGAACAAACAAATATCATCAGCAATCTATATAAAGGTTGTAGATTAATTCCCAAAATAGGATGAAGCGACTATCTACATGACCAGATGATTTCCTTCAAAGATTTATTCTAAAAAGAATTCCCTTCATAGATTCATCCTAAAAAGCATTCCCTTCAGAGATAGAAAGTTGACGAGCATTTCCTTCAGAGATTAATTCTGAAAAGCATTCCCCTTGAAGACTGAAATCTGATGAGCATTTCTTTCAAAGATTCATTTTGAAAAGCATTTCCCTCAGAGACTGAAATTTGACGAGCATTTTCTTCATAGCTTCATTTTGAAAAGGATTTTTGTAATACGGTGGGAGAACTGCCTTGTTTTTGCGTTTTATCGCAAATGTTGCAGATAGCAAGAGTCGCCACCGACTTTTCTTTTATCCAATAAGGAAAGGTTGAAAAGAACGGGAAAGACCTTGAGATTTTTGAGTTCGGGGGGTAGATTATGAAAAGGAAAGGTGTTAGCACCCTTTTCATCCGTAGTTATCTACGGGATCTTAATCACTAGCTCACTTTGTTTTAAAAATGCTTTGTGAATGTGTTTGAAAATATTTTGAAAAAAATGCCAATAGTAAGGAAACTTTGTAATGATTCTTGTAAGGGTTAAGAATGTGTACAAAGTATTTATTTGAAAATATTTTTGAAAGTGTGACAGTGAGAAATGTTTTTATTTTGAAAAATGTGAGCAAGTGATTAAGATCTATCTACCTACTTAAAGTCTTTCGTATTATTTTCCTACTCCTTTAGATAGTGTTATCCTACCATTAGTTAGTAGGAAGCCCTATCGTTGGATGTGTAGGGACAAGCGCGGGTCATCGTGCAGTCATAAAGGCAACTCACAGGGGCGCTTTAGCAATTCATTAAGGGACAAGATCGTTTATCGAAAGGAAATGTCGAAGGGTCATCGAGGGACTATGATCTTTTTAATCGAGGGACATTGCTAAAGCGTCCCCACGTTCGAGGGACATGACTATTTTCCGAGGCAACAAGTGAGGTTACCCTAGAGCTACAAGTGTGAAGAGTGATTTGTTTTTAGTTAATTTATCTTGAAATTAGGTTTTCTACGATTTTTTTTAATCTTGCCATACAAACCCTATTAGCATACATCTAACAATTATATACAAGGCATAAAAATATAAGTGCAGAAAAGTAAAATCCTGTGCTATTACAAGGCTTCAGGAATGTGGGTACAAATAGTAAAAACGGGGGGAAATAGAAAGTAAAACCCTAATTAACTATTACAAACCGTAAGAAGTTACATAATCGAAAATAGGCGAAATAATAAAATGCGTGAAAGGTAAAAAAAGGAAAGGCAAAGGGAAATTGTTTTGTGATTTTTGATAGAAAAAAAGTTTGATGATTAACCTAATAACCTAATTAATTTGAATTAATTAATAGGGAAATTGATTAAAAACCTAAAAAAACCGTAAGTTGATTTTAATTAAAAAATTTAGTGAAAAACCTAAAAACCTGATTAATTTATTTATTAAAAAAAGAGTTGATTAAATAAAAACCTAAAAATAAATTAGGGTTTATGAAAATGTTAGGGTTTTGAAAAAAAACGTTTTTTTGTAAAAAAATAGGAAAAGAAAAGGAAAGAGTAAGAATAATAGAGAACTTGTGAAAAAATGAACCAAATGGTAGGGGTAGGTGTTGAACGCACGCCCTCAGCAGCTTCAGCTAACACACTCACCACCAGGCCAAGCGCGCCTTGGTGCTAAGGAAAGGCATCCAACGGGTTACGTAGTAAACCTGCAAAAATTTGGAAATGAGAAGAAAACAAATAGCAAAAGGCAGGATCGAACACGTGCCCTTTGATACCAATTCCTTAACGCGCGTTCTTCAACCGTTGGGGCGATGATACATCCGGTATATAAAACAAACCAATATATATATATATATATATATATATATATATATATATATATATATATATATATATATATATATATATATATATATATATATATATATATATATATATATATATATATATATATATATATATATATATATAAGAATGATGCCTGAACAGGAGATACGTAGGAGACCTAGCTCCGGTTGTCTTCTCTAGTTGCCTTTTTTTGTCGAAACCTGCAAAACATAAGAGGTTAGCAAGCCAAAAACACCTTATCCCCCTAAATCGAGGGTTGCGAGTTCAGTGGGACAATCGTTTTGATCTGAAAATCAAAGGTTTGGGAGCTATGGTGAAAGCAACTCTGATCGATGTAGGCATGGCATCTCACAATTTGGGTTGCATGGGATCCTTATGATGATCCAAACTTTGTATAATTGTTGGGAATGAACGGGGTGGTTGTTTTGTATTGAAAGGGTTGTAATAAGGATTTGAAGATCTTTAGGGTTCTTTGAATTTTTTTGAAGTTTTTGACAAGTTTCTTGAGGCAAGATTTCATGTGTCTTTGTATGAGAATGAATGGGAATATATATAGGACAAATTACGTCAAAGACATGGGCTTGGTCTTTGTGTTAGAAAGGCTTTGTATTTTCCTTATTTATTTTTGAATTATTAACGAATAACTCAAAAAAATTAAAAATAAAATAGACCAAGGGATGTATGAACAAGATCTGAGGTGTATGAGGAGTGTAATACAAGTTTGGACTTTAGAATAATGGCCCATGAGTCCAAAATATCATGTTTTCTCAATTTGACCTTCATGCATTTGCTCAAAATTTCCCAACTTGAACTGGTCATAACTCTCTCAATTTTAATCTTTTGAAGGTGATTTGTGACTATTTGGAAAGCCCAAGGTGTCCTCTACAATCTATATGTTGATCAGTTTTGCATTTGGAGAATTTATCTTGATGTAAGTTTCCTTGACAAAAACTGTCTTTTTGTTGACTTTTGAAATGACCTGTAATGTATTGACTCATATCTCTCAAATGAATCATTTTTTGGACTTGATCTTAGAGTTAACAAGTTATAGAGAATTGAATTTCCTTTAAAATGAGCTTTGGTGAGGAAAATCTAATGAAGTATGTGAAAGTTATGCTTGGTCAAAGTTCAGTTGATTTCTCCTTAGGAAAACGCTAATTTGGCAACTTTTGACTTTTGATGATTTGAGAGTTTCCTTGATGATTCATGATCAACCCTTGATCAAATGATTAATATGACTTCAAAATCTTGATGTTAACCAAAAATCTTGAAGTTTGAGTATATGTTGACCATATTTGACTTTTTACCCAATATAGTTGATTTTCAGTCATCTGAACAATTGACTGAGAAAACATGTGATGCAAGGCTTGAAAGTTGGTATGAGCATTCTTAGAGACATAAAAGAGACCATGAATTCCTTTTAAGACCTTTGAAACCCAAACTTCCTTGTGAAAAGTGAAACCCTAGTTGTGAATCCATTGCTTATGAGGAGAATTTATCTGATCAACTTAGACATCCTTGAGCATTTAAGAATCCCAGGTGAATGTTTTTAAAGAAAAGGGAGGGAAAATTTTGCGGTACAACAGCTTCCCCTGTTCAATCATTTTAAACCTGAAGGGTTAGATTGGCATGTCCGCCATTTGTAACCTAAAGGTAGAAGAGGATTGAACATTTAAGTGCCCAGAAATTTGCACTCGCATGTGCAGGAGGTGACGCAGTTAGTTGATAATATTGCTTGAATGGACTTAATAATTCCATTCGGAGATATGACGGAATGTCGTCAGAGATGGGCTTATAGATGCCACCCAAAGTAACCGTTGATAGAAGTATCAAAATGAGTCTATGCTTAACTATATCTGAAGAATTCTTTCCAGAACGAACCTCTGGGGAAGGTGCTTGAGTAGCTGCTTATCAGATTTAGTCTTTGAGGGGAATACTCGTTAGATTTAGTCTCTGAGGGAAATGTTTGTCATGTAGATAGTCATCCCGTCCTGTTTCGGGAATTGATCTACAATCTGTTTTTCTTGGTGAACCCGTCCTATTTTGGGAATTCACACCACCGGGTGATAAATATAGTTGCCCGTCATGTTTTGGGAATTGATATCCACATGTTCATAAAGATAAAAAGATAGTTTCCTCGTCCTGTTTCGGGAGTTAATCTTCAACCTGTTCATGTAGATAGTCACCCCGTCCTGTTTCGAGATTTGATCTACAATTTGTTTTTGCAAATAGTTGCCTTGTCTTGTTTCAGGAATTAATTTGTGTCTGGTCATATAGATAGTTGCCTCGTCTTGTTTTTGGAATTAATATGCGGCTTATTTGGAAATTGTTGATGATATTCTTCTGTTTGAAGGTTTTTACCTGAAAAGATAAAGAGTTAGTTGTATGCAATGTCGTGATGCATGTGATGCATTGTGTGATGATGTTCTCAAAGTAAATGAGGGTGTCATATGAGTTTCATATGCATATGTTATAATATTTGTAAATTATGTATGGAGGTGAGATGTTATTGAAGCATATCGGTAGCTTTGTATAACATCTTTGACTGGGGAAAATAAATCCCCGATGGTTGCTGGGGATGAAGAATAGGCGTAATCTTCAATCTTTCCTAGAATGTTTCTGCTGGGGATTCATGCTTGCTTTTCGAGGAAACTCCGTTGGGGGATGTGATTTCTGCTTGGGGAGAAGAGTTCAAGAACATGGGTCGTTCATCGCTCTACTGGGGAATTTAATTCTTATATACCCTGACTGGGGATAAAAGATATGGATAACCTTCTAAGGTTCTGTCTGACTGAGTTTCCGATATGGACTGGGACTCGTATGGGGAGGATAAGGTTAAAAGAGATATAGTCTGGTTTCAGATTTTGTAGCAACTCTCTTGGGATAGCAGGCTGGACTGGTTTTTGCTAAATAGAGGAATTTTTCCGATGATTTGTAGTAGTCAGAGAAATAGACTCAAGCTGGGGAGGCTGAATTCTGTTAGGGAAATAAACTATGTTGGGGAAATAAGCTCTGTTGGAGAAATATTCTACTGAGGAAATAAGCCCCACTGGAGAAGAGAATTATGCAGGGGATTTTATAGTTTTGGAGAAATAAACTCAGTTGGGGAAGAGGGTTTCTATGAACGGAGTTGATGACATAATCTATGATGAGGATTGGGACTCCATAAGTTAGCAACATTGCTGGGGAAAAGATCGTACTCCTTTATCTTCTAGAGGGTCTGTTGGGGAGTATGATTAGGTTAATTTCTGGAAGATGCCCTAATTCCTGTCTGGAAGTATATTAGACTTAAGGGGGGAATGTATCTCCGTCGGGGATGAGCTTGTGAAGGTAACTCTGTGGGGATAATTCTGTGGGGACTATTTTGTTGTGACTTTTTTGTGGATATTTGTGGATGACTTGGGCGCTATCCCAACTTCTAGAGTCTCAAGCAAAAGCTCGTTCCTGTTTTTATGCATATATTTGTTAACAGTAACCATATTCATATGCATATGTTCATTCAATTTAGTCATTGGACGTTTTTGCAAACAAAACAGAAAAAGTAAAACAAAAATTTTGATTTTGAAGTGGTATTTGTATTGATAATTTGCCTATAAATAGGCAGTTTTTGTATAAAGAGACGGAAATCTTGGTAAGAGGAAATCGTCGGACAATGAAAAGAGTAAAAAGTAACAAATAAAACATATAGTTATATATAAATGATCTTGTCGGCTTTCAACCCTGCCATTTCCTCTATGTCTTCAAGCATCTTATCCCTCACTCTCGGAAGAAGCTGATTGAATTGATATGTAGCATTTGAACTTGATATTGGTAATGAAGCTTGCTATAAGTGTTCCCGAGGGACATAGTCATACGCTTTAATCCCTAAATTTTTCCTGGACCATCCTTTCGAGTTTTCAATCCATCGGGATACCCTTTTTTGTCCAAGCCGCCTTTTCAGGTTTTCGACTTGTCGGGTGTACAATCTTTATATATATATATATATATATATATATATATATATATATATATATATATATATATATATATATATATATAATTTTTGTCTGAACCCTTTTGGTTCGCCGGGATGCCCTTATTTTTTCCTAGGCCAATTAACCTAGCGGGTCACTTTTATGTGTACTATCTTTTGACTATGTCCACGTTTAGAGGGTGCAGAAAATCTTCACTGTCCATGGTGGTCAGTATCATAGCACCGCCATAAAATATCTTCTTGATTAAAAATGTCCTTTTGTACGGAGGAGTCTATTTTCCCCTGGGATCACCTTGTGGCAGGATAATACGCTTTATTACAAGGTCACCAACCTGATATACCAGATGCTTGACCTCATTGTTGAAAGCTTTGACCATATGTTTATGGTACACCTGACCATGACAGACATCCACAAGCCTTTTCTCGTCAAATAAATTCAACTGGTCAAGCCTAGTATGAATCCATTCATCTTCGTCTAAATCTGCATCTTTCGTAATTCTCAGAGAAGGGATCTGAACTTCGACAGGTAGGACAACTTCCATACCGTAGACTAGAGAGAATGGGGTTGCCCCGGTTGATGTTCGTGCTGAAGTGTGATAGCTATGAAGAGAAAATGGTAACATCTCGTTCCAGTCTTTATATGTCACATTCATCTTTTGTATAATCTTATTAATGTTCTTATTGGAGGTTTCCACTGTGCCATTCATCTTTGGTCGATACGGAGAAGAGTTGTGGTGCTTGATTTTGAACTGCGTGAAGAGTTCCATGATCATAGTGTGATTGAGATTGGTACAGTTGTCTCTGATAATCCTTTCGGGGATGCCATATTGACAGATAATGTTATGCTTAATGAACCGGGAACAACATTCTTAGTAACAGAGGCGAATGAGGTGGCTTCAACCCATTTCGTGAAGTAATCGATGGCAACAAGGATGAAACGATGTCCGTTAAAATTAATAGGCTTGATTTCTCCATTCATATCAATGCCCCACATTGCAAATGTTCAAGGAGCAGTCAAGACATTCAGAGAAACCAGAGACACGTGTACTTTGTCAGCATAGATCTGGCATTTATGACAAGTTCTTGAATGGTGATAGCAATCAGTTTCCATAGTCGACCAATAGTAACCCGCTCTCAGAATCTTTTTAGCCGTAGTATGTCCATTAGAGTGAGTACCAAAGATACCTTCATGCATATCTTCCATAATTTTCTCCACTTCCTTCTTGTCTACATAGTGAAGCAGAGTCGAACCATGATTGTGTTTGTACAAAACCCCATTACTCAGGAAGAACTTGGCTGAGAACCTCTGTAGGAATGTCTTCTCGTTGATAGATGCCCCCTCGGGGTACTCTTGAGCCTCAAGGTATATTTTCACTTCATGAAACCAAGGCTTCTCTTCTACTCTGTCAGTGTTAACTTTATAGCAATGTGCCGATTCTTATATCCTCTCAATTAAAATTCTGGGAGCCTCGTTGTCCCATCTTACTTTAAACATAGACGACATGGTTTCTAATGCGTCTTCCAATTGATTCTCTTCTTGTGGGATGTGCTCAAAAGTGATTTCCTTGAAGTACAGGATTAAGGTAAGCACATGTTCTCTATAAGGAATGAGATTCGGGTGCTTAGTATCCCATTCTCCCTTGATTTGACTAATCAATGGGGCTGAGTCCACATATACATTCAATAACTTAATCCTCAAGTCAATAGCAGCTTTGATGCCCATGATGCACGCTTCGTATTCGTCCATGTTGTTGGTACATTCAAAGCAAAGTCTAGCAATAAAGGGTGTATGGCAACCCTAGGGAGATATAATTACAACACCAATTATGTTTCCAAGTGTGTTAGAAGCTCTATTGAAAACCATAGTCCAATGTGATCCTGGCTCGGGTCCTTCATACGGTCTAGGTTCTTCATAATCAATAATTAGCATAATATTCTCATCTGGGAACTCAAAATTCATAGATTTATAGTCTTCTACAGCTTGATGAGCCAAATGATCTGCCAGTACAGTTCCTTTGATTGCTTTCTGAGTGGTGTACTAAATGTTGTATTCTTTTAAGACCATTTTCCATCTTGCTATCTTCCGGATAGAGTGGGATTCTCGAATATGTATTTGATTGGATCCATTTTAGAGATTAATAAAGTAGTATGAGTATTGCCTTAGTCAGCGAGCAGCCCATGCCAAAGTGCAGCAAGTTTTATCGAGCAGTGAGTATCTTATTTCACAATCGGTAAACTTTTTGCTAAGGTAGTATATTACATGCTCTTTTCGACTAGAATCGTCATGTTGGCACAGTACACACCCCATTGAGTTCTCTAACACCGTTAGGTACATGATTAGAGGTCTTCCTTCAACTGGTGGCATCAGAATCATAGGTTCTTTGAGATATTCCTTGATATTGTCAAAATCTGTCTGACAGTCATTGTTCCATTTCACTACTTGATCTTCTTCAATAACTTGAATATTGGTTCACAAGTAGCAGTCAAATGGGAAATAAATCTGGAAATATAATTCAGTCGTGCCAAGAAACCCTTGACTTCCTTCTCAATATGAGGAGCATGCATTTATTTAATAACTTTGACCTTAGCGGGATCAACTTCGATACCTTTACCATTAACAACAAAACCCAGGAGCTTATCGGATCTCACCCCAAAAGTGCACTTGTTCGGATTCAACCTTAACTTATACTTTTTCAACCTCTCAAACAACTTGTGTAGATGGTCAAGATGATCTTTTTAAGTCTGTGATCTGGCTATCATATCATCGATGTATACCTCTATCTCGTGATGGATCATATTATAGAATAAAGCTATCATGAAAGATTGATATGTTATGCGCGTTCTTCAACCCAAAAGGCATAACCTTGTAGCAAAAAGTGCCCCACTGTGTGACGAAGGTTATTTTATCCATGTATTCAGATGCCATCTTGATCTGATTATAACATGAGAAGCAGTCCATGAAGGAGAATACCTTGTGTTGAGCGGTGTTGTCAACCAAAACATCTATATGTGGGAGTGGAAAGTCATCTTTGGGGCTTGCCCTGTTCAGATCCATGTAGTCTACACAAATATGTACCTTGTCGTCTTTCTTTGGTACCGGGACCACGTTTGCAACCCATTGAGGATATGAGGTAACCTCCAAGAAGCCCACATTGAATTTTTTCATAACCTCAGCCTTGATCTTTTTTTACATCTCGGGACGCATGCGACGAACTTCTTTCTTTATTGGAGAACAACCCTCTTTCATCGGCAGACGTCGAACCACAATATTAGTATCACGCCCTGGCATGTATTTGTATGACCAGGCAAAGATCTCAACATATTCATGCAACATCTGTAATAACCTATTCTTGACACTGTCTTCTAGGTTGGCGCCTATCTTGACTTCTTTTCTGTCTACTTCAGTACCCAAGTTTACAATTTCAATTAGCTCTTCATGTGGCTGAATAGCCTTTTCCTCTTGTATTAACAGTCTAGAAAGTTCTATAGGAATTTCAAAATCTTCCTCATCTTCATCCTCGACTTGGTAGATCGTATTTTTCGAGTCATAAGTGGAAATAGCAGAGCCGTTATCAACGGGATCCAGAGTGGATGTAGATCTACAATTTATTGTATGCGTGTGTGTAAGAACACATAGCTATTTGAAAAAGATAAAAGTAAAAAGAAAGACCGAGAGTGAAAAATTTAAATGCAAAACGTCCAATGCTTTATTAGATGAAAAATATGTTTATAAAATGACAACCCTTAATAAATGAATCATTGTGCCCCGGGTAAGACACAAGGTTTAAAGTCATTATTTTAAAAGATTACATATCCAAAATTTGAAAGCAATAAAAAGAGAAATGTAGCTATTACTCCTGACTAAAGGAGATTGAGATAATGTCTTTATCCTTCTAATTGTTGATCCCGTTGTGATGGTCGGAAAGATCCAGCTACAAAGTTATAGTCACTGTCAGCGTCTTCTATGGTGTTGACTCCATTATTTCTGATGCGGAATGATGGTCTTCCAACCCGAGCACGACAGACACTCTTCTGAGCCTCTTCTTCTATGACAGCTTTAACATCCTTCAAAGAAGCAATTTTGGGAGGAACCCTGGTAATCTTGGGAATAACATAAACATCTTCAGTGACGGTAGGGGGGATAACTTCAAAAGTCTGACAGGGAGTCTCGATGAATTCGTTATCCATCTCAACATATCTAAATGAGTTCAGCTGACAAACCATATATTCTTCTTCACTGCAGACTGTGACAACCTTTCCTCTCACAGGATACTTTAGCTTCTGGTGCAGGGTTGAGGTAACCACGCCTGCCCCATGCATCCAAGGGCGTCCGAGTAAACAAGAATACACTGGCCGAATATCCATCACATAGAAGGTGGATTCAAATTCTTGCGATCCTACCTTGATCGTAAGATCCACTTCTCTGTGTACCATCCTCTTTGAACCGTCAAAGGCTCGGACTATAATATCACTGGGTTTCAGCACAACCCCTTCACAATCAAGCCTGACAAGAGCACCCTTCGATAGAACATTCCACGAGGAACCAATATCAACCAAAACATGAGCCAGAGTAGTGCACATGCATTCAATGAAGACATACAAGGCCTTGTTGTGATTTCTTCCTTCCGGAGTCAGGTCAGCATCAGAAAAAACTAATCCATTATCAGTCGTTAAGCTAGCAACATAGTTCTCAAATTGATCAGCAGAAATCTCTTATGGCACATGAGCAGACTTCAAGAATTTCACCAAAGCTTGTGCATGGGCTTCAGAACATAGTAATAGGGATAAAATAGATATACTAGATGGGGCTTTCCCCAGATGTTCAACAATCTTGTAATCTCTCTTACGAATGATCTTCAATACCTCCTCCATCTCTTTCCTAGAGGTGTCTTCATTTGTAACTTCTTTAGGTGCCTCCATCTGGGCAGTCTTTGTTATTTTCTCTTTACCCCGAGCCTCAGTAGTTGACTTGGTAGCAGTAACTCGAACAAGTGTAGCAATAGTCTTCAGAGAGAGTTTCGGGGAGAAAACCTTTCCGCTTCTAGTAACCTTACTAGTCCCAGCAATGTTGTCAACGTTGGAATCAGTAGCTTTAATACTTTCATCTTCAGTAGTTGGTAGTTCTTGCTTGACGCCATAGTAGTAGACGTCGGAACCATAGTTCGAAGGAATAACTTTATCCAAGGAATATGGAATAGGTCCAGGTGTAGTGATGATTAGAGGAACAGCTTTTAGATTGGCAGTAATCCTTATAGGACTTTTGGAGGTGATCCTGACAGAAGGGCTGGATATTACAGATAAGTCTTGAAATAGGTTCTCAGTAGACGAAATCTTCTCAACCAGAATTATGTGATTGTCCATTAGGATTTGAATGCCTTCCTTCAGTAACTTGCAACCATTGGGTTGGGCTGCACAGCAGTAACATCTTTCAATACAGCCTGGAAATAAACTGGCCTGCAACAAATTCTCTTTGATAATTGGGAGGGGAGTAACCAATTCACCTACAGTAGCAACATAAATAACATCATCAATAGCACTTACGCCTTTGTCATGCTTCGAAATTGGTGTAGTAATTACATTTGAAGCCTCTGGAGGATCAAACTCAATCTATTTGTTGTCAATCATATCCTGAATCTTCTTTTTCAAAGCCCAACAATTATTGGTGACGTGCCCAGGGTTGTTGGAATGGTAAGCACACTTCACATTCGGATTGTAGAGAGGAGAGGGGGTGTTGGGATTCTAATGAGGATCCCTTAGTGTAATCAGCTCTGCTTTCAATAAATGTTGTAATTCCTGAGACAGTGGCATAGTGATCTTCGTAAATTGTCTTCTCGGTGCGTCTGATCTATGCTGATTTCCCTGTTGTTGTTGTTGTTGTTGTTGTTGAACAGACACATAATCAAAGATTAGCACCTCTCCTACAAACTAATTATAGTCACTTCTAACACGACACATCTGGCCATAAACAACATTGGTTTCCTTCTTAGCACCGAACGTCTTCTTTACAGCACTCGAAGATACAGCCATTGGAATCATTCCACTCTTGATACCACCTTCAACATGTTCTCCAGTTAGAATCAGCTCAGTAAAACCAGACGAGGAGCTTCCAATCAGATGGTTAAAGAAAGGCCATGTCAAAGTGCCCATTAACATATCAACCAACTCCCTATCAAACTGTGGAGGTTGAACTCGTCCATCCAGACCTCTCCACTTTTGGGCATATTCTTTGAACCCTTCATTCGAGCCCATAGACATATTCTGTAATTGCAAACGAGTTGGTGCAAGGTCAGCATTATATTAATACTGCTTCTAAAAAGAAGCAGCCAAGTCTTCCCAGGTGTGGATGTTGGTTTCTTCCATATGATAGAACCACTCGAGGTGTGTCCCAGACAAACTTTTCTGAAAGAAGTGAACCCATAACTTTCTGTCAACAGTATGGGGTTAGATCTTTCGAACATAAGACCGCAGATGAAGCTTTGGACAGGACACACCATCATACTTGGTAAAGGTAGGAACCTTGAACTTGTGATGGATAAAAACCCGAGATAAGACCCAACTCTTTAAAATCTAGCCCCGACACTTTCTGTATCTCTATAGAATTAAGTCGATCTTCCAGCTGCTTGTATCTTTCATCAATAGGAGGATACTATTCAGTAGAATAGTCTTCATCAGAATCTTGGCGAGTATCGAGGTTTTTATTCTCTTCGGCTTTCACACTCTCATCATCTTTCTCTTGGTTATCTTATTCATTCAGAGGGACCTCAAAATCTAGAGCCTTTCTGACTGGACCCTTGAATCTTCTGCCCATATTAAGAAAGACTGTTGGCTTTTTAGTCTTCTTCTTATTCCCCTTTGTGATGAGGTTCTTCAACTCATCTTGACCCTTAGCTAAGTCCAAGAATATCTATTGAAACTGAGCGTTCTGAGCTTAAAGTTCTTTCACAGTTTTCTCGATTGTCGTCTTTTATCTGAAATAAACAGAAGAAAGATGAGAAAACTTGCTTAGAAAGTACTTGTTATGTGATGATATGCATGATGTGAAAATGCAAGTGCAATGTTTTCAAGGACCTTTGCGGGATTTAAATTTGTTTAAACAAAAGAAAACAAAAGAAATTTTTAGTAACAAGCTCAAATTATAATTGCTTTCAATAAAAGAGTTACAAAGAAACAAAATGTTAATTCAAGTCTCCCATGGACGCTTCCTCTTTGTGTTAACATATGCATTAAGGCTTTTTTTTTCTTCGTGGAGTCGTTTCGTCAGCTCCAGTACTTTCTTCTCACTAGCATAGAACTGAGCCTCGAAGGTATCTCTTTCTTCCTTGAGCTGAATCCAGGACTTCTGTAGTTCTTCAAAGTCAGTAGGAATATCAGGATGAAGAACGGTATGAAAAACATCCCCTTCAACAACAGGCTCTACGACCACTGGTAGGATAGTAGGACATGGCATTTTAGTATTCTGAGCATGAGACCACACCCATCTGAGGTAAGGCTCTGGAGGAATGGAATTCTTGTGTCCTAAAGTCTTGCTATCAATCTTGTTGACCGTGCCCCAAGCACGTATAAACCTTTGATGGTAATTTTGAGGATCGTTCTCATAGTCAAACACAATACCCTGGATGAGCATATTGTTGTACCCTAAAATTTTCCCTCTCCTTTTTCACAAGAAATCACAGCTTCGGGGTTTTCCCTGATTTTTCAGATTGGCCAAGAATCAGTCAAACAGATTTTTTTGAATCAGTCAAACAGATTATTAGGGTTTCTTTTGATTTTGTTGAGTTTGGCTCAGGAATTGATCAAGCAGACTTTTCTTTGACGGTAAATCTGGAATTAGGGTTTTTCACTCGTATTTCCCAGAAGAATTTGAATCCACAGTATTTCAATTGACTGTCACATTGTTTTGACGCTTGTTCAAGATTGCTGTTTGTTTCTCAAAACCTAAAACATCTGGGCTAGGAGCTGAGGCTTTTGATTGAAAGGTTGGAGCATTGGTTTTATCAGTGAAGTGAAAGGTGTATGGACGTTTGTTTGTTTAACTGTGCAATGCATATGGTTAACTGGAATGCCAGGCGTATGGTGGTTAATACAAGGTTACGAGACTGCAACGTTTGTTGATTATTTATTTTATCTGAGTTACAATTATTGTGATGCATTTCCAATTATTTTAATTCAAGAAATTTAAATAATTAAATAAATAGTGCAGAAGAATTAAAGAATTATCTGACAAAGATTTTTATTTATTTTTAATTATTGTTACAAATGTTATTTGGATACTGTAAATTTATTTACAATATTTACAAATGATATTTATTACAAATAATTGAAAAGAAAATAAATCTATATTCTAAGTCTCTTGAAGTCTTCATCTTCTACTGCTGCTTCCCTTACCCCAACTGCTATTTACCTGCAAAGATAGAAAAAGAAATCAATACAGTTAATTTGAAAGGCATTTTCAGACAGATAAATAAAAACTCATCATTAAAGATTGTCGGCCGGAATCATATCGTTTTGGTTTTCATCATATTTTTCTTATCCTCTTTGCAAATTGCAAGAAGATTTCTCTTCTTGGTTCACAAAGAGGAAAAGTAAAATTAGTTTTTGCAAGCATATAAAAAGAAGGCACAAGAAAGCTGCATAAGTTCAAACTGAACAAACTAAGTCACAAGTTCAAACTAGGCAAACCAAGTTGCACAACCAAGCTGTCAACAAGCTTGTCAAAAACTCTTCATCATTTCTTAGCCAACAACCTTTTCAGAATAAAGAATATATTAAGCAATAAAATATGCTTTTTATAGAGAGAGAAAGAGAGAGTGAAGTAGGCTTTACAGTTTGGCAGGCTATACAGAGCAGGAAGAAAGAAAATAAATATAACATTTTCTAACAGTTCAGAAGAGAGCACAAAAGAGTACAGAAAGAACCACAAAACTGTAAACACAAACTAACCGAAAGCCTCAAGCCTTCCTGTACCAGAAACCTGTTTCAAAACCTGCATAAAACCTCCAAACAAACTGAAAACACAAGCAAGCCTTCAAGCCTGCATAACAACAGCCTGCCTGTACTAGACAAACTCAAGCCTGCCTTACCAACAGGAAGCCTCAAGCCTGCCTAAAGAAAACTGCAAGTTATCAAAAACCTGCCTCAAACCTTCAAACTTACTAAAACACAAACTTGCAGAAACTTCCAGCCTGCCTAAAACCTGTCTAAAACAACAAGCAAAAACCTGTAAAGACAAACAAGAACAACCTTCCTGTACCAAAAAACAAGCAAGTCTGTTTCCAAACTCAACAAACCTGTTTCAAGCCTGTAATCAGACAAACAAACCCAAACTTACAAAACCTGCATAAAACCTCCAAACACAATAAAATACCAACAAGCCTGCCTTCCTAAAACTTCAAGAAAACTTGCCTTCAAAATATCAAATCAACAATAACAACAAGAAGCATCTCAGAACTAAACTCATCATTGAAAACTAACAAAACCCACAAAGAGGAAGAAGTTAGAAGTGAAAAGACCAAACAAGCAATCTCAGAACAAGAGTTCATCACATAATCATCATAAGCCAAATCAACAGCAACAACAATAACATTCTCAGAATAAGAGTCCATCATCAGAATCAACATAGCCAAATCAGAACAACAAGCATCTCAGAAGGACATCATCATTGACAAGAAAAAGAGGAAGATTATAAAGGCTAACAATAATAGCAAGCATTCTCAGAACAAAGTTCCTCACAGAATCAACTCAGGCCAACAAGATACCCAACATTCAGAAAATCAGAAGAAGGTACAAATACTCATAAGCAAGCATGTTCAGAAGTAGGGTTTTCAGAATATAACATCATCACAAAACAATTCAAGGAGAAAGATACAAGTTACCAGGAAACAACGCAAGCTTCATCACACTCTCACTCCTCCGGCCACCCTAGAACGCCTCCATTCCAAGCTCTCTCTCCATCGCCTCTCCAGGAACAAGGTCAGCAAGGTATCATTTTTCCCTTTTCTCTTTCTGCATCTCATATCACAAACACAAGCATCCAAGATCAAAATATGTAAAAGCTTAAACATGCAAAGAAAAAAAACCCTAAAACGCGTTAGAAGGAAAATGTTACCTTTTTCACCGCCTTGTACAAATCACGAGGAGGAGAGACTGGAGGTGGCTTTCTGGTGGCCTAAAGAGAGGAGAAGACATCAGTTGCTGGGTGTTTGAGAACGATGAAGAGGATGAAGATGAGAGGAGAGCGGTGCCGTTTCAAACTATAAAACCTAGATTTTGAACAAAACACATACAAACCCTAAAAACTTTGTCAAAACATCATGGGCTTTTTCCCCAGCAAACCAAACCAAGCCCAATTGCAAACTGGCGCCAGACCCCCCCCCCCCCCCCTTTTTAGTTTTATTTTCTTTTTGTTTTTTATAAGCCCAAACCCATTAATAAGCTTCAAAAATCTTTTTATTACCTTATTAATTTTTACTAACTAACCTTAATTAGTTTTTTGTTTTCTTTTTAATTAATTTTAACTAATTAATTTTTGTTCATCCTTTTTAGAGATAATTATCTCTTTATTAATCTTGACTAATATCATTAAAACATCAAAAAAATATCTATAATTTAGTTTAATTGAATTAATCTTGTTTTCCCTTAATAACACAAAAATACATAAAAAATACATTTATTAAGTTAAATAATTTTCTTGTGTTAAAACTTTTTTTGTTTAATTAAACCTTTTATATAAGTTTCTAAAACATTAACAAAAATACATAAATAATAGATTTTCTTACTAAGTTAAATAATTCTTTCTTTAAGAAACCCTTTTGTTTATATATAATTAGCAAAAACACAAAAAATAATAATAATATTTATTTTGCATTAGGTTAATATTCTGATCAGTTGTAAATAATCATATGCATTTCACAATACTTTTGATTCTCTTTGATTCTTATACCTTGTTATATTTTACATTGAGAATGTGACGATTCTATTTGGTTGTAAATATAATATTTGGACATTACTATTCTGGTAAGACTCATCCCCATTTATAAACATTTGTACCCCCATCCCCGGATTTTTATTTGTAATAATTTAGACTTTAAATTCCCGCAATTTATCGCTTTCCATATACTGTATAGTAATTAGGGTTTGTATGCGAAGATTCAAAATTAACCGCTTGATAACCTAATACAAGATAAATGCATGAAAATCAATACACAATTCACACTTGCACCTCTAGGGTAACCTCGCCCGTTGCCTCGGAAAATGCAATCATGTCCCTCGAGTATGAGACACTCTAGCAAATGTCCCTTCGATAAACAAAGATCATAGTCCCTCGATGACCCTCGATGTTTCCTTCGATAGAACGATCTCGTCCCTTACAAAATTGCTAGAGCGTCTCACAAGTTGCCTTCAATGATTGTATACAATGACCCGCGCCCGTCCCGTTCAACATCCTAACTCAAGGTTGTTCATCAAACACAATGGTGAAACAACACTGTTAAAAGGGTTAAAAACATAAGAAAAACCTTTGAGTAAAATAGGGTAGACCAACTCTTAGTTACTTGATCAAAAATCTTGCAAAACATCCTTGCCATTTTTCAAACACCCTTCACAATACAACTTCAAAAATAATTTCCAAACAACTTTCAAAAACATTGAATTATCTTTTCAAAAAGACACACACCTTTGTATATACTCAAACAAGAGTCATTACAAAGGTTGCCTAGACAAGGCATCTTTTTCAAAACATTTTCAAAACCACACACACAAAGCACCATTTCAAACAATTGAAAAGCAAAGGCAAGTGATCTAAAACAAGTAACTAAGAGACCATGGATAACCATGGATGGAAAGGGTGCTAGCACCTTCCCTTTTCATAATCTACCCCCCGAACCCACGAAAACATCTCAAAGGTCTTTCCTGTGCTTTTTGACCTTTCCTTAGGATAAAATAAAAAGTCGGTGGCGACTCTTGCTAAACCGAAACATTTGCGAAAACAAACGCAAATCCCAAGTCAGTTCTCCCACCGTATCACACATATCATGAGGATCGTCCCTTCGAGCATAACCAAACTGATGCAGAGCTAGAGAAGGGTTGCAAGTGATGCCCCCTCTTATACCAAGGAATGGTACATTAGGGAATTCCACAAAGTGATTAACAATAGTAACATTTTCCTGAGATCGAAAACACTAATGGATATCTACATGAGTGAGTGACATCAACCTTTAAGACCACCTTAAACCTTGTTATACACTGATTGAGGCAAGTGCAAAATAAACCACCTGGACAGTAGAGGTATACAACACATAAGAGTCCTTCACTTCTTCATAGTACAAGTGTGGAGGGAATGTAGGACATCTCCAAGCAAATTAGGTACTGGATTATGAGTGAGAAATATTTTTGATGGCATTCATATCTATGAATTGGTCCGGATTAGGGAACAATACCAAACCATATATCAGCAAAGCCAAAATATCCTCAAAAGCACGAAAATTCATGGCATCTAGAAACCCATGAGCCTTCTCTATCTAAAATTTAGGAGAAAAACCCTTGACTTCATTCATTGTCTCCCAATTAGATACGTGTCTGATTATTTAAGATGTAAGGCTACTTCAATATCTTCAGGTTTCAAAACTTGCTCTAGACTGGTGAAGGGTATCTGATCAAGAATAGGCACTTCGAGCAATTTATAAAATTCTTCCATTGTAGGCACCAACTGATAATCCGGAAAGGTAAGACTATGATGCTTAGGATCAAAGAACTGGAACAGAACACTCATCATGTCTTCTTGGAAGCCAATAGTAACCAAACTGAGTAGATGACCATGTCTCTTGGTGAATTAAGAATTTTCAGGTACCTTTGAGACTAACTCCTCAAGCTTGGAAGGTATCCTTACGAAGTTTATCCGGATGGTATTCCTACGACTAAAAGTCATGACCCTACAACGCAGAACAAAGATAAATCCCCTAGATCCTTGAAATGGTTAGTCATGATATGATGTTATGATGTTATGATGTCATGTTTAAATAGATAATAAAACACAAGCAAAGCACACAAAGGCCTTAGGTTTAAGGCTTGCATGGGGTTTGTAAGTAAGTACCCTCTTGAATTTTAGTTGGCTCAACCTGTCTTAAAGAAGTAACCACATTCTAGGGATCTCAATATCACTGATTTTTCGCACAAGTTTTATCTAGAATGACAAATGACTTACAACCAAACAAAACTTGAGATTTAAATCTCAATGACCGTAGTATCGAGTATCAACCAACTTTGGACTGTACCAAATTAGGCTATCTCACTACCTTCTAATGGCTAAGTTGGGTCAATGAAGGTTCTAAAGGTCAGTTAGTGCTTATGACACCACACGGCAGCCTAGTATTCTCCCCGGCTGACTCGAGGGACACTAGTACCAACCAATGTGTCACACTAACATAGTCATCACTTCAACCATATCGGTATACACCGTATAGTTTCCATGATCAGTTGCTACTTATCTACAATGCCCCTAGATCTGAGTGTAGGATCTATGCAAGAAAAGTAATCCCGAGCAACCCTCAAATGTAAAGCATACAAGGCAAACAAGGAAAGCATTTAAAATTGATCTAACTCAAAAGGTAACCCCTCTTTTAAAAGTTCCCTAGCATAGTCGCCAGTTCTGTAATATGGTGGGAGAACTGACTTGTTTTTGTGTTTTATCGCAAATGTTGCGGATAGTAAGGGTAGCCACAGACTTTTCTTTTATCCAATAAGGAAAGGGTGAAAAGAACAGGAAAGACCTTGATATTTTTGAGTTAGGGGGGTAGATTATGAAAAGGGAAGGTGTTAGCACCCTTTTCATCAGTAGTTATCTACGGGCTCTTAATCGCTAGCTCACTTTGTTTTAAAAATGCTTTGTGAATGTGTTTGGGAATATTTTGAAAAAAAATGCCAATAGTAAGTCAACTTTGTAATGATTCTTGTATGGGTTAAGAATGCGTACAAAGTGTTTATTTGAAAATATTTTTGAAAGTGTGACAGTGAGAAATGTTTTTATTTTGAAAAATCTGAGCAAGCGATTAAGAATTATCTACCTACTCAAAGTCGTTCATATTATTTTCCTCCTCCTTTAGATAGTATTATCCTACCATTAGTTAGTAGGAAGCCATATCGTTGGATGTGAAGGGACGGGCGCGGGTAATCATACAGTCATAAAGGAAACTCGTAGGGGCGCTTTAGCAATTCGTTAAGGGACTAGATCGTTTATCGAAAGGCAACATCGAAGGGTCATCGAGGGACGATGATCTTTTTAATCGAGGGACAATGCTAAAGCGTCCCCATGTTCAAGGGACATGACTGTTTTTCGAGGCAACAAGTGAGGTTACCCTATAGGTGCAAGTGTGAAGAGTGATTTGTTTTCAGTTCATTTATCTTGAAATTAGGGTTTTCTACGATTGTTTTGAATCTTGTCATACAAACACTATTAGCATACATCTAACTGTCATATACAAGGCATACAAATATAAGTGCAGAAACGTAAAATCCTACGCTATTACAAGGCTTCAGGAATGGGGGTACAAATAATAAAAACTGGGGGAAATAGAAAGTGAAACCCTAATTAACTATTACAAATCATAATCAGTTACATAATCGAAAACAGGCGAAATAATAAAATGCGCGAAAGGTAAAAAAGGGAAAGGCAAAGGGTAATTATTTTGTGATTTTTGATAGAAAAAAAGTTTGATGATTAACCTAATAACCTAATTAATTTTTATTAATTAAAAATAAAATTGATTAAAAACCTATAAAAAACCTAAGTTGATTTTAATTAAAAACCTTTAGTGAAAAACCTAAAAAACCTAATTAATTTATTAATTAAAAAAAGAGTTGATTAAATGAAAACCTAAAAATTAATTAGGGTTGGTAAAAATGTTAGGGTTTTGAAAAAAAAGATTTTTTTCTAAAAAAAATAGGAAAAGAAAATGAAAGAGTAAGAATAATAGAGAATTTGTAAAAAAAATGAACCAAACGGTAGGGGTGGGTGTTGAATCCATGCCCTTAGCAGCTTCAGCGAACATGCTCACAACCAGGCCAAGCGCTTTGGTGCTAAGGAAAGGAATCCAACACATTATGTAGTACACCTGCAAAAATATGAAAATATGAAGAAAACAAATAGCGAAAGGCGGGATCGAACCCGTTCCCTTTGATACCAATGCCTTAACGCGCGTTCTTCAACTGCTGGGGTGGTGATACATCCGATATATAAAACAAACCAATATATATATATATATATATATATATATATATATATATATATATATATATATATATATATATATATATATATATATATATATATATATATATATATATATATATAATATATATATAAGAATGATTCCTGAACTAGAGAGACGTCGGAGCCCTAGCTCCGGTCGTCTTCTTCTGTTGCCTTTTTTTGTCAAAACCTGCAAAACATTAGAGGTTAGCAAGCCAAAAACACCATATCCCCTTAAATCGAGGGTTGCGAGTTCAATGAGACAATTATTTTGGTATGAAAATCAAAGGTTTGGGAGCTATTATGAAAACAACTCCGATCGATATAGGCATGGCATCTCACGATTTGGGTTGCATGGGATCGTTATGATGATCCAATCTCTGTATGATTGTTGGGAATGAATGGGGTGGTTGTTTTATAGTGAAAGGGTTATCAAAAGGATTTGAATATCTTTAGGGTTCTTTGAAAAAATTTGAGGTTTTTGACAAGTTTCTTGAGGCAAGGTTTTGTGTGTCTTTGTATGAGAATGAATGGGAATATATAGGACAAATTAGGTCAAAGATATGGGCTTGGTCTTTGTGTAAGAAAGGCTTTGTGTTTTCGTTATTTATTTTTGAATTATTAATGAATAACTCAAAATAATTAAAAATAAAATATACCAAGGGGTGTATGAACAAGATATGAGGTGTATGAGGAGTGTAATACACGTTTTTAGTTTAGAACAATGGCCCAATAGTCCAAAATATCAAGTTTTCTCAATTTGAACTTCATGCATTTCTCAAAATTTCCCTACTTGCACTGGTCATAACTCTCTCAATTTACATATTTTGAAGGTGATCTAGGACTTTTTAGAAAGCCTGAGGTGTCCTCTATAATATCTATGTTTATAATTTTTGCATTTGGATATTTTATCTTGATGTAAGTTGCCTTGACAAAAAGTGTCTTTTTGGTGACTTTTGAAATGACTTGTAATGTATTGACTCATATCTCTCAAATGAATCATTTTTTGGACTTGAGCTTAGAGATAAAAAGTTGTAGAGAATTTAATTTCCTTCAAAATAAGCTTTTATTGAGGAAAATCTGATGAAGTATGTGAAAGTTATACTTGGTCAAAGTTCAATTGACTTCTCCTTAGGAAAACCCTAATTTGGCAACTTTTGACTTTTGATGATTTTAGAATTTCCTTGATGAGTCATTACCAACCCTTGATCAAATTATGAATTCAAAATATTGATATTGACCAAAAATCTTGAAGTTTGATTGTATGTTGACCACAATTGACTTTTTACCCAATACAATTAATTTTCAGCCATCTGAGCAATTGACTGAGCAAACTTGTGATGCAAGGCTTGAAACTTGGTATGAGAATTCTTGGAGACATACAAGAGACCATGAATTACTTTTAAGACCTTTGAAATCCAAACTTACTTGTGAAAAGTGAAACCCTAGTTGTGGACCTGTTGCTTAGGAGGAGAATTTGTTTGATCAATTCTTGGACATCCTAGAGCATTTAAGAATCCTATGTGAATCAAGGGGAGTAATGTGTATGTGAACTAACCAATAACCACATGTTTTGCTGATATTGAGGGGAGAATTGTAACTCTCAAGGTGTTCTTAGAAGTTGTTGAAGGGGGTCCATAATCTGGAGTTGGAGGGCCTTGAAGAAATGTCAAATATAATGTCTTCACATCATTGTGTTGAGAATTTATATTTCTCAATATGTATGGCTATTAACTAATCCACTTAAACAAGATGGAGGGTGGTCACTCAAAATTGAGATCATTATCAAGTCTGTGAGAACATGGAACTCATGTTATGTTGTAGTTGAAAAGACATCCAAGATAGGATAATTTATGGAAGTCTTAAAGATTAACTCTCAGGTGTGTGGAATATGATTTACAACACATATATGTGATGTGACCTTGGAGAATGATTTTTCTATTGTTTTATGGCTCTAATGTTCTCAGTGCAAAGGGGTGTGTATGGGTTATTATGTCTTTCCATAACCATAGTAAATGATAAAATCCTTGATTGAGGTTGATGTCTGGTGTTGGAACATCATTCCAATTCTTACTTCTCCAAAAAAGGAATTTTTCTTGAAGTTCATGTTGTGAGAAATGTTGATCACAATTAGATTTGAATGTCTAACCATGGTGGAGTAGCTATTTGAATCCACGTGTGGTAATGGATTACAGAAGAAGGATGTTAGATCAAATGGTCTACCATCTGTGGGGAGGTAATTCTATCTCCTGATTGTACCTCTCAAGGAAACTGTGAAAGATGGAACGTGAGGAAATGTTCCTCTCATGTAGTTGTGCATATGATTGTTGTCAAATTATTTGTGCTTAAAGTCCTTCCTAACTAAAAAGTGGGTGCTATAGAAGTGTATCATATGTGTGAATAAGTCAGGGTGCTTGGGTGAGCTCTCAAGGAACTAGAGTATCTGGATCAGGACTAAGCTTACAATGTATGAATGTGTCCAGCAAGTGTGTGAAGTTGTAACCCTTCACTATGAGAATGTGAAGTACTTCTTGTGATTTCAACTAGTCCTCAAGTTTTCATTTTCAGCAGAACCATTGTTTATCCATAAGAGGGAGTTAAGTACTGGTTAATGAATTGTTGCTTCAATGGTGTAAACCTTATGATGCTTGTGTGCTGCTCAAGCTTGTGGAGATTATTTACCTCTTGTAAAGTTATGATGTCATAAAATATGTCGTGACATATAGGTACTAGAGGTAGTTCTTTGTGCTCTTGATAGGGTATGTATGGTTCTAGTCATGAGAAGCTGAATCATGAGGAGTATTTTGAGAGACAGAATTCCTGAAGGAGAGAATTTATTTTTCTCTATAGATTTAGGTGAGTCTCAATGGAGGTGTTGGTTGATGAATGAGAAATTTCTCACATGATGTCTTGACATCTTGGTATGTTTCACTACTTCTGACTTAAAGGAGTATGATTAGAGTACAGTTTGGGTATGGTTTTGTGGGAGATATCATTGTAAATTTTTGGATAAAAAGGGGGAGAAATGTATTGTCTCTATTGGTTTTCCCTTAAGACTAGAGTCTTCTTGCAGTTGTTTTGTAAGGATTTTGGATAGAGTATCTGAGTCTACTATTTCCTTCTCACTCTGAGTTTTCTTTTTGTATCTTGTGATATGAGTTATGAACACAATTGTGTCTTGTGTTCTGAGTTACCTAAGGCCAAAACCTACACCTATGAGTCATCATCTAGATTGTTGAGCTTGGTTTTTGGTTGGTTCTTAATGGTTCTCTTATGCCTCTTAAGTGCCCTCTTATGCTTCCTGTGAGGAAGATTTGTTTATGGGTTAAGGGGGAGTGTCAGTCATTTTCTTCCTCATTTAAACCATCTGGTGTTATATTTTCATCATCAGTGTTTATGTGGAAAGAACGTGAACCTGGAATCTATTGGATCTATGTTTCTACTATTAGATCTATGATGTTGTTGTTAAGGGGGAGAATCTCTCGATTCTCTATTGAAAGGGTTGAGTGTTTTAAAATCGGACTGCAGTGAAGAGAGATGTCGAACATGATGACCTGACATCAATAAGACTGAGAATAGTATTTCTCTTCTGAAGTCTAACTCTCTAACATTTAATTTTTCTGCTAATGTCCCAAGTTGAGAGTTATAAATGATGAGTTAATGATCACTGTTGGTTTTCTGATTGTTTTAGTTTTTAATTCTAAGTTCTAAATTGTAATTTGGTTTTGTTTTAACCAAAATTGGACAAAATGGGAGATTGTTAGTTCTCTGATTTTATGATCGGCATTAATTTTAGTAAAACAAATATGGCATCAAAATTTTAAAAAGGATGTTCTAACCTTATGAGAAGAAACATGTTGAGTTGAGAAGTTTCATCAACTGAAACAACATGTCGGACAAGATGTCATATGCAAAAGTCACTCGGCATCATGATTGTGTTGGGATGGACAGTTGGACTAGCTTAAGTTTTAACAGATGGAGAGAATTCTGGGAATATTATGCTATCCTACATGGAGCTAATTTTAAGGTATGGAAGTTTCAAGTTGAATTCAATAAGAATACTTACTTTCTAATTATGGAGACATTTTAGGAAATTTATAATTAAAGACCTATTTTTATGCAGAAGATTCTGCAGAGTTTTAGCAACTGATTTGTTGAGCTTTTGAAGCCCAAATCCAGTTCACAGAAAGGTTATAAATAGAAGATTATTAACCTAAAGAAAGTACGAGCTAGAGTTGTAAAAGTTTCAATTATTCGGTATTCATATGTTCTTTGTGATCCACTATATAGTAGAGTCAGACTATGTTAATTATGAGCCACTCTTGTATTGTTTGTTTTTTGAGTTGGACTGTTAGTTAAGTTGTAATTATGAATCACTCATAAGCTTTTAAGCCAGAGTGGATTCTAGTTTTTGAAGTGTTTCTACTTCTTGGTTGTCAATCACTCTTAAGCTTCTAAGTATATATTGATTGTGTGTTTGTGAAGTTTGTTTTCTATGTTTGAATTATTGTTGTGACTGTCAGGGAAGTGAGAGGGGTCTCATACCTAGAAGAGTCTTAGATAGAAATATAACACATGTAGTGATTAAGTGGAAAGTTGTAAACGAGGGAGTTTTGCTTTGAATTAATACTATTTAGTGGATTTCCTTCCTGGCTTGGTAGTCCTCAAAGTAGGTGTTGTTGTACACCGAAATGGGTTAACAATTATGCGTGTTGCTTACTTACTGCAATGTTAATTGTGTTTATATTTTTATTATTTTGAAGTCAGATGGCAGTGTCTCGATATCTCTTAGGACATTTGTGATCTGAATACCAGAATTTCACTTATTATCACTAAGGTGAACTATTCCATATTGCTCCAACTTCAAAGTATCAAAGTAGTATTTTCTTAGACACATGTGATAAGAGCAACCTGAGTCCATGACTCAATTCTATTTAGTATCCTATATCGATACCACTTATGAACCAACACTGTTATAACTATCCTCATATAAGTTTACTATAATATAAAAAGAATCATCATTCCCGCTCATCTCAAGATGATCCGTCATGAAGTGGCTGATTTTTGACAAGTTAAATATTTTAACCTTAACTTGTCAAACTTATTTTATTAGGACTTCCCTCTACAATCACTTTCTCTTTCTTCTTGAGACACTCAAGCCTTTACTACTATCTTCAATCTTCAATACTTTGACCTTTGAAAATTCATCCAATCTCAGAGCATGTAGACTTTATCTAAAGTAATAATATATTCCTTGCCCTAAAGAAGAACATCCTTGAAGTACTCTTAATATTTAGGTAATGTTCTTGATAAACACAAAATATGAGACTTCCCTGCTGCTCGGAGGATGATAGGGAGAGCCTTAAACAAGTGAGAGAATCTTGTTTATGATATTGAGGGATTCGGAGGCTTACACGAGTGTGAGTAAGCTCCAAGTGATGTGTCTTGATTACCCCTCAGTCGTGACCCCTATTATATGATATGTAGTATCTCTATGAAATGTGTCACAGAGAGTTAGTAGTGAAAGAGAGAGAGAGGTTTTTTCTCGGGATCTTCCTTCCACTCTCCAAGGACTCCTTATATAGGCAAGTCCTTGCCCTAATGGTCATTAACGTGTTTGTAACGTCTGTAAATGTCCATAAGTACTATAAAGGTTGTAACCGCCCATAATGGCTTGTAATGTTCGTAACAGCTACATATTGGGTACTGTAACAGTAACCAACCTGGCCTGGCGCAACCAGGCTTGGTACAACCCAGCCTAGCACAACTCGGCCAAGCACAACCCGGCTCAGCATTTATTTATCCTCCTTGGCCTTTTTATCTCTCCTAGCCCGGACAATGGATCTATGTATGAAAAAATAATGAGTTTAGAAAGAGTAAAGTCTTGTCTTCATCATTAATCTTCAGCTTAATATTCTCCAGATCATCAATGATCTTGTAAAATTATGCCAACAACTCCATAACAGATTGGTTATTTACCATTCTAAATGAGTTGAATACTTGGTCATATATAATGATTTAATTTTTTCCCACATCAAAGCTACAATCTTCTCCCTTCTCACTTCCTTTAGAACTTTATCCTTAGTCACAAGATAATAGAATTTATGGACTTCTCCATAATCTCGGTCTCCTCTGCATCTATTACGCGTGAAAGCATTGATGTCTTACCCTTCAATGCTCAAATAGACTATTTTGTGTTACGCTTGTTTGTATATTCACATTTCACAATACAAAATAGTTGTCTCCGAAAAAATTCTCGATATCCTATTTATTACCCATGGTGCTCACTTGTAGAAAAAATCATTTTCTCCAGATGTGCGCCACTTGTTGTGAAAACTCTAACTATAATAGTAAATTTTTTATAGATTCAAACATACAAAGATCTCGTTGAATTTAACCTTTATATTAAATTTGTCAAGAGAAAAGATGTGTGAGACAAAGAACAACATAAACCAATATAAATGGCCTGAAGAAAATAACCTGAAATAGTGATAACAAATCCACATCAAGCAAGAGGAAGATTAAAAAGAAGAACACTAAGAAACTTTTTCACCTAGTTCGATCAAACTGGTCTACTATATGGGAGATGGCATCTCTATGTTTTAGTATAATTCTAATAATTGTTACAAGAGATCACAAAAGAGTTGTAAGAAAATAGACACATAAGTTTCCAATAACAAATCATATTTTATACCCCCAAGTATTTATCAATCTCTCCAACTCACTATATATGAATCACACAAGTACAAAATGTTTAGAAGTGTTTCACAATCCCCTTAGATACCTCCAAAAAAATTTGAAAATCGAAGAACAAAACCATACAAATTGTACCCTTGTCGCCTCAAAATGTCTTTCGACTACATTATAAAGGTTGTCATGAAAAGAATGGTAAACTCACATATTTATAACTATCAAAACACAATAGATCTATAACAGACAAAACCCGATGCTCGAGGTCTGTCTGGTGACCCTACCCAACTTCTGCCTCCACCGGTCAGACTTTGGTCTACCATTGTCGCATTATGGACCATCGGTGTTGTTAATGTGGCTTTCTCGCTTCTACCGTAGTTCTGAGGTCCTTTATCGACCTTTTTGATGTTTTTCTGCTTTCTGCAACTTGGATTTATGATAGGATCAAAAAACGAATTTGGTAGTTTTCTAAGATCCTTGAGTAGAACAGAGGGTCAAATAAGGAACTAATAGATTCAAGTAAATACTATTGCAAAATGGAAGTTTGGAGCAGAACTTTGGGTCTAACAAGGCATTGGATCAAGATCAAGTGAAGAACTTGTGAATTCAGTTGTTTTAAGTATTTTTCTACAACAAAAGGGAAAGCCAAGTTTAGACCTATGTAGGATTAAGCATTAATTAGATTTAAGTGTTAAGTGTTGTCATGATTATCTGTTGTAACAAAAAATCCGTATTTTAATTTCCAAAATTTTGGAAGACCAAAAATATTTTAAGTGGTTTTACAATTGAAGACTAGACTAAGCGCAAAGCAAGAAAGAACACGTTGAACCAGTATAAACTTGGTGTACAGTCTCTTTGTATCGCATTTACATTTATGTATAGATTAATATGATTTGTGTTTTATCCCATTCTAGAATCATGTGTTAATATATTGTATCTACTTCTAATGATTTATTGTATAAGCGTAGGCCTCTGATAAATCTAGTCATTTGAATATTCTTTCTGGTGATTATGATTGTATAAAATAGTGATGTTAGATTGAATATTCAATTATCAAATTTAATTTAAGCCTTGTATGAAAATTGAATCATGATAATTGTAGAATTTCTTGTTTTAGAAACTTCATTCTTCTCATTTGTTGTAATTCCAAATGAATTTATTTAAATTTGATATTGATCCAATATTTTTTTTTATAAAACATGTTATATATCTGGCTTCCTCTTGTTATCTGTGCATCTATTTGTAAAACTCATATTTAAAAAGAAAATATTTTTAAAAATATTTTTTAGAAAAATGACTTATTCAATCCCCTTCTAAACCATTGGACTATCTTATTCTCCTCCAACCATAAATAAAGTATACATGAAAAGAATTTCTCTTTCCATCCTATAGTGAAAAGAAAAATCCTACGCAATTCCTAAAATTCCCCTTGAAATCGGAAATATATTTCTGATGCGCACCATGCACCATACACAAACAGACTAAATATGGTTTCACCCTATTCTAAAGGCAAAAACCGAACCGGAAATATAGTTACGGCTGCATCCGGTATTGTATTTCCAGTTTGTATAGTGGGAAGATTTAATTAGTCTGTCACCTTGTCATTTTATATATAACTGTAAATATACTTCTAGTATTATGAAAAATGCATATTACTTAAAATAGTAACTAGCATGATCAAAGTCATTTATTCATATTTCCATAAACTCTCTCAAAAACCCTTTCATTCTCAATCCATTATTTTCACTTCAAACCTCCATTCTTATGGTTCATCATATCAAAAGAAGTTCAAGAAAGTAAAATTTAAGGTAACGTTTATTCATTTTGTAATTTTGGAATGCACATAATATTCAAAGTTAAGACTGATGTCTTAACTACACACAATGTCACAACATATGTTATAACACCTACTGATAAAATAGCAAACAAAAATAATAATACAGCAGAACTATAACTTGCAGAAAAAGAAAGAATACAACGATATGTTAAACCAGTTTAATGTAACTCACCTACTTTAGGGGCTACCAAGTCAGCAAGGAAATCCACTATCAGTAGTACTAGTTCAAAGCTAAACTCCCCTGTTTATAACTTATCGCCTAATCCCTACCAAGTGAAACTTCTACCTAGGTCCTCCCTAGATATGAGAAATCGTTATCCCACTTCCAATCACTGCAATGATAAAAACTCTCAATCACAGGGAAAACAATTACAGTCCCAGGACTCTTAGGAAGTACACACTCCCCAATTACAACCAAGAGAAGATAACACTTCCAAAAACAAATACTTAGTCTTGCTTAAAAGCTTCGACCAAGAACAATACTCAACTCGTGCCTACGGGCTTTGAGTGAGAATAATAACTTGACAAGCAAGTAACAATCAATCAACTCAAATGTATCAGAGATACATGAGGAGGTACAAACAAACACAAGGAGAACCTAAGGAACTTCCAACCCTAAACCCTTATTTTTTACAAGGTTTTACAATAAAAATTATGCTTAAAACTAGATCTTGGACGACTCCTTATATAGCCTTCTGCAATTGGCCTTAGACTGGCTTGAATTCTTTAATTAACTCTAATCTTTAACTAAAAAATCTCTGCATTTTTCCTAATAAGTATCAATCGATCCTTTTTAGTTACCAATCAAATTTGCACTTGTTTCTAACAGAATCCTTGATTGGCCTGCGCCTATAATTAGTACAGAATATTCCAAATACTCATATCTTCAAATTAAATCTTCAGGGATACCCAAAAGCAGCGCCTGCTACATCAGCCCGAGGATGTCACAACATCTTCTGTGACATTTGGCTTAAAAACAAATAATAGAAAAATTGTTATGATAACTGATAAAGACGTTGCACCATCTTACCAACATCAACATAAAACCATGTTTAGAACCATGATTAACCAAAATTTATCCAATCATAAAAACATAGAACTAACATATTTCAATCCTCATTCTTCACATTTATCTACTTTCCATCTTGAAAAAGGTTACGCTAATATCAGAATTATATTTCCGGTTAGTAGTTGAACTTAACCAGAAATGAATTTCGGTTCCTAGATGTGCTTAATTTTCTAGCAACTATTTGTTAATTAGCTTAATGTTTTTTATCACATTAGGTATGGTGCATCCCAATAAAATTCCCAAACCTAATGTGTCTCAAGTTGTTTCACCTCTCGTATCTCCTGTCGTAACTAAGGCAGTAGATATTCGAGAACATTTTGAAATTGAAGAAGAGTTTGAATTATGTGAAGACATGATGTAGTGGATTTGTACAAAGGCCACCAGACTAGGGTTTGGTGTTGTGATTGGAAGGCCTGACAATGGTACGGATAAAAGATGTTCACTTTTAACTTTGACATGCGAAATAAGTGGGAAATATATGCATCAGACCCAAAATTTGAAACACGACAACATCGGTTCAAGGAAATGTGAATGTCCATTTAAGTTACGTGGTTATCTGTTGGAAAATAAGATACGGAGATTTAATGTGATATGTGGTTTACACAATCATGATTTAAGTATAAGGTAGTCGGTCATCCAATTGCATGTCGACTCCTTCCGGATGAGAAGACATGTGTTTTCGACATGACATTGAATTTCGTACCGCCCAAAAATATACTTGAAATCTTGAAGCGCAAAAGACCAGGGAATACATCAAATATCAAGCAAGTGTATAATAGGCGCTATTTATCCAAATTAGCGCTTCAGGGGAATCGAACTGAAATGCCACACCTCTTGAAACTTCTAGATGAAAACAATTATGTTTGTAGGCACCGAAGATGTGAGGGTAGGGTGACAGTAAGAGATATTTATTGGACTTATACAAATTCCACTAAATTGTTCAATATGGTTCCCACCATTCTCATAATTGATTCAATGTATAAGACCAACAAGTACAAGATTCCTTGTTGGAAATTATTGGTGTTATGTTAACAAAGTAGATGTGTTCGGTTGGTTTTTCATTTCTAGAGTGCGAAAAAAAAGGACAATTTTCATGGGCTTTAGAGGTTTGTCGGTCAATATTGAAGGACCAAGAAGATATATCTAAAATCCTTGTTAGCGACTGAGATACATCATTAATGATCTTGGTTGCAACAAATATTCCAACTTCATGTGCATTACTTTGTAGGTACCATATTACTAAAAATGTGAGAAATCGGGTTAAACCCGCGGTAAGGACAAAATAGATTACATGTGAAAATGGAAAGCTTGTCAAGACGGGCGTTATTGTGGAGAAAATTATGGATGCATGGAATGTTATAATAAATGCATCTACAAAAGAGTTATACGTTAATGTTGTTTTACATTTTAGAAAGATTCGTGTGAGCTATCCTGATCTATTGAAATATGTTGAAAGCACAATATTGGATCAAGTAAAGGAGAAGATTGTTTGTGCTTGGAGCGATCAAGTTATGCATCTCGGAAATACAACAACAAACTGAGTTAAGTCTGCTCATGCATGTCTGAAGAATTGGCTGGGAAATAGCAAGGGTGATTTGATTACAGACATGGATTTTGTGAACCATATGATACTAAACCATCATAATGAGATACAAATAACATTTGGTTGTAGTATCGCGGTGTTGGAACATAATTTCAAAGAAAGCATCCTATATTCTCAATTGGTCGGTAACATCTTTTTGTCAGCTCTGAATTATATTTTTCACGAAGCTCAATTGGTTGCACAATTATGAAAACATATGGAATCCCTTGTGCTTTTGTCATATCTAAGAAGATGAAAGTTGATTGCCTGATACGTATGGACGAGGTCTTCAATCATTAGAAGAGACTCGGTTTTGAAGATGACATTAAAATGAAAGACGATAAATCAAGTATCTCTATCTTGATTGAATGAGAAGCGATACAAGAAATATTTTTGAAATTCGATGACGCCTCCAAACTCCACATCAAATAGAAATTGAGGAATATTTCATTTTTGGATACCACAGACTTGAAACCACCCTCTCAACCGGTAAAAACTAAAGGGGCACCTAAGAAGGGGAAACCAACACCCGGAAACAATTCAACAACGAGAAGTCCTTCATATTTTGAACATGTTGACAATGTTTTTCCTGATTCACCTACTCCGAAATCTCATAAAAGAGTTTTCAAAGGAGCCCGTATTAGAAAACCACCTCCTACACTGACTTTACCGAAAATACCATTCATTGAGGAGATGCTGGTTTTTATGCATAAATACATTGAACAAATCGTTAATGTTGGTGGTGACAGAAACTGTGGTTTTTGGGTTATTTCTGATTTACTGGGTAAAGGGGAAGACGATCACCAACTTGTTCGTGATACTCTTATCAGAGAGTTAAGGAACAATAGAGAATTATATAAACGAGTGCTCGGGACTAACAAGAAAGTTAAATAGATTTATGACACGCTAGTACCTTGCGTAAGTGGATATGCACTAGAGCATAAATGTATGTGCTACCCTAAAATGGGTCATCTCATAGCAAGTGCGTATGAGAGAGTGTTTATTAATCTTACAAGATACGGTTTCTCAAGAAAAAAAAATCCCACTGCACACTGCTCCACCACCAAATTCCAATGATCGTATCATTTATGTTTGTTGGGTTTCAAATATGTGTCATTTTGTTCAAATATATTTGAAACCGGGATACCCAATACCACTTACATCACCAGAGTAGGTGAATCATTACACAATCCCTTTCGAGACCTGGTCGGACCAATTTATTGAAAGGATGCAAGACTACGACGAGTTGAACAAAATTGAAATAGAAAAAAATAGGGAAAAGACAAAAGGGGTAACATCTGTGAATTTGTTTGGCGACAATTATTTTAGATCATTTAAGTAGTTAGGTATCATTTTATTGTATATGTTATTTTGTCAATGTATTATGTTGTGGAATATAGTCATTTTGCAATTTGACCAAAAATTTTCATCTTTCAATACATGAGGTTTTTGTTTTCAATTCTATGTATGGTTTTGTTTTTGTTTCTGTTCTGGTTTTTAGTCCCAAGGGACTTACCAAAAATATATTTCCAATACATATTTATGTGGAACCGAAAATGAATTTTCGGCTTACAGTCTGTCATAGGATAGGATTTATAAGATTAATGTTTGTCTTCAACTACTATAAATAAGCTCACTTGACATATTCTTTCATACCAAAACACCAAAAACCATAATGAACATCAAATGGCATGTTGGAAATGTCAACTTTACCGGCTATACACCATCACAAAAAATTAAGTTTACCAAGTACACCCCTCTTAAAGATCTACAATACATATTGCAAGACCTGCTATCTTATGGCAACAATTGCAAAGTTGTGAAGATCGAGTACCGCTCGTCGTCCGTTGACAAATATGAGAAGCTTGAGTTCATCAACTGTAAGCTGAAGAACGACGCTGATATACGGGTTATGTGGAATACTTTTACCCGTTTAGAAGGAAAAGTTCTGATCGAGCTGATTGTGACTATTTCGAGATCGATCGATGATATTATCAAGATGTTGCAACGTCCACCTGAACGTTCAAGTGTAATGTTTAATGTATGTTTCAATCCTTAATGTATTACCTATGTTATGATATGAATTGTATTTTGAAATTGGGAAATTGATATTATTTAAGGCTGCTTTTCTGCATTCTGTGTAGCATAAAATCAGAAATGTAAGTCCGAATACAAACTGAAAATTAAATTCCGATTTTAGTCTATATTTTATCAAATCTTGGTGCGTCCCAAAAATATATTTCCGATTTCCATAAAAAAATTTGTAATTTTGTGTAGTACGCTAGAAAACTTTACGATCAAAAAAGATATCTTGTATATGAATGGACATGAATGAGCTCTCAACCCATACTATCACCTCATATGGACCAAAGCCTAAGCCTAGGAGCACTACTTTCCTCATTCCCCAACATCTGTTTGGATGTATGCATTTCAAAAAATATTACCATCAAATTTGTGCAGCACTCTAAACCTATACCTTCCGGTGAACATGGGTTCATGTGTTCATAATAGTATGATGAAGCAACAAATGCACGACACATTAGGATTCAGAACCTATCTAGATTCTTCGCAATCTACCTATATGGACGGTTGCATCATAATTTGAAAAGCCAATAATATTAGCTAGCACAAAAACAAGCATCAACTAACTTGAAGTATATTGATAGAGTACAGCTCACAATCACAAAATGATTATGAAAACCAACAGCAAACAATGGAGTCAAATCACAAGAACTTTAACTACAAAATTTAGAGATCACTCAGTTCTTTTGTCTAATCTCTTAGCTTTAATGTTTTCTGTCGCTTATGATTGAGACTTTTATGCATATATATGTAATCTTCCTCTTACAAGAAACCACATTACCGACAAAAACAAAAGGTAATAATTCTAGTCGATCACAAAATGTGACATATGGTTTTTATTCCAAGTCTCCAACTAGAATCGACCAAAAAGTGCACCATGAATGGGAACAAGAGAGACCCAGGTGGTGTGTCAATACACCTTGTTTTGTCTCTCGTCTACAATAAGCTATGAATAGTTGAAAACCAGTTCGGCATGCGGGTTATTTTGCTTAATTTTTACCAAACACTATAATGGTGTACACACTATAGCATACTACAAAAGAAAAAGGAGCATACTTTATATAAGTTCAAAATTGGATCAACTTTTAATTTGTACCAAACATTATAATGGTGTACGTATTTACTATGAAGAATATTCAAGACATTATGAGTATCGATTTATTGGTGTACAAGGTTAATAAATAAAGAAAATGTATGAGAAAATAATAATAAATCTCTGTAATGACGGCTATAAAGTTGTAAGGAAGAATGATTGAACTACATTTATGACACTTACTATTAGTCTATTTATACACAAAATAAATTGTCACGTAGATCCTAACAAAAGGTAAACTTAATAACTAAGCAAATTAAACTTAATAGCTACGTAAACAAAATAACTAGAATTCCATAAGTTAAACATACTTTTGGGTGTAACCTCAGAAGCTTTTGCTTCTGACTGATAACAACTTCGACTAACAACCTCAGAAGTTCTACTGCTTCTGAGCAACACTGCTTCTGAGCAACACTGCTTCTGAGCAATACATCAAAATTTTATGACTCTAATCAACAGCTTCTGAATATGAATTACTTCCAACACCATCCCTTAATTCATATTCAGCTAACCAAAAAACTACAACACCAATTTCATCCCTCAAATAGATAAGGTGTCCAGTCTTGACATCCTTCGTCAGAACATTTGCAAGTTGCTTCTGGTTGCTACAATGTGCAACTTCATTCAGAAATGCACATTTCACCTTGAAGACACATCTAACGCTGATGGCTTCCTTCTCCTTTAGAAGCTCAGTTAACTCCCAAATCTTGTTTCTTTCTATAGCCTCAAGTTCTTCTTTCATGGCATTCAGACACACTTTCTTCTTGAAAACTTCTTTAATATCCTCTTGTTTAGAAGTTCGACTATCACTAGAAGCTCCACCTGTGTTAGCTTCTGGACTTTGTTCAGAACCACTACCTTCAAAAATACCATCTTCAAAAGTAAGACCGCCTTCAGAAGTTCCACCTTCAGAATCATGACCTTCATCAAGGGCTAGACTATCTTCAGAAGTTCCTATTTAAGAAGACCCACCTTCAGAGTCATGATTACCACCAGAAACACGATCATCTCCAAAAGCCTGTCCTCCATATCTTACGTCTTCAGAGTTTTTCCTTCCAAAAACATGATCACCACCAGATTTTGAATCATCATCAAAATTTAGATCAGAACCAGATTCACCCTCTGACTCACCTTTAGAGTCTCCAGAAGATTATTTATCATATCACTCTAGCTCTTCTTTAGAGCTTTCAAGTTCTGGATGATCTTCAGAAGTAGAATCTTCTTCAGATTTTGACTCATCTTCTGATTCTTTTTCAAACTCAAAATCACCTCCAGATTATGACTTGTCTTCAGCTTCAGAGTCATCTTCTAACTCTGACTCATCTTTAGAAACCTCATGTTCTAACTCATCTTCAGAATCTTCAGCGTCATCTTTTGGTTTGGACTAATATTCAAACGCTCCTTCAGAGTCAGAATATTCATAATCATCTTCTTCCTCTTCAAATTCAGAAAATGATAATCTCATAGACTCATCTTTTGATTCTTCTTTAGACTCATAATCACCTTCAGATTCTGACTTGTCTTCAGCTTCATAGTCATTTTCTAACTCTTACTCATCTTCAGAAACCTCAGATTTTAACTCATCTTCAACGTCATCTTCTGATTCTGACTCATATTCAAACACTCCTTTAGATTCAGAATATTCTAATTCATATTCTTCCCCTTCATAATTAAAAATGACAATTTCACAGGTTCCGCGTCAAATTCATAAGCCATAAATAGCATAGGTTAATCATCAGAATCTCCTATGGCTATTTTTGCTTCTTCTTTGTTTGACCAACAATCTTTAGCAAAGTGGTCAAACCTATTACAAGAGTAACAATGAACTATTCTCTTGGCATACTTCTCCTTTCTCTTCTGATGTTTCTTCTCATCAGAATAGAAGACAACTTTGATCAATTTATAGTTAAACTTCAATATTTTTGGTCAACATAAATATTTTGAAGTCACATTCATCATTTGATCAAGGTTTGATCTTGACTCATCAAGAAAACTCAAGATTCATCAAAAGTCAAAAGTTGCTAAATTAGGGTTTTCTTAATGAGTCAACTGAACTTTGACCAATTATAACTTTCACATACTTCATCAGATATTTCTCAACCAAAGATTATTTTGAAGTAAATTCAATTATCTTCAACTTTTTCTCTCTCATCCCAAGTCCAGAAAATGCTTCATTTGAGAGATATGGGCCAAAACATTATAGGTCATTTTAAAAGACAACAAAAAGACACATTTTCTCAAAGAAATTTCCATCAAGATAAAATCTTCAAATGGAAAAATGACCAACATAAAGATTGTAGGGGACATCTTGTGGTTTCCAAAAAGTCTAAGATTACCTTCATATGACAAAAATTGAGAGAGTTATAATTGGTACAAGTTGGATAATTTTATGAAAATGCATGAAATCCAATTTGAGCAAACTTGAATTTTTGAGCTAATGGACTTATCTTTTAAGGTCCAAACGTGTTTTTGGCTTCATAAGAGACTCCAAAGTCCATTCATTTATTTTTGTAATCTTTATTTCTTTTATTTTTGATTTTATTCAATTACAAAATTAAATCAAATAAATACTAAATGAATGTATAAGGCATAAAATGCTTTTGATTCAAATCTTTTGGAGGCCCAAGATCACATTAGAGACCGTGTGGAATTATTATTGAAATAAATATTCATGGTTTTGTCATATTCCAATATATTTTCAACCAAAATCAAAGATAGGTTTTACATGATGTCCAAGCCCATCTTTTAACCTAATCTCTTCCTGTATATATGCTCATTATATTCAGACAAGGGGACACAAAAAAGATGCTCAAGAACACCCTCTCAAAATCTCAATTTTTTTCCAAGCTAGGGCAAACTCGAAATCAATATCCAGCCATCCTTAAGCCAAACCAACCATTCAAATCGATCTATGAGATATTAGAGAGTAAGTCTTGATCGTTCTTGATGATCAAAGAGGCCTAAAACCTGCATTCCATACATGGTCGATTTTCATATTTTCATGAATTTCATATATTAATTTTTATGATGCTTTGATGTAAACTAATGATTTCATTATGTTCTTGAGAAAAAATAACACAGGTCTGATCCCTTGCATGAGGCCCATGATGTCAGAATCGTGCATCACCATGTTGGGAACATTTTACATTTTTTTCGTATCTCTTTGTGCAGGATAAATAAACAAAAACTAAGACCACCATTGAATTCACAAGTGTCGATTTAGGGGGGTAGGGTCATTCTTGTTCATTAATGTGCACTATTTTTACAGGTCACAAAAAGAACTCGCTGGAGAAGACCACCGGAGCTAGGACTCTGGCGCCTCTCCAGTCCATTTTTATATTATATTTATTTGTTTCAGTTATATGACCAGATGAGAGCGTAGCACCGCTGGTCAAGGCGAAGGCATATAACATTAGAGGTGTGGATTCGATCCCTGCGTGCTGCAAATATTTTTTGTTATTTTTCATCTAACGCGCAGGTTTCCAATATATTATGCACTTCCTGTTTCCAAACACAAGCGAGCGTTTGGCTTAGTGGAAAGGGATGCGGCTGTGAAACAGGAGGGTGTGGGTTTAACACCCACCCCATGCATTGTTTTGTTTCCTTATTTTTCTAACCTAATTTCTTTTCCTTTTCCTTTTTTTTTCTAACCCTAATTTTTAATTAATCATTAAACTAACATTTTTAATACTAATAATTTGGGATTAGGTTTTCTAATTAATATTTAATTTTCTTGATATAATTAATTAATTAATTAGTTCAATTGGTTTTTTTATTAAACATTAAAATCAATTAGAATTTAGGTTTATTAATTATTATCATTTAAATTATTTTTCTACAAAAAAAAAATCATAAAAAAACATTCCTACATGTTTTTTCTATTTCCTTTTTTTTCTTCTTATTTCTATTTACATTCGTAGATCAAGTGTATAGGACGCATTTCAAATGTAATAGCGTAGATTTACTATTTCGCATTTTTTCCTAATTATGTAACTGCTCACAGGATGTAATAGTGTAGGTTTATTTCCTGCATTTTTATACTTATGTACCTCTCCCAAAGCCATGTAATAGCTTAGGACTTTACATTTCTCACTTTATTTTTTTAAACATATTTAACTTCTAGTAATTAGGGTTTATATGGCAAGACTAAAAACAACTTAGAAAACCCTAATTTCAAGATAAAATAACTGAATTGAAACACTCTTCACACTTGCACTTCTAGGATACCCTCTCTTGCTAACTTACGAATATTGATCACGTCCCTCGAAAGTGGAAATACTTTAGCAAAAGACCCTCGATCAAATCATCATAGTCCCAACGATACAAAGATCATAGTCCCTCGATGTCCCTCAAGTTTCCTACGAAAAATGATCTAGTCCCTACAAAAAATATGATGATAGTCCCTCCGAATTGCTAAGGTAGCCTTACATGTCGTCTTCGATGACCATACGATGACCCCACGCTTGTCCCTTCACATCCAATGGATAGGGCTACCTACCAACTAATGATATGGATAATATCATCTCTAAAGGAGAATGAAAATAATAATAAAGACTTAGTGGGTAGGACTCATAATTGCTTGCTCACAACTTTTCTCAAAACATTTCTCACATCACACTTTCAAAACAACAAATATTTTCAAAAACACTTTATATACATTCTTGAGGACTGATACAAGAATTATTATAAAGTCAGCCTTATATTGGCAATTTCAAAATATTTTCAAACAAATCACACACAAAAAGCAAGTTTTCAAAACTGAGCTAAGTAATTAAGAGCCCGTAGATAAATACGGGTGAAAAGGGTTCTAACACCTTCCCTTTTCATATCTTACCCATCCCCCCCCCCCCCCCCCCCGAACTCAAAATCTATCAAAGCTCTTTCATGTTCTTTTCACCTTTCATAAATCTTGGATAAAAGAAAAGTCGATGGCGACTCTATCTATCCGCACATTTGGATAAAACCAAAAAGTCACTTCTCCCACTGTATTACAGAACTGGAGACTCTGCTGGAGAATACTACTTAAAAAAGAGGGGATGCCTTAGAGTTTAAGATCACTTTACTTTCTTTTAATTGTATGCTCTGCTTGCTTTACTTTAAGGGATTGTTTGGGAATTAATTTCTTGTAAGATCCTACACCCAGATCTAGAGATACCTTGGGTAAGTAGAAATAGATCATAAAGGTTGTACGGCGTAGACCAATATGGTTAATATGTTGCCTATGTTAGTGTGACACTTTGGTTTGTATTGATATTCCTTAAGTCACTAGAGGATAACATTAGGCATCCGCTTGGTGTCATTAACATTAACTGACTTTTAGAACCTTAATTGACCCATCTTAGCCATTAGAAGGTAGTGAGGTAGCCGGCTTTGGTGCAGTACAAGGTTGGTTGATACTCGAAACTATGCTCATTGAGATTTAACTTTCAGGATGTTTTGGTGGCTAGTCACTTGCCATTCTGAAATAAAGCCTGCGAGAAAGATCGATGATATGATATTCCTAGAACCCGGTTACTATTTTAGGACAGGTTAAGTCAACTTAACTTTAATGGGGAAGGGTACTTACCTATGAACTTCATGCAAGCCTTTAAACTTAAGTCTCTTGTGTGACTTGTGTGTGTTTGGAACTTATCTAACATGAACGTGACATTATAACATCATATCATCATAACATTTTTACTAACCATTTCAAGGATCTTAAGAATTTATGGTGCAGGATTATCATAAGCCAGATTTGTAGCAAGGGGCAAGAGGATTTATTTTTCTATAGCCAGATGTCGTCAAGATCAAAGTATATTCTCTTGAGTCAGAGGCTATGAACCACTTAATATGGTGAGCTTGATTCTTATAGAAGGACATTCAAAGATGAAGACTCAAAGTTCTTCAGACAAATCTGCAACCAAATTCAATTTATAACATTTCAAATTTAAATCACATGAGAGCCTTGAAAACATCGCATATGCATCTACATGTCATACATATCATTACATAACATGTTCCCAAGACAGGTTTTCTCATCTTCTTGTTGTTTATTTAGCAGAAAAATGGCTCTTGAACAGACAGTCAAAGATCTCCAGGCACAGAATGCTCAGTTCCAAGAGATGTTCCTGAACATAGCCAAGGGGCAAGAAGAATTGAAGACGCTCATCGTTTAAGAGAAGAAAAAGAAGACAAAGAAACCAGCCGGAAACCTTAACATGGGAAGAAGGTTCATAAGTCCTGTCAAGCAAGCTCAAGATTTTGATATCCCGTCAGATGAAGATGACAACCAGGATGAGGATGGTAAGAGTGTTAAGGATGAGAAAAGAAGCAACCTTGGTTCTGACAACTTTATTGATGAAGAGGAAGAGGATTATTTGAATGAACAACATTCCCCTACTGACGAGAAGTATAAGTTGTTAGAAGAGCGTCTGAAAGCTATGGAGATCCAGAAGGTGCCTGGATTGAACTTTGAAGAATTGGGTTTAGTCTCAGGAGTCGTCATTCCTCCTAAGTTTAAAACTCCTACCTTTTCCAAGTATGATGGCATTTCTTTCCCGAAGCTGCATTTGGGATCACATGTTTAGAAAATTTAACCACACACTGCTGACAAGAAATTGTGGTTGCATTTCTTTCAAAAGAGTTTGTCTGGAACACAACTAGAATGGTATTATCAACTTGAAGGTACCAATATCCATACCTGGGAAGACTTGGCTGCAGCTTTCTATAAACAATATCAATACAATTCTAATTTTGCATCAACCTTCATGCAACTACAGAGTATGTCCATGGGTTCTGAGGAAGACTTTAAAGAGTACACACAAAAATGGAGAGATCTTAAGGGCAGAGTTCAACCTCCTTTGGCTGATAGGTAATTGGTTGATATGTTCATGAGTATGCTAATAAGTCCTTTCTATAATCACCTACTTGGAAGTTATTCAGCGGCTTTCACTAAACTGATATTAACAGGAGAACATGTTGAGAATGGAATCAGAAGCGGTAAAATTCAAGTGGCTACATCTTCGAATACTGTGAAGAAGTCTTATAATGGTAAGAAAGAATTCAATGTTATGTACAACCAGAAGGGTCGTAGTAAGAGTAACTGCAACCAATATGTGGGGGTAGTTCTGATATTTAACCATGCGTCAGTACAACAACAACAATAGAATAATCAGCATAGGCAGGTTGCACCCAGGAGAAAGTTCACAAGAATCAACATGTCGTTGGCTCAAGCGTTGCAACACATGTTGAAGGAGGAACTGATTACATTGAAGGATCCTCCTCAGAATCCCAATACCTCTTCTCCCAGTTATAATCCCAATACAAGGTGTGCATATCAATCCAACAGTCCCGGACATGACACTAACAACTCTTGGACTCCGAAGAGTAAGATCCCAGACATGATTGACACTAAGGAGATTGAATTTGATCCTTCTGAGACACCTAATGTGATCACTGATCCTATGCCTAATCACGACAAGGGAATTAATGATATTGATGATGTTTCTTATGTTTCTCCTATGAATGATTTGACTAATCCTCTGATGTTTGTTAAGAAGAAGTTATTACAAACCAGTTTATTTCTGAGTTTCATTGAGAGGTGCTACTATTGTGCGTCCCAATCTAATGGTTGTGCACTGCTGAAAGAAGGTGTTAAAAGTTTGATGGATGATCATGTAGTTCTATTTGAGAATACTCCTTCTATGGAGAGTATGTCTCAAGACCTGAAGCTTGAAGACGTGTCTGCAATTTCTGGTACTCCTGTAAGGATCACTTTTAAGGGTCCTGTGAAGATTACTGCCAAACCTAGGGTTTCTCCTCTGATCATTACCGCGCCTGGGCCAATTCCATATTCCTCTGACAAGGTTATCCCTTGGAATTATGGAGTTTATGTCTAGTACCATGGTGTCAAGCAAGAATCGTTGACTGTTGAAGATAAAAATACTGAAATTATTGATCCCAATGTTGGAAATATTGCTGGGACTAGTAAAGTTACCAAAAGTGGAAGGGTTTTCTCTCCAAAGATCTCTCCAAAAGTTGTTACTACACCAGTTAGTATCACTACCACTGAATCAACTACTGAGACTCGAGGCAAAGAACATATGACTGAGCCTACCCATACTGAGGCACCGAAAGAGGTTACTGTTGAAGATACCTCCAAGAAAGAGATGGAAGAAGTACTGAAAATAATTCGAAAGAGTGACTATAAGATTGTTGAACATTTGGGGAAGACCCCCTTCAAAATATCTATGATATCTCTATTGTTGTGCTCTGAAGCCCATGCTCAAGCTCTGGTAAAGTTCCTGAAATCTGCTCATGTACCACAGGAAATCTCAGCTGATCAGTTTGAAAATTGTGTTGCTAGCCTGACAAGCGATAATGGGTTGGGCTTTTCGAATGTTGACTTAATTCCCGCAGGAAGGAACCATAATAAGGCCTTGCGTGTCTCTATTGAGTGTAGGGGCACTAACTTATCCCGTGTATTGGTGGACACAGGTTCCTCATTGAATGTATTGCCAAAAGCTACTTTAGACAAACTTAACTGCGAAGGGATTGTGCTAAAACCCAGTGACATTATGGTAAGATCTTTTTATGGTTCAAAGAGAATGGTGCATGGAGAGGTTGATCTTCCAATCAAAGTGGGTTCCCAGGTCTTCGACTCTACTTTCTATGTGATGGACATTCGGCCAACCTATTCCTATTTGCTTGGACGCCCTTGGATTCACGAGGAAGGTGATGTTACTTCTATTTTACATCAAAAGTTGAAGTATCCCGTAAAAAGAAAAATCATTACAGTTTGCGGAGAAGAAGAATACATGGTGATCCATTTGAATTCCTTCAAGTATGTTGAGATGGATGGTGAATTATTCGAGAATTCTTGTCAGACCTTTGAAGTTATTCCTCAGACAACCCCTGTTGACAAAGCTACTCATACCGTTCCTAAAGTTACCAGGATTCCAAAAAGAATGGTTTCTTTGAAAGACGCTAAGGATGTGGTAGAAGAAGGTGGTGGCACTGTTTGGGGTCAGCTTCCCATCATCCCTTACATGTCTGATAAATTTGGTTTGGGTTTGACCTTAGAGGCTCATAGGGTTGTTCATCGTGCTCGTGCTAATTCTGGGAGACCGATGTGATGCGGTGGGAGAACTCACTTGATTGTTTTGTGTTTGATCGCAAATGTTGCAGTTAGCAAGAGTCGCCACCGACTTTTCTTTTATCCAAAAGGAAAGGTGAAAAATCACAGGAAAGACCTTTGAGATTGTTTCTTGAGTTCGGGGGGTAGATTATGAAAAGAGAAGTTATTAGCAGCCTTTTCATCCATGGTTTTCCATGGGCTCTTAGTTACTTGCTAGATCACTTGCTTTTGTTTGAAATTGTGTTTTGTGTGGTTTTGAAAGTATTTTGTAAAAGAGGTCATCGTTTAGGAAATCTTTGTAATGATTCTCGTTCGTAAGAATGTATACAAAGATGTTGATCTTTTTTATTTGAAAATGTTTTCAATGTTTGTAAGATGTTTGAAAATGTGTATGTGTTTGTTTTTGAAAATAGCAAGGATATTGTTTTGAAATGGAGCAAGCAATTAGGAGCAATCTACCTACTCAAATGTCTTTCTTGTTCATTTTCTTTTCCTTTGATATTGTTGTCTTACCCTTGATTTGGTAAGCAACCTTATCTTTGGATGTAAATGGGATGGGCGTGGGTCATCGTATAACCATAATTAGTAATGTTGTAAAGTATCTTAGCATTTTTGCGGGACTAAGATCATTTTTGTAAGGCAACTTTGAATAGCGTCATCGAGGGACTATGATCTTGTATTTGTTTGTTTTTGCTAAGACACCTTACATGCGTAATATGGCCATTTTTGTATAAGACAACCAAGTGGGATAACCCTAGAGGGTGTTTTGTATTCAAGTGTGTCATTTTCATGTTTGATTTTGTCTTGATTTAGGGTTTTCTTTTGATTGATTTTTATCTTTCCATACAAACCCTAATTACTAGCATATTATGTAAAAGCGATAAATTGTGAAATTAAAGATTACTACGCTATTACAACATTTGTGGGAGGGGGTATATAATTTATGAATGGGAATTGCAATAATATAAACCTAATTAGTCTATTACAACCAAATTGAATATGTACAAATATTGGAATAAATAATACACAAAAATGAATTAAATATGCAAAGGTATGTAAATGCAAAGATTTTTGTTTTGTTTTTTTATGTGAAAAAGTTTTAACCTAAACCTAAATAATAAATCAAGATTAACTTAGAATCAATTAAGAAAAGAAATTACTTTTTTAGAAAAGATTTTTGAATAAACCCTAATTCTATTTGATTAAAAGAAAATAAATTTCTTTAAGAAAAAAGTAAGTATTTTTGTATTTTTTGTCTTGAAAATAGTACATGGCATTATGAGGTATTTTGGTCTTTTTATATTAAAACAATATGTTTAATGGGTGTGAAGAAAAATAAATATTTAAACTATTTCTAATTTTAATTTACAAATTTAATTAATAAAAATATAATATACAGCTAAATAAAAATATTTTTTTGTGAGAAAAGTAAAATAAAACAAGTCAAAATATAAATCTATCATTTTCATATTTTTTGTGATTTTTAATATTAAGAAAATATTTTTAAGAAAATAAAATGAAAACAAAATAAATAAATAAATGATAATGGGCCAGGGGAGCATACAAGTAAACAGGGGGGTAAAATGTTAGAAAAAACAAAAAGGCCCATACACTGAAGCCCATGCGCTGCAACCTAACAAAAAATGGAAAAAGTGAGAAAATTTGCAAAAGGCATGCGCTAAGGCTCGAACCCGTGACCTATAGCATTTTTGCGTGTTGCCTTACCACTGGGGTGGATGTACATCCGTTCATATAAACAAAAGAATAAATATATATTAGAAAACGCCTCTTGAAGGCAACTTCATCTTCAACCTTGAGCCATGGCCGGACCACCTGCATCTCTCTCATTTCTCCATAAAAATGGAAAGTCCAAACATGAAAGTTACAGTGTTTCTTCTCACGAGTTCAACCATGTACCTTATGTAAACTAAAAGTCAAAGATCAAAGTTAATTTTGCTTTCCCTAATTTGAAACCTAATTTTTACAGAAAATTCAAATCCAAAATTCTCTATGCACAGTTAATATAAATGAAAACTATGAACATGGTTAGCTTTAGTGCAAGGATATCTACATTTTGTTTTCACAAATCAGGACCAAAGGATACCTATATGAAGAGATAGAAGTTTGAGTTTTTACCTCTTTCAGCTGAGATCGTGAATGGAGTTTGAGAAAGTTTTGAGAAGGCCTGAGGATTTGTTTAGCTTGCCTGGACCTCCCTGAGTGTATTCCAATCCTTACTTTGTCTTGAAACCCCTTGAATCTCTCTACTCAAGTCAACCTGAAATCTTGATATTTGAAAATAGTGGATGTAGGAGGAGGTGTTACAGTGAGGGAACAGGGGCCTGGATCACTTAGATATGAAGTATATTAAGTGTTTAGGTGGTTAAAACTCAAAACGCACGAGTGGATTTTGAGATGGCTGAATGAGGTTCAAAACTGTCAAGCTATGGCAGGTTTACAATGGCAAAGTGTTTGGGAGTGTTTCTGAGTCTTAGCATTCGTGTGTTAGGTTGCCATACACTTGTGTATAAGTATGGAAGAGGTTAGACATCAAGCTTTCTCAAGATTTCTGAGTTATAGCCTTTTGGCTCTATTACTTGCTTTTGAAGAAAAGTGGGGAGACAATTCCCTAAGTTTGTACAAGCATGGTATGGTTTGGGAGAGGCTTCAGGCAAGTTTCTTTTTGTTTTGGCTTTGCTTGATTGCAGAGAAAACAAGTGCAAGGCTCAAGAAGTGGAAAATTGCAAAAGTTGTGCTTTATCAAAATGGAAATGACACCTTTGTGCCAAAAATGGAATTATTCTTGTACAGTGCATTCAATGTTTGGCTTAAAGCTTCCAAAATCTGTGAAATAATTTAATTATGGAGTGAGAAACAAGTTTTAGGCCTGTAAAGCAAAGATTATGCAGCCTAGGCTTGGATTTGAATTTTTGTTCTTCATGAAATGGCTTGAAATCAAAGTGATAAATCACCAACTTCATCTTTTCGATTCTCCCTACTCAAGAATGATCTCAAGGAGTTCTTGGATATTTTGAAAATCTTGCAATGTTCTCTACAACCCATATTTGAATTTATTTTGAAGATTCACCTTGGAACTATGTGAAAAATTGGCATGAAGTTAGGTCAAAAATCTGCCAAACTAGGGCAAAATTTCACTAAGTTATTTTGGTTCATGAGCATGTATTCACAAAATTATATCTTAAGTTACAAGCATTTTTAGGAGAAATTGTGTGAATAAAAGTTTTATATTTCATGGATATCTACAACTTTCATGTTTGAAGTTTCCTTTGAATCATCTTGCATCATGGTGAAAATTTGGCTCAAAGTTGAGAAAAAATAAGACATTTTCTATACTTAGAAAATTTTCTAAGTTAAATTTTTCAACTTTTCAAAGCAAAAACTTAAACCCTTGATTTCTTGATGAAAAAGTTTCTCATTTTTACAAGTTTTGATGAATTATGATCTTTGGCATTTTATTTTGACCAAAAAGTCAAAGTTTGAATTTTCAGTATACAGTTGACTTTTGATCAGTTGACTGAAAAATTCATCTGTCAATCCAATGGATTTGCAATGTTTTGAACCATGTCATTAGGTCAAGATGATGAAATTTAACTCTTGAAATCATGCTTTAAACCAATTGACCATTTGCTAGATCAAAAATCTGGAATTGTCGTTTCTCAGTCAAAACCCTAATTTTGACCATTTTGCCCTTTTGATGATTTGATCAAATTTCTTGAGGAATTATGGTCCAAACTTGATCAAATGATACATATGAGTCTAATATGTTTATGTGGATCAAAAATTATGAAGTTTGACTGTAAATTGTCCATGGTTGACTTTTTCCCCAATACAACTGATTTTTAGGTCAACTGTTCAATTGACTGATCAAAAGTGTGATCCAAGGCTTGAAACTTGACATGAATAATATTAGGGGTCCATAATGATCCTTGTAAGTCATATGAAGGATTGATAGTGCAAAAATCCTTGCTCAAACTCAAACCCTAATTTTGGTCATCAGTGCATGAGGAGGTGTCTTGAGCTGGTCAAACCCTAATGCAGTCTTGAGTCCAAGAGATCTTGTGAGGAAATCTTTGATAAGTGAGAGGGAAAATTTTGGGGTACAACAGCTGCCCCTGTTCAATCTTCTAAAACCTGAAGAGTTAGACTGGCGCGTTTTGTCATTCTTGACTCGAAGGTGGAAGATGATTGGACACTAGAGTGCCCATAAATTTGCACTCGATGATGTGATGATAGAAGGAATGGGCTTACAGATGCCATTTGGAGAGGTGATAGAAATTTGTAGGAGATGGGATTAAAGATGCCATCAAAGGTGATTGTTGAATTGTAATTTGTAAGCTAAAAGAATGAGTATCAGAATGGCGTCCGTGTCTGGAGCGTATCTGAACTGTATCAAAGAGTTGATCTTGAATGAGTATCAGAATGGCGTCTATGTCTGGAGCGTAACTGAACTGTATCTGAAGTTTGGATCTGAATGAGTATCGGAATGACATCCGTGTATGGAGCGTATTTGAATTGTATCTGAAAGTTTAATCTGAATGAGTTATTAGAATGGTATCCGTGTCTGGAGCGTATCTATACTATATCAGCAAGTTGAATCTGAATGATTATCAGAATGGCATCCGTGTCTGAAGCGTATCTATATTGTATCATCAGGTTGAATCTAAATGAGTATCAGAATGGCATCCGTGTCTGGAGCGTATCTGAACTGTATCAAAAGATTTTGAATATTTGTTATTGGTAGCGATTAACCTTATCCTGAAATGGGTAAAATGTTAGCTAGAACATAATGTTTATGTTGTATGAAATGCATAGTATAATGCATTCATGTTATCAATGTTTATGATATATGGATGTAATGCATGTGTATATGAGCTAGTTTGCTGCACTACTGTTGGACTGGGGAAAATAAATTTATGATTGTTGCTGAGGATATGTGAGTCTTCATGTCTCGAAGTCTAAGTATCAATGAATTTATGCCGAGAGAAATAAACTTTGTTGTAAGGGCAGTACCATATACTGCTTGTAAAATCTTATTGGGGAATCCTAAGAAATTTGACGACTTCTACTGGGGATCAATAATTTGGAACTTTGTTCCGCTGGGGATTTAAATGACGTACTGTAGGGGTTTACTTATGGAATGGCTTAGAGATATTTTCCTATCCTTTCAACCTATCAGTAATTTCCTCTTTTCATTTTGTTTATTTGTAAGTAGTAATTACGTTCAAAGGCATATGCTCAACAATGAATCATTGGACATTTTTGTAAACAAAACAAGCGTAAAGAAAAGACAAATAGTTTGCACTTTCAAAGGAATATTTTGTATTGACTTTGAATAAGTATTTTTTGTACAAGGAGACAAACATTCTAGTAAGAGAATGCTATCGTAAAAAATAAAAATTTTGATACAAAGAAAAGATAGCTATGTGTACAAAAATCCCATGGGGTTTCCATTCTGCTATAGCCTTCGTATCTCTGAGTGTCTTGTCTATTTGTTGCCTTGTCCGAAGCTGATTGAATCGATCAGAACCGTTGAATTTGTTAGTTGAAGCTAAAGGTCATCCGTAAAGTGATCCAACAGAACATAGTCATACTCTTTAATTCCCTAACTTTTTCCTGGACCGCCCTTTCGGGTTTTCAGTGCACCGGGAAACTCTTTTTTGCCCAAGTCTCCCGTTCAGGTTTTTAACTTGTCGGGTGTACAAATTTTTTTGTTTTATCCCTAATTTTTTCCCGAACCCTTTTGGTTTGCCGGGATGCCCTTGTTATGCCTAGGTATGTCAACCTAGAGGGTCTCTTATGCGTAGTATCTTTTGACTATGTATGTGTTTGCAGGGTGTGACAGGTCGTCGCCATCCATGGTGGTCAAGATCATTGCCCCACCAGAGAAGATGTTTTTGATTACAAATGGTCCTTCATAGGTAGGAGTCCATTTTCCCCTGGTATCACCTTGTGGCAATATGATGCGTTTGATCACTAGATCCCCAACTTGATACACTTGGCGTCTGACCTTCTTGTTGAAATCCTTGATCATACATTTTTGATACATTGGACCATGGCAAACAGCAGTAAGTCTCTTTTCATTAATCAAATTCAGTTGATCATGTCGATTCTAGATCCAATTGTCTTCGTTCAACCCTGCATCCTTCATAATCCTCAGAGAGGGGATCTGAACCTCAATAGGCAAGACAACCTCCATGCTGTAAACCAAAGAATAGGGTGTTGCCCCGGTTGATGTGCCATCTGTGGTACAATATCCATGGAGAGCGAATGGTAACATCTCATGCCAGTCTTTATAAGTGACTATCATTTTCTGTATGATCTTTTTAATGTTTTTATTTGTAGCTTCGACGGCACTTTTCATCTTTGGCCGATAGGGAGAAGAATTGTGATGCTAAATCTTGAATTTCTCGCACAATGTGGTGATAATAGTGTTGTTGAGATTTGTACCGTTGTCAATGATGATCCTTTCGGGGATACCGTACCGGCAAATGAGATTTTGCTTGACAAAACGGGCAACAACATTTTTGGTAACGGAGGCGAAGGAAGCTGCAACCCACTTTGTAAAATAGCCAATGGCCACAAGGATGAAGTGGTGTCCATTGGAGGCTGTCGGCTTGATTTCCCCAATCATATCAATTACCCACATAGCAAAGGGCCAAGGAGATGTCAAGACATTCAGAGGAACTGGAGGTACATGTACTTTGTCAGCATAAATTTGACACTTATGGTAGGTTCGAGAGTGCTGATAGAAATCTGCTTCCATGGTTGACCAGTAATAGCCTGCTCGTAGGATTTTCTTTACCATCGTATGCCCACTAGAATGGGTGCCAAAAGTTCCTTCGTGTAATTCAGCCATGATCCTTTCAGCTTCAACCTTATCTACGCACCGAAGTAACACAAAGTCATGATTGCATTTGTACAGGATTCCATTACTAAGGAAGAACTTAGCAAAAAATCTCCTTAAGAACTTCTTATCATTGATTGAAGCTCCTTCTGGATATTCTTGAGCCTCGAGATACCTCTTGACTTCTTAAAACCAAGGCTGGTCCACTACCTCTTTAGTATTAATCTTGTGACAGTGTACTGGTTCATCCATTCGTTCGATAGTGATCTGGGGACCCTCGTTATCCCAATTAAGTTTAAACATAGATGACATTGTGGCTAGAGCGTCTGCTAGCTGGTTTTCTTCTCACGGGAAATGCTCGAAGGTAATCTTCTCAAAATGTGGTAGCAATGTCAAAACATGTTCTTTATAAGGAATAAGGTTAGGGTATTTGGTGTCCCATTCCCCTTTGATCTGACTGATGACCAAAGCTGAATCTCCAAACAAATCTAAGGATTTGATTCCCAAGTCTATGGCATCTCTGAGACCAAAGATGCATGCCTCGTATTCTTCCATATTGTTTGTACAATTGAAGCAGATTCTGGAAGTGAAGGGAGTATGACACCCTTCCGGAGATATGAGTACAGCACTGATACCATTGTCGAGTGCATTGGAGGCTCCATCAAAGAACAGGGTCCATCGGGATCCTTGTTCAGGTCTGTCATATGGCCTAATTTCTTCACAGTTATCTAATGTCATAATGTCTTCATCCAGGAATTCAAACTTCATGGACTAGTAGTCTTCCACAGCTTGGTGAGCAAGGTGATCAACTAGTACAATGCCCTTTTATAGCTTTATGGGTAGTATATTGTATGTCATATTCTGTCAGGATCATCTTCCATCTCGCTATTCTCCCAAAAATAGCATGCTTCTCGAAGATGTATTTTATCGGGTCCATTTTAGATATCAACAAGGTAGTATGAGTCAACATATATTGTCTTATTCGGTGAGCAGCCCATGCCAGAGCGCAGCAAGTTTTCTCGAGCAGTGAATATCTGGTTTCACAGTCGGTAAACTTTTTGCTCAGGTAGTAAATAGCGTGCTCTTTTCGGCCAGACTCGTCATGTTGCCCTAATACACACCCCATTAAGTTTTCTAAAACAGTCAAATACATGATTAACGGTCTTCCCTCGACTGGTGGCATCAAAACGGGAGGCTCTTGCAAGTATTCTTTTATTTTGTCAAAAGAAACTTGGCATTCATCATTCAATTTGACTACTTGATCTTTCTTCAACAGTTTGAAGATTGGTTCACAAGTAGCTGTCAGGTGAGAGATGAATCTGGAAATATAGTTCAAACGCCCCAAGAATCCTATGACTTTCTTCTCAGTACGAGGAGCAGGCATCTCTTGTATTGCTTTAACTTTGGCAAGATCGACCTCGATACCTTTGTTGCTGACAATAAAGCCTAGGAGTTTACAAGACCGTACCCCAAATGTGCATTTGTTTGGATTCAACCTCAGCTTATACTTCTTCAGTCTTTCAAACAGTTTTTATAAGTGATCAAGATGCTCTTCTTCTGTTTGAGATCTGGCTATCATATCGTCCATGTAGACTTCTATTTCATGATGTATCATGTCGTGAAATAAAGCTACCATGGCACACTGATAGGTTGTCCGAGCATTCTTTAGTCCGAATGGTATCACTTTGTAGAAGAATGTGCCCCACTGTGTGACAAATGTTGTTTTCTCTATGTCCTCAGGTGCCATTTTGATCTGGTTGTAACCTGAGAATCCGTCCATGAAGGAAAACACTTCGTGTTGTGCCGTATTGTCAACTAGGATGTCAATATGGGGGAGTGGAAAATCATCCTTAGAGCTTGCCCTATTCAAATCTCTATAGTCCACACACATCCGTACTTTGCTGTCTTTCTTGGGTACGGGAACAATGTTGGAAACCCATTGAGGGTAGGAGGTGACAGCCAAGAATCCAGCGTTAAATTGTTTCATGACCTATACTTTAATATTTTCTGACATATCAGGCCTCATGCGGCGAACCTTTTGCTTTACTGGCGGACAATCTTCTCTCGTAGGAAAACGATGTACCACAATGTCTACATCAAGTCCCGCCATGTCTTTATATGACCAGGCAAAGACTTCAACGTAATCGTGTAACAACTGAATCAGACGCTCCTTGACCCTAGGTTCCAGATTGGCACCCACTTTGACCTCTTTTTTATCCTCTTTGGTATCCAGGTTGATTGTATCCACGGATTTCTCGTGAGGCTGAATGGTTCTTTCTTCTTGTTTTAGCAGTCTGGAAAGTTCCCCTGGTACTTCACAATCTTCCTCGCCTTCGTCTTCGGCTTGGTAGATCAGATTCTTAGAGTCCCAAAAGGCCATAGCAGTATTGTTACCCATGGGATCCAGAATGGATGTATACCTGCATTGTGAGTGTGGGTGTGTGTAAGGGTATAGCTATCTTTGAAAGAAAATAAAATGTAAAAGAAAAATAATGAGCAAAAAAGTTTGTATGGGAAAAACGTCCATGATTCATTGATGTCATATGAAGATGAAATAATAACCCTTAAAAATGGACCATTGTGCCTCGGGTAAGACACAAGGTTTTAAGAGTGCGAATTGTTTTGAATATTACAGATCCAACAAAATGTAAAGATAAATTACTGTGGGATAAAAGTGATTGAGACAAAGTCTCTAGCCTCCTAATTGCCGAGCCCTCCATTGACAGTTGGAAAGATCCAATCCTCCAGATTGCAATCATTTTCACCATCTTCTACCGCATTGACCTCACGGTTGTTAATCTTCAATCATCTTCATCCGAATATTTTCATTTAATAAATCATTGGACATTTGCATTCAAATTTTGCACTCTTTATCTTTTTTTTACTTTATTGCTTTCAAAATAGATATGTGTTCCTACACACACCCATACAACAAATTACAGATTAATATTCACCCTATATCCCATTGATAAGAATTATGCTATTACAAATTATGACTTCAAAAATCCGACCTACCAAGATGAGGAAAAAGGTGAGGAAGATTGTGAAGTACCTAGAGAGCTTGCTAGGCTTTTAGTGCAGGAAGAAAGAGCCATACAACCGCATGAAGATCCAGTTGAGGTTGTGAACTTAGGTACTGAAGATGACAAGAAAGAAGTCAAGATAGGTGCCAACCTAGAAGACAATGTCAAAAATAGATTAATCCATATGTTTCACGACTATTTGAGATCTTTGTTTGGTCGTACGAAGAGATGCCAGGGCTTGATACTGACATTTTGGTTCACCTTCTACCGATGAAGGATGGTTGTCCTCCTATAAAACAGAAGGTTCGTTGTGTGCGTCCAGAGATGTTTGAAAAGATCAAAGTTGAGGTTATGAAGCAGTTCAATGCAGGTTTCTTAGCCGTTACGTCCTATCCTCAGTGGGTTTCAAATGTGGTTCCAATACCTATGAAGGATGGCAAGGTGCGTATGTGTATAGACTACAGAGATATGAATAGGGCAATCCCCAAGATGACTTTCTGCTTCCACATATTGATGTTTTGGTTGACAACACCGCTCAACATAAAGTATTTTCCCCCATGGGTGGTTTCTCTGGTTATAATCAAATCAAGATGGTACCTGAAGACATGGAGAATACTACCTTTGTCACACAGTGGGGAACTTTATGTTACAAAGTTATGCCTTTTGGTTTGAAGAACGCTGGTGCAACATATCAGCGTGCGATGGTAGCTTTGTTCCATGACATGATCCATTATGAGATAGAGGTTTAAGTTGATGACATGATAGCCAGGTCTCAGACTGAAGAAGAATATCTCGACCACCTGCACAAGTTGTTCGAGAGGTTGAAAAGTACAAGTTGAGGCTGAATCCAAACAAGTGCACCTTTGGGGTAAGATCCGGTAAACTCCTAGGTCTCGTCGTCAGTGGTAAAAGTATTGAAGTTGATCCTTCCAAGGTTAAAGCCATTCAAAAAATGCTAGCTCCCCGTACTGAGAAGGAAGTCAGGGGTTTCCTTGGACAATTGAACTACAGTGCCATATTTATTTCCCATTTGACCGCTACGTGTGAGCCAATCTTCAAGTTACTGAAGAAAGATCAAGTAGTAAAGTGGAACAATGATTGTCAGATAGATTTTGACAAAGTCTAGGAGTACATCCAAGAACCTCTGATTCTGATGCCTCCATTTGAAGGAATACCTCTTATCATGTACTTAAAAGTGTTAGATAGCTTAATGGGGTGTGTATTGGGGCAACATGACGAGTCTGGTTGAAAAGAGCATACAATATACTACCTTAGCAAAAAATTTACCAACTGTGAAATAAGATACTCACACTGCTTGAGAAAACTTGATATGCTTTGGCATGGGCTGCTCACCAACTAAGACAATATATGTTGACTCATACTACTTTGTTGATCTCTAAGATCGAATAAAATACATATTCGGGAAGCCCGCTTCCTCCGAAAGAATAGCAAGATGGAAAATGGTCTTGACAGAATATTACATTCAGTATACTACTCAGAAGGCAATCAAAGGAAGTGTACTAGCAGATCATTTGGCTCATCAAGCTGTAGATGACTATCAGTCTATGAATTTTGAGTTCCCATATGAGAATATTATGCTAGATACTGATTATAAAGAACTTTGACCGTATGAAGGACCTGAATCGGGATCCCGATGGACTATGGTTCTTTATGGAGCTTCCAATATGCTTGGTAATGGAATCAGTGATGTGATTATATATCCAAGGGGTTTCCATACGCCCTTCACCGCCAGGTTGCTTTTTGACTGTACCAATAACATGGCCGAGTACAAAGCATGTATCATGGGTATCAAAGTTGCCATCAATATGAGAATTAAATTCTTGAATGTATATCGGTACTCAGCCCTAGTGATCAGTAAGATTAAGGGAAAATGGGATATGAAGCATCCAAGACTCATTCCTTATCGAGAGCATGTGTTGACATTAATTATGTACTTCGAGGAAATCACTTTTGAACATATTCCACGAGAAGAGAATCATTTTGCAGATGCATTAGCTACCATGTCATCTATGTTAAAAGTCAAATCGGATAATAAAGCTCCTCGAATTACTATTGAGAAACTAGACGAAGCAGTGTATTGCTACGAAGTTGATACTGATGGAGTAGAGGAAAAGCCTTGGTACCACGAAGTAAAATGATACCTCGAAACTCGAGAATATCCGGAAGGAGAATCTATCAATGATAAGAAATTTCTAAGGAGGTTCTTTTCCAAGTTCTTTCTGAGTAATGGAATCATGTACAAGCGCAATCACAATTCGACTCTGCTTCATTGTATAGGCAAGAAGGAAGCTGAGAAGATTATGGAAGATATACATGAAGGAGTGTTTGGTACTCACTCTAGTGGACATACAATGGCTAAGAAGATTCTGAGAGCGGGTTATTAATGGTTTACTATAGAAACAGACTGTCATCATTATTCCAGAACTTGCCACAAATTCCAAATTTATGTTGACAAAGTACATGTGCCTCTGGTTCCTTTGAATGTCTTGACTTCTCCTTGGTCGTTTGCAATGTGGGGCATTGATATGATTGGAGAGATTAATCCTACTGCTTCAAACGGGAATCGTTTCATCCTGGTCTCTATTGATTACTTCACGAAATGGGTACAGGCAACCTCGTTTGCTTCTGTTACCAAGAATGTTATGGCTCAGATCATTAAATACAACCTTATCTGTCGGTATGGCATCCCAGAAAGGATCATCACGGACAATTGTACCAATCTTAACAATATTATGATCACGGAACTCTGCATGCAATTCAGGATTAAGCATCACAATTCTTCTCTGTACCGACCAAAAATGAATGGCATAGTGGAAGCCACCAACAAGAATATCAAGAAGATCTTGCAGAAGATGACAGTAACATACAAACATTGGCATGAGATGTTACCATTTGCTCTTCATGGTTATCGCACCTCAGTACATACATCAACTGGACAACCTCGTTTTCTCTAGTCTACAGTTTGGAGGCTGTCTTACCTGTTGAATTCCAGATTCCTTCCCTAAGGATCATGAAAGACGCGGGTTTAGATGAAGACGAATGGATTCAGACTCGACTGGACCAAATGAATTTGATCGATGAAAAAAGGCTTGCGGTTGTTTATCATGTTCAGATGTATCAGAAATGCATGATCAAAGCCTTTAACAGGAAAGTTAAACATCGGGTATACCAGGCTGGTGATTTGGTAATAAAGCGTATTATCCTACCACAAGGTGATCCCAGGGGGAAATGGACTCCCACATACCATGGACAGTAAATATTTTCCACACCCTGTGAATGCGGACATAGTCAAAAAATACTACGCATAAAAGAGTCCCGCTAGGTTGACAGGCCTAGGCAAAAGTAAGTGCATCCAGGCGAACCAAAAGGGTTCGGGCAAAAATCAGGGATGTATATAAAAAAATTGTACATCCGGCAAGTTGAAAACATGAAAAGTAGTCTTAGGCAAAAAAGGATATCTCGATGGACTGAAAACCCGAAAGGGAGGTCCAGGAAAAAGTTAGGGATTAAAGCGTACGACTATGTCCTGTTGGAAGACCCATCTACTTACAGCCAGCTTCATTACTAGCGGCAAGTTCAAACTGTACAGAACAATTCAACCATCTTCTTCCAACAACAAGTGATGAGATGCTTGAAGACATAGGGGCAATAGTAGAACTGAAACTTGATGGGATCATTTCCACATAGTTGTTTTCATTATTTTTCTTTGTACCCTTTCTTCATTCTTACGACGATTTCCTCTTACTAGGATTTCTGTCTCTTTTTATAAAATTGCCTGCTTATAGGAAAACTTTCAGAATCAATGCAATTAGATTTCAAAATTCAAAATTGTTTTACTTTATCTGTTTTGTTTGCAAAAACGTCCAATGATTACATTGAATGAACATATGCATTTGAACATGATTACTATTAACAAAATATATGCATAAAAACAGGATTGTCATTTACTAAAGATTCTAGGAGTTGGGATACTGTTCAAGTCATCCACAAATCTCCATAGAGAAATCTCCACGAAATTATCACCACAGAGCTATCTTCACAAGCTCATCCCCATCAGATATTATCTCCTCAGCGCGGTTTACAGAAATTCTCTTCTCCAGCGGGGTTTATTTCTCCAACAGAGTTTATTCCTCTGATATTGCAATTCCCCGACAGGATTCTCTTCCCTGGCCAAATGTCATTCAACTTTGTCCTCCCTAGAAGAGTTGACATCCATATCTGAAACTTGGTTAGACAGCACATCAGAGGATTATCCATCTCTTTTGTCCCCAGTCAGGGTACATAAGAATCAAATACTTCAAAAGAACGACGGACGACCAATTTTCCTGGAATGCTTCTATCCCCAAGTAGAAGTCGAACGTCCCCAACGGAGTGTCCTCAAACAAAAAGCGGGAATCCCCAACAAAGACGAGAAACTATTGTCTTCATCCCCAACAACAGTCAGGGGTTTATTTTCCCTAGCCAAAGATGTTATACAGAGATACCAATACGTTCCAGCGACATATTGCACCCATATATCATTTACAAAATATCATAGCATATGCATACAAAATACATATAACATTCTCATGTATTTTGATAGCATCATTATGCAATGCATTACATATATCACGATATTGCATAGAACTAATCTTTGTTTTTTAGGTTAGTTCACAAATAGATAAATATTGTTAGCAGTTTATCATCCTTCAAATACAATCAGTCGACAGTTCATTCTGATACTCCTTTGGATACAGTCACGAGCGGACTCATTCCAATACATCTTCTAGATACAGTTCAGGTACGATCGAGATATAGATTCATTCTGATACTCATTCTAGTACATCTTCTAGATACAATTCAGATACGATCAAGATATAAATTCATTCTGATATTCATTCTGGTACATCTTTTAGATACAGTCATGCGTAGACTCATTCTAATACGGATCTCGGATACAATCAAGCGAAGACTCATTCTGACCCTCTTATAGATACATTAAACACATAGACTCATTCTAGAACATCATTCATATACAATCGTGACATAAGATTCATTCTAACACTCCTCAGTACATCTGCTAAATACAGTCGGACACACTCATTTTAGTATACTTCTCAGATACAATCGAACATAGACTCATTTTGATACTCCTATCAACGGTTACTTTGGATGGCATCTATAAGCCCATCTTCGATGACACTCTGTCACCTCTCTGAATGGCATCTTTAAGTCCATTCAAGCAATACAATCAACCAATAGTGTTACTTCATGCACATGCGAGTGCAAATTTCTGGGCACTCAAGTGTTCAATCCTCTTCCACCTTCAAATCACGAATGGAGAGCATTCCAATCTAACTCTTCAGGTTTAAGAAGATTTAAAAGTGGAAGTTGTTATACACCAAAATTTTCCCTCCCATTTTTCAAGACACCTCAATACTACTCAACGATTGACCAGACAAACTCTCCTCCTAAACAGTTGACCTACAACTAGGGCTTTTCTTATCTCAAGGAAAATTTGGCTTCCAATGCCATTATTTGATTTCATGGTTTTTCATATGTCTTAAAAAATCCTCATGCCAAATTCCAAGCCTTGCAGCACAAGTTTGCTCAGTCAATTAGTCAAATGATTGAAAATCAACTATATTGGGCAAAAAGTCAACTTTGACCAATTTACAATCAAACTTCAAGGTTTTTGGTCAACATCAACATTTTGAATTCACATTCATCATTTTATCAAAGCTTTATCATGACTCATCAAGAAAACTCAAGATTCATCAAAAGTCAAAAGTTACTATATTAGGGTTTTCTTAAGGAGGAGTCAACTGAACTTTGACCGAGCATAACTTTCACATACTTCATTATATATTTCTCAACCAAATCTCATTTTAAAGGAAATTAAATTCTCTACAACTTTGTCTCTCTCAGTTCAAGTCCAAAAAATGCTTCATTTGAGAGATATGGGCAAAAACATTACAGGTCATTTTAAAAGTCAACAAAAACACACTTTTTATCAAAGCAATTTACATCAAGATAAATTATTCAAATAGAAAAGTGTCCAACATGGAAATTGTAGGACAAATCTTGACGTTTCTAAAAAGTCCAAGATCACCTTCATATGACTAACATTGAGAGAGTTATGATTGGTACAAGTTGGGAAATTTTGAGAAAATGCATGAAATCCAATTTGAGCAAACTTGAATTTTTGGGCTAATGGGCTTAGAATTTAAGGTCCAAACGTGTTCCTGACCTCAAAAGAGACTCCTAAGTCCATTCATTTATTTTTGTGATCTTTATTTATTTTATTTTTTATTTTATTCAATTAAATTCAAAATTAAATCAAATAAATATTAAATGAACGTATAAGGCATAAAAGGTTGTGTGAAATTATTCTTGAAACAAATCTTCATGGTTTTGTCATATTCCAATCTATTTTCAAACAAAATCAAAGATAGGTTTTACATGATGTCCTAGCCCATATTTTAACCTAATCTCTTCCTATATATATACTCATCATATTCAGACAAGGGGACACAAAAAAAGCTGCTCAAGAACAACCTCACAAAATCTCAAATTTTATCCAAACTAGGGCAAACTCGAAATCAATCTCCAGTGATCGTCAAGCCAAAAAATCCATTCAAGTTGATCCTTGAGATATTATAGAGTAATTCTTGATCATTGTTGATGATTAAAGAAGCCTAAAACCTGCATTCCATACATGGCCGGTTGTAATATAGTGGGAAAACATACTTTACTGTTTTGCGTTTAATTGCAAATGTTACGGTTAGCAAGAGTCGCCACCGAATTTTATTTTATCCGATAAAGGAAAGTGTGAAAAGAACAGGAAATACCATTCGAGAATTTTTTTGAGTAAGGGGGGTAGGTTATGGAAGGGAAGGTGTTAGCACCCTTTTCATCTGTAGTTATCTACGGGCTCTTAGTTGCTAGCTCACTTTGAAAATGCTTCTTTTTTGTGTCAGTGTATTTGAAAATATTTTGAAAAGACGCCTTAGTGCGGCGAACTTTATAATGATTCTCATATAGTTGAGAATGCATTCAAATTGTTTTTTATCTTTGAAAAATATTTAGAAAAGGGAGTGTATGTGTGGGAAATTTATTTTGTTTTGTGAGCAAGCAACTACAAGCTGCCTACCTACTCGAAAGATCTTTGTTCTTTTCCTCGTTTCCTTTAGATAGTGTTATCCTACCATTGGTTAGTAGGTTACCCTATCATTGGATGTTTGAGGGACAATCGAGGGTCATCATACAGTCACGAAGGAAAATCATAATACGCTTTAGCAATTACCCTAAGGTACCAAGATCATTTACCGAGGCAACATCGAAAGGTCATTGAGGAACTATTATCTTTTAAGCAAAGGTTCATTGCTAAAAATTTCTCACGTTCGAGAGACGTGTGTTGTACCCCAAAATTTTCCCTCCCATATTTCTCAAAACATTGCAAGAAAAATCTCCAAGTGGCTCAAGTTTGCTCAAGAGTTAGACAATTAAGCTATCTCCTAAGGCAGTCAACCTCAAATTAGGGTTTTGTGTTGCATCAAGGTCCTTGCATCCAAATGACCTCAAGTTCTCCCAAATGTCCTAATATGTTCTCAATTTCATCCATGTCAAATTTCAAGCCTTGCAGAGGAAGTTTGGTCAGTCAATTGCTCAAGGGGTCCAAAAATCAATTGTGTTAGGGCAAAAGTCAACTGTGACCTATAAACAGTCAAACTTCAAGATTTTTGTCAACATTATCATTTTGAAGGATATTTCATCATTTTATCAAGGGTTGATCATGATTCATCAAGGATTGATCAAAATTCATCAAGACTCAAAAGTTGCTAAATTAGTGTTTTACAGGAAAAGTCAACTCAAATTTGACCAAGCATAACTTTCTCATACTTTATGAGAAATGACCCATCAAAATCTCATTTTTAAGAGGATGCAATTTCCTACAATCCATATTAATACCCCAAGATCATAAAATGCACTCACAAAAAGTTACAAATTTGGATATTATAGGTCATTTTTGAAAGTCAACAAAAACACCTTTTTTTCCAAAGCTTGTAACTTGAGCATGGAATATCAAAATGAGATGAGACCATAATGGTTGGTTAGAGGACATCTCAAGCTTTCTAAAAAGTCCAAGAACACATCCAAAAGTTCAAAATTGAAGAAGTTATGCATTGTTGAAGTTGGGCATTTTTGCAAAATTGCCAAAAGTCAACTATCCCCAAAACTTCAAATTTTGTCAAATGGGCCCATTCTTTTCCACTTGATTTGGACTTGTCACATTCCACACGTGTCCTAGCTTCAGCCTTGTGACCATTTATCAATTTTATTATTTAATTTGATTTTTTAATGAATTATTTCATTTTAAATCAATTTAAATCAAATAAAATCCAAGCATTGATTATTTGATCTCTTTTTGGCTATTTCAGGATTGAATCATCATCATCAAGTGAATCAAATTCGTATCATACATTCCATGTGCAAAAAGATTGGATTTTTGGCAAATTAAGCAAGTTTTCAATGAAGGATCAAATCCAATCTCAAGGCATTAATGTACAAGGATTCAAGACCAATTTGTTGACCTGATACATTGCAGCATACATATACAAGTGAAAGCACACGAATTCAAGACCTAGAGGCCGCAGAATCATCAAGGACAAAACTTGAAAATTTGCCAAAAAGTGTGAAACTGAAATCGTTCTTAGAGGCAAATTCAAAGGCAAATCTCAACACCAATCGCTTGATGGACCATCACTGAAGCAAAACCAACCCAAAACCAATCTCCATACACGTTCTAAAGTGCTGTAAGTATCTCAAAATATCGCCCTTCTCTTGAATTCGTAACTCCTATTTCTTGCATCTTTGGCACAAATTATGGGCATATTCATAATCCTTGTTAAATTTGCAAGCTTTCTGCATTAGCCAATTGCGTTTATCTGGCCTGTAACCCCCTAGCCGAATCTAGGGTTTGTGGTTTGTTTTTTTGGGTGTTTCTTTTTCAGGCAAAATCGGTGTCATCGATGGACATGGACGTAATCAGGGGAGATAGACGAGCATGACCATGTGCTTGGAATCAATTTCCATGGCCTAGAATAGATTTTAGGATGGACATGCGAATTTAGCTGTGGATATAAATCCGCAGGTAAATTTACAGGGTTGAACGAAGAAGACGATGATGCGTCTCCCCCTGGTTGGACGGTTCAAATATTCGCGCTTTATTTTTTATATTTTCTGGCATTTAATTGATTTCCCTTATAATATTCATTGTCAACTATAATAACAATTAAAGCACAATGGTTCAGTGGCAAAGGCGTGTCTCCAAGTACCAACGGGACCTGGGTTCGAATCCCAGGTCCCCCATGCATTTGTTCTTATTTTTCTACATGTTATTCAGTGTGAACTCAAGCGCATAGCCTAGCATGTGTCCTCAAATCTCAAAGCGCCAGATGGCCCCAGGCCAGATCTGTTGGTCCAGATATGATGTCCACCATGGGATTGAGTCAATGGGCGCATAGGAAATCAGGAAGGTCAACACAAGGCCAATGAAATTGGGCCTCTGAATTGCTGAACAAGCCTCCTAATTGGGCCTAAAACCCCCCTAAGTTTTTTTTCTATTTCATTCTTTTCTTATTTTATTTAATTATTTATTTTTATTATTACTAACTAACCAATTAAAAATTTTTCTTAATAAAATTAAAAAACCCAAAATATTTTCTTAATTAAATTAAGTTTCAGCATTTTATTTTTGTTAATAAATATTTATTGAATTAATTTAGTTTTAATTAGGAATAAATTTTAATTTTTTTTTTTGAATAAGGACTTGAATTATACCAAAAAACAATAGAAGTACACGGCGATCGCAAGGATCCAGCCAACCACAGAACCTAAGGCAACATTAACCCAACAATCCTATCTTTTAAGAGCTTACAATGCCAACCCCTAAAAACAATAGTATCAATAATAGTTTTGGTCACATGACACCAATCCAGACAAGAACCAAAGCAAATGCTATTACGATATATCCACACTCCGTAGATTGTTTCCGCAATGGCAAGTTTAATCAAAGAGGCTCTCCAACCTTTTCTTTTCCCTCACATGATGGCCCATTGAAGTTCCTCCTCCCAAGCTTTAGGAATATGATGTTGCATTTGAAGCCAAGCAAGAACTTCCCTCCAAATCCTCCTAGTAGCATCACAATCAAAGAAAAGATGCGAAGTATTTTCTATACTAGGACAGAAACAGCATCTACTGTCCGTGATGAAGCCCAAACGACATAGCCTAATTTTGGTAGCTAGTTTATTGTGGCAAACCAACCATAAAATTACCTTAGCTTTAGGCCTCGCCGGGTTGTTCTGAAAAAGCTTAACCCATGGGATTTGAGTTTTATCACCTATGTCCATATAACAGCCTCTCATGCTAAAAGCACCCTTGGAGATTAACGCATGCCACACATGGGGATGAGAAAGAATGAAGGCCCTTTGATCCAAGATTTTACGCATAATCCACGAGCTAGACGCTTTAACTTTGGCCTCCATAATGTTACAATCCTTCAAATAGTAAGTATTAACCCACTTCAACCACAGGCTGTCAGATTTAGCGCATATGTTCCATAACAGTTTCAACATAGCACACTTGTTCCAGATGCAAAGATTAATGATTCCCAAACCACCATATTTTATAGGTTTACACACTGTATTCCAAGCAACCAAGTTTCTTCTATTAACAGTATTAGATCCATACCAAACAAAAGACCGACACAAACAATCAATCTTCTTGAGGATAGCTTTAGGCAGAGGAAGAACCTTAATCCAGAAATTAGCAATAGCAAAAGATATAGATTTTACCAATTGAACACGCCCAGCATAGCTAAGTAATCTAGCAGACCAATGGCTCATTCTGGATATAATCTTGTCCACCAAAGGTAGGTAATGGTTGCAGTTCAGCTTCTTGGAAGAAAGTGAATGCCCAAATAAAGAAATGGGAGAGAGCCCTCCTTGAACTTAGACCAAGTTAAGATCTGATTCTTGGTGTTGGAATCTACAGAACCAAAATACATTTTACTCTTGCCAATGTTGACCACCATACCTGTAGAATTACAAAAAGTAGTGAAGGAATTCATAAGAAGCTCAACAGAGATTATGTCTCCTCTAGCAAAAAGTAAAACATCATCTGCAAACAAGAGATTAGTCAACCGAAGTTTCTCGCATTTAGAGTGATGGTTGAAATTTGGATTGATCTGCATATGACCCAAGCATCTATGGAGATATTCCATGATAAATGAGAAGAGGAAAGGAGAAATGGGGTCCCCTTGGCGAATTCAACGCTTTGCCACCAGTAGCTCAGTAGTATAGCCATTCACAAAAAGTCTATAAGATGTGTTAGAAACAGTTGCCATAATCCACTGAATGAAAACATTAGGAATACCAAGTTCATGCATAATCAGCTCCAGAGCTTTCCAACTTACCATGTCGTATGCTTTTTGCATATCCATTTGAAGCATAACACGAGGAGGGCCATTCTTCATGTTATAACCTTTTATAAGTTCATAAGCAAGAAGAATATGGTGATGTATCTGTTGTCCAGGAATGAAAGCAGCTTGATTCAGACTGATTATACTACCCATCACCCTGCTAAGCCTTTTGGTCATGATTCTGGAAATAATTTTATAGATGACAGTGCACACAGAGATGGGTCTGTAATCCTTAATAGAGGAGGAAGACTCTGATTTGGGGATAAACGAAACAAGATTACAGTTGAATGCTTTATAGAGTTTACATGTAACAAAGAAATCCTTAACAGTAGCTATTACATCACCTTTAACAGTATCCCAACTGGCCTTGAAAAATTTTGCCGTGTAACCATCCAATCCAGGAGCAGCCAAGTCGTTGATCCCTTTCAGCGCAGCATAAATCTTATCACTGGAAATTGGAACCAACAAAGTTTCTCCCTGAACTTGCTGCAACTGAGGGCCCTGCCTCATCACCCTAATATCAATACAGTCCATAAAGTCATCACTCTTCCCCATGAGAGAACCATAAAATTTCAGGATTTCCTGTTCAATCAGATTTTGAGAATTATAGTAGATCCATCATCCAGCTGCAACAAATTCATCGCTTCATAGCTTTCTTAGTTTTAATAGAAGCATGGAAGAATGCAGTACAACCATCTTCATCCTTCAGCCATTGGATTTTTTCTCTTTGCCTAAGGATGGATTCCTCAATTTCATTCCACTTCAATAAATCCTCAGTACAGTTTTTGACCATCCTGATCTTCTCAGCATTCATAAGGTCATTTACTAACTCATCCTGAGCATTAGACAGAGAATCCCTAGCTAGAGAAATGTGATGTTTTGAAGCCAGCAAATTCTTATTGAGCTTGTACAAAGTCAACCTTAGCCTCTTCAGTTTGTGCCAAAGAACATATAGGACAACCTTCAACCTGTTTTGTCCAAACCTCCTTGACAACATCCTTATATCCTGCAGAATCCACCACACAATTAATGAAACGAAATCTTTTTTGAGGCCTAGGAGACACATCTTGATCAGAGAGGAAAAGCATCGCATGATCAGACACTTGAGGAGGCAGAATTTTAAGGCTAAAATTCAGATGCTTTAGAAACCAGGCAGGGTTAGCCATACAATGGTCTATCCTCGAATATATGGTTCCCACAGTGTTTATTTGACCAAGTAAAATACTCCCCTGTACTATCCATCTCAGCAAGGTCCAGTTTCTGCATTAGTTCAGCAAGATCCTGAAATTCACCCTCAGTAACCATGGATTCCCCAATTTTGTCTTTACTATGAAGTACATTGTTGAAATCACCAACAATACACCAAGGGCCCTGAAGGTTTAAACTGCACAAATTCTGCCACAGGACCTTCCTTTGTTCCAGCTTGTTCGAGCCATAGATTGCAGCCAGGTGGAACCTATGATTGCCAAGGGTATCAGTGACCTCACAATGAATCATCTGGCTAGTTGCAGTCACCTGTTTAACATCAATGATACTCTTATTCCAATTGATCCATATCCTACCATTGGGATGACAATTGTAATTGTCCAGAAAATTATCACCTAGATTCAGCAAATTTCTAACTTTATTGGCATGATGGATCTTAACACGAGTTTCCACCAAGATAACTATAACAACTTTAAGCTCTAGGAGACGGGAGATAATCTCCTTGAGCTTAGCAGATTTATTCAGCCCCCTCACATTCCAAGAAGCAAGCATTAGCCAGGGTTTTGTAACTCTAGAAGATCATTTAAAATCCCCAAGGCATCAAAACCATTGTCACTAAGCAGGTTAACAAGAGGGGTCTTAACATAATTGCCTAAGTCCTTACCTCTTTTAACTGCATACCAATTGGCATCCATTTTTGGATGAGAAGATTCAGCTACCTCAGCTTCAGGTTCATCAATGGGACTGTTAAGCTCAGGAACCTCAGGTTTAGTTTCCACTGGCTTGTTGGTTCTAGATTGCCATTGCTTTGTCTGGACTTTAGGCTTATCACAGTTATGCCCCAACTTCTGGTAGCTTTTGCAAAATGCAGGCCTCCATTCAAATTCAATCCGCTGCTCCATTTTGTTTCCAAAATCATTACATATCATGATAGACCTAGGGAGATCTTTTGTGACATCAACTTCTACAAGGATTCTCGCATATGAGACACGCAGACGGTTGGCAGTACACTCATCAGTAACAATAGGGTTACCCACTGCACTTCCAATTTTGTTAAGGCTGGTATCTCCCCAAAGATAGATAGGCAGCTGGGGGAATTTAACCCATAGAGGAAGGGTGCGCAGAAAATCAGTCTTCTAGTTAAAATCTGGGCACCATTCACGGATAAGAATGGGCATACTTCTGAATGTGTAGGGACCCCTCATTAGGACCTCATCTCTATCACTATAATCTTTGAACCTCAGAATGAAGTAACCCTCTTTGTTATAGTAAATGTATGGAAGTGGAACAAAGTTCCAGAATCTTGCCATGAAGTTCTTCACACCGTTCATGCTCATCTCCCCTCCGAGGACATAGAGAACTAAAGATGGCTCCCAGAATTGAATCTCAGCACGGATGTCCTCTTTAGCTATCAGAACTTCCACTTCACCATTAACAATCTTAGGCGCAATAAAACTCATAGCCCTCCCCTTAGAGGGATTTCTATTATCAGTTAGGACATCAACCCATAGTTTCCTCGCAGCTGGGTTCTCGCACTTCAAAGCATCAAAATCATCTCCCCCTGCATTCTGCAATATCGGTTCAGAATCCTTAAGACTAAACGAGCTTCTTGTAGCCGGTATTTCATCATCTCGCGAAGGTTGACAATCAAGTGGTGCAGGTGGAGGTTGAGGACTGACAGGGATTGGCGGCGGCACAGCTTTTTTCGGACGCCCCGGTTTCACTTTTAATATATTTTGCAATAATTAAAATTAAATTAGACAATTAGGTTTTATTAACTTTGATCAAATTTATTTTTATTTCTTTAAATATCAAAAATCCAAAAATGTCATTATTTATTAATTGATTAATTAATTTATTAATTTAATGATTAACCTAGTTTAATTTCTTTCTTTAATTAAAAAAATAACCAAAAAATGCTTTCTTTCAAAAAGGGTCAAAACCCTAAAAAACTTGCGCCCGATTTAATTTCCCGCATGCGATCCATTTTATTTCAATATTGTATCTGCTTCCGGAATGTAATAGATAATTAGGACTTTGAATATTTTTATCGCTTTATTTATTTTCCGCATTTTAATTTCAAGGGTTGCTTTTGGCGATGTAAATACCCGACGCCTTGTAATAGTTAGTTTAATTTCCGCAATTTAATTTCTGCAACTTATAAAGCGTTAGATGTTTGATAATAGGGAATGCATGACAAGATCGAATGTTTGAACCTAAAATCAACATAGATAACCACTAACATATACAAAGATAAAATAAACTGAAAACAACACACTCGCACATGCGCACTCTTAGGGTACACCTCGCTTGGTTGCCTTCGAACGTGGTCATTGAGTATAGGAAGATTTAGAGGTCGCCCTCTTGTCCAAAGATCATAGTTTCCTCGAAACGGTTGCCTAGGAAAAATGATCTAAGACATTAGGGTTACCACTAAGGCGTCCTAACATTGCTTTAGTGACCGCACGTCCCTTAATCGAATTGACCCTTAAAAGTCCAACGACGAGGCTACCTACTCATTCATAGTGGGATAGCCTTGTCTAAAGGACATTAGCATAGAACGATTCCTTTTTCGAGTAGGTAGATGGTTCTTAAGTACCTGCTCTTTGAAAACAAAACAAAATTTTCACACTTACACTCCTTTTCAAACAATTTTTTTTTTCAAACCCACAAACACAAAGAAAAGCAATTTTGAAAACACTTTGAGCAAGTACCTAAGAGCCCGTGGATAACCACAGACAGAAAGGGTACTAACACCTTCCCTTTCTATAATCTACCCCCCGGACCCGAGAAACATCTCGAAAAAAGGAATTTTTCTGTGCTTTTTTCCTTTCCTTGTTGGATAAAATAAAAGACGGTGGCGACTCTTGCTTACCGCGACATTTTGCGACAACAAACGCAAAACCCGAACCAACATTCCAAAAACAGTCAATTCTCTCCCACCGTATCACAGAACTGGCGATTCTGCTGGGGACGCTTAATAAGTGGGGTGTACCTTAGGATTAGATTATCGTGTTTTCAATTGTTTGCTTTGTATGCTTTATATTTGTAGGGCTTGTATCGGAGTTACTATAGATTCTAACCCGGATCTGGGGAATACCCTTTAGGTAAGTAGCAATAAACTGTGAGGGAATTGTACGGCGTAGACCGATACGGTTGAAGCAGTAGCTACATTGGTGTGGCACTTTAGATTGTACCGATATCCCTTGTGTTGGAACGAGGAGAATATGGGTCATCTAAGGGGTCATTAAGCACCAACTGACCTTAGAACCTTAAAATTGACCAACTTGGCCATAGAACAGTAGCAGTATGCTACACTCATTGAGACTAAACTCTCGCAATGATTCCGGCCACAAGAAAAGGTTTCTAAACTGGAATTATGACCGATCGAGGGTAGTCAGTGATATTGAGATCCTCGAGAACCCGGTTACTATTTTTAGGACAGGTGTGAACCAACTGAACTGAAAGAGGGTAGTACCTAAGCTCATTGCCAGCCTGAAATCTAAGGGCTCTCTGTGTGACTTGTGTGCCTTTACCATGTTTTCTATTTGTGGATACTTGTGATGTGCTTTCCATCATAACATCATGACATCATAACATTGCATACATCTTGCATTGGACTAACCTATTTCAAAGATAGGAGGGATTCATCTTTGTTCTGTTTTGTAGGTCATGATACCCATGCGTAGGAACACCATCCGGATCAACTTTGTCCAGGCTCCCACTATTCTTAAAGAATTGATTGCAAAGATGCCTGATACTACTTCCTTCATCAGGAGGCATGGTTACCTTTTGGGTTTGGTCACTTCCAAATTGGACGAGCAGATGATGAGTGTCCTAGTCCAGTTCTATGATCGATTGTACCATTGCTTTACTTTCCAGGACTACCAGTTGGTTCCCACCTTAGAAGAGTTCTCTGATCTGCTCGGTATCTCTATTCTAGAGCAGGCCCCGTTTACTGGTTGGGATAAGATCCTTAGGCCAGAAGAGATTGCTTCAGCCCTTCATATGACAAAGGATGAGGTAATGGCTAATTGGGAGACTAGAAGTGGAGCAAAGGGCTTTCTGACTAAGTTCTTGGTTGGTAAGGCTAATTATTTCTGGGATAGTCTAGACTTCAAGGCATTCGAGGATATTCTGGCTCTTCTGATATATGGCTTGGTATTTTTTCCGAATCCTGACTCCTTTGTTGATGTGAATGCGGTGAAAATCTTCATCTCTCGTAATCCTGTACCCACTCTCTTGGGTGACATTCTTCATCAGCTTTATGCCCGTAATGTCCGAAAGCGGGGAACCTTGATGTGTTGTGCTCCATTATTGGCGAGGTGTTTTATTTCTCACCTTCCCAAGTCAGTGCTGAAAAACAAAGAAGGCATGGGTTGGGCTTATAGGATTATGTCTCTCTCGCATAATGACATCATCTGGACTATAAAGGGTATGGACGAGGTGGCCATTATTGATCGCTGTGGGGAATACCCCAATGTTCCACTGATAGGAACCTATGGGGGAATTTCTTACAATCTATGCTTGGCCATACGTCAGTTTGGGCGAGCCAGAAGAGAAGGACCTCATGAGCTGCTAATGCCTAGTATCATCTTTGATTTTCAAGGGGATAGCGACGAGCAACGCTGCAGGTTCATAAGGGCTTGGGATAGAGTTCACAGATCTGATCCACATGAGTTGGGTCCAAAGACTTCACTTCTGATGGAGCCATATCTCAGATGGGTTCGTATCTGTGCCCAAAAGCTGGGTATGCCGTATGAAGCTGTCCTGCCTATCATTGTTGAAGTTGCTAATGAAGAAGGGGTTCTTCCGACCATCCTCCATCCTCATATGCCCACTGACATTGGGGCAATAAAGAGATCTTGGATGCAGCTGAGAGAAGAGCGGGATGCTTACCGAGAAAGGTTTAACGAGAAAGAGCAGAAGATCCAGAAGTTGACTAGGCAGCTGGAGAACGAGCAAATTCTCAATGACTATGTCCGCACCGACAAGAAGAGACCATGGGAGCACTGATTGTCCTTTGATTATTTCCTTTCCAATTTTTATTTCCTTTTCAGTATTTCCTTTCTTGTAACGTCTTAAGGGCAATTTGTTGAACAATTTGAATTACAAAGTTTATCTAATAAAAGTGTGTTCATTTCTTGTTTACGAATTTGAATCTCTCGATTGTCTTTGAAATCATATCATACGCATTTCATCCCATGCATTTCATAACAGGTACCCATTACATGTCTCTTATCTTCTTCGTTGTTTATTTCAGCACTCATCATGTCTATTGAACCATCAACTGAGCAAGCAATCAAGGCCCTACAGGCCCAGAATGCCCAATTTCAAGAGTTGTTCATGAATCTAGCTAAGGGTCAGCAAGATCTGAAGATCCTGATTCTGAAAGAGAAGAAGAAGAAGAAGAAGAGGACAGTCCTGTTTAACACAGGTCACATGTTTGGAAACAGGCTACGGGATGAAGTTGATTTGACCACCTCGTCTGGAGGGAAAGATAGTCAGGAAGAAAGGAGGGCTCCTAGCCCTGTGGTCTCCGACAACGAGACGGACATCGACGAAGACCAGTATCCTCCGACCGAGGACAGATACAAACAACTGGAAGACCGGTTTAGTGCGATGGAAGTTCAAAAAGTGCCTGGTATGGACTTTGGTGATCTGGGTCTATCATCTGGGGTGGTGATTCCCCACAAATTCAAAGCACTAGCCTTTGCTAAGTATGACGGAGTTTCTTGTCCGAAGCTGCACCTCCGGTCATATGTAAGGAAGATTCAGCCGTACACCGCTGATAAGAACCTATGGATCCACTTCTTTCAAGACAGTCTCTCAGGGACTCAACTTGAATGGTTTTACCAGTTGGACGGAGCCAATATCCGCAGTTGGGAGGATTTGGCTACTGCTTTCTACAGGCAGTACCAATACAATTCCGACCTCGCTCCCACGCGTACCCAACTCCAGGGTATGTCAATGGGAACGGGCGAAGGTTTCAAAGATTATGCTCAGAAGTGGAGGGACCTCGCCGGAAGAGTGCAACCACCCTTGGTTGATCGGGAGCTTGTGGATATGTTCTTGGGGACCTTGTCTGGTCCATTTTTCAACCATCTGATCGGAAGCTCTTCGTCTGGGTTTATAGAGCTAATTATGACCGGTGAAAGGATTGAGGCTGGTATTAAGGCTGGTAAGATACAAAAGGGTGCTTCATCAAGCACCGAGAAGAATCCTTTTAAGAAAGAGTCCAGTGTTGTCTACAGTTCGAAAAGCCAGAATAGACCTAAACGCCGCCAAGCTGTTAATGCAGTTGTTATTTCAAGACCTGCTGGTGCTACTCAACGCAACAATCAACAAAAGGACGAGAGACCTCGAAGGCAATTCACCCTTCTCAGCATGTCTTTGTCTCAGATTCTGCCGCAGTTATTTAAGACCAATCTAGTGATTCCAAGGGGGGCCCCGAAGAATCCCAACATTACATCACCAAAGTATAACCCTAATGCCTGATGTGCTTTTCACTCTGATACCCCGGGGCATGATACAGATGATTGTTGGGCTTTGAAGAACAAAATACAGGACTTAATTGATGCTAAGGAGATTGAGTTCGAGGCGCCCGAAAGACCTAATGTTGTGACTGCTCCTATGCCCAAGCATGGAGTGAATGCTATAGATGAAGACTCGTTTGTGGTTTCTGTGAACGACATTGTTACCCCTTTGGTGACTGTGAAGAAGAACCTTTTGCTAGCCGGTTTATTTCCAGGATGTGATGAAGGTTGCCATATGTGTTCTGCCCTACCAACCGGTTGCCATCTTTTGAAATCAGGTGTCCAACGCCTGATGGATAGTAAAGAAATTATGTTTGAGAAAACTATTGTTCCTTTAGTCCCTACTGAATAAGTTGCCATTATCACCATTTTCGACAATTCTTCCAAGGCTTCCTCGAGAAAGCCTGTTAGAATTACACCTGTTCCAAGAATCGCACCATTGATCATCACTATTCTGGGGCCTATCCCCTATACTTCTGATAAAGTTGTCCCTTGGCACTACGGGGCTGATGTTTATTTCATGGAGTTAAACAAGAGTTAGATGCTGATACTGATGTCAGCAATATTGTTGGACCTGCTAAAGTCACCCGCAGTGGAAGACTTTTCTCACCTGAATCTCTCCACCAACTGCCCGAAAACCTGTTGTTATTACACCTGCCAGTGTACCTGCTACTATTCCTGTTCAAGTTCCTATTCTTACCCCTGTCGCCGAGTCCTCTGACGCTCGGGGCAAAGGGACCACTGATGAGCCTGCCCAGACGGAGGCGCCAAAGACGATTACTGTTGAAGCTTCTAGACAAGAGATGGAAGAGATTATGAAAATCATCAAAAAGAGTGACTACAATGTAGTTGAACAGCTGGGGCAAACCCCGTCCAAGATCTTTATGTTGTCACTGTTGTTATGCTCAGAGGCCCATGCCAAGGCTCTGATTGCATTCCTAAAGACTGCACACATACCGCCAGAAATGCCAGCTGATCAGTTTAAAGATTATGTGGCTAATCTGACTGCTGATAATGGGTTGGGTTTCTCTGACGCCGACTTGACTGCTAAAGGGAAGAATTACAACGATGCTCTGCATGTCTCTATTGAATGCAAGGGCACCACTCTTGCTCATGTATTGGTGGATACTGGTTCCTAATTGAACGTTTTACCTAAGAAAACTCTAGACCGGTTGGATTGTGAAGGGTTGGAGTTGAAAGCAAGCAACATCGTCGTCAGGGCCTTTAATGGGTCTAAGAGGATGGTGCACGGAGAAGTTGATATCCCGATTAAGGTTGGTTCTCAGTTTTTTTCCTCTACATTCTATGTGATGGACATTCGGCCATCTTATTCTTGTTTGTTGGGTCGCCCATGGATCCACAAGGCTAGGGCAGTGACCTCAACGCTCCACCAGAAGCTGAAGTACCCGGTCAAAGGGAAGATTGTGACAGTACAAGGAGAGGAAGAGTACATGGTGATCCACCTCAACTCTTTCCAATATGTATAGATGGATGGAGATTTTATTGAGACCCCATTTCAGCATTTTGAAGAGGTTCCCCAAACGCTAGCGTCAGCTGAGACTGTTGTTGAAGATTCTCCTATGAAGATGGCTTCCTTTAAGGATGCTCGGGCTATCGTCGAGAAAGGTGGGTGTGCAAAGTGGGGCCAACTCCCTGATTTTACACAGAAGACTAACAAGTTTGGTTTGAGTTTCACTACAGAGGCTCAAAAGGCTGTTCGGAATGCACAGATTGGAAGACCTCCCGTGTTCATCAGCAACTCAGGAGTGAATGCCATTGAAGACGATGTGGAAGAGTCTGAGTTCGACAGCTGGATCTATCCTACGACCGATGGTTGACCAAGCAACTGGACAGCAAAGGACTTCATCCCTATTTCTTTTGTTACTCAGTAATGAAACTTTTTGTTTTGAATTTGTAACAGACAATGTTTAAACTTTATGGCCCGATGTCTTACCCGGGACACCGTGGCTTCATTTGAGAGGGCTTTATGTGTGTCATTTTCATATATAATTAATAAAAGCATTGGACGTTCTTGCATTTCAAATTTTGTGCTCCTTGTTTTTCTTTTATTATATATTGCAAAACGGCTATTTTACACACACTCACATATACAGGTCTACATCCACTCTGGATCTCACTGGTAACGACTCTGCTACTGCCATTTATGACTTTGAAAATCCGATCAACTTATCCAAAGACGAAGGTGAAGATGAATGTGAAGTGCCTGGTGAACTTGCAAGACTACTGCTCCAAGAAGAGAGGGTTATTCATCCGCACGAAGAGCCGGTGGAATCAGTAAATCTGGGTACAGAGGTAGACAAGAAAGAGGTTAAGATCGATGCAAATCTGGAGCTTAGTGTGAAGCAACGGTTGATTCAGATGTTGTGTGACTACGTTGAGATTTTTGCCTGGTCTTACGAAGATATGCCTGGTTTGGATACTGATATTATGGTTCATCGCCTGCCTACCAAGGAAGATTGTCCTCCAGTAAAACAGAAGGTCTGCGGAATGCGCCCAGAGATGTCTGAGAAAATCAAGGCTGAAGTTATGAAACAGTTTGACACCGGTTTTCTAGCAGTTACTTATTACCCTCAGTGGGTGGCCAATGTGGTTCCTGTGCCGAAGAAGGATGGTAAGGTTCGAATGTGTGTTGACTATAGGGATCTGAATAGGGAAAGCCCCAAGGATGACTTCCCTCTACCTCATATCGACGTTCTAGTGGACAACACCGCTCAGCACAAGGTATTCTCCTTTATGGATGGTTTCTCCAGTTATAATCAGATTAAAATGGCTCCTGAAGACATGGAGAAGACGACCTTTATTACTCAATGGGGTACCTTTTGCTACACGGTCATGCCCTTTGGATTGAAGAATGTTGGGGCAACGTATCAGCGTGCCATGGTTGCTTTGTTTCATGACATGATCCATCATGAGATTGAAGTATATGTCGATGACATGATTGCAAGGTCCCAAACTAAGGAGGAACACCTTGACCACCTTCAGAAGCTATTTGATAGGTTGAAGTTGTACAAGGCGAGGTTAAACCCGAACAAGTGCACCTTCGGGGTGAGGTCTGGTAAGCTACTGGGTTTCGTTGTAAGCGATAAAGGTATTCAGGTGGGTCCGGCTAAAGTGAAGGCTATACAGGAGATGCCAGCTCCCAGAACAAAGAAAGAAGTCAGAGGTTTCCTGGGACGACTGAACTACATTGCCCGATTCATCTCGCACATGACTTCTACTTGTGAGCCAATCTTCAAGCTGCTGAAGAAAGATCAAGTAGTATGTGGGAACGATGAATGCCAGGCCGCTTTCGAAAGGATTAAAGAGTATCTCCAAGATCCACCTATTTTGATGCCACCAGTTGAGGGGAGACCTTTGATCTTATACTTGACAGTAATCAACAACTCAATGGCCTGTGTGCTGGGTCAGCATGACGAATCTGGCCGAAAAGAGCATGCTATTTATTACCTTAGCAAAAAGTTTACCGACTGTGAGACCCGATACTCACTGCTCGAGAAAACTTGCTGCACTTTGGCATGGGCTGCTCGCCGGCTGAGACAGTATATGTTGACTCACACTACTCTGTTGATATCAAAGATGGATCCAATCAAGTATATCTTCGAAAAGCCTGCCTTGTCTGGAAGAATAGAAAGATGGCAGATGATCTTGACTGAGTATGACATCCAGTATACGACCCAAAAGGCAATCAAGGGAAGTGTATTGGCAGACCATTTGGCACATCAGGCAGTGGATGATTACCAGTCTATGAACTTCGAATTCCCAGACGAGAATATCATGATAGTGATTGATTGTGAGACACCTGGACCGGATGAAGGACCTGAGGAAGGATCCCGATGGTCTATGTACTTTGATGGAGCTTCAAACGCTTTGGGTAATGGCATCGGCGCCGTGATCATATATCCTAAAGGCTCTCATACTCTATTTACCGCCCGACTATGTTTCAACTGCACCAACAATATGGAGGATTATGAAGCATGCATCATGGGTCTTCAAGCAGCAATTGACCTAAGGATTAAGTTTCTAAGTTTTTTTGGAGATTCTGCTCTCGTGATCAGTCAGATCAAAGGCGAGTGGGATACAAAACACCCAAATCTTATTCCTTACAAGGAGTATGTGTTGACGGTCCTTCCCCACTTCGAAAAGATAACCTTTGAACACTTCCCTAGAGAGGAGAATCAGTTGGCAGACACGCTAGGTACGATGTCTTCTATGTTCAAGGTCAATTGGGACAACGAGGCTCCCCAGATTATCATTGAAAGATTGGACGAACCTGCACATTGTTGTCATATTGAGACTGAAGAGGTAGCAGATAATCCCTGGTTTCATGAGGTGAAGAGGTATCTTGAAGCTCAAGAATACCCCGAGGGTGCATCTGTTAATGGCAAGAAGTTTCTGAGGAGGTTCGCGGTGAAGTTCTTTATCAGCAATGGCATTCTTTACAAGCGTAACCATGATTCGACCTTACTGCAATGTGTGGATAAGACCGAGGCAAAAAGGATCATGACAGAGTTAAATGAAGGTATTTTCGGAACTCATTCCAGTGGACACACCATGGAAAAGAAAATCCTTCGGGCAGGATATTATTGTTCCACAATGGAAGCCGACTGTTATCAGCATTCTCGGACATGTCATTAGTGCCAAGTTTATGCTGATAAGGTACACATACCTCTAGTTCCTCTGAACGTCCTGACAGCTCCTTGGCCTTTCGCAATATGGGGCATTGATATGATTGGTGAGATCATACCTACGGCATCTAACGGGCATCGTTTCATCCTGGTATCAATTGATTACTTTACGAAGTGGGTTGAAGCAACTTCCTTTGCTACAGTAACCAAGAACGTCGTGGCACGGTTCATTCGGCACAACCTGATCTGTCGATATGGTGTACCAGAGAGGATCATTATGGACAATGGTACCAATCTCAACAACAAGATGATCACTGAGCTCTGCAAGAAGTTCAAGATACAGCATCACAACTCTTCTCCTTACCGGCCGAAGATGAATGGGGCTGTAGAAGCAGCTAATAAGAACATTAAGAAGATTGTGCAGAAGATGACGGTGACATACAAAGACTGGCACGAGATGTTACCATTTGCTCTTCATGGGTACCGTACCTCAGCACGGACGTCAACAGGGGAAACACCTTATTCCTTGGTATATGGTATGGAGGCAGTCTTGCCCATCTAAGTTCAGATACCCTCTCTCTGAATCATGAAGGATGTAGGTTTAAGAGAAGACGACTGGATTCAGACCCGGCTTGATCAGTTGAACTTAATCGACGAAAAGAGACTTACTACTATTTGTCATGGTCAGGCGTACCAAAAACAGATGATCAAGGCATTTAACAAGAAAGTTAGACGACAAGAATATCAAGTTGGGAACCTGGTTATCAAGCGCATCATATTACCTCAAGGTGATCCCATGGGAAAATGGACCCCTACTTATGAAGGGCCATTTATGGTTAAGAACATTTTCTCAAGAGGAGCTATGATTCTAACCACCATGGATGGTGACGACCTTCCTCACCCCGTCAATGCAGACATAGTGAAAAGATACTACGCATAAACAAAGACCCGCAAGGTTGACTGGCCTAGGCAAAAATAAGGGCTTCCTGGCGAATCAAAAGGGTTCGGGCAAAAATAAGGGATGAAAACGAAAAAACTGTACACCCGGCAAGTCGAAAACCTGAAAAGGCGACTTGGGAAAAAAAGGGTATCCCGGTGGACTAAAAACCCGAAAGGGAGGTCCAGGAAAAAATTAGGGATCAAAGCGTAACACTGTGTCTCATTGGATCACCTTGCATCCAGACTTCGGTATCGACTATTAAGCTCGGACGACACTAATCAATCTGATTCATCCTCAACCAAGCAGCAAAGTGATGAGATGCTTGAGGACATAAGGGCAATAGCAGAGTTGAAACCCAGTGGGATTATTCACATAGTTGTTTTGTTTATTTTTCACAAATTGTATAAATTCTATTTGTTCGGCGGCGTTCTCTTACTAGGACGTCAGCCTCTTGTACAAAAATGCATATTTACAGGCCAAACTTCAAAATCAATACAATTCATTTTCAAAGAAATTTCAAACTGTTTTTCCTTTATCCGTTTTGTTTTGCAAAGAACATCCAATGTTCATTATTGATATATGCATTTGACATTAATTGTTGCTCATAAATATTTACGTGCGAAACAAAAGACGAATTACTGGTAATAGCAGAAACAGGGGCAATAAGAAGTGACCAAGCTTTATAGTTACTCTGTCCACCAGGTACAAGGTAAATTCATCTGAAGAATATGGCTAAGATACCTTCACTCCCTGCAAAGTAAGACAGTAATGGTAGCTCTCCCCAGCTGAGACTTGCAACTGTGAATGAATCGATAATGCTCTCCCCAAGCAAAGTTGATCTACCATCAGCACTAAAAAGGCTTGAAATCCCTGGCAGTCTTAATATTCCCTGGAAGAGTATAAGAATGTTCCTCGGTAGAATACAAGATACCCCCAGTGGAGTTAAAATTTTCCCAGCACAGTCTGAAAAAAGCTTCCCCAACGGAGTTGAAGCATCATCCCCAGTAGACTCTGGAAGTTTATCCCCAGCAGAGTACAAAATAAATCTCCCCAGCCAAGTTCAAAGGATCATTCCCAGCAGAATTCATAGGATTATCCCCACAAGAGTCTAAAGGTTTATCCCCAGCAAGTCACAACCGAAAGATCATCCCCAGCGGAGTCCTTTCCTTTCACAAACAAGAATTCAATCCTCAACAGATTCAATATCACCAGCAACGATAATTCATCCCGACGGAATTCATCAGTGGAATCCTCAGCAGAGCATCTCTTCCCCACAGAGTAATCTCCACATCAGTTTATTCCCCCAACGGAGTTATCTTCTCCTGCAGGTTTATTCTCGCAATCACCTTCGTTCACCATCCCTAGCGGAAACGAAGAATCCAGCTCTATTCTTCATCAACTATCTGGGATTTATTTTCCCCAGCTAGAAACATTACATTTCCATACATCATGATACAGGCATATACGCATCATATCACACAATCTCATTTATGTTGAGAGCATCATTGCTTGATATATAGCATGCATTTCGTACATCATGACATTGCATATGACTGACTCTTTACCGTTTCAGGGAAAGACGAATCAGAAAATACTGTTGACTACTCAGTCCCCTCAAAAGAAAAACTACATCTATGGAAGACTTTTGTCTGGTCCAGTTAAATCGATCCTAAGATTTTTCTGATGCCGATCAAGTCAAATTTAATCCAAGACCTTCTCTGGTTCAGTCAGATCGACCCTAAGATCACCCTGATTCGTATTCCAGTTGAAGATATTCCAAGACTTTTGTCTGGTCCAGTTAAATCGATCCTAAGATTTTTCTGATGCCGATCCAGCCAAAGTTAATCCAAGACCTTCTCTGGTTCAGTCAGATCGACCCTAAGATCTCCCTGATTCCTATTCCATTTGAAGATATTCCAAGACTTATGTCTGGTCCAGTTAAATCGATCCTAAGATTTTTTTGATGCCGATCTAGTCAAAGTTAATCCACAACCTTCTCTGGTTCAGTCAAATCAACCCTAAGATCTCCCTGATTCGTATTCCAGTTGAAGATATTCCAAGACTTTTATCTGGTCCAGTTAAATTGACCCTAAGATTTTTCTGATGCCGATCCAGTCAAAGTTAATCCAAGACCTTCTATGGTTCAGTTAGATCGACGATCAGATCTCCCTGATTCCTATTCCAGACTAAGTTCATACCACCTATCAACAATCTCCAAATGGAATCTGTAAGCCCATTCCCGACATCACCAGGCTGATACCACTTCATGTGAGTTCAAATTTCTGGGCACTCTAGTGTTCAATCATCTTCCACCTTCGGATCACGAAAGGCCCGAAAGCCAATCTATATCCTTAGGTTTAAGAAGATTGAACAGGGGCAGCTGTTGTACCCCAAAATTTTCTCTCCCATATTTCTCAAAACATTGCAAGAAAAATCTCCAAGTGGCTCAAGTTTGCTCAAGAGTTGGACAGTCAAGCTATCTCCTAAGGCAGTCAACCTCAAATTAGGGTTTTGTGTTGAATCAAGGTCCTTGCATCCTAATGACCTCAAGTGCTCCCCAATGTCCTAATATGTTCTCAAGTTCATCCATGTCAAATTTCAAGCCTTGTAGAGGAAGTTTGGTCAGTCAATTGCTCAAGGGGTCCAAAAATCGATTGTGCTAGGGCAAAAGTCAACTGTGACTTATAAACAGTCAAACTTCAAGATTTTTGTCAACATTCTCATTTTGAAGGATATTTCATCATTTGATCAAGGTTGATCATGATTCATCAAGGATTGCTCAAAATTCATCAAGACTCAAAAGTTGCTAAATTAGGGTTTTGTAGGAAAAGTCAACTCAACTTCGACCAAGCATAACTTTCTCATACTTTATGAGAAATGACCCATCCAAATCTCATTTTTAAGAGGATGCAATTTCCTACAATCCATATTCATACCCCAAGATCATAAAATGCACTCACAAAAAGTTACAAATTTGGACATTATAGGTCATTTTTGAAAGTTAACAAAAACACCTTTTTTCCAAAGCTTGTAACTTGAGCATGGAATATCAAAATTATTTGAGACCAAACGGTTTGGTTATAGGACATCTCAAGCTTTCTAAAAAGTCCAATAACACTTCCAAAAGTTCAAAATTGAAGAAGTTATGCATTGTTGAAGTTGGGCATTTTTGCAAAATTGCCAAAAGTCAACTATCCCCAAAACTCCAAATTTTGTCAAATGGGCCCATTCTTTTCCACTTGATTTGGACTTGTCACATTCCACACGTGTCCTAGCTTCAGCCTTGTGACCATTTATCAATTTTATTATTTAATTTGATTTTTTAATGAATTATTTCATTTTAAATCAATTTAAATCAAATAAAATCTAAACATTGATTATTTGATCTCTTTTTGGCTATTTCAGGATTGAATCATCATCATCAAGTGAATCAAATTCGTATCATACATTCCATGTGCAAAAAGATTGGATTTTTGGCAAACTAAGCAAGTTTTCAATGGAGGATCAAATCCAATCTCAAGGCATTAATGTACAAGGATTCAAGACCAATTTGATGACCTAATACATTGCAGCATACATATACAAGTGAAAGCACAAGTATTCAAGATCTAGAGGCTGCAGAATCATCAAGGACAAAACTTGAAAAATTGCCAAAAAGTGTGAAACTGAAATTGTTCTTAGAGGCAAATTCAAAGGCAAATCTCAACACCAATCGCTTGCTGGACCATCACTGAAGCAAAACCAACCCAAAACCAATCTCCATACACGTTCTAAAGTGCTGTAAGTATCTCAAAATATCGCCCTTCTCTTGAATTCGTAACTCCTATTTCTTGCATCTTTGGCACAAATTATGGGCATATTCATAATCCTTGTTCAATTTGCAAGCTTTCTGCATTAGCCAATTGCCTTTATCTGGCCTGTAACCCCCTAGCCGAATCTAGGGTTTGTGGTTTGTTTTTTTGGGCGTTTCTTTTTCAAGAAAAATCAGTGCCATTGATGGACATGGACGTAATCAGGGGAGATAGACGAGCATGACCATGTGCTTGGAATCAATTTCCATGGCCTAGAATAGATTTTAGGATGGACATGCGAATTTAGCTGCGGATATAAATCCGCAGGTAAATTTACATGGTTAAACGAAGAAGACGATGACGCGTCTCCCCCTGGTTGGACGGTTCAAATATTCGCGCTTTATTTTTTATATTTCTTGGCATTTAATTGATTTCCCTTATAATATTCATTGTCCACTATAATAACAATTAAAGCACAATGGTTCAGTGGCAAAGGCGTGTCTCCAAGTACCAACGGGACCTGGGTTCGAACCCCAGGTCCCCCATGCATTTTTTCTTTTTTTTCTACAGGTTATTCAGTGTGAACTCAAGCGCATAGCCTATCATGTATCCTCAAATCTCAAAGCGCCAGATGGCCCCAGGCCAGATCTGTTGGTCCAGATATGATGTCCACCATGGGATTGAGTCAATGGGCGCATAGGAAATCAGGAAGGTCAACACAAGGCCAACGAAATTGGGCCTCTGAATTGCTGAACAAGCCTCCTAATTGGGCCCAAAACCCCTCTGAGTTTTTTTTCTATTTCATTCTTTTCTTATTTTATTTAATTATTTATTTTTATTATTACTAACTAACCAATTAAAACTTTTTCTTAATAAAATTAAAAAACCCAAAATATTTTCTTAATTAAATTAATATTCAGCATTTTATTTTTGTTAATAAATATTAATTGAATTAATTTAGTTTTAATTAGGAATAACTTTTAATATATTTTGCAATAATTAAAATTAATTTAGACAATTAGGTTTTAGTAACTTTGATCAAATTTATTTTTATTTCTTTAAATATCAAAAATCCAAAAATGTCATTCTTTATTAATTGATTAATTAATTTATTAATTTAATGATTAACCTAGTTTAATTTCTTTCTTTAATTAAAAAAATAACTAAAAAATGCTTTCTTTCAAAAAGGGTTAAAACCCTAAAAAACTTGCGCCCGATTTAATTTCCTGCATGTGATCCATTTTATTTCAATATTGTATCTGCTTCCGGAATGTAATAGATAATTAGGACTTTGAATATTTTTATCGCTTTATTTATTTTCCGCATTTTAATTTCAAGGATTACTTTTTGCGATGTAAATACCCGACGCCTTGTAATAGTTAGTTTAATTTTCGCAATTTAATTTCTGCAACTTATAAACTGTTAGATGTTTGATAATAGGGAATGCATGACAAGATCGAATGTTTGAACCTAAAATCAACATAGATAACCACTAACATGTACAAAGATAAAATAAACTGAAAACAACACACTCACACATGCGCACTCTTAGGGTACACCTCGCTTGGTTGCCTTCGAACGTGGTCATTAAGTATAGGAAGTTTTAGAGGTCTCTCTCTTGTCCAAAGATCATAGTTGCCTCGAAACGGTTGCCTCGGAAAAATGATCTAAGACATTAGGGTTACCACTAAGGCGTCCTAACATTGCTTTAGTGACCGCACGTCCCTTAATCGAATTGACCCTTAAAACTCCAACGACGAGGTTACCTACTCATTCATAGTGGGATAGCCCTATCTAAAGGACATTAGCATAGAACGATTCCTTTTTCGAGTAGGTAGATGGTTCTTAAGTACTTGCTCTTTCAAAACAAAACAAAATTTTCACACTTACACTCCTTTTCAAACAATTTTTTTTTCAAACCCACAAACACAAAGAAAAGCAATTTTGAAAACACTTTGAGCAAGTACCTAAGAGCCTGTGGATAACCACGGATAGAAAGGGTGCTAACACCTTCCCTTTCTATAATCTACCCCCCGGACCCGACAAACATCTCGAAAAAAGGAATTTTTCTGTGCTTTTTTCCTTTCCTTGTTGGATAAAATAAAAGACGGTGGCGACTCTTGCTTACCGCGACATTTTGCAAAAACAAACGCAAAACACGAACCAGCATTCCAAAAACAGTCAGTTCTCTCCCACCGTATCACAACGTGACTATTTTTTTCTTCTGAAGGCAACAAGTGGAGGTACCTTAGAGGTACGCATGTGTGACGTGTGTTGTGTTTCAGTTATTATTATTGAGGTTAAGTTGTCTAGTGTTTGCTTTTAGTCTACCTATACAAGCCTATTAGCATATATCTAGCAGTTAAATATATACAGGTGCGGAAAGTAAAAATGTGGAATTTAAACTACAATATTACATCGCTTCGGAGATGGAGAGTACAAACCAAAAATTGGGGAATAAAAAGATAAAGATCTTAATTAGCTATTACAAACTTTGAACAATTGCAATATTGACAAAAATGCGAAAAAGTAAATAAGCACTCGGAGATTGAAGAGAGCAAGATATATAAAAAAAACCTAAAAAATTCTAATTTTAAGAAAATATTTTTGGTGTTTTTATTTAGAAAAATAATTGAATGATAATTAAAGTCTAATTCTAATTATATTTTAATTAATAAAATAAACTTAAAAAGTGATTAAGTTAATTAAATTTTATTATGAAAATAAATTTAATTAATTAAAATCTATATCTAATTTTTATTAATGATTTTTAAAAAAAAAATGTTATTAAAAGAAAAGAATTAAATTAAATAAAAACAAAATAAAAAGACGAAAGATTTATGGGCCTTCTTGTAAGAAATTGGAGGGTGTGGAAAGAAGGAAAACTAAGCCCAAAAAATTGAGCCCAGGAGCTGGTGGTGATTCTGCGTGACCGGTTCCCTGGGGTTCACCATGGGGACTTCATCAGGGGCGTTAGATCTAAAACTTTCAAGATCTGAAGGTCAAAGCATTATGTATACCATGCTACCATGTAAAACGTTAGAAAAATTCAGGAAATACATATGAATGGAATAAGCATGCTTACAAGGATTTAAACAATGAAAATCTTGAGAAAATGAAACCTACCAATATTGCCAATCGAAGTTGATGTGAGGGTGGTTTCTGGGGTTAATTTCCGAAGTGTAATGGTTGATTCTGACTCCTGGCAATGTTAAGAGGACAATGGAAGGTTTGGATCGGTTTAAAAACCGCTGGAGATGCGAGATATGATTTTTACAATTTCTTTGAATTTGGAGAACTTTTTGGAGATCTTTGTTGCAAAATTTCATGGTCCTTTTCTCTTAGCTTTGCTTGCATTATATAGATGAGTGAAATGCTTCAACGAATATGGAATGAAATCAACTCATCAAGCAATGGTTTAAACAAAAATAAGACAACTTAAAACTTCCCAAATTTGAAATATCTTTGCCTTCTTAGGCTTTCATGAATTTATCAAGGTTGTTATGAGTTGTCATGAGTTGTCATAAGTTGTCTTGGGCCTTTGGATGATTGAAGCAAAAAGCTCAAGCCTTTACACCATTGTTTCATATTTTATTTGATTTTATTTGCATTTAAATAAATAAAAATTCAACTAAAATAAATAAAAATCATAAAAAATATGGGAATGGATTTAGAGGTCCTCTAACACCTTATGAACATGTTTGAATATCAAAAGTTATGCCCACTAGTTCAAAACATCAAGTTTGCTCACTTTGCATTTCATGCATTTCCTCAAAATTTCCCAACTTGGGCAACTCATAACTTGCTCAATTTTCATTTTTATTAAAGGTGATATTGAACTTTTTGAAAATCTAAATATGTCCTCTACAAACTCTATGTTTATCATTTTTAATTTTGGAGACATTATCTTGATGTAAGTTGTCTTGACAAACAGTGCCTTTTGTTGACTTTTGAAAATTACCTATAATTTATTAGCTCATGTCTTCCAAATGAAACATTTTTTGGGCTTGAGAATAAAATAAAAGTTATAGAGAATTGAATTTTCTTCTAAATAGACTTTGGTTGGTGAAAAGTTGATGAAGCATGTGAAAGTTATGCCTGGTCAAAGTTCAGTTGACTTCTCCTAAGGAAACCCTAATTTTGCAATTCTTGACTTTTTTTGATTTGAGAGCTTTCCTTGGGGAATCATGATCAACCCTTGATCAAATGACGAATATCACATAAAAATGTTGATGTTGACCAAAAATCTTAAATTTTGACTATATTTTGACTACAGTTGACTTTATGACCAATATAGTTGATTTTCAATCATCTGAACCATCGACTGAGCAAACTTGTGATGCAGGACTTGAAACTTGACATGAACCTTGTTAAGGTCCTAAGTGGAACCATGGAAGCCACTTGAGACCTTTGCAAACCAAATTTACTTGATAAAATCCAAACCATAGTTGTAGGCCTTTGGCTTAGGAGGAGCATCTTGACTAGTCAACCCTTGAGTGTCTTGAATATCTGAGAAGTCTTGAAAGAATGTCTTGAGAAGAAAAGGGGACGTAAAATTTGGGGGTACAATAGCTACCCCTGTTCAATCTTCTTAAAACTGAAGAGTTATATTGGTGTGTCCGTCATTCGTGACTTAAAGGTAGAAGATGATTGAACACGTAAGTGCCCAGAAATTTGCACTCGCATGTGCAAGAGGTAACTTTGTTGGTTGATTGTATCAGGAATAGGCTTATAGATTCCATTTGGAGAGGTGGCGGAGATTTATCAGAGATGGGATTGTAGATTCCATCCAAAATAACTGTTGACTTCAATTGGAAGAAGTATCAGAATAAATCTTTGGTTGATTTAAACTGAAACAGAGAAAGGTCTACTGGAAAAGCATCAGGATAAATCATTGGTCAATTTAAACTGAACCAGCAGACGTCTGTGCTTAACTTTAATTGGATAAGAATCAGAATAAATCTTTGAGCGATTTAATTTGAACCAGAGAAAGGTCAGGATTATCTTCAACTGGATAAGAATCAAAATAAATCTTTAGTTGATTTAAACTAAACCAAAGAAAGGTCTACTGGGAAAGCATCAGGATAAATCATTGATCAATTTAAAATGAACCATCAGATGTATGTACTTAACTTTAACTGGATAAGAATCAAAATAAATCTTTGAGCGGTTTAAATTGAACCAAAGAAAGGTCTTGATTGTCTTTAACTGGATAAGAATCCGAATAAATCTTCAGGCGATTTAAACCGAACCAAAAAAAGTTCCTACTGGAAAAGAATCAGGATAAATCATTGGTCGATTTAAACTGAACTAGTAGATATTTGTACTTAACTTTAACTGGATCAGAATAAATCATTGGTCGATTTAAACTGAACCAGCAGATGTCTATAATTGTCTTTAACTGGATAAGAATCAGAATAAATCTTTGGGTGACTTAAATTGAACTAGAGAAAGGTGCCTATTGGAAAAGCATCAGGATAAATCATTGGTCGATTTAAATTGAACCAGCAAAGGTCTATAATTATATTTAACTAGATAAGAATCAGAATAAATCTTTGAGCAATTTAAGCTGAACCAGAGAAAGGTCTTGATGGTCTTCAAATTGATAAGAATCAGAATAAATCTTTGGTTGATTTAAACTGAACTAGAGAAAGTTCTACTAGAAAAGCATCAGGATAAATCATTGGTCGATTTAAACTGAACCAAAAAATATATGTACTTAACTTTAACTAGATAAGAATTAGAATAAATATTTTATCAATTTAAAATAAACCATAGAAAGGTCTTGATTGTATTTAAATGGATAAGAATCAGAATAAATCTTCGGGCGATTTAAACTGAACCAGAAAAAGTGTCTACTGGAAAAGAATTAGGATAAATCATTTGTCGATTTAAACTGAACCAGCAGATGTCTCTTTGAGAATGACCTTATGAGGAAAATGTTGAAATATCCCTTCGTTAGATGTAGCCGTTGAGAAGACTGTCAGGTCATATAAGTAGTTGATGATGTTTGTTGATTGGTCTTTCCTGAAGAGGTAAAGAGTTAGTTGTATGCAATATCATGATATATGAAATGCGTTGCATAATGATGTTCTCAAAATAAATGAGACTGTGTTATATGCGTTTCGTATGTATATGCTATGATATTGGTAAATGATGTATGAATGTGAAATGTTATTGAAGTGCATTTGTAAACTCGAGCAACATCTTTTTTGGGGAAAATAAATCCCTAATTGTCGTTGGAGATGAAGAGTATGTGTATCTTCAATCTTCTGGGGATTGTTTCCGCTGGGGACTCCTGCTTTCTTATTTGACGGAAATTTGTTGGGGAAAATTGATTTCTACTTTTTGCTTGAGAAAACTCTATTGAAGAATATTAATTCCTGCTTGGGGAAAAAAGTTCAAGAACATTGGTTGTTCATTGCTCTGCTGGGGAGTTTATACCCTGACTGGGGATAGAAGAGATGGATAATCTTATGGCTTGTCTGGGGAGGATAAAGTCGACTAATATATGGCCCAATTTTAGATTCAATAACAAATCTTTGGGGATAGTGGCAACTTTACTAGGGAAAGGAGTTTTGTCGGCGACTTGTGGCCATCTAAGTAACAGACTCAAGTCGGGGAGACGATAAGTTGTTGGGGAAATTAACCATGTTGGGGAAATAAACCCTGTCGATGGAGAAATACTCTTCTGAGGAAACACCCTTGTTGAGGAAATGAACTTTGTTGGAGATTAGAGACCTGCAGGGGGTTTTGTAATTTCAGAGGAATAAACTCAGCTGGGGAAGAGAACTTTCATGAACTGTACTGGTTGAAACTCCGTAGGTTGGTGACATTTTCGGGAAGAAGATCATACTCCTTTATCCGCCAGAGCGATCTATCGGGGAAATTGCGGGGAATGTATGAACTGTTGAAGATTACTCTATGGGGATAATCTCATGGGAGTTGTGGGGATTCGTGGGCGGCTTGGACGTTGTCCCAACTCCCAGAGTCTTGAGTAAATGTTGATCTGGGTGATAAGTCTTCTACTGATAGATAGGTGATGAGATGACGGGACATAGTCGTACAGTTTAATCCCTAACTTTTTCCTGGACTGTCCTTTCAGATTTTCAGTCCATCGGGATACCCTTTTTTGCCCAAGCCGCCTTTTCAGGCTTTCGACTTGCCAGGTGTATAGTTTTATTTATATATCCATAATTTTTGCCGGAAATGTTTTGGTTCGACGGGATGCCCTTATTTTTTCCTAGGTTAGTCAACCAAGCAGATCTTTTTTTCATGCATAGTATTTTCCGACTATGTTCGCATTCACAGGGTGCGGAGAATTGTCATTGTCTATAGTAGTAAGTGTTGCAACACTGCCAGAAAATGTTTGCTTGATCTTACGTGGCCCTTTGCTGGAACTCATGTTCAATTCCCCAAGTTATTCAGATGGAGGTCTGCCCCGGGCTATTCGACACTTTTGAGAGATTCCTTCAGTCTTGACTCGACTTCCCCAGATCAGTTAGACACCATGTCATACCCTTTGATTATGAAAGGCCTGTTACTGGAAATGTCTTTCCATCTGAGGTGATTTTGTTCATTGAGAGGATTTCTATTCATTGAATATCCTTCGAACGAATTTCTCTGTTGTCAAAAAATTAGTCTTATGCAAACAATGGCATTTAAAAATGCAAAGCTTATGTTTGTCTTGAAGTTTTGGAAATGCATTTTTAGTAAACAAACAGAATTTTGTAAGAATATGAATTTAACTCAGGATTTATAGTAAGCCTTACAGGATTCATGATACCTTTTATAACAGTACGCTTTTGAACTAACCCATGCTTCAGCTAGGACTTTTAAGGGTTGTGACGTGGTATAGTTCACGGTTTAAGAAACAAAGGATAAAGGCTCAAAAGTTATTTATACCCAACCAGTTCTTTGTGACGTTCTTCTAGCCCTATACTCAGTTAATTGTGTGTAATTGAGTCTGGAATGATATTTTGGTGATAGTTCGGATACTGGAAGTTTATTTGAGAAGGCAGCCATTTTTTTGACATTTTTTCTGTTGTCGAGGATTTGTAATAACCTATTTTTTTTGATTTTATTACTCCTACCTTTTTCCTGAACTATTTCTTTTTTTATTACAGTCAGCGGGATGCCCCAGTTTTTTTCTTAAGTTACCTTCATAGGTTTTGACTTAACGGGCTTTTCTTTTGAGAGTTAATGATTGCCTGCTTTACATGGAACCATCACCGTCTTTTGATTTGGGAGGACGTTTTTGATACTATGAAGTGAAAGCTTGTGACTGAATATGCTTTTGAATTAACTGAGAAACTACCCTTCCCCCGATTATGATTAAAGGTTTCAATTTATGCGAAAAAGAAAACCCATGCTTCTTAGGCTCAAAGGGGTTGACTAGGGATTATCTTCCTTATAACTCCACTGTTTAGGATTTGGAACAACGCATGTACATCGTCAGCAAGGTCTATTCAAAAGCATATTGTATGAGATTGTGGTATCGTTTTCTTCATCCTCCCTCTAAAGGCTTATAGCTTTTAACGAGAGTTGAGTATCATAAAAAATAAGCATAGTTTAATTTTTATTGAAAACGAATGGATTAGTTCAAGACAAACATATGCAATGCATTAATGGAAACAAAGTTTGACATAAAGATAAGTGTTCGAATCAAAATAAATTACAACATAAATTCAAATGAAATAGACATTCTCTAACTTAGCCATAATTTGGCATGGGAGCAGTGATCACATTAGGAGTCTTAGGAGGGTCAAATTTTAATCTCCTTAGCATCAATCATATCTTAAATCTTGTTCTTCAATGTCCAACATTCATTCGTATCATGGCCAGGGCTATTGGAATGGTATGCACACCTTGCATTGGGATGATAGCTAGGAGCTGAAGTATTGGGACTCCGAAGAGGATCCTTCAACATAATCAACTTCATCTTTAACATGTGTTGTAATGCTTGGTCCAAGGACATGTTGATTTTGGTAAATTGTCTTTTGGGAGCATCTTGCTTATGTTGATTGCCATGTCGTTGTTGTTGTACTTGTACCAGATTAGAGACCAGTACTTCCCCTATTGATTGGTGGTAGTTTCTCTTATTACAACCCTTCTGGCCATACACAACATTTCCTTCTTCCTTACTACCAAATGGCTTCTTCTCAGCATTAGAATATGTAGCCATTGGAATCTTACCACTTTTGATACCACTTTCAATTTTTTCTCCAGTCAGAATCATCTCGGTAAAACAAGACGACGAGCTTCCATTCAACAAATTAAATAATGGGCCTGTCAAAGTACCCATGAACATGTCCACTATTTCTCGGCCAGTCAAAGGATGTTGCACTATTCCATCTACATCTCTCCATTTCTGGGCATATTCTTTGAAACCTTCATTTGAGCTTATGGACATGTTTTGCAACTATACACGAGTCGGCGCCAGGTCAGAATTATATTAGTACTGCTTGTAGAAAGCAGCAGCCAAGTTCTCCCAAGTATGAATGTTGGTTCCTTCCAGTTGGTAGAACCATTCAAGTTGAGTGCCATACAAACTCTCTTGAAAGAAATAGACCCACAAATTCCGGTCGGTCGTATGAGATTGGGTCTTTCGAACATATGACCTCAGATTAAGTTTGGGGCAAGAGACCCCATCATATTTAGCAAAAGCGGGGACCTTGAATTTGTGAGGGATAACCACCCATAGAACCAGCCCTAGTTCACCGAAATCTAATCTTGGTATCTTCTGGACATCCATAGCCTTGAGCATATCTTCCAACTGTCGGTACTTGTCATCGGCAAGAGGGTATTGTTCGTCATAGTAGTCTTTATCCTGATTTTTTCTACTTTAGGCCTAGCATTTCTGACATCCTCTTCTTGGTCATCATCTTCTTCTAAGGAAACATTGTCCATCTAAACTGGTTGAGCAGGACCCTTAAACCTTCTCCCCAAATTGAGGATAGAAACTAGCTTCTTAGTTTTATTCTTTTTCTTAGCAATGAGTGCCATAATCTCTTGGTTCCCTTTGGCCAAACTCAGAAGAGTCTCTTGGAATTGTGCATGTTGAACCTAGAGATCCTTCACAGTTTGTTCGAGGGCCATTTTTATCGCGGGGTAAACACAAGAAAATGTTAGAGACTGAATTTGACTGCAGCTTTGATTGAAGAACTTCTTATCTTTGAACATCCTTCTACGAGAATCAAGCTTACTGTTGTACCCCAAAATTTGCCCTCTCATATTATCAAGATTTTCCTCACAAGACCTCTTGGACTCAAGACAGGATTAGGGTTTGCTCAACTCAAGACCTCACCTTGCACTGATGACCTGAAATTAGGGTTTGAGTTTGCACAATGATTTTTGGACCATCAATGCTTCATGTAACTTTCATACACCATCTTAGACCCTTAAGATTGCTCATGACAAGTTTCAAACCTTGAATCACATTTTTGACCAGTCAATTGGACAGTTGACCTAAAAATCAGTTGTATTGGGAAAAAGTCAACTATGACCAATTTACAGTCAAACTTCATAATTTTTTATCCCCGTCAACATTCTAGGCTCCTATGTACCATTTTATCAAGTTTGGACCACAACTCTTCAAGAAATTTGATCAGATCATCAAAAGGGCAAAATGGTCAAAATTAGGATTTTGACTGAGAAAGGGTAATTTCTGATTTTTGACCTAGCCAATGACCAATTGGGTTCAAGCATGATTTCAAGGACTCAATAGCATCATCTTGACCTAATCACATAGTTAAAAAGATCTCAAATGCATAGGATTGACAAATGAATTTTGCAGTCAACTGATCAAAAGTCAACTGTACACTGAAAAGTCAAACTTTGACTTTTTGGTCAAAATCAAGTGCCAAGGGTCATAATTAATCAAGATATGTCAAAATATGAAACTTGTTGACCAAGAAACCTAATTTTGAAAATTAGGGTTTTAATTTGAAAATTTTCATAACTTAGAATTTTTCTAAGTTATGGAAATTTCTTATTTTTTCCCAACTTTCCACAACTTTTTAACCATGATGCAATTGGATTCAAAGAAAACTTCCAACATGAAAGTTGTAGTACTCCATGAAATCTACAGCTTTTACTCACAAAGTTTTCCCAAAAGATGCTTGGATCTCAAGTTATGATTTTGTGAATAGGGGTCCATAAACTTTTTAACTTAGTGAAATTTTGCCCTAGTTTAGGCAGATTTTTTACCTAACTTCATGGAAATGTTTCACCTAGTTCCAAGAGGTATCTCAAAATTCATTTCAATGATGTATTGTAGAGCATGTTATAAGCTTTCCAAAATGTCTAAGAACTCTCCAAGATAATTTATGGTTAGGGAGAATCGAAGAAATGAAAATGGCAATTTATCACTTTTGTGCAAGGCATTTTCACAATGGTTCAAGTTGTGAATCAGTTTCAAACATGCTTGTACTTAGTTTTACAGGTCCTAATCCCTTCTACACTCCATAATTAAATGCAAACACATTGAATAATGGCCTTGTTCTGACTTTTGAAGCATTGCACATTGAATTAATCCAAAAATGGCATAAAGTTCACATTGCTACTTTGATAAAGCTTGCTTTTTCCAACTTTGCAAATCTTTAGCCATGGACATAATATTTTGCTGCAAACAATATCCACAAATATTAGGCAACTTGTACCAACTATGTGCAGCTAGCAAGCAAGCCTGTACAGGCTTTGGCATTGTCACTTCCAACTTTTCTTCAAAAGCAAGAAACTTGCAAAAGTCAAGGGATCTCATCCATCTGATAAAGGCAAGGCTTTGTATCATTTCAAACAACCTCAGAACATTGTAACAAGCAAGAAACACAAATTCACAACCTCCAAAACACCCTCAAACACAAAAAACACCATTTTCTGCCCAAACAGGGCAGTCTCTGCAAATCACTTGCCAACTTGAAACTTGTTCGTGCGTTTTGCCTTTCAACCCTTAAAACATATTCCCTACATCACATCCAACCTATCCAGGCCCCTGTCTTGCAACTGTAAGCTCAGTTTCACACTTCACCATTTTCATTTTGCAAGGTTGCAGGTTGACTCGTGCAAGGAGTTTTAGCCATCTACAAGACCAACTAAGCATTGGAAAAGGTAGAGGGGACTTCAAGGAAGCTCACAAGAACTTCAGGCCTCACTCAAAGTTCCCACATTTCCATATCCAAACTCAACTGAACAAGGTATTTGTCAATTTTCTATCTCTCTCTATTTAGGCATCCTTAAGCTTAGGTTTGTGAAGCAAAAATGTAGTCCTTAACATGCTTGAGCTGTAAATATGCATAGTTTCCATTTATATTAACTAAGCTAAGAGTATTTGGTTGTTGAACATGCTGAAAAAACTAGGTCAGAAATTAGGGCCATTAAAATTATCCTTGGTCTTTTAGAGTTAGGTCATGTTCTTTATATCATTGGAATCGTGAGTTCATGAGCTACATGTTTCATGTTGTAAGTTTTTGATTTTATGTAAAGAATAGCAAGAACAGGATTTGAAGGCAAGCGCGCACGAAGTTGCTGTCTGGAGGTCAGGGACGAAGCTGTCCTGGGCTAGAGCCTTGGGCCTGCTACTTTTTGCACCCTCCATTTTGCTTTTGCACCCCCCCCCCCCCGATTCATATTTTGTTGTTTTTCATATTTTCTTGTTATTTTTATATTTTTGACTTTATTATTTTTTTTCTGAACATTAAAAAATTCGAAAAATATTTTCTTAATTTTTTGCATTTTATTTTATTATTTTTATGACATAAAAATAGTTTATTAGGTTTAATAGAATTTATTTTCTTAAATAAACTTGTAAATAATAATAAAATGCTTAATATTTTATTTTACATTTTATACACATAAAATATTTTTTTTTTCACATATTTTAATTTTTAATATTTATACATAATATTATTATTATTTTTCTTAAACAAAAATGGACAAGAATACTAGAAAACATATATTTTTCTTTTAATCAAAAATTAGGGTTTCCCCTTTTAAAAATAATAACATTGTTTTTTATTATTTTTTGGACTTTGATAATATTATTTTCTCATACATAAAACAATTCCAAAACATTTTCTTGCATATTTACATTTTATTGCATATTTAAATAATTGTTTATTTATTTATTGTACAATAAATTCAATTGGGTAGTAATAGTGAATTAGGGTTTTATTTTGTGCAAATATCCCCATTCAAAACTTGTATCCCCCCTCCCATAATATTGTTGTAATAGTTTAGATTTACTTTACGCAATTTATCGCATTATATCCATGTTTAGTAAATTAGGGTTTGTATGATAAGACAAAATCAAATAAATAGCATGACCTAAATACAAGACAAAAATGCATGAAAATGACAACACATTGCACACAAGCACCCCTAGGGTTTCACCCACTTGGTAGCCTTATAAAATGGCCATGGTATGTATGCTAGGTATCTTGGCAAAACAAAACAAAACAAAAGATCATAGTCCCTCGATGACGCTAGACAAGGTTGCCTAAAAATAAATGATCTTAGTCCCTAAAACTTGCTAAGATACTTGGCACCATTGCTATCATGGTCATACGATGACCCACACCCGTCCCGTTTATCATCCAAAGATAGGGTTGTCTACTAAAACCATAGTAGGTCAACAATGTCAAAGGAATAAAAATGTACAAGAAAGACTTTTGAGTAGGGTAGATAACTCCTAGTTACTTGATTCTTTCAAACAATCCTTGCTATTTTCAAACAAACACACACAATTTCAAAACAATTTCCAAACAACTTTAAAACATTGAAACATTTTTCAAAAGACAAACATTTTTGTATACATTCTTACAAACAAGAATCATTATAAAGATTTCCTAAACAAAGGCCTCTTTTCAAAATACTTTCAAAACCACACAAAGTACCATTTCAAACAATTGAAAAAGCAAAGCAAGTGATCTAAAACAAGAAACTAAGAGCCCATGGAAAACCATGGATGAAAAGGGTTCTAGCACCTTCCCTTTTCATAATCTACCCCCCGAACCCAAAAACAAACTCAAAGGTCTTTCCTGTGCTTTTTTACCTTTCCTTTTGGATAAAAGAAAAGTCGGTGGCGACTTTTGTTAAACCGCAACATTTGCAAACACAAACGCAAAACCCTCAAGTTAGTTCTCCCACCGTATCACAGAACTGGCGACTCTGCTGGGGAGTATTTATAAAAGTGGGGTTACCTTAGGGTTTTATATCACCTTTACATGCTTATCTTGCTTGACTTGTATGCTTTACACTTTGGTTCAATTATTTGGGTTTTAAATCCTCTACCCGGATTTGGGAAACATTCATAGGTAAATAGCAATACGTTGTGGAAACTGTGCAGGGTATACCGACATGGTCTAAGAAATAGATATATTAGTGCGACATATTTGTGGGTACCGGTAGCCTTTGAGTCAATCAAAGAGAATACGGGGCCACTGAGTGATGTCATGAAGCACTAATGGACTTTTAGAACCTTTACTTGACCAACTTAGCCTTTTAGGATGTAGTGAGATGACCGTCTTTGGTGCAGTCCGAAGTAGGTAGATACTCGATACTACACTCATTGAGGGTTGGTTCCTTGGAATATTTCGGTCGCCAGTAAAGAGGCTGAATTGAAACAATGAACAAGGAAACAATCCAGTGATATTGGGCTCCTTAGAACCCGATTACTATTTCTAGGACAGGTTGAGCCAACTAAACTTCAAGAGGGTACTTACCTTTGAAACCCTATGCAAGCCTAAACTAGGAACTTGTGTGATTTGCTTGTACATATATACTTGTGCATAACATCATGGACATCATGAAGCATCATATGCGTCCACTAACCATTTCAAGGATTTTGGATCTTCATCTTTGTTCCTGTTTTGTAGGTTATGGATTCACTTCGCATGAAAACTATCCAAGTCAACCTTGTAAGAATTCCTCCACAACTAAAGGAGATAGCTTCAAGGATTCCTGAGAATTCTCCATTCACCGAGAGGCATGGTCGTCTACTCAACTTGGTCACCACCAACACTGAGGAGGATATGTTGAAAGTTTTCTTCTAGTTCTTTGACCCTTTGCATCATTGCTTTACATTTCCTGACTACCAAATTGTGCCCACTTTGGAGGAATTTTCTCAACTCTTAAGGATTCCTATTCTCAATCAACTACCCTTCAACGTTACGGAAAGAGATCCAAAGCCAGAAGATATTGCTCAAGCCTTACACTTGCACTTATCTGATGTCACAACACATTGGGAAACTAGAAGTGGTGTCAAAGGTTTCTTGTCAAAGTTTCTGTTTGAGAAGGCCCAAAGCTGCTGGAATTCTTTGGACTTACAAGCTTTTGAGGAGATTGTAGCGCTTCTCATCTATGGGATGGTCTTGTTCCCCAATCCTGACCAACTCATAGACGTGAGTGCTGTCAAAATCTTCATGGCTCGCAACCCGGTGCCTATATTGCTTAGGGATATCCTCCACTCTTTTCACACTCATACAATGAGGAAAAAAGGTGTTCTCATGTGTTGCACTCCTCTACTGGAAATATGGTTTATTTCTCATCTTCCCCAATCAGTTTTGAAGAATGAGCAAGGTTTGAGGTGGTCACAACGGTTGATGAACCTTACACATTCAGATATCCATTGGTGTTCTCGATCAAAAGAGAATGTTATCATCATCGACCGTTGTGGGGAATTCCCTAATGTCCCTCTACTTGGCATTAGGGAGGCATCACCTATAACCCTTGCTTGGCTCTGAGAGAGTTTGGTTATGCCCGAAGGGATGTCCCACATGACACGCTGTTTCAAGGATTGGTTTTCGACTTCGACGACGACAACCAAGGACTTCGACAAAGGTTCATCCGAGCTTAGAGGATGCTAAACAAGGTAGACAGTAAGACCTTGGGACACAAGAATTCCATCCCTCTTGAGCCTTACCTCAAGTGGGTACGAACCCGCGCCCAAAGTCTTATGATGCCCTACCCCTCCATTCTTCCTGTGATTATAGAGCCTGTTATGGAAGGAGAGGTTCCATACACCCTCCTACATCCTGACATGCCAACATCACTCGAAGATTTACAAAGGAGTTGGATACAACTCAAGGGAGAACGTGACACTTTCGAAGCCCAATTCTACGCAAGCGAGAAGAAGGTTTTGGAACTCACTCGTCAACTTCACGAAGAGCAGACTCTCAACACCTACATTGCACCAAAGAGGATGCGCAACGTCTTTTTACCTTAGAATTTTGTATTATTTTTCCCATGGGGCATTGATGTACTAACAAATTCTATCTTATTAATATGACGTGTGTTCCTTTTTTGTTTAAAAAAAATTTGAATTTCTAAATCCTTGAATGCATTACATGAATACATATCATTCATCATATGCATAAACAGGTCTTCACACCAAGTTTCCTCATCTCTCAGCTGTTTATTTCAGCAAGATGGATATTGAACAAATGGTCAAAGATTTGCAAGCCCAGAATTCACAATTTCAACAGCTACTTCTGACCTTGGCCAAGGGGCAGGAGGAGCTCAAGACTCTACTAGAGAAGGAAAAAGAGAAAAAGAAGAAGAAGAGAGCTAGTGTGGCTATCTCGGGCAGAAGGTTTGAAGGACAAGCCAGACAGACTTTGGATTTCCCATCAACATCTGAAGAGGGGGAAGGGAAAGGTAAGGGAACTGCAGTACCCTCTAAGTCTGAAGCAGAAGAAGAAGAGGATGAGGACTATTCTGAACAGCAGTATCCTCTGGCCGATGACAAATACAAGAACCTGGAAGAGCGTCTAGCTACCATGGAGATACAGAGAGTTCCAGGGCTGGATTTTGAGGAGCTAGGGTTGGTTTCTGGAATTGCAATCCCTCCTAAATTTAAAGTGCCACTGTTTGCTAAGTACGATGGGGTGTCTTGTCCCAAGATGCACCTACGATCTTATGTCACGAAAATTCAACCACATTCTTCTGACAAGGACCTGTGGGTCCACTTTTTCCAGGACAGTCTTTCGGGAACGCAGCTGGATTGGTTTTACCAGTTGGAGAGGTCTGATGTCCATAATTGGGAGGATTTGGCAGTCGCATTCTATAAACAGTATCAATACAACGCCGACTTGGCGCCAACCCGTACTCAGCTACAAAGTATGGCTATGGCTACCAACGAGGGCTTCAAAGACTACGCCTAAAAATGGAGGGATTTAGCCGGAAGGGTGCAACCACCTTTATCTGAAAGATAGCTAGTTGATATGTTCTTGGGGACTCTATCAAGTCCTTTATTCAAGCACCTAATTGGAAGCTCCTCTACAGGTTTCACGGAGTTGATTCTAACTGGCGAAAGGGTGGAAGCAGGTATTAGAAGCAGGAAAATTCAGAAGGAGGCATCTACCTCTGCCGCTGCAAAAAAGCCCTTCACGGGAAAGAAAGAAGTGTCTGTTGTCTATGCCCAGAGGAATCAGGGAAGAATTAAAAGACGACCAACTGTGGGGGCCGTTATGATTTAGAAGTCTGCCTCAGACCAACTGAGAAACAATTAGCCGAGGAATGATCAGCTGAGGAATAACCAGCAAAGGGTGGAAAGGCCTGTAAGGCAATTCACCAAGATAAACATGACTCATGCTCAAGTCTTACCACATCTCTTGAAGTTGAACCTGGCCATGCTGAAAGAGGCCCCTAAAAACCCTAACACTACTTCTCCACATTACCATCCCAACGCCAGATGTGCTTATCATTCAGAAAGTCCAGGGCACGACACCAACAACTGTTGGGCCCTGAAGAACAAGATACAAGATTTGATTGACGCAAAGGAATTTGAATTCGAAGCTCTTGAAAAGCCAAATGTTATCTCCGCTCCAATGCCTAATCATGGCCACAATGTCAATGCTATTGAGGAGGACAGTGAGAAAGAGGGCAGCTTGGAAGACTGGATTTTCCCTACTGTTGAAGGAGGACTGTGCAACTGGGAAGCAAAAGACTTTGTTCCGATTACTTTCATAAATCAGTAATTTATCTTTTCCATTTCTGTTGGACTGTAATAATTCACAAACAATTCGTACTTTTTCAACCATGTGTCTTACCCGAGGCACATAGGTCCATTTGTAAGGGTCTTTATCTTCATTTCATATGTCATTTTAATGAATCATGGACGCTTTTCATATTTAAACCTTTTGTGCTCATTGTCTTTCTTTTACATTTTGTTGTTTTAAGATGGCTATGCCGTTACACACACCCACACTCACAAATGCAGGTACCCTTCCATTCCGGAACTCATGGGTAACGATACTGCTATAGCCTTCAGTGACTCTGAAGATCTGATCAACCAAGCCGAATACGAAGGTGAGGAAGACTGTGAGGTGCCAGGGGAATTGGCCAGACTTCTACAGCAAGAGGAAAGAGCAATCCAGCCTCATGAAGAACAGTTGAATATGATCAACTTGGGAACTGAGGATGATAAAAAGGAAATCAAGATAGGTGCCAATCTAGAGCAGAGTGTCAAGGAGCACCTAATTCAGCTACTGCATGATTATGTTGAGATCTTCGCCTGGTCATACGAAGACATGTCGGGACTTGATATAGACATTGTGGTACACCGTCTCCCTACAAGAGAAGAATGTCCATCAGTGAGACAAAAGGTCCGCCGCATGAGACCTGACATGTTAGAGAAGATCAAAGCAGAAGTTATGAAATAGTTCAACGCTGGATTTCTAGCTGTTACTTCCTATCCACAATGGGTTGCTAACATTGTGCTCGTGCCTAAGAAGGACGGAAAAGTGAGAATGTGCGTGGATTATAGAGATTTAAACAGGGCCAGCCCTAAAGATGACTTTCCACTTCCGCACATTGACATCCTGGTTGACAACACAGCTCAGCACAAAGTATTTTCTTTCATGGACGGATTCTCAGGCTATAACCAGATCAAAATGGCACCTGAGAACATGGAGAAAACTACTTTTGTTACACATTGGGGTACGTTCTGCTACAAAGTGATGCCATTCGGACTGAAGAATGTCGGGGCAACCTATCAATGCGCCATGGTAGCTTTGTTTCATGATATGATACATCATGAGATAGAGGTCTACGTAGATGACATGATAGCCCGATCACAAACTGAAGAAGAAAACCTTGATCACTTGCAAAAGCTGTTTGTCAGGTTGAGGGAGTACAAGCTCAGATTAAACCCAAACAAGTGTACATTTGGAGTCCGGTCTGGTAAACTCTTGGATTTCATTGTCAGTAACAAAGGCATCGAGGTTGATCCTACCAAAGTCAAAGCTATACAAGAAATGCCTGCTCCTCACACTGAGAAGGAGGTCAGAGGTTTCTTGGGACGCCTAAACTACATTGCTAGGTTCATTTCTCACCTAACATCTACCTGTGAACCAATCTTCAAGCTGTTGAAGAAATATCAGGTAGTTAAATGGAATGATGACTATCAAATTGCTTTCGATAAAATCAAGGAGTATTTGCTAGAACCTCCTATCTTGATGCCACCCGTCGAAGGAAGGCCGCTAATCATGTATCTGACCGTCCTAGAGAATTCAATAGGATGCGTACTGGGCCAACATGACGAGTCTGGCCGAAAAGAGCATGCCATTTATTACCTTAGCAAAAAGTTTACCGACTGTGAGACCCGATACTCACTGCTCGAGAAAACTTGTTGCGCTTTGGTATGGGCTGCTCGCCGGCTAAGGCAGTATATGTTGACTCATACCACTTTGCTGATATCTAAGATGGATCCGATCAAGTACATCTTTGAGAATCCTGCTCTATCTGGAAGAATAGCTAGGTGGAAGATGATCCTAACGGAATACGATATACAGTACACAACCCAAAAATCTATAAAGGGGAGTGTGCTAGCTGACCATCTGGCTCATCAAGCTGTCGAAGATTACGAATCCATGAGGTTCGACTTCCCTGACGAAGACATCATGACATTGGACAACTTTGAAGGTTTCAAACCATATGACGGACCTGAACAAGGATCCCGATGGACCCTGTACTTTGATGGGGCCTCCAATGCACTTGGCAACGGTATCGGCGCGGTACTCATCTCCCCAGAGGGTTGCCACACTCCTTTCACCTCCAGACTTTGCTTCAGTTGTACAAACAACATGGCAGAGTATGAAGCTTGCATCTTTGGACTCAAGGCTGCCATAGACTTGGGAATCAAATCCTTAGATGTGTTTGGGGACTCAGCTTTGGTCATCATTCAGATCAAAGGAGAGTGGGATACTAAGCATCCAAACCTCATCCCTTTCAAAGAACATGTCTTGACATTGTTACCACATTTCGAGCAGATTACCTTCGAGCACTTCCCGCGAGAAGAAAATCAGCTAGCAGATGCTCTAGCTACAATGTCACCCATGTTTAAACTTAACTGGGATAATGAGGCTCCCCAAATCACCATTGAACGGATGGACGAATCGGCACATTGTCACGAGATTAATACCGAAGAAGTAGTGAACTAGCCGTGGTTCCATGAAGTCAAAAGGTATCTCGAGGCTCAGGAATACCCTGAAGGAGCTTCAGTCAACGACAAAAAGTTCTTAAGGAGGTTCTCGGCAAAGTTCTTCTTGAGTAATGGCATCCTATACAAGCGCAATCATGATTCTATTCTGCTCCGTTATGTGGACAAAGCTGAAGCTGAAAATATCATGGCTGAATTGCATGAAGGTACCTTCGGCACTCACTCTAGCGGGCATACGATGGCTAAGAAGATTCTAAGGGCAGGTTATTACTGGTCTACCATGGAAGCTGACTTCTATCAACACTCCCACACTTGTCATAAATGTCAAATCTATGCAGACAAGGTGCACGTGCCTCCTGTTCCTCTAAATGTCTTAACAGCTCCTTGGCCATTCGCTATGTGGGGAATCGACATGATCGGAGAGATCAAGCCTACAACATCCAATGGACACCGTTTCATTCTGGTGGCCATTGACTACTTCACCAAGTAGGTCGAAGCAGCTTCCTTTACATCTGTCACTAAGAATGTTGTTGCCCGCTTCATCAAGCAGAACCTTATTTGCCGGTATGGTATCCCCGAAAGGATCATTACTGACAACGGTACAAACCTTAACAATACTATGATCACCGCTTTGTGCGAGCAGTTCAAAATTCAACATCACAATTCATCTCCCTACCGGCCGAAGATGAATGGTGCAGTTGAAGCTGCGAACAAAACTATCAAGAAGATCATACAAAAGATGATAGTCACCTACAAGGACTGGCATGAGATGTTATTGTTTGCTCTTCACGGGTACCGTACCACAGCACGTACATCAACTGGGGCAATACCTTATTCCTTGGTATATGGCATGGAGGTTGTTTTACCTATCGAGGTTCAGATTCCCTCCTTGAGAATAATGAAAGATGTTGGTTTGAGTGAAGACGATTGGATTCAAACCCGACTTGATCAATTGAACTTAATTGATGAAAAGCGACTTAATGCTGTTTGCCACGGTCAGACATATCAAAAAAGGATGATCAAAGCTTTCAACAAGAAAGTCAGACGCCAGACATATCAAGTCAGGGATCTGGTAATCAAGCGCATCATCTTGCCGCAAAGTGATCCCAGGGGCAAATGGACTCCTACCTACGAAGGACCGTTTGTAATCAAGAACATCTTTTCTGTTGGGGCAATGATTTTAACCACCATGGACGGCGACGACCTGTCGCACCCTGCGAACGCAGTCATAGTCAAAAGATACTACGCATAAATGACCCGCTAGGTTGACACACCTAGGCAAAAAAAGGGGCATCCCGGTGAATCAAAAACTAGAAAGGGCGGTTCAGGAAAAAATTAGGGATAAAAAAAAAATTGTACACCCGGCAAGTTGAAAACCCGAAAGGGCGACTTGGGCAGAAAAGGGTTTCCCGGTGGACTGAAAACCCGAAAGGGTAGTCCAGGAAAAAGTTAGGGAATTAAAGCGTATGACTATGTCTCGTCGGATCACTTTAAGGACAATCTCTTCACAAACAAATTATGAGCTTCTAATCAATCCAATCATCTTCGGACGAAGCAACGGATGGACAAGATATTCGGAGATACGAAGGCTATAGCAGAATGGAAACCCCATGGGATTTTTACACACATAGCCATCTTTCTTTGTATAAAATTTTCTTACTTTTATGACACAATCCTCTTACTAGGATGCCTGTCTCCTTTGTACAAAACACTTACTCAATGTTAATACAAAGATGTCTCTTTCAAAGTGCAAAAACTATTTGTCTTTTTCTTTTACACTTGTGTTTTTATATGCAAAAAACATCCAATGATTCATTGATGAACTTATGCATTTGAACATAATTACTATTTACAAATAAACAGGATGGAAAAGAACAATTACTGACAGACTAAAAGGATAGGAAAACGTATTTAGGCTATTCGAGGAGCAATCCCTACAGTACATCATCTAGATCCTCAGCGGAGCTAAAACCTTGAAATACACATCCCTAGCGGAGTTATAATTTTAAACCCTTAATTCCCATCAGAGTTAAATTTTCAAACTCCCAATCCACAACGGAGCCAAAAGCTTTGAGTTACAGATTCCCAGCGGATATGAAACCTTCTTCCCTAGTCAAGTCAAGATTTCCAACTACCAATCCCTAACAGAAACCATCCAATTTCCCCAGCAAGTTATCTTGAAGCCTGGAAATCAACCAGATAACAGTTAACTTTTGTCTCTCCCCAACCTGGGATTTTCCCCAGTAAGAGTGGCAGACGACTGAAAACTCCTGAACTTACTCTCCAGCAGTAAGCCTTCTTCCCCACAGAGTTTTTACTCCCCAACAGATTGAAGATTCTCATTCTTGATTCCCCAGTGAAGTTGCCAGAGTCTTCATTACTCCCCAGTGTGAAGTCACCAAAGTTTTCATTGCTCCTCAATAGAATGAAGATTCTCATTCTTAGTTCCCCGTAGAAGTTATCAGGGTTTCCCCTATTCCCTAGCCGAATAAGGATTCCCTTTGTGGAACTCCCAGTAGAAGTCATCAAAGTTCTCTGGATTCTCCAAGCAGATTTCTCAAGCAGTTTGGCATTACTCTCACCACAGATTTTGTCAACTTCAAGACGTGAAGGATCCTTTCATCCCCACAGAAGTTGTCAATCCCCAACAGTCACCAAGGATTTCTCATCCTCAGCAATCAAAGATTTTCAATCTCTAGCAGCGGTCAAGGATTTATTTTCCCCAGCAACAGTCAAGGATTTTATTATCCCCAACTATCAAGGATTTATTTTCCTCAGCAAGACAACAAATCAACTTACATGCGCATACATTACATTCATGTATCATAAACATCGATAAAACACATTTATTGCATCATACAATACATGCAACATAGCTCTGTGTTTTAGCTAACATTTTACCCTTTTCATGATAAGATTAACAAGCTACCGTTAACAGTATACAATCATGATACAGTATAGATACACTCCAGACACGGAAGTCATTCTATTGCTCATTCAGATTCAGATTTCAGAGACAGTACAGATACGCTCCAGACACGGATGATGTTCTAGTACTTATTCAGATTTCAACTATCAGATACAGATTAGATACGCTCCAGACACAGAAGCCATTATATTTCTCATTCAGATCCAACTATCAATTTCAAGTTCAGATGCACTCCAAACACGAATGATATTCTAGTACTTATTCAGATTTCAACTATCAGATATAGATTAGATATGCTCCAGACACGGAAGCCATTCTATTTCTCATTCAGATCCAACTATCAATTTCAAGTTCAGATGCACTCCAGACACGGAAGCCATTCCGTCACTTATTCAGATTCTAGTTCAGATATGCTCCAGACACGGTTGCCATTCTGTCCCTTATTCTGATTCTCCCCAGCTCAGAGACGCTCCAGACACAGATGTTATTCTAGTGCTTATTCATATTCAACATTCAGATACCGCTAGGAGACGCTCCAGACACGGATGCTATTCCATTGCTCATTCAGATTCAGTCCCCAGATACAGTACAGATACGTTCCAGGTGCGGACACCATTCTGATACTCATTCTTTTCACTTACAACTTACAACTCAGCAAACATTCTTGGATGCCATCTTTAAGCCCATCTCCAACAAGATTTTATCTCCAAATGGCATCTTTAAGCCCATTCCCTCAACTACATTGTGACGAGTGCAAATTTACGGGCACTCTAGTGTCCAATCATCTTTTATCTTCGAGTCACGAACGACAAACTCGCCAATCTAACTCTTCAGGTTCAAGAAGATTGCACAGGGGCAGCTGTTGTACCCCAAAATTTTCCCCCTTATATTATCAAGATTTTCCTCACAAGACCTCTTGGACTCTAGACAGGATTAGGGTTTGCTCAGCTCAAGACCTCACCTTGCACTGATAACCTGAAATTAGGATTTGAGTTTGCACAAGGATTTTTGGACCATCAATGCTTCATGTAACTTTCATACACCAGCTTGGACGCTTAAGATTTCTCATGACAAGTTTCAAACCTTGAATCACATTTTTGACCAATCAATTGGATAGTTGACCTAAAAATCAACTATATTGGGGAAAAAGTAACCTATGGCCAATTTATAGTCAAACTTCATAATTTTTTATCCCCATCAACATTCTAGGCCCCTATGTACCATTTGATCAAGTTTGAACCACAACTCCTCAAGAAATTTGATCAGATCATCAAAAGGGCAAAATGGTCAAAATTAGGGTTTTGACTGAGAAAGGGTAATTTCTGATTTTTAACCTAGCCAATGACCAATTGGGTTCAATCATGATTTCAAGGACTCAATAGCATCACCTTGACCTAATCACATAGTTCAAAAGATCTCAAATGCATATGATTGACAAATGAATTTTGCAGTCAACTAATCAAAAGTCAACTGTACACTGAAAAGTCAAACTTTGACTTTTTGGTCAAAATTAAGTGCCAAGGGTCATAATTCATCAAGATGTGTCAAAATATGAAACTTGTTGACCAAGAAACCTAATTTTTAAAATTAAGGTTTTAATTTGAAATTTTTCATAACTTAGAATTTTTCTAAGTTATGGAAATTTCTTATTTTTTCCCAACTTTTTCACTATGATGCAATTGGATTCAAAGAAAACTTCCAACATGAAAGTTGTAGTCCTCAATGAAATCTACAACTTCAATTCACAAAGTTTTCCCAAAAGATTCTTGGATATCAAGTTATGATTTTGTGAATAGGGGTCCAAAAACTTTTTAACTTAGTGAAATTTTCCCCTAGTTTAGGCAGATTTTTGACCTAACTTCATGGCAATTTTTCACCTAGTTCCAAGAGGTATCTCAAAATTCCTTTCAAATATGCATTGTAGAGCATGTTACAAGCTTTCCAAAATGTCAAAGAACTCTTCAAGATCATTTATGGTTAGGGAGAATCGAAGAAATGAAAATGGAAATTTATCACTTTTGTGCAAGGCATTTTCACAATGGTTCAAGTTGCAAATCAGTTTCAAACATGCTTGTACTTGGTTTTACAGGTCCTAATCCCTTATACACTCCATAATTAAATACAAACACATTGGATAATGGCCTTGTCCTGACTTTTGAAGCATTTCACATTGAATTAATCCAAAAATGCCATAAAGTTCACATTGTTACTTTGATAAAGCTTGCTTTTTCCAACTTTGCAAATCTTTAGCCATGGACCTAATCTTTTGCTGCAAACAATATCCACAAAGATCAGGCAACTTGTACCAACTATGTGCAGCTAGCAAGCAAGCATGTACAGGCTTTGGCATTGTCACTTCCAACTTTTCTTCAAAAGCAAGAAACTTGCAAAAGTCAAGGGATCTCATCCATATGATAAAGACAAGGCTTTGTATCATTTCAAACAACCTCAGAACATTGTAACAAGCAAGAAACACGAATTCACAACCTCTAAAACACCCTCAAACACAAAAAACACCATTTTCTGCCCAAACAGGGCAGTCTCTATAAATCACTTGCCAACTTGAAACTTGCTCGTGCATTTTGCCTTTCAACCCTTGAAACATATTCCCTACATCACATCCAACCTATCCAGGCCCCTGTCTTGCAACTGTAAGCTCAGTTTCACACTTCACCATTTTCATTTTGCAAGGTTGCAGGTTGACTCGTGCAAGGAGTTTTAGCTATCTACAAGACCAGCTAAGCATTGGAAAAGGTTGAGGGGACTTCAAGGAAGCTCACAAGAACTTCAGGCCTCACTCAAAGTTCCCACATTGCCATATCCAAACTCAACTGAACAAGGTATTTGTCAAGTTTCTATCTCTCTATTTAGGCATCCTTAAGCTTAGGTTTGTGAAGCAAAGATGTAGTCCTTAACATGCTTGAGTTGTACATATGCATAGTTTCCATTTATATTAATTGAGCTAAGAGTATTTGGTTGTTCAACATGCTGAAAAAACTAGGTCAGAAATTACGACCATTAAAATTCTCCTTGGTCTTTTAGAGTTAGGTCATGTTCTTTATATCATTGGAATCGTGAGTTCATGAGCTACATGTTTCATGTTGTAAGTTTTTGATTTTATGCAAAGAATAGCAAGAACACGATTTGAAGGCAAGCGCGCGCGAAGTTGCTTTCTGGAGGTCAGGGACGAAGCTGTCTTGGGCCAGGGCCTGCTACTTTTTGCACCCTCCATTTTGCTTTTTTACCCCCCTGATTCATATTTTGTTATTTTTCATATTTTCTTGTTATTTTTATATTTTTGACTTTATTTTTTTTTCTGAACATTAAAAAATCCCAAAAAATATTTTCTTAATTTTTTGCATTTTATTTTATTATTTTTATGACATAAAAATAGTTTATTAGGTTTAATAGAATTTATTTTCTTAAATAAACTTTTAAATAATAATAAAATGCTTAATATTTTATTTTACATTTTATACACATAAAATATTATTTATTTTTTTCACATATTTTAGTTTTTAATATTTATACATAATATTATTATTATTTTTCTTAAACAAAAATGGACAAGAATACTAGAAAACATATATTTTTCTTTTAATCAAAAATTAGGGTTTCCCTTTTAAAAATAATAACATTATTTTTTCTTATTTTTTGGACGTTGATAATAGTATTTTCTCATACATAAAACAATTCCAAAACATTTTCTTGCATATTTACATTTTATTGCATATTTAAATAATTGTTTATTTATTTATTGTACAATAAATTCAATTGGGTTGTAATAGTGAATTAGGGTTTTATTTTGTGCAAATATCCTCATTCAAAACTTGTATCCCCCCTCCCATAATATTGTTGTAATAGTTTAGATTTACTTTACTCAATTTATTGCATTATATCCATGTTTAGTAAATTAGGATTTGTATGATAAGACAAAATCAAATAAATAGCATGACCTAAATACAATACAAAAATGCATGAAAATGATAACACATTGCACACAAGCACCCCTAAGGTTTCACCCACTTGGTTTCCTTATAAAATGGTCATGGTATGCATGCTAGGTATCTTGGCAAAACAAAACAAAACAAAAGATCATAGTCCCTCGATGACGCTAGACAATGTTGCCTAAAAATAAATGATCTTAGTCCCTAAAACTTGCTAAGATACTTGGCACCATTGCTATCATGGTCATACGATGACCCACACCCGTCCCATATAACAACCAAAGATAGGGTTGTCTACTAAAATCATAGTAGGTCAACAATGTCAAAGGAATAAAAATGTACAAGAAAGACTTTTGAGTAGGGTAGATAACTCCTAGTTACTTGATTCTTTCAAATAATCCTTGCTATTTTCAAACAAACACACACAATTTCAAAACAATTTCCAAACAACTTTCAAACATTGAAACCTTTTTCAAAATACAAACATCTTTGTATACATTCTTACAAACAAGAATCATTATAAAGATTGCCTAAACAAAGGCCTCTTTTCAAAATACTTTCAAAACCACACAAAGCACCATTTCAAATAATTGAAAAAGCAAAGCAAGTGATCTAAAACAAGTAACTAAGAGCCCATGGAAAACCATGGATGAAAAGGGTGCTAGCACCTTCTCTTTTCATACTCTACCACCCGAACCCAAAAACAATCTCAAAGGTCTTTCCTGTGCTTTTTTACCTTTCCTTTTGGATAAAAGAAAAGTCAGTGGCGACTCTTGCTAAACCGCAACATTTGCGAACACAAACGCAAAACCCTCAAGTCAGTTCTCCCACCGCATCACACTTACCATGTCGAGTGGGTCCTAGCCATTGACTCAAGATATCGTTCTTTGGTCTTTAACATATTGGTTAGAGGAAAATAAAACCCCTTGCCCGTTGCTAGATGTCTGGTTCATCATAACGTGCATCGCAGGCCCTTGAAATCCTTGAAATAGTTAAGAAAATGATATGTGTAATGATGTCATGATGTTATGATGTCATGTTCGAACAATTAATCATACACAAGCAAAACACACAAAGCCTTGGGTTTAAGCTTGCATGGATTTTGTAGGTAAGTACCCATTTAAAATTTAATTGGTTCAACTTGTCCTAAAAGAAGTAACCGGGTTCTAAGGAATCTCAATATTATTGATCTTTCTTCATCGGGCATTGTTTTAGCTCAAGCATCCAAACTGTTGCCAAATTATCCCGAAAGTACGATCTCAATGAGTGTAGTATCTAGTATCAACCAACTTTAGTATTGCAAAAAATCCAGCTATCTCACTACTTTCTAATGGCCAAGTTGTTCAACTAAGGTTCTACGGTCAGTTAGTGCTTTATGACACGACACAGTGGCCCCGTATTTTCCTTGACTAGACTCAAGGGACACTGGTACCAACAAATGTGTCACACTAATGTAGCCATCGCTTCAACTATGTCGGTATTACACCGCATAGTCCCCACAACAAGAATATAGGATCTTTACAAGAATACACAAACAACCCTTCAAGAATAAATCAAGCAAGTCAAACAAGGAAATCATTTAAAATATGAACTATCTCTAAGGTAACCCCACTTTTAGTGTCAGTCCCCAGAAGAGTCTCCAGCTCTGTAATACGGTGGGAGAACTGACTTTACTGGTTTTGCATTTAATAGCAAATGTTGCGGTTAGCAAGAGTCACCACCGACTTTTCTTTTATCTGATAAAGGAAAGAGTGAAAAGAACAGGAAAGACCTTTTGAGAATTTTTCTGAGTAAGGGGGTAGGTTATGGAAAGGGAAGGTGTTAGCACGCTTTCCATCGTAGTAAACTACAGGATCTTAGTTACTAGCTCACTTTGAAAATGCTTCTTTTTTGTGTAAGTGTATTTGAAAATATTATGAAAAGACGCCTTAGTGAGGCAAACTTTGTAATGATTCTCGTATCGTTGAGAATGCATACAAAGTGTTTTTTGTCTTTGAAAAATATTTAGAAAATGGAGTGTATGTGTGGGAAATTTATTTTGTTTTTTGAGCAAGCAACTACAAGTTGTCTACCTACTCGAAAGATCTTTATTCGTTTCCTCTTTTCCTTTGGATATTTCTATCCTACCATTGGTTAGTAGGTAGCTCTATCATTGGAGATTTGAGGGACAGGCGAGGGTCATCGTACAGTCACGAAGGAAACTTGTAAGACAATTTAGCAATTACCCTAAGGTACCAAAATCATTTACCTAGGCAACATCGAAGGGTCATCGAGGGACTGTGATCTTTTACACAAAGGGTCTTTGCTAAAATTTCTCACGTTCGAGAGACGTGACTGTTTGTTTTCCGGAGGCAACAAGTGGAGGTACCTTAGAGGTGCGCATGTGTGAAGCGTGTTGTGTTTCAGTTATTAGTCTTGAGATTAGGATGTTTACAATTTTATTTTAGTATTCCCATACAAGTCTATTAGCATACATCTAGCAGTTAAATATATACAAGTGTGAAAAGTAAAAATGCGGAATTTAAACTACAATATTACATCACTTCGGGGATGGGGAGTACAAATCAAAAATTTGGGAATAAAAAGGTAAAGGTCCTAATTAGCTATTACAAACTTTGGACAATTACAATATTTGAAAAAAAATGTGAAAAAGTAAATAAGCGCTCGGAGATTGAAGAGAGCAAGATATCTAAAAAAAACCTAAAACATTATAAATATAAGAAATATTTTTTGTTTTTTTATTTAGAAAAATAATTGAATGATAATTAAAGCCTAATTCTAATATATTTTAATTAATAAAATAAACTTAAAAAGTGATTAAGTTAATTATTTTTTATTGTGAAAATAAAGTTAATTAATTAAAATCTGTATCTACTTTTTTTATAAATTTATTTTTAAAAAAGTTATTAAAAGAAAAAGAATTAAATTAAATAAAAACAAAATAAAAAGAATAAATATTTATGTTCCTTCTTGTAAGAAATTGGAGGGGTGTGGAAAGAAGGAAAACTAAGCCCAAAAAAATGAGCCCAAGAGCTGGTGGTGGTTCTGCGTGACCAGTTCCCTGGGGTTCACCATGGGGACTTCATCAGGGGCGTTCGATCTGAATCTTTTAAGATCTTAAGGTCAAAGCATTATGTATATCATGCTTACATGTAAAATGTTAGAAAAATTCAGGAAATACATATGAATGGAGTAAGCATGCATACAAGAATTTAAACCATGAAAATCTTGAGAAAATGAAACCTACCAATCTTACCTATCGGAGTTGATGTGAGGGTGGTTTCTGGGGTTGATTTGCGAAGGGTAATGGTTGATTCTGACTTCTGGCAACGTTAAGAGGACAACAGAAGGTTTGGATCGGTTTGAAAACTGATGGAGATGCGAGATATGATTTTCACAATTTATTTGAATTTGGAGACGTTTTTGAAGAGCTTTGGTGAAAAATTAGATGGTCATTTGCTCTTGGCTTTACTTGCATTATATAGATGGGTGAAATGCTTCAACTAATATGGAATGAAATCAACTTCCCAAATTTGAAATATCTTTGCCTTCTTAGGCTTGCACGAATTTGGCAAGGTTGTGATGAGTTGTCATAAGTTGTCATGAGTTGTCTTGGGCCTTTGGATGATTGAAACAAAAAGCACAAGCCTTTACACCATTGTTTCGTATTTTATTTAATTTTATTTTCATTTAAATGAATAAAAATTCAAATAAAATAAATAAAAATCATAAAAAATATGTGAATGGATTTAGAGGTCTTCTAACACCTTATGAACACGCATTTCCTTTGCATTTCTTCAAAATTTCTCAACTTATGCAACTCATAACTTGCTCAATTTTTATCTTTTGAAGGTGATCTTGGACTTTTTGAAAAGCTCAAGGTGTCCTCTACAACCTCTATGTTGACCATTATTTCTTTTGGAGATATTATCTTGATGTAAGTTGTCTTGACAAATAGTTCCTTTTGTTGACTTTTGAAAATGACCTATAATGTATTAGCGCATATCTTCCAAATGAAGCATTTTTTGGACTTGAGAATAAAAGCAAAGTTGTAGAGAATTAAATTTTATTCAAAATTGGATTTGGTTGGGGAAAATTTGATAAAGCATGTGAAAGTTATGCCTGGTCAAAGTTCAGTTGACTTCTCCTAAGGAAATCCTAATTTGGCAATTCTTGACTTTTGCTGATTTGAGAGCTTTCCTTGGGGAATCATGATCAAAACTTGATCAAATGATGAATTTCACTTTAAAATGTTGATGTTGACATAAAATCTTGAAGTTTGACTATATGTTGACCACAGTTGACTTTTTGACCAATACAGTTGATTTTCAATCATCTGAGCCATTGACTGAGCAAACTTGTGATGCAGGACTTGAAACTTGACATAAACCTTTTTGAGGACCTAAGGGGAACCATGGAAGCCACTTGGGACCTTTTCTAACCAAATTTCCTTGAGAAACTCCAAACCCTAGTTGTAGGCCTTTGGCTTAGGAGGAGCATTTTGACTAGTCAACTCTTGAGTGTCTTAAATATCTGAGATGTCTTGAAAGAATGTCTTGAGAAGAAAAGGGGGGGGGGGGATTTTGGGGTATAACACCATTTTTCATATTTTTCATTAATTTCGTATTTTAATTTTCATGATGCTTTGATGTAAACTAATGATTTCATTGTGTTCCTGAGATAAAATAACACAGGTATAATCCTTTGCATGAGGCCCATGATGTCAGAATCGTGCATCACGATGTTTGAACCATTTTACATTGTTTTGTTTGTATCTATTTGTGGAGGATGAATTAGAAAAAACTAAGGCTACCATTTAATTCACGGGGGTCAATTTTGGGGGGTAGGGTCCTTCTTATTCATTAATGTGTGCTATTTTTGCAGGTCACAAAAAGAACTCGTCGAAGAAGATGACCGGAGCTAGGGCTCCGGTGCCTCTCCGGTCCACTTTTATATTATATTTATTTGTTTTAGTTACATGATCGGATGAGAGTGTAGCATCGCTGGTCAAGGCAAATGTATATAACGTTAGAGGCGTGGGTTTGATCCCTGTGTGGTGCAAATATTTTTTGTTATTTTTCATCTAACACGCAGGTTTCCAATATATCATGTAGCGCCTATTTCCAAACACAAACGAGCATTTGGCTTAGTGGCAATGGATGCGGTTTTGAAGAAGGATGGCGTGGGTTCAACACCCACCTCATGCAGTTTTTTGTTTCTTTATTTTTTCTAACCTAATTTCTTTTCCTTTTCCTTTTTCTTTTTTTTCTAACTCTAATTTTTAATTAATCATTAAAGTAACCTTTTTAATACTAATAAACTAGGATTAGGTTTTCTAACTAATATTTAATTTTCTTGATATAATTAATTAATTAATTAGTTCAATTGGTTTTTTTCTTAAACATTAAAATCAATTAGAATTTAGGTTTATTAATTATTATCATTTAAATTATTTCCCTACAAAAAATTTCATAAAAAACATTTCTACATCTTTTTCTATTTTCTTTTTTTCTTATTTCTATTTACATTCCTAGATCAAGTGTATAGGACGCATTCCAAATGTAATAGCGTAGATTTACCTTTTCACATTTTTTCCTAATTATGTAACTGCTCACAGGATGTAATAACATATGTTTATTTCCTGCATTTTTATATTTATGTACCTCTTCCAAAGCCATGTAATAGTTTAGGACTTTACATTCTGCACTTTATTTTTCTGTACATATTTAACTTCTAGTAACTAGGGTTTGTATGGAAAGACTAAAAACAACTTAGAAAACCCTAATTTCAAGACAATAACTGAATCAAAACACTCTTCACACTTGTACCTCTAGGGTACCCTCTCTTGATGCCTTACGAATATTGGTCACATCCCTCGAAAGTGGGAATACTTTAGCAAAAGACCATCAATCAAATCATCATAGTCCCTACGATACAAACATAATAGTCCCTCGATGTCCCTCAAGTTGCTTATGAAAAATGATCTAGTCCCTACGAACAATATAATGATAGTCTCTCTGAATTGCTAAGGTATCCTTACATATTGCCTTCGATGACCATATGATGACCCTACGTATGTCCCTTCACATCCAATAAATAGGGCTACCTACCAACTAATAGTATGGCTAGTACAATCTCTAAAGGAGAAGGAAAAGAATAATAAAGACTTAGTGGGTAGGACTCCTAATTGCTTGCTCATAACTTTTCTCAAAACATTTCTCACATCACACTTTCAAAACAACAAATATTTTCAAAAACACTTTGTATACATTCTTGAGGACTGATACAAGAATTATACAAAGTCATCCTTACATTGGCAATTCCAAAATATTTTCAAACAAATCACACATACAAAGAAAGTTTTCAAATGTGAGCTAAGTAAATAAGAGCCCTTAGATAACTACGGGTGAAAAGGGTGCTAACACCTTCTCTTTTCATATCTTACCCCCCCCCCCCCCCCCACCCGAACTCAAAATCTATCTAAGGTATTTCTTGTTCTTTTCACCTTTCCTAAATCTTGGATAAAATAAAATTCAGTGGCAACTCTATCTATCCGCACATTTGGATAAAATCAAAAAGTCAGTTCTTCCACCGTATTACAGCCTGCAAGTATTCGTAAATGTAACCAATTTAAAAAATGGATTGATGATTGTAAGCTGCTTGATATGGGGTGTGTAGGAGCAAAATATACTTAGTGAGGTCCGACTTACCATGGTAGCCAGAGAATCTCGAAAGACTTTATGTGTCTTATTTTTCCTAATGGTTATGTTAAAGTGCTCCCAAGGATAGAGTTTTTAGACCATCATATGTTACTGCTATGCCCTACAGATGGGTCGCATGCGAGAGTTCCAAGACAGTTTTGGTTCGAAAGTGCATGGATACTGGATAAGAGTTACAATTACATGATAATATCTAAGTGGGATAATAACCAACCTGTGTGGAAAAACCTGTAAAGTATTGAAACTGTAATTAGTGCTTGGAAATTCGTTAGTGTTGATCAAGTAAAAATTATGAAGCAAGAGTTGGTTTCTAGAATTGGTGGAATTCAAAGAAGGGTCCAAGGTGGTAAGCGAGATCATGGTCTCAGTAATCTGGAAGTTAGATTGTAGAAGGAGTTGGATAATATTTTAACGCAAGAGGAACTAATGTGGTTACAGAGATCGAGGGCTTGATGGCTTTGGGATAGAGATAAGAATACAAAGTATTATCATACCAAAGTGGTAACAAGGCGAAGAAGGAATAATATTCTCATGCTTCATGGTAAAAATGGCTAATGGATGGAGAATGTAGAGCAAATAAAAAGTATGGCAACCGAGTCCTATCAAAATCTATTTCAGCTGGATCAAAGTGATGCAAATTTGTTGGAAATCCACCAATACTCAATGATGAATTTCGACCACCACTTGATGATTAGTTATGAGACAAACAAAGAAAAGACAATAGAGATATTTCTGCAGAGTTTCTCTCTGCCCACAAACTGTGGAAACTTTATTAATTCACTTTGCAACTGCAAAATACTGTGAATGACTTGATTTCAAAATTAGGGGTTACTCCCTCTATTTATAGATTTAGGTTAGCTTGCTCCCTAAGCTAAAACCCAAGCCCAAAATATCTTTTTACTAAATCAAATCTAATCAAATATATTCTAGATTTAAATTCAAATCTATTTAAATCTAAACAAATCAAATCTTCTTTTGACACATATGAATTACAATTTAACACACCACCTAATTCATTGTGTCTAAACTGTCTATGTTCATCACGGCCCTTAGCTTTTTGAATACTTCGACCTGCACTCCCTTAGTCATGATGTCTGCAATCTGATTCTCAGTTCTGCAGTGTTCCAAATTCATCTTCCCATCTGATACCTGCTCTCGAAGATAATGGAACCTCATTTCGATGTGCTTACTTCGACCATGTGCTATTGGGTTCTTCGCCAGATTGATAGCTGACATGCTGTCTATCTTCATGGTAATTGCTCCATGATTTTTCCCTGTTATCTCTTCGACCAAGTTCACCATCCAGGTTGCTTGACATGCACAAAGAGAAGCAGCTATGTATTCTGCTTCGCATGATGATAATGCCACTACTGGTTCTTTTCTCGAACTCCAAGCAATTGTTGCACCACCTATCATAAACACATATCCTGCTGTTGACTTTTGATCTTCAGCATCACTACACCAACTCGAATCAGTGTATCCCACTAACTTGCATTCTTTTCCTTTATCAACTGCAGGAAATAGAATGCCATAATTGAAAGTTCCTTTGAGATACCTTAGTATCCTCTTCACTGCTGCTAGATGTGATACCTTTGGCTTCTGCATGAATCTACTTACCATACCTACACTGTATGCTAAGTCAGGCCTTGTATGACAAAGGTATCTCAATGATCCAATAAGTCTTCTGTATTGGGTTGGATCAACATCATCTTCATCTGCATCTTTCGACAGTTGCAGTCTTGGTTCTGCAGGTGTCGAAGTTGCATTGCATTCTTCCATCTCAAACCTCTTGAGAATTTCTCCTGCATATCTTCTTTGATGCATCATCAAACCTCTACTGCTCTTGTAGAATTCGATACCAAGGAAATATGAAATCTCACCCAAATCAGACAATTCGAATTCCTTGCTAAGGTCAACTTTGAAGTCTTCGATCTCACTTTTACAGCTACCTGTTATCAACAAATCATCTACATAGAGACATAGTATAAGCAATTTAATCTTGCTTCTTCTTACATATACTCCATGTTCAGTTATGCACTTCACAAATTCCTTCTCCCTTAGAAAACTATCAATTTTCTTATTCCAAGCCCTTGGAGCTTGTTTCAAACCATACAGGGCTTTATGTAGCCTGTACACCTTTCTTTCTTCGTCATGTTTCACAAACCCAACTGGTTGTTTAACATAGACTTCTTCATCTAAGGGTCCATTTAGGAATGCACACTTCACGTCCATCTGACATATGTGCCAACTGTTGATTTCTGCTAGACCAACAACCAGCCTGATTGTTTCGATCCTAGAAACAGGTGCAAAAACTTCGTCGAAATCTATTCCTTCTTTTTGTAGAAATCCTTTCGCCACAAGTCTTGCTTTGTGTCGAGTTACTTCACCTTTCGAATTCGTCTTCACTTTGTATACCCACTTGACATCAATTTCCTTCTTGCCTTGAGGCAATTCGACAAGTGACCAAGTGTTGTTGTCTTCGATAGACTTTACTTCTTCGTTCATTGCTTTCACCCACTTTGAATCCTTTAATACTTCAGCTGCATTAACAGGTTTGACATCTGCATAGAAAGCATAATGTACCAGCTCACCTTCATCATCTATCACATCATCTAATGTAATCACACAATCTTGCAATCTTGCAGGTATGCGTCTTGTTCTTTGAGGTCTGCTTGTACTGGGTATATCTGCTGGTTCCTCTTGTCGAACTTCTCTTTCGACTTAAGGTTCTGGCTCTTCGAATAAGATTCCCACTGAATCTTTCTTGACATTTGCAGTCCAATCCCATTCTTTGAACTCATCTATGATCACGTCCCTGCTGATCACAATCTTCTTGTTCTCTGGATCGAATAACTTGTAGCCTCCTGTCGAATGATATCCAACTAGGATCATTTGACTTGACTTGTCATCAAGTTTCTTTCTCAACTGATCTGGCACATGTCTATGTGCAATAGATCCAAATACTTTCAGATGACTCAAGCTAGGCTTCACACCAGACCAACATTCTTCTGGAGTAATTCCTTCTAGCTTCTTTGTAGGACTTCTGTTCAAAATGTATGTTGCAGTCGAAACAGCTTCACCCCAGAACTCTTTGGGTAAATTCTTGCCTTTCAACATACTTCTCACCATATTCATGATGGTTCGATTTTTCCTTTCCGCAATTCCATTTTGCTGTGGAGTATAGGGTGGCACCACCTCATGCACAATCCCTTCATTTTCACATAATCTGTCGAAGTCTTTCGACACATATTCTCCTCCACCATCAGTTCTCAAAACTTTGAGCTTTTGACCACTTTGTCTTTCGACCATGGACTTGAACTTGGTGAATACTTCGATCACTTCACTTTTCTTCTTGATCATGTAAGTCCATAGCTTTTGACTGAAATCATCTATGAATGTAACAAAGTATTTGTTACCTCCCATCGAATCCACCTGGATTGGTCCACATACATCAGAGTATATGATTTCGAGACTAGCCTTCGATCTTCTTCCTGCATCCTTGCTGAAGCTATTCTTGTGTTGCTTCGCCTGCACACATTCTTCACATACTTCGTTTGGAATATCAATTTCAGGCAATCCTGAAACCATATTTCTTCTCTTCAAATCTCTGATGTCTCTGAAGTTGAGATGACCTAGTCTATAATGCCATATTGTTGTACCCCAAAATTTTCCCTCCCATATTCTTCAAGGTTTGCTAAGAGTATGCTTCAAAATCTCCCAAGGGTTGCACAGTCCAATTGCCTCCTAACAGTCAGAAATTAGGGTTTTGGTTCTGGCAAATAAATTGAAGTTTCCAAGGGTCCAATCAAGTCCCACATGCCTACATACATTGTCAAGCATCCATATGTCAAGTTTCAAGACTCACAGCATCAAATTGCACAGTCAAAAACCCTAATTGCTTCACAGTCAACTGCAGGGGCAAAATGGTCATTTGACAGTCAGAAGTCAAAAATTTTGGTCAACATCTTATTTTGAAGCCACAAACATCATTTGATCAATTCTTTATCATGATTCTCAGGGCATGGCTCAAAAAGTCTCAAGATGCAAAAGTTTCTATTTTTGGACAGTTGAAAAAGTCAACTGCAAATTGACCAGGGCATAACTTCCACATGTTTTATCAGAAAAATTCCATCCAAAGCTCATTTTGAAGATAATGACATTTCCTACAACTCATATTCACACTTCAAGTCCAATAAATTCTCTCACAAAAAGTTATCAATCTCAACATCATAGGTCATTTTCAAAAGTCAACAAAAAGGCACTTTAAGTCAAAGACCATAACTTGAGATTGGTAAATCAAAATGACATGGGACCAAAGGCATTGGTTAGAGGACTTCAAGACCTTTCCAAAATGTCCAAGAACATGATCAAATCTTAAACATTGAGCAAGATATTCCTTGTGGAAGTTGGGAAATTTTTGGGAATTTTGAAAAGTCAACTTTGCTTCAAATGCCTCAAAATTGCTAATGGGCCTCAATTTCTTCCATGAATCATTACCCAAAAGCTATGCACGACCCATTAAGCTAAAAGGGAGTTATTTTCTTATTTTTAATTAATTAATTGAGTTTTTAATCCTATTAATTCATTTAATTAAAATTAATTATGAAAAAATACTAAAATAAAGGTTTTGAATCTTTTTGTGCAGCATATTCTCCCATTAAGAGCTCAATATTTCGTGCATCCCTCAAAAGGAAAGAATCTTCCATGGATTGGCATAAGAAAGGCATGAAAAAGATTGAAAAAGATCATGAAAATCAAATATTCAAAATCATCAATGCAAAGGCTCTGGGCTTGATTTTTTTTGACCTAATTCATTCACACATATATGCACAATTGAAACCTAGGCATAAACACATACAAGCTGCGCTGCAAGATCAAGAACACATTGCATCTTTTTTCACAAAAATCTCAAAACAGAAAACCTATCTAGAGGTTGTTTCAAGGCCTAAAAACTATTCCAAAAGCTTGCTAGCACATCCAGGAAGGGATTCCAATCGAAACCAAGTCTCCACGCACAAGGAATTGGTAGAACAGATTCGCTTTTCTTTCAAAATTATTCACAATCGTATTCCATTTTCCATGCATTATTTATGACTTTTAATGTTTGATTTACACTAACATGATGATTCTGAAGCTAATGGCACAATTCAATTGAAGAATGACTGCATGTATAGAAAGTTACCATGGACATATTTTAGGGTTTCAGGAGCTCTGAAATATGGATTCTTTCATATGGAACAATTGGCCGTTCAAACCTATACTATTGGAATCAGGACCTCCCAACGAACGGAATCCACCCATCGCGTCCTTTTTCTTTTTGACCATACGTTAATCGCTATTTTTCAAGTTTAGGGTTAGTGGGGGTTTAAAACCCCCGCTATCTATTCTGTATTTTTAGACAAAACGAAGAAACCATGAAGAAGATGCTGAGTTGTTGGCACATGGTTGGTCCATTTGAATAATTGGCGCGATTTTTTAATATCCAGCATGATAGCTTCTTTTCATATGTATTGTTTATATCCTATTATACTAACAAATAAACGCATTTGGCTTGGTGGAAGATGACTTGTCATGCAGGCACTGGGACCTGGGTTCGATTCCCAGGTCCCCTTATATATTTCGTGATTTTTGCATTAGCATGTTCCAGCGTAGCTCTCATCCAAAGGAGTACCATACGCCCAACGCCTTGGCTTGCCACGCGCCCAGAAGTCCCAATCCAAGGGCCAGGATGGGCAGTCCACCATGGACACCAGTCAACCACTCCTCACACGCGCCAGAAAAGTCAAAAGGGCCTGATTCTAGTGGGCCAAAAATGCTTCAATACACCTCCAAAAAGGGCCTGATACCCCCTCTCATGGTTTGCATTATTCTTGATTTCTATTTTGATTTCTTTTAATTTTTTAATATTTAATTATTTCTTTTATTTAATTCACAAAATAATTTTTATAATATAAAAACCAGAAAAAATCAAAAAAACATGTTTATTGTTATTTAATATTTAATTCACAAATTATTTTGTAAATAAATTTTATTAATCAATTTAGTTTAATTTAGGGTTTTAAATTTTAATGTTTTCTTAATAAACTAAAAAATGTAGAAATTAGGGTTTGTCACATTTTCATCCTTTTTCTTAAATAAATAAATAATTCCTATCATTATTATTAATTAGTAATTATTTTGTAAATAAATATATAATTAATTAATTAGTGTAAACTAGGTCAAAACTTAAATATTTTTTCTTTAACATTTAAAAATAACTTAGAACTAGGCTTTTATTTAAATTTCTAATTTCAATTAATTTTCTTTGCTTCATAAATACCAAAACAAAAAAACCTAAAAACATTTCTTTCTTTTAATTTAATCATTAATTAATTTGTAATTTCAATTCAATTTCTTTAAAGGGTCCAACGCCCTCGCACTCTCGACTCTAATTTCTTTTCGCACACGTATTCTTATGTTACTTTTAAATATTATGTAATTGCCCCAAAGCCTTGTAATAGTAATTAGGATATTTACTTTCCGCACTTTTATTCAAAATCGGGTCTTTATTAATTTGGCGATGTATAGACCCGCGCCTTGTAATAGCGTAGGACTTTTATTTTCCGCATTTTAATTTCCGCACCTTTTAACTGCTAATCACATGAAAGAATGAATGGCCCAAATAAAATCAAAGCGTAGCTCACCCAATGCATGACCAAGATAAAACATAATTGAAAATGACATACAATTCACACACCACTCTTAGGGTACGCCTCACTGTTGCCTTGCCCCTCGAAACGTGGTCGTCGAGTATAGGACGTCTTAGTGAGTCCTTATGTCCATTGATCTAGTTGCCTCGAAAAAAGTTGCCTCGAAACGGTTGCCTCGGAATAGTTGCCTCGGAATAAAAAGATCAATGGCATAAGGGTAGCTTCTAAGGTGTCCTACTGTTGCTCGGTGACCACACTGTCCCTAAACTCGAATTGACCCGAACACCTCCAACGATGGTGCTACCTACCTCTCAATGGTGGGATGGCACTACCTTAAGGACATTTACACAACCTAATTCCTTAGGGTAGGTAGATGACTCGTAGATACTTGCTCTATTCAAAAACAAATCAAAATAATCTTTTCACACCGACACTTTTCAAAAAGCTTTCAAAAACAACTTTTCAAACACTCTTGAGGACTGATACAAGAGTCGATCTGAAATGTTAAACGAAACTTTTTCAAACCCTCTCACACTTGAAAAGCAAACAAACATTTTTGAAAACACAATGAGCAAGTATCTAAGAGCCCATGGATAACCATGGATAGAAAGGGTGCTAACACCTTCCCTTTCTATAAATCTACCTCCCGAACCGAGAGATAATCTCATAAGGAATTTTTCTGTGCTTTTGTCCTTTCCTTGTTGGAGAAAATAAAAGACGATGGCGACTCCTGCTTCCGCGACATTTCGCGAACCAGCGTTAAACAGTCAGTTCCAGATCCACCGATCACACATATCCATTCATCTCTGCTAGCTGCAGTCGAAAGGCACTTGTGCTCCATCATATTTAGTTCAATCTTGAAGGTTCGATTCTGAGACATAGGAGCCTTCAATATTACCCTCCCATTTGCATCAACAACTCTCATCAACTTATCTTCGATTGACACTTTATAATTCTTTTCGACCAACTGCCCTATACTGAGAAAATTGCTCTTCATGCCTGGTATGTACAATACATTCGAAATTACTGACTTCTTGCCATCTTTCCTCATGATCATAACATCACCAATACCTTCAGCTGCTAGGGTGTTGTCATTTGCAAATTTTACCAAATTTTTCGTTGAGGGTTTTATATTGACGAACCAGTCTTTCCTTCCAGACATATGTGATGAACATCCTGAATCCAAGTACCATTGGTCCTTGAATCTATCTTCATCTCTTGTTGTGACCATTAGCATCATCTCTTCTTCTTCTTCTTCATGTTTTGCAAGCTTTGCATCACTTTCTTGATTCTTTCGTTTTTCTGGACAATCACTTGAATAGTGACCATACTTCTGACAATTGTAACATTGAATGTGACTCTTATCAGGTTTTCGACCAACACCTCTTCCTCTGTTTGCAGCACCACCTCTTTGGTTTCCGTGGTGTGGTCTTCTTTGATTCGACACGTCTCCTTCTATTTGGTTTCCTCTACCATTCGATTTGTTGTAGCCACCTCTACTTCTGTCAAAATACTTTCCTTTGCCTTTGGTTTCTTTTGCTGAATGTGCCTGCAAGGCTACATCACTCTTCGATTTTCCTGCAGCTCTTTTGTTCATTCTTTGTTCATGAGATTCGAGCGTCCCTTGAAGCTCTTCCTTTGTCAATTTTGACAAGTCTTTCCCTTCTTCGATCGCCACCACTATATGGTCGAACTTAGGAGCTAAAGATCTCAAAATCTTCGAAACAACAGCTCTTATTGTTAATGTTTCTCCACATTCTTGATTTGATTCACTAGTTTTGTAACTCTAGTGAAGAAATCAGATATGTTTTCACTGTCTTCCATCTGAAGCAGTTCATACGTCCTTTTGTGAGTTTGTAACCTCACTTCTTTCACCTTCACAGCGCCTCCAAAAGACTTCTCAAGGATCTCCCAAGCTTCTTTTGCAGATTCTGAATCACTAATCTTCTCGAAATTTTCTGGGCTGACACATTGATGAATTATAAACAATGCTTTATAACTCTGTTTCTCAGATTCTGTATATTTCTTCTTTTCTTCTTCTAAAGAGTTTTCGCCAAGCGCTTCGACTCCATCTTTTACAAGGTCCCAAAGGCCTTGACACCTTAATAGGACTTTCATCTGCTTGCACCAATTCTCATAGTTGTCAACTTTCAGAATTGGCAGTGTTGCTGGATAGTTTGCATTCCCATAACTTGTCATCGTGAATTCTTCAATCGTTCTTGATTGATACTTCCCTTGAATCGAAACACAAGCTCTTGATACCATATGTTGGAAATCCACCAATACTCAATGATGAATTTTGACCACCACTTGATGATTAGTTATGAGACAAACAAAGAAAAGACAATAGAGATATTTCTGCAGAGTTTCTCTCTTCCCACAAACTGTGGAAACTTTATTAATTCACTTTGCAACTGCAAAATACTGTGAATGACTTGATTTCAAAATTAGGGGTTACTCCCTCTATTTATAGATTTAGGTTAGCTTGCTCCCTAAGCTAAAACCCAAGCCCAAAATATCTTTTTACTAAATCAAATCTAATCAAATCTATTCTAGATTTAAATTCAAATCTATTTAAATCTAAACAAATCAAATCTTCTTTTGACACATATGAATTACAATTTAACAAAATTGGCAGCCCTCAAAAGTTTCTTATCAGGTGTTGAATACTGAGTTGAGAGGGAAATTTGAGACTACCATTACAGATGAGAAGGTTTTAAGTGCAGTGTTTAAGATGAGTCTGTGGAAAGATCTTGGGCCAGACAATTTTCCAGCTGGTTTTTTCCAGGAGTTATGGCATATTATGGGAACCAAAATGTGTGAGTTTTTGCGGGAAGTTTGGTTACAACCGGAGCGCATTGCTGAGGTAAATAAAAGAGATATGTGCCTCATATCGAAAGTTCAACAACCTGAATACATCACCCAATTTTGACCAATATCTCTATGTAACACTATTTATAAGGTGGTTAGCAAAGTAATAATAGAGAGATTGAAAGACTGCATCCCTATCATTATTTCTCCGAATCAAACAGGCTTTGTACCGGGTCGAAATATTCATGAGAATATAATATTGGCACAAAAAATGATCCAATGTATGAACAAAGCGAAAGGTAGGAGAAGTTATTTTTCCATTAAAGTCGATTTAGCAAAGGTATATGATAAGCTTACATGGGAATTCATTTCGAGAACATTGATGGAGATTCAAATTCCTGAAGTTATGAGAAATGTTATCATGCATTCGATCACAAGTGTTGAGACAAATGTGAAGTGGAATGGGGAAAGAGGAAATTTTTTTCGACCTCAACGAGGTATTCGACAAGGCGACCCGATATCACCTTACTTATTCATGATGTGTATCGACAAGTTATCGAACTTAATCATAGAGGCAGTTGATAAGGGGGATCAAAAGGCTCTTAAAGCTAGTAGAAATGGCCTGAATGTTTTGTATATCATCTTTGCCAATGAATTGTTGTTATTTGGTGAAGCTACTGGAGTGTGGATGAAATATGTATGGATATCCTTAATAGGTTCTGTAAGCTATCTGGCCAACAAGTCAATAGAGAAAAGACCAGTGTTTTCTTTTCCTCAAACACCACTAGAAGTACGTGAGAGAAGCTCATTAGAATATCGGGGTTCAAGGAGACAAATTCGTTAGGGAAGTATCTGGGAATTTCATTGACGGGCAAAGCGCCAAAGAAGAATGAATTTACGTATATAATTGATCAACTTAACAGAAAAATCATGCATTGGAAGGAAAATCAATTAGCTTTTGCAGGGAGAGTTACGTTAGCTAAAAGTGTGTTGGAAGCGATCTCGATTTATCCCCTAATAACTAATTCATACCTAGAGAATGTATAGAGGAGATACATCGTATTCAATGATGGTTTATTTGGGGGGATACAGATCAACGTCATCGTTATCATGTTGTGGGGTGGAGCATGGTCACTAAACCGAGGAAGTTAGGTGGCCTTGGATTGAGAAGATTAAAAGGGATGAATGAGGCATGTATTATGATGATAGCTAGGAAGCTTCAATCTGGAATGCAGGATTTGTGTATGGATGTTTTGTTTGGAAAGTACACAGTTGTCATGAATACAGGTAACGTTCTATGCAAGGCTACATATTCTTATTTCTGGAAAATGATTGTGAAGATGTGTCACAAAATGAGTGAGTTCTGTTGGTGGAGCATTGGAGATGGCAAAAGTATTGACTTTTATACTGATGCTTGGATTGAAGAGGGTTTGAGGCTTGCTGAGTTTAATTTGCAAATTTTGGAACATGTTAGAGGGCTAAAATTGTGTGATACTTTTACAAGTGATGACAGTTGGAAGTGGACAATATTTATAGAGTGGATTCCGCTTGACGTCAGCATGAAGATTGCAGCGGTCATTCCTCCTAAAGAAGTTAACGACACTGATAGGCTAGTCTGTACAAATGGCAACAATGGTGAGTTCTCTATCTCCGTTATGTATCATGCCTTATGTGATGAGGATAGTGACTAGTTGGATAGAACGTGGAGTGGGATCTAGAAAATTAAAGCTCCATAAAGGATAAGAGCTTTTGTTTGGTTGATTATGCATGGCAGATTGTTGACAAATGAGAGATTATTTTACATGGGAATTGGTAATGGGATATGTGAGCATTGTCGTGATTGTCCTGAAACAATTCTTCATGTCATGAAGGATTGTGCTCTTATTAAACCATTATGGATTTGTGTGGTTCCTATGAATCAAAGACATGGTTTTTCAACATGTCTCTAAAGGAGTGGATAACGGCTAATGTGGTGGGCACAAGGAGACTGCGGGTTAATAAGAGGTGGAGTAGGTTTTGGGCTACAGCGTGTCATGCGGCATGGAGATGGAGGAATAAGGAGAAGCATGACGAAGGTTATGTGATACCTCGTAAGCAGAAGCTAGCGGTTAGGCATATGCTAGAGGTTATTTTGTTAGATGAGTTTGTCATTCATCCAAAAGAAAAAAGACCACCAAGTTAGTATCCAAGTGGGTTGGAAGGCCCCTCGAGTTGATTCGGTGTGCTTGAATATTGATGGGCGTGTAGAGGTGGTTTGATTGGTTGTGGTGGTGTCATTCGGGGAAGCGATGGGGAGTGGCTCAGTGGTTTTTCAAAACTCATTGGGCGAGGGGATGTTATTATGGCTGAGATGTGGGGTTTATTTGAAGGCGTCAAGTTGGTACGGAGGCTAAACTTTGCTAAGATGGAGATTCAATTGGATTATAAGGACGTGATTGATGTTATAATGCGTCGGAAGCATTCTTCTATTGGGAGATCCTTAGTTGAAGAGATTCAAAGGCTTTTAGACATGGACTGAGAAATGATGATCAACCACTAGTTTCGGAAAGCAAATAGATTATCAAATGCTCTAGCAAAACATAATTTTACTATAGATGATATGTATATTTTCTTCTCCAGTTGTCTAGTAATGTTTACTCATATTTTAGATGTAGATGAACGGAATTTTATCACTCCTAAACTAATTGCTTTGTAGTTTTTTCTCTTTGGGCTTTCTGTCCTCTTTTTCATAAAAAAAATTAACATAACTTTTAAAAAATAAAAATATTTCACAAAGTATATGATAAATACTTTGATAAAAATATACTTTGTGAAATACTTTTACTCGTTCTATTTCACTTTTTGATATAGTGGCATATGTTAAATATTTTCATGATTGAATCTATACCTATCACTTTTTGATAGGTTAATTGTATGTTTTGTTTAGGGAACATTATTTAGTATAACGGGTCCTTTGCTTATAAAATAAGGGAACTAAAGAGTAAAAGGTCTATTTGTGTTGTCATTCTTCCGGTAAATAGGACACATGGGATGGGAAAGGAGAAGACAAGAGTGGAGAAACCAGACTAGAAAGCCAAAGCCAATCAATTTCATTTTGGCTTCACATAGCATGCTTGACCCAAAAGTTATTTTCACATGAACATATATTTGAGTGTATGCACTTTTAACCCTACAAGAAAAAATATGCATGTTTTCTTTTTGAAGGAGTAGGGTCTTATAATTGAGATAAAGTGCACACTGAGGGTTGTGTATTGTCGTGTATCAAGATGCATATTGTTTAGTAATTTGAAGTTTAATTTATCACACAGAAAGAATATATAAACTAATCATTAGAAGATGGTGGATTGTTATATTGTGGTACGGAAATCTTCTTTTTCAATTAGTTTATTCTCTCAATCATAGAAACAATTGCTTATCATCATCGATTAATAATAAAATGATAGCAAATTACTCGCATTATGTTTATTGTTGTGGTTGCGTTACGGTGATTCCACATATATAAAAAAATAAGAAATAACCAAGCATAAGTGAGAAGGGCAATAATGATGCGTTGGTTGTGTCAGATTCCGAATTAGATTGGTTGCACTGTTTCAATTAAAAATAATCGACAATAGATTCTTGTGGAAAAAGTGTGGACGATGATGTGGTCAAGCGTGGACCATAAAAAAAATTGAGAATATGTAATTATTAATATTAAGAATATGTAATGGTATCAACTTCTTTGAAAAAACAAGTGTGAATGATATATATTGTTTACAAAAATTGCAGGTCGAGAGGATTTATATATTTATTGTCTTAAAATTTGAGTGCGTATGCGATGTAACTTTCATTTGTGTGTTGTTTATGATTTAATGTGGGATGTTCTTCGTGATAATTTATCGGTGATATCTGAGTTGGTAGTTCAATTTAGGAATTGATTTCTTGTATCGAAAGTCTTCCTGGCAAGATGGTGGTCAGGCGGCGTGTCATGTTGTAGTTCCTAAACGGAGGTACAAATGTATGGATGAAAGAGATTCCTCTTAAAGGGAGCATAGTGGATAGACTCGCATTTAAGAGAGAGATTGTTTGTTACATCGTTTATCTACTTACAATTCTGTCATCATTTTTTGTCTTCGTGTATTTGTTTCGTCCTTACCTGTCCCTTTGGTGGAAACTGACGTAAGCTTTGACATCAATAAGTATTGTACCTAGCCAAAGGTTGGATCTCCTTTCCTTCCCTAAGATTTGAGCCTGATTCAAGGTCAACTTATCACAGGCTTCATCATATACACTCTAGAGTGACTAGCTACCAAAAAGGAGTGTTCTAATTGTGGCTTAGTGTGTCATTATCACCTCATATTCCGATTTCTTTTATATGAGTTAAATAATTTTAAAAAAGATTATTATACATTAAAATATTACATAGGAGGATAAGTAATTACAATATCTTGGGGAACAATGGAATACTTTGCTATAATATCGCTTAAATTTTACACCATTCCACGTTCTTGGGATGGGCTCCCCAAACTAGAGCATATGTTTCACTTCATATGTTGGCTTGACCATGTAAGTTCCTTCCCAATTGGCTGCAAGTTTCCTGTCTATGGAATTTTTCCCTTTGAAACCGACTTGTATTAACACGAGATCCTCAAATTTAAATTCTCGGGGTCAGACATTGCTTGTTGTATTTGGATATTGCCTTCTGCTTGACGATGATGCTCATGAGAGCTGTAACACCCTTCTAAACCCCAAAGATTATTAGCAAAATAAATCAATATTTAAATCAGAGTAATGCACCAAAAGGGTGTCACATTGCTTCAAACAAACTTCATAATAAGACACATCATGCTCCGTAACACGGACTTTCAAAAATCAATTACGTTAAGTACATCATGATTAACAATCACAACATTTCAACTTACTCGCAACGGAAATTCATAATTCAAAATAATATGTATTAAGATACTTTCAAATAACTTCATCAAATCAAAACAACTCAATTACCGCAAGGATAGTTCAAATCTCAAATTAGACAAGATAACATGATTATTCAATACAAACGATCTTATCCCCAATGTTACATATCAGAGCAAGACTCCTTTATTCTACAGGAAATAAAGAACACACTCTGCAGCTATCCACTAAGCCTCGACGAACTATTCTTGATTACCTGCAGTTACCCACGTATAGAGGCAATATTTTGAAGCAACAAGGGTGAGTAAATCATAACCATTATAAAAGACATAATGAGTAAATATATTAGTTATGATACAACACCAAAGAAACACACCATCAAAACCACATATCATACTCACACCTTCGAGCATCATAATACACATCAGACACATGGTAATATCATCAATAAGCAATTATCACAAACACGCATCCACAAAACATCAGTCAATTAAATCATTATGCAATGCCACATATAATGCAATGCAACTTATTTAGATTCATGCATGTGGTACCAAAACTTCACTGGTGACACCATTATCGTTTTCTCCAAAGATCCCCACCAATAGGATTGAATTCCGCTTAGAACCAGAGCACATCAAAAATTGCACTCAATCCACACGATGGAATTGAGGCTATCACTAGACTATTCGTCCTACAAAACTCACTGGAACAACATCATGCAACCATCATTAGGCTATGCCCTAACTTATGCCATGAATGCATGATGTGAAACATCTTTAATAACCAAATGACCACTGCTAGTCAAAACACATCATCATTCAAATAATCATCACATATATCAACATATACTTCATAACAAGAAACAACATCATCATAGCATCAACAATTTGTTATATACACATACACCATACTAAAATAATAACTGAATCATCTTATTCATCTAAGCATAGGTAATGGAAAAACACATCATATGACTCTTCCTATTCCACCAAGGTATAGTTCATCGCGTTAGCTTCCTAACACTTTGAATGGCGCGTCAATCGAAGTCTTGAAACTCAAGTTATGACACTTTAAAATATTATTATTGTCCATTGTCCGATGCTCGCACGGCGAAGCAGAATGCTCTCCTGAGGCTCGCCCGATAATGAGAGAGCGATAGCACCCTTTTTCCTTTCTGGTCTCCATCGCTCGCCGCTGCATCTCACTCGCCTAACGCTCTCCCCACGCCTTTGTGTCGCCCGATAATGCTCCAGCGACAGACCACCCTCCATACAAAATCCAGGGGCTATGATTTTCATCCCATCCCATCGCTTCTTACTCACCCAGCGCTGTTGGAGCGAGGCTCCATCGCCTGGCGACACACATTCATTGTCCAGCACTGCAACACGAACAAGACTTCCTTGTTTCAGTTTCTGCACTGCACATTCCCAATTTCTACACGATTTCTCCATAGTACAAGTCTCAATTCATCATAGATTCACTTAGTTTCATCACATAACAACAATACAGATTATCATACATCATATGTATCATTTCTTTGCAAGAAAACATCATAATTTCACCAATTTTCATCAAAGCATCCTATTAACATCATCATCTCAAAACCCCAACGCAACGTACAATTATTTAAACCTTAGATCAAATATAATAACAACGATAAATCCCCTTACCTTAGATTTCTTTTAGCAATTGATTTATCTCTGCGTTCTACCAAATTCCTCTGAGTTCTTCCGTGCCCTAGCTCTCTTCACAGTGTCCTTCTCTTTTCACGATTGCACAGAATGAACAATGACACTTTTTTTCCCTAGTTTAACCTTAGGACCCTTTATATGTTTTTCTCATCTTACCCTCACTTATCCATTCACAATTTACCACTTTGATCTCATTTCTCTACCTCTTATTATTATTATATTTAACTAATTAAAATAATTCTAATTAATTATTCTAATTATCTAAATTATTCTAAAATACTATATACCTTCTTAAGTCCTACCACCCCATCATACACCACACAAAACATCATATCAAGCATCATGATCACCGTACATCACATCAACATCACAATTAAGTCACAAATACTCAACTTAAATTAATCAAATAATTAAATAAATAATCTAATTATTTTGGGATGTTATTGTTAGATGACAGTGACGTATCTAGAGGGGGTGAATAGATACCCCTTTTAAGTTTATTACAAAAGTATGATTTTTAAAATTTGTTTTATCAAAAAGCGACGTGGAAGCTTTTTCTGAAGTGTCGTCTATACGAACGTTATTGGAAACTCGGATATGTAAATCGTAACAATAAATTCAATATGAAATAAGAACAACAAATCGAATTAATATACTTAAATCACTTAACAGCTTATTTAATGTTTATCTCAAGTTACTAGTAAAGTTATTTCCAATGTCAATATTAAAAAGTACTAGTTGAATCAAATTATCAAACATTTGGTGTGCAAGTGAATTTTCAAAAATTTTCTTTTGGTTGTGTTGATAAATAAAACCACTTATAATCAAAAGTAATTATAAACTATATCAACACTTGATTTATAATCAAAAACCGTTCGAAAAATTCTTACAATTTAAATGATAACGCAATGCTATTTGACAAATTGATCAATGAAAATCAAATCAAGTAAAAGCAAAAAACAAAGGAGAGACAAATAATTTGTCTTCACAGTTCCCCACGGTTGTCCTCGCGTGTGGGTACGTATGATTCTTACTATGTGTCATACCCCAAATTTGCCCTACCATTATATTATATTTAAGGTTTTATTTAAATAAATCATATTATATAGTTTTATTTCTATAGTGGTTTAAGACGGGTAAGGAAGGTGTATTGATCTAGAAATAGACCATCAATATCTGATGGCCCATTAGGGTTTCGTTCATTTTGAGAAGGGGTCTATAAAACAAATTAGTTTTCCTTTTAAGAAACCCAATAAAATGATATGGCCCATTCAATTTTTCAGACCGGCCCACTAAGTTATTAAGGTTTTTTTAAACTAGGGGGTGTATGTTTTCTTTTTTTCATAAAAGGGGGCCCAATAGGAGGGCCCGTTCAGTTTTGTTTGTTTTTTTAGATTATTTTTATTTTTAATCATAACATTACTACTATCTTACAATCTTTAATTGTTACTACTGATTATTTTTTGAAATTAATTAAAAATGATTTGTTTTCCTTTTAAATTAAAAGAAGTATCAATGAAGAGGGCCTTTTCACACGGTTCATTACAAGCCCAAACAGACAGGCCTAGAACAAAAATGCATGTTAAAAAAAAACTAATAAGGAAGTATTGTTTGGATTAAAAGAAAAAACGCATGATTAAGGCTCAATAACCACCATTGTTCAAATAAAGTAATAAAAATAAAATCTTTACATTATTCTTCTAGATTACGAATAATCTTTATATTGATATAAACCAAAACAGAAACATATCTTCATCATCAAACTGTACAATAAACTTTCCAGAACAAGAACAAGAACAAACTAAAAACAGAATCAAATATACAGATACGAAAACAAATTGAAACCTTAAATGCAAAATCAAATACAATTACAAACTAATAATTTCTAAACCCTAAATTCCTAAATTAATTACAGACATATTAAAAAGTTTCCTAAACTAATAACCCAAATCACTATAAAAAACCTAACAGTAAAACAAAAAAGGAAGAAAAGAAATCGTTACATAAAGAAAAGAAAACAAATCGTCACATGGGGGAGTTTTACGAAAAAAATCATTACAGAGAAGAAATTTACAGAGGGAGATCTAGCGTCGCTCTGTCAAGTGCACGCTCCCAGAACTGCGCTGAACTCACCATGAGGCTACCCTTCATCACAGATCCTCCGCTAAACACAAAGGCCAAACATTGCTACAACCGTCACCGACCCAGGAAGCCGCTGCAATCGCACAACCTTTCGTTGTTCCCGACCGAACGTCACCCTTGCTGACAACAATCGACCAGTGTCTTAGCCCGAATCGAGACCGCGGTCGTGCATCCTGCATCTCCGCTGAAGATCTTTGTCTCCGACCAGCCTTGTCGTAGCTCACCCAGCCTCAGGAACTAGAGAAGAAGAAGAAACAGAGAGAAAGAGAACAAAGGTGAAAGATGGTTCTGAGAGAGAGGAAGGGATAAAAGAAATGAGTGGTTTTGTGTTGTAAAAAAATTTATATATGTTTAATACTCTGATGTGCGTCACTCCATAATTGTTATTATGTGTCCTCAATTTCCATCACACAATCTCCATCATACGCTTATAAAACGCGTGTGTCCATCACGTTGTGGAATACCTTCCCACACGGAGTCCACACAGACTCCTCCCAGGCCATCATGGGCCTAGCCCATTAGTTATCTTCACCCTTTTTTTTTTTCATCCTGCAAGCTGCGTGAAAAAACATACTCCTTAGCTTATTGGGCCAAGTCCAAATTCTGGACTTGGGCTCTGCTGCTTTACACATCCCCCAGCCTTGCTAACGTACTCAAAAACATACCATCTTCCTTTTGGGCCTGAATTCAGGGCCATGCTATTGACACCCCTCTTATTTTACCACCTTAACACTATTCATACCCCATAGGTTTTTTTAACTTAATTCTTTTTATTTTTTTATATTTTATAATTCAATATACATTTAATATTTTAATAATATTATTATTATTAAATCATATATTATTTTCCAACTCATTAAAAATATTTGTATTTATTGCATTAAATTATATCTTTTAATCATGCATTTTTAAGTAAGATTTTTTTAATAATTAATATATAAAAAATATTCAACCAAACATCAAATCATTTTCCTAATCAAATTAAACAACAATTATCTTTTCAAAAAGGATTACGATAATATTTTAATCGACAGTGCGCTTCGTCTACAACCTCTGCCATTCACACACCTAGGCTAAGCATGTGGGAAATTCAAATATATTTTGTAATCCATAAAAAACACAAACCTACCGCGAACTACAAAATAGGACTCTGGTCCCTCCTAAGAGGATACGTAGGAATACGATTAAAATCATGGTGAATCCCCCTAATTAAAAAATAAACCATTTTCCCTATTAAAAATTAAAATCATATTTCCTGAAAATTACACTTCTAAACCTAGTATCCTTGTGAACAAGGTACATGAGGGGTGCCTAACACCTTCCCTTCGTCTAGAACCGAGTCAGACCTAGAATCTCTGAACTATTTTAGGGTTATTACTTTATATTCCCTTCCTTAGGATAAAAATTAAGGGAGGCGACTTTGTATTTAAAACTAGTTACAACAGCTGGCGACTCTGTTGGGGACTCAACCCTAGGTTTAGAAGTATTCTCCTTTGGTTTTAGGATTTTTAGGGTTTATTATTTTTTGGGTTTTTTATATTTGTTTCATTATTATTTATTTATTTATTTTATTCATTTATTTATTTTTATTTTTATCATATTATTATATTTGAGATGGGATTTATTTTTTGCAAAAAATATTTTTAAAAAACCCTTAGAAAGAAGGTTCGTCTATTAGCCAAGGGGTTACATCAGCCCTATGAGTTTATGTGACGACTTCGCCTAGAGTCGATGGAATTATGCAAAAGGAATATCTCTCGACAGACATCCTCTTGTGAAGTAGGACTTTGGAATGACACATATGACTCTTTGTACGGCCTTTAAACCAAAAAACACATGATGAGACCTTTCACGACCTAGAGACGAAAGTTTCGGTCTATAAAGAAGCTCCACTTAAGGGAGGCCCTTGTGCCTTTCCCTCTAGTGTTATTTATTATACCCTTAAGGAAATCACCTTATGGGGAGGGTAGAATATTTGTAGGCCAATACTAAGAACCTACCTTCTAAGGATACCTTTCACAAATCCCACTATAATCTTTAAACCCGCAAGGGTTACCTTTTCACCCAATATTATCTTTAGCCTGTAGGTCTTGCGCCTATGTCGTAATCCCTATTTTATAAGGACTCCTCGTCGTCTTTCATTTTCCATAACCCTTAAGGAATTCCTGCATGTCTCAATCTCTAAGACAATGTAGGATATCATCAAATTTGTGTCTATTATCATCTTCGTCCATAAGGAGTCCCTGCTTGTCCCAATCTCTGAGTCAGAATAGGATATCATCTTGTCTATCATCAAAACTGTATAGGGTACCCCTTCGTCTATCCTCATATTACGTCTGCGTCGCATTGCATATCCACGAAACCTTTTTTTACCCTAAAAGCAAAAAAAAAATGCATACCCAAGCATTTTCATACAAATTCACCCATCTACATAGAGCTCATATATCTTCCACTCGCAGAGAACTTTTAACCATAACCCAACAAGGTGATTCCTGGATACTCAAAATGAACTCGAAATAGATCACGAAGCAAATGTAACATTATCTATGGAAATAAGAGAAGGTCAACAAACCACAACTTAAGATATCATGACACCTCATGAAAACACTCAGGCTCAACCCCAGCCTATACAAGCTTCAATTAAGAAACTTAATGTGCAAGAACACGCCATTTTCCAAGATGGGTATACTTTATCCCATGAATCTATTTCGTATCATCAATTTGCATTCCCTGTGCCAAAACCCCGAGGGGCAAACCCAACCATGAATACTGAAGAGCCAAAAGATGCTGAGGACACCAAAAGATATCTTATTGGGGAAAAGAGGCTTAGCGCCATAGAAGGACAGGACACTCATAGCTTTGATGCTTTTGCTTTATGTATGGTTGAAGACTTGATATTTCCTCCAAAGTTTAAGATGCCAAATTTCAAAAAGTACAAAGGGTCTAGTTGCCCTAAGACTCGTTTGAAGATGTATGTTAGGAAAATGGCAGCATACCCACGCAAGGACAAATTGCTTATCCATTGTTTTCAAGACAACCTTAGTGGAATGTCATTAGAATGTTATACACAATTGGAAATAAACCACATTTCCACCTGGAATGACTTGGCTCTGGAATTTCAGAAGCATTATCGATACAACACTGACATGGCTCCAAGTCGCATGCAACTGCAAGATTTATCTTAGAGGAGTAATGAATCCTTCAAAGAATACAAAGATGGATAGAGTTTGCTGCTCGAGTACAACCGCCATTATTGGATAAGGAATTGGTAGACATGTTCGTGAGCACCCTACAAGGTCAATACTCTGAAAAAATGTTGGGCAGTATATCGTCATGCTTTTATGACCTAGAAATATATGGTGAACGCATCGAGAACGAGATCAAAAACAGAAAAATCCAAAGCATCTCGAGTGACCCGACTAGTTAATTCCTTAGAGATTACCAAGGGGGAGAAGAAGATGAAACAAATATAATAATGGAAACTTACCAAGCTCTGAATACTCTGTCTCTTGTGCCTTATCATCAATATTCATATGCAGTAGATGCCCAATGCAAACAACCATCCTCTGGTTTTCAACACCAGCAGTCATGGCCTATACTTCAGAATCAGCAGGCTAATATTTCACCTCAACATCGACATCAGAATCGATAGGTTCTAAATCAAAGCAATCACCATCAACACCCGAATCAGCATAGGCGTCCAAACAACCAAGAAGGGGAAACTCGCCAGCTTGACCCGATCCCTATGACATACAGTCAATTATGGTCATATCTGGTCTAGAATTCATTAATGACCCCCAAGAAAACTAGATCCATGAAGTCTTCATTTCCTGCTTAGTACAACTCAGATGTTCAATGTGATTTTCATGATGGGGTAACAAGGTATTCGATTGAAGAATACAATTCATTCAAAGACGCAGTACAAAAGTTGATTGACAATAAGAAATTGACTTTTTAAGAAGATTGTCCATATATGGTGGAAAATCCCTCACCCTGATTGGTGGATCACTAAAGAAGCTCATCCCTAGGATAATTAAGCTTTATCATGTGTAATTTCTTTCTTGCTAAGTGTTATTTGTTATAAACTTTGTACTCTATGATCAATAATTCTAATAAAATAAACATGCATGTTTTTGAAATTGATTCATTCCATAAATAATCAATGACTTTCTATTCTTTTTTTCTATCTTCCATTGCACAACCTTAAGAAACTTCGAGGGAGAATGATGAAAGTACCAAATAATCAAATTTTACTGACGTATGCTTTTTAATAGTAAGGCTTAGATGATGATGTAAGGCATTGTTTCACTTCCCAAATAGTATAGATATAAGGAGATAATCTATAGTTAACCCCCTCGAGCCAAGAGTTGGAGTTTTGTTCTATTTTTCTATTAAAAAAAACCTTAATTTCAACCAGGGGCAAGGTAGTCTTTCAATAATTCAATGGCGCATTCTATTCTCAAGAGAAGTGAGTTATCTAAACAAAAGGTTAAAGCATATATCTTTCCTCGACACGTCATTGAGGAAAAAATCTAAGCAAAGGTTCAAGCACATCCTTTTCCTCGCGTTCATCATCCAAGATTGAGGAATCAATAAAGACAAAGTTCACGGTGTATTTTTCCTAAGTACATCAATCAAGATCGAAGAAACGATGAAAACGAAGCTTTCAATAATCAGCATGACAGTCACACGTGCCAAAATCAAAAGCAAAACAAAAATAAATTTTAAAAAAAAGGAGAAAGCCTGCTAAGTCAAACCAAATCAAAACTTGACTTAGGCAAAAGTTAGGGCATCCGATGGACTAGAAATTCAAAAGAATTGGTCCATGCAAAATAAGGGATTAAATAAAAAAATAAATTGGAGAACAATCTTGTGACTGCCACCTCAAGAATAATCAAGACTTCCCATCAACACTTGGATCTTATCAACTCTTGGATCTTATCAAAGCTTTTCATCGGTGCTTGGACCTTTATCTGCGCTTCTCATCATCTACACAACTATGAAATTTCTCTTGGGAATTAAATGCATCTATTGCATTAATTGAAATTAGGAATGGAGAACATCAAGGAGAATGGGGTGGGATAAATAAATTTTGAGCCTTATATCTTTTGTTTCTTAAACCATTAACCATGGCCATGTTACAACCTTCGAAAGTCCTAATTGAAGCTAAGCTCACTATGAAAGCATACTCAGCAAGATTTTTGTTAAACTGACTCCTATGTTTGTTGAAATTATTTCTAACTACTTCTCTTCTTCGAATATCCATCTATAATCATCCATTTCTATTTAAACTTCAATTTCAAAACTTGCATGTACATCAAATGGAATTACTCTTTCAAAATGTACAATTTTATCTACGAATCAATACTTATCATCAAGGAGATTTCAAAAGAGGGTATGGTCAAAGGCCATCCTTTCCAGGAAGCTCCTAACTAGGGGTAAAGCGTCTAAAGAAGAACCTTATAATCATAAGTTATACTAATGATCGTAGGGGCATATCACATAAAGATCCTATTTACTAGGGGTGATCATTCTAAGATTCAATTAACTTGGGTCACATTTCAAAAGCATTGTTTAATCAAGGGCCTACTTTTCTAAGAAGCATTCTTTAATCAAGTCATATCACAACGGGGTATGATTCGGTTTCCTTGTCTTGAAAAACCTCTCAAGGCCTTGATAATCAGGGGAAACCTTCCAAGATTTAAATTTTGGGGTAGCACATACTAGTTTCATCCTACTACACGTAGGGTCCAAATTCCCCTTCAGGCAACTTCAAGTACAAACTTTTCAAAGCTGTGAATACTTGGGGAAATCTATGACAAGTTCATGGTGAGGTCTAAGTTTCTTTCTAAGGGTACTTCCTCTAGATCCTGGAAATTGGGGGCATATCTTTAAAAATTCAAATGTTGGGGCAAGACAGGCCACAAAAGGAAAGCCCTCTCCACCTTTCACAATCCCCATGGGACTTCGCTTCTACATCAGCAATCTTCGATTTCAAATCGAGTATTAAGAAATCATGATAGCATAACATTCAAACTTCATGTGACAAGCAACCTTGTTACATAAGCAAACTTCTACGCTATAATCATCCATGACCCATCATAGGGACACCATTCAAAAAGCATTCAAGTCACAATCATAAAGCATAAGGCTGCACAAATCATGCACTAGGGCTCTTCGATCCAAAATTAAGATGTACTTATTATCTTATCCATATACGAATTCCGACAACATGGATCGAGCATGTCTCAGAAATCCCAATTACGCATTCGCATTTTAAAATGCAACATCCATTAATACATATTCAAGTCATTCATTACATGCATAAATCAAACATTACATTTCATGCATCAATAAAATTTGCACGCATAGCATAAAACCTTGTTTTATGTGAAGACAATCATCATTGTCGATCAAGCTATCCAATTCCAGAAACGAATCTCGGCAGTATATTCCCCTGGTTGATCACGGAATTTGATTATCCGGAAGACCTCCGAAGAAAGTAATATCTCAACGGAATCTTGGCAGTAGATTCCCCCTAGTTTATCTTGAGAGTAGATTCCCCTGGTTGATCACAGTAGTTGATTATCCAGAAGACCTCGACAGAAGTTAATTCACAAACGAATCTCGGCAGTAGATTCCCCTGGTTGATCGTGATAGTTGATTATTTGGAAGACCTCGGCAGAAGGTATCTCACCTTGTATCTCGGCAGGAGATTCCCCTGGTTAATCACGACAGTTGATTATCCAGAAGACCTCGGCAAAAGGTATCTCACAATTGAATCTCGGTAGTAGATTCCCCTGGTTAATCACGACAGTTGATTATCCGGAAGACCTCAACAGAAGGTATATTTCACTTGAATCTCGGCAGTAGCTGTTGCACCCCAAAATCTACCCTCTTGATTTAGGCTTATGTTTCATCATGAACATTATATTGCATTGCATTCATACATTGTGATAGTATCAAAGTACTTTGGTTATCAAGTTTTCCTCAAAGCGTTGAAGGATGCTTTATTCATCTCTTTGGATTATCAGAGGATTGAAGATTGTGGTTGATTACAAGGGGAATCACCCTTTGGATTCACCAGTCAATTTAGGGTTTTGTGTGATCAAGGCTATTGATCAAAGTACAAGTATTGATTTGGAAGCCACAACATCTCACTGGCATTTGAAAAATCTTTGCACAAGGAATTGGTCATGATGCCCAGAGGATTTGAAGTTTTGAAGATGATTCATCAGTCTCCTAAGGTGTTAATCAAATTAGGGTTTGAGTTTTTATCAGGATTTATTGAGAATTTTGAAGTGAAACTTTGCACATGGCCTCTATATGTTTGAAAGATCATATATTTGAAGTTTTTATCATCAACTTTGAAGGGAAGTTGATCAATTGATTCAGAGGGGAAAATGGTCATTTTGATCAAAATCAGTCAAAGTCAAGGTTGACCAAGTAAACTTTTAGTCAACCATCAATTCAAGGATGCACTTTTCATATTTCAAGTCCATTTTGATTATTGGATCAAAAAGATTGAGGTTTGGGTTGAAACTTGTTCATGAAGAAACCCTAAAAGTTTCTAATTTTGAAAAATGAGGACTTAATTTCAAAAATACATATCTTATTCACCTTTGATCAAGAAAATGCAAATGAAGTATGCTTGGAAAGCTAAGAGAATGATCTTTCATCTCCTTTTGGTATCATGTCCAAATAGGAAAGGAACCAAGAATTATGGTCTTTTGAAGTCATAAAATTATAGGTCATTTTTCAAAATTAGTGAATTTCAAGCTCAATTTTGAGGACCTTAATAGATTCAATTGCAAAAACTCAAAACTAAGGGATTGTATATATTTTCAATAACTTTCCAAATTGTTCTCATTTATGTCAAAATTCAAAAGTATGAGCAAGTTGTGGACCTTGGAATTTGGACGCATTTCATTGAATTCATGCATACCATGCAATTTGCAATTTCTTGATAACTTGATTTGTGGCCATTTGTTTAACTTCAAACTTGACCCATGACTAATATTCAATGTACCAAGGCCCATCATGCCAAAGTTTGAGCTGCACATGGGCAAATGCAAGGGGAACTCGTGATTTTGCAAAAAGTGGCATGAAGTTTCCTAATCACCAACACTTGCTTAATACAAGGATTTAAGTATTAATTTTGTTAGTAATCTCTTCCTGGGGTAAAATGGACTGAAATGCACGTAAAATACAAGCCAACACACGAGGGATTTGAGGGCTGCATGTGCATACTTGATTTTGGCAAAAAGAAGATTTCATTCTTTCTAAGAGCTTTCAGTGCGAAAAACCTATCCTACCCTCCTCCTGATGCTCTATATATTAAGAAGCAAGCCTCAGTGAACGGGGTTCGTACTTCATTTGATCCCTGAAATAAGAAAACTCCATAGCTTTTACTCTGCAATTTTCTTCGATTCTTCCATCTCCCTTGCGCGTTTTGGTCAATTCTTCTTGCATTCTCTTCTCCAAGTGATAAGGATTGTAGATCGGGGCTTGGTTTGCAACTGGAGTGAAGGAGACAGTAGATCCATTTTTTATCAAAGGTTTGAATTCTCAAGTTTGGATTTTGATTTATAGCCGTGCATTGTGTGATTTAAGTTCATAATCATGTTGTTTGAAGTCCATTAAGTGTTTTTGAAGCTTCAGAGCTTTTAATTTAATGAGATATGCATGAATGATGCATCTGAATTTTTTCTGTTCAGTGAGTTTCTGACATTTTTGCACGATCTGTTATTGATCCATGGTTCATTATTTGTTGTGATTCGAATTGCATATTGAAGTATGAAATGCTGGCTTTAATTTGCACGAAATTTCATGGAAATGGTGTAGAATTGAGCATGTTATGTTGACTGGAAAATGAGATGATGAATTGGATCATGCGCGTGTTTTTCCCTAGCCAAAGGTCGAAGATGATTACGTGGCCTCCTCTGGTTGGTTGGCTTGCTTCTTTAATTCATTTGAATTTTGTTTTATAAATTGATTTCCATAATTTTATTTCTTGCTCAAAAATGATTGAAAATTTCTAAAATAATTATCACAAATTCAAAATAATATTCCTGACCTTGTGCATTGTTTTGATAATTTTTGAAAATGTTTTGATTGGTTCAAAAATTATGAGTTTAATTAATTGTTTGTTTAGTATTTATTTTTTGTTTAAATATTTATTTGATTTGGAAAATTCCACAAGAAATATTTTTGAATCATAAAATCATTTGGAATTTGATTCTAAAATTTTTTTAGTTTTTTTTTTCATTTTTGATATTGAATTTTATTTCAAAATTTAAATTTAAATTGTTTTGTTTAAATTTTACTTTAATACTTCCATTGGTTCAAAAATTCTCAAAAAAATCATGTAAGCTTGTTTTTAATCATGGAGTCTGAATATAATTTCATTTTTGACCTTTTTGTGATTTTTGGCTAGGGTTTGCATTTTTGCCCTTAAATAATAGTTTAATTGTTAATTGATTGTTTAATTTTTATTTTAATATTTCCTTTAATTCAAAAATTCCACAAAAAATCAGGGATGTTTGTTTTTAGTTCTAATATTTGAATATAATTTTGGTTGGACATTTTTCTGAATTTTTAATTTAAATGTTATGTTGAGATGTGAATATTTGTTAATTGACTAATTGTTTGAATTTAATTTCATTTTTGACTTTTCCTTAATTCAAAAATATGTGAAAAATATATTTTCTGACATTTACGGTTTCTTTTTTATTTGTGTGATCTTGGTTTAAATTGTTTGAATTTTGATCTTACTTAGTCAATATTTAAGATTAAAGGTCAAAAGTTAGGGTTTTGTTGCTTATGGTGCAAGTTTCTTTTTCAAAACCCTTGTGCCTTGGATTTTTATGGGAATTCAGGTCTTGATTATGGTTCATGAATGTTTTTGGGATTTGAAAACCATTTTTATTGAATTGTTTGACTTGGTTTGACATTTTTCCACAAATTATTTTGAAAACTTGTCTAGATTGGTAGTTTTGCCAACTAGCTTGGAACTTTGGGGCCCATTTGATCCCTTCGTCAATCATTCATGAACATAAGGCTTTCTTTCTGACCTCTAAATACTTCAAATATGTTAATATATTTTTGACTTGAATAATGGATCCTTGTTTCTATTTTTGGTGTATTTTTGAAGTGAAGGTACCCAATTAGTGTTGCACATCTTGTGGCAATTTGTTTGATGGCCAATGAACTTGAGTGAGGCCTATAATTGGGCACCTAATGATCATATTGATTCTGATTATCCATGATAACTCAAGTCTTTTCATTTAGTCCCCCATTGTTTAAAGGTTTGAATCTTCTTGATGTATTATGTAGGTTTCATCTTCTTTTCTGTTTGTGAAGTTGTGATTGAATTAATTGTATATGGTTGAAATGTGTTTGCCCCTGACCTCCATGACCTTTAATTGTATTCTTTCCAATCTCCCATGATCCTTGATTGATATTCAATTGTCAATTCAACATGGTGATAGAAAGGAGCAACATTCCTCTATTTCTTTTGACCTAATTGTGCATGTGCATGTTTCCTCTTGTCTATCATGTCTAATATCTGATAATTGTTATCATGTTGTGCTCACTTCATCATGTTGCATCCATCCCTTATGCGATTCATCATTCACCTTATGGAATACTAACTTGGTTGTTGAATGTGCGAGGTACTTTGAGAAAGTTTCCACTTTTGGCTTGAGGCTTTTGTGTTTCACTTTATTTGTGAAACACAACTTATTATATTGGCACTGCTGTTGTATTTGGCATGTTTGATATTCCATGCAGGATATATACATTTGATTATGAATGCTAGACATTACCCATGGGATTTGTTCATATCTGATAAATTACTTACATCCTGATGGTGTAATTTCTGACTCGATTTGTCTACTGATGACAGCTTACTTGAAGTTCTCTGGGTTTCTTTTTATTCTTGCTCAGTTGCTACGGATAGTTATCTGTTTGGCATTACGCTATTTCCTTTCTTCCATTTTCATTTTGGCATAGTTCTTTGATTTCATAATGGGACCTCTGTTGCTGATATATGTCAGGAGGCCCTCTATTTTTGTTGTCCGATACATGTATTGTGTTTGCTTTTGATCGATGAGTCACTCAATTTAGAGATTGAGATCACGACTTCGCTCTCAGTGCATGTTCCTTATAGGATGTTTATTGCTCTTCTTCCCTAATTATTGATCGATGAGTCACTCAATTTAGAGATTGAGATACGACTTCGCTCTCAGTGCATGTTCCCTATAGGATGTTTATTGCTTTTCTTCTTTAATTGTTGATCGATGAGTCACTCAATTTAGAAATTGAGATCACGACTTCGCTCTCATTACATGTTCCCTATAGGAAATTTTTGGCAAACTCCCTTTAACATGTAAATTAGGGTAGGGTTTTCCTTTATCCTCAACCTTAGGGTAAACCACTGTATGATAACACAAGGGATAGTACTAGTTTAGTTTCCCTTAGTTGTTTTCCCTTTTTTATGCATTCTGCATCTTAAAACAAAAATCTATTTTCTTGGCAAATCATAAAACACTTCTAATAAACTCAAACCCTTCTTCAAGGTAAAATATACAAACCAATCTTACTTTGTCTATGTGCCTCTTGGCTTTGCTTTTAAAACCTGGTTAGCTGATGTTTCGCCATCGCACATTTGTTTGAAGCCGATGTTTCGCCATCGCACATGTTTGTTATCCTACTTTTATTCTCAATATCATTGTTAGGTGTGATGTTTTGTCATCCAATTTATTGATGTTTCGTCATCTTTGCCATGATACCTTGTTATCTCTTAGCCGATGTTTCGCCATCGCACATGTTTGTTATCCTACTTTGATTCTCAATATCATTGTTAGGTGTGATGTTTTGTCATCCGATTTATTGATGTTTCGTCATCTTTGCCATGATATCTTTGTTACCTCTAAGCCGATGTTTCGCCATCGCACTTTTGTTTGAAGCCGATGTTTCGCCATTGCACATGTTTGATTATCCAACTTTGACCCTCAATGTCATTGTTAGGTGTGTTATTTTATCATTCGATGTTTCGCCATCTTTGACATGTTACTTTGTTATCATTTAGTCGATGTTTTATCATCTCTTTCGTTTGATTGTTTTATTTGATGTTTCGCCATCTTGATTATTTTTGTTGTCTTAACTAAAAAACACAAACCAACCAAAACACATAAGCCGAACTACGGCTAATCTAATTCCTTAAAAGGGATACGTAGGCATTGGGGTAGGGCCCAACCGAGCACATCTTTTTATTTTCCCTACATTGTTTTCCTTTTTCTTTCGCATGCATTCCCTTTTTAGTTTTAAGCCATAGACATAGAATTTGACCACACCCATTAGATTAGACAACAAGAGTGGATACCATAGAGTACTACGGGCGTGTGGGGTGCTAACACCTTCCCCTTGCGTAACAGACTCCCTTACCCGATCTCTCGGCTGAAAGACCGTGATTTCTCCCTTTCCAGGTTTTCTCGATGTTTACCTTTCCCTCTCGGCGGGATAAAAGACGTTCGGTGGAGACTTCATTGATGTTTCATTAACATCCAAATGACAGGTTCCGGCCGCGTTGTTTCAACTTGCGACTTCACTGGGGACAGATTGACCTTTTGCTGGTCCATCTCGGAGTCGATCCTAGCTCTTGTTGTTTTCTTCTTGGGTGTTTATTTTTACCGCTTTTCATATTTACCTGTTTGCATTGCATCCTATGTGCGCTTTACTTTCTGCATACTGGATTTGGATGGACTGTTTGGATTCTGGATTTCTTGGTGGGTGGGATGTTCCATAAGGTAAAAGGCCTCGTACCCAGGCTATGAGTGAATTTCATAAGAACTAGGAATAGAGTGGCCATGGTAGCTATGAGGCGGATGCTTTGTAGACCTGACCATGAGACCCATGACTTCAGAGGTAGCTCGAATAGGTGTTATCGTATGATGATACCGACATTCGAGCTCTTGTACTATGATTTGGCTTTTAACCTTACCTTGACCTAGACTACACCCGTGAGAGCGGCGGGAAAACTTTTCTTACAGGTACAGGTACTGTTGGTGACTTTGTGTTGTGAAGGTGACTCAGGTTCCCATGATAGTTTTGAGGCTTTGGGATTTTCTTTTGATCTTGAGTGGTGCTGTTCTATAATGGTCAAGCCATGACCCAGTGTGAAACTTTGGTCCTGTCATGTTGCATCATAGCATATTTATTTCTATAAAAAAATGATGTATAAAAAATAACTAGCATACACATGTCATTTTCCAGGAACATTCAAGAGTCTTCTTTCTATCAGAAATGGATGGCCTCCCTTCAAATGAGTTTGATTCAGTTCGTGTTAAAGAGCCCACCAGACATACTTTCTCTTATCAGATTCCTACCATTGATGGGGCCGAGTTGAAGAGGTTGAGTTCTTATCTGAAGGGTGATGTTCTGAATAATTTCAACAAAAATTATGGCAATTTGTTACTAGTCCTCAACACTCCAGTGGACCCAATGGCTTTGATCACTCTCTTCCAGTTCTATGACAAAGAATTACGGTGTTTTACTTTTCAAGATTATCAAATGGTTCCCACCCTAGAAGAATACGTGCACCTGCTTAATATCAAATTGTCCGATGAAGTTCTTTTTGTCCAAGTTCCGGAGAAGCCGAAGTTCGAAGTTATTGCTGAAACTCTTCATTTGAGTTGGAAAGAGGTGAAAGACAATTGGAAATCAAGTGAGGATACTACAGGGTTTTATATGGATTTCTTAGTGAAGAAAGCTGAAGACTGGGCAAAGAAAGGGAATTGGATTGACTTCAGCGTTCTGCTTGCTCTCATGATATACGGGATTGTCCTGTTACCTCGCAAGAGAAATTTTGTGGATTTGACGGCTATTTGTGTTTTTAGAAATAAGAACCCGATACCGACACTCTTGACAGATACTCTTTACACCATTCATTCCAGGCATGAAAAAGGAGGTAATGTAAGCTTATGTCATTCAATGTTGTATCAATGGTTTAAGTTGCATCTACCGGTAAGTGGCCCTTTCGTGGATACCAAGCATTCTCTCCAATGGTCATCAAGGCTTGTCAACCTTACTTCATTTGATATTCGGTGGAATTATGACATGGGGAAATACGAAGTGTTATCACTAGCTGCGCAGATTTCCCTAATGTTCCCCTCATAGGAACTAAGGGGTGTATCAACTATAATCCTGTGCTTGCTTATCGTCAATTGGGATATGCAATGGATGGACCGCCAAAGGTTGAGGAGGTGTCTGAATCAGTGTATTTTTCTAGAGGGGGTGATCTTGTGATGTTGAAAAGGGTGACAAGTGCTTGGAAGATAATTCACAAGAATTATAGAACTACTTTGGCCAAGAAGGTTCTTATTGCTAGGGTTTCTTACCTGGATTGGATTAGAGACAGGGTTAAGATTTTGCGATTACCATTTGCAAGGTCGGCTCCTCTATATGAGCAACCTCCTACTGTTCTGGGTAACACGGTATCAATCGAGATGTTCACCCAGGTACATGTTGAGAACATTCAGCTTCGTGCAAAAGACCGTGAGGCAGGGATGAAACTTTATTGGGCAGATCAAGAAAGGGCCGACTTAGCTCGCAAGCTCAAAGAAGCTCAAGGGGAAACTTCTGATACGACAAGTTTTGGGAAGAGGTCTCATGCTGAAATAGAAGAAGAATTGAGTAAGACCCATCAAGAACGCCAGAAGCTTCAGGCATCCGAGAGCAGCTACAGGAAGAAGATTCAGAACTTGGAGAAATAGCTCAAAGGCAAAGATGCTCAGCTTAAGAAGGAAGTAGCCCAGAAGCGTGTCGCAGAAGATCGGTTCCAAGAAAGTAAAGTGGTTGCATCACAACTTTTGAAGGAGAAAGCCATACTTGAAGAGTACTGTCAACATCTTGAAGCATGTCTTGTTCTGGAGATTTAGTTTTTGTTACTTACCTTTGGTGTATTTGGTCACCCCCAGGATTGTTGGAGGGGACCGTCTGTTTGTTTTATTATTCAGTTTTTTTTGTTAAGTTTACTTTGAAACATGTATTTTGTTGTTTATCGTTACACTCTTAAATGTATGAAGTCACTTGAACATCGTTTCCTTTGTTTGTAAATAATTAAAGTGATTGTCTTATTGTCCTTTTTCTCATTGGTTGTATGCTTTATCTTTGGTTGCACGCCGTGACTGGTAAATAAAAGGACTCTTGAATACCTGGAAATGACAAACATATCATGAACATCATGCATTTCATAACATTACAGGTTATCTCAAGACGGTATTCTTATTCTGCTGCTTTTCTTATTCAGAATTCAAGACGACTACTCATCAGTATTCCACCAGAAACAATTTGCCAAGACAGATGGAACAGGTTCAAGCTAAACTCGCTGAAATGAGGGCCCAAATGGCTACTCAGATGACTCAGTTCATAGAGGTCATCACCAATGTGAATCGCTGACAGGAGGAACTGTCTGCCGTCATTAACAACCACCATCGCTATCCAGAGGATGGTAGAAATAAAGGGCTCTATCAGGACGTTTCTGTAGGATTGGGGGATGTGCAAGATCAGCCTACTGGAAATTTTCACGGGATGCCTGGAAACCCTTTTGTGCGCAACGTAGGGCAATTTCACCCATCTCTTGGACCTCGTCTTGTGGGGAACAGAAGAATTAACCAAGGTGGTGTAAGGAATTATCAGGAGCAAGATTATGACTTTGATCAGGATGAAGATCAGTTTTCTGTTCGGCGTTCAGAGCCGGAGGTTCAGATTGAGGATATGAAGTATCGGTTATTGGAAGTGCGTCTGAAGGTTGTGGAAGGGCAAGGAGTCCTTGGTATGGATGCTAATGATCTCGGGTTGGTGTCTGTGGTGAAAGTTCCTCCTAAGTTCAATCCTCTTATATTTGAAAAGTACAACGGAACGTCATGTCCTATTACTCATGCAACTGCTTATTTCCGAAAGATGTCGGTGCATACTGAGGATCAGGGGCTGTTGATTCACTTTTTCCAGGATAGCCTATCTGGGGCATCCCTGGAGTGTTACATGAAGTTGGAGAAGACCCATATTCGTTGCTGGAATGATCTTGCTCGGGCTTTTGTCAAACATTATCAGTACAATGTGGATATGGCGCCTAATCGCACTCAGTTGCAAAATATGTCACAAGGACCGAAAGAATCTTTCAAGGAATACGCTAAGAAGTGGCGTGAGTTGGCTGCGAGGGTTCAACCTCCACTCATGGAGAGAGAACTCATTGATATGTTTATGGGTACCCTACAAGGGCCATTCTATGAGAACATGATAGGAAGTACTTCGGCAGGATTTGAAGACTTGGTTATGGCTGGTGAAAGAATTGAGGTAGGTTTGAAATTAGGGAAAATTCAAGTTGGAGATTCTAGTGGCTCATCAGGGGGAAGTAAGAAACCATTCCACACTTACCCTAAGAAAAGGGAAGGTGACGCAAGCGCAGTTTACTCTCATAGAGGAAGAAGAGAGGATCGTCAGCACCAACAAATCAACGTTGTTTCTATTCTTGTTAATGCTCCTCCGCAGCAGAGACCAAATACAGGGCCTCAACAACAAAGGCAGCAAGATGCTCCCCGTTAGTATAATAATCAACAGCAGAGACAGCCAAGGAAATTTGATCCCTTTCCAGTAACTCTTACTGAAGCACTCCACCACCTGCTTGATTTGAAGTTGATCAGTTTGAGAAATATGCCACCAACACCCGCAAGACTTCCTTCTAACTATGATGCTAATGCAAGATGTGAATTCCATTCAGGCGGAGTGGGCCATTCTACTGACAATTGCTTTGCGTTGAAGTGCAAAATACAAGACTTGTTGGATGCTAAGGCAATTGAGTTTACTTCAGTGACTGGTTCGAATGTTAATAAGAACCCAATGCCTAGGCATGGATGGGGTGTTGTTAATATGATTGATGATGATGGTGAGATGTTGAATTTGATCATGGATGTGGAACAAGTAACTACTCCGTTGTGGTATGTTAAGTGGTATTTTCTTGGCAGTTCTATTTTCCTGGGTTGTACTTCAGAGTGTGCCAAGTGTAGAGAGCAACTGAAGGGATGTGTTGATTTAAAAGCTGGCATCCAGTTGTTGATGAGGGAAGGTTCCATGTAGTTCGATAGAAAACCGAGCTACCGTAAGGTTACCGAAGAAGATGTTGTTGTGGTATCTATTCCTTACACCCCTGTGCGCATTCCCGCCTCATCTAGGGCACCTCCTTTGATGATTACGGTACCTGGTCCCATACCGTATACCAGTGAGAAGGCGGTCCCATGGCATTATGGTGCTGATGTTTATTATCATGGGGTGAAGCAGGAGGTAAGCACTCGTTCGTCTGAGGTAGAACATGTTGAAGGTAATGAAGAGGAAGTTCATAACTTTTCTGGTGTGGGTCGAATGACTAGAAGCGGGAGAGTATTTGGTCCTTTCAATGTGCAAGATGCGGAAGATGCTTCTGCAAGAGAAAAAGGAAAACAACAGGTGATGATTGGTAATCCAAGGGTTACACCAGCCAGTGTGACTCAACCAATTCCAATACCAGAAGCTTCTTCAGTTCCCGACGAGGTTGAAGAGTTAATGCGGATTATCAGAAAGAGTGATTACAGCATAATTGATCATCTGAGCCATACTCCTTCTAAGATGTCTATCTTGTCTCTGTTGATTTATTCAGAACCTCACCGAAATGCTTTGATGAAGTTGTTAAAGAATGTGTTCGTGCCACATGAAATAACAGTCAATTAGTTTGAGAATGTCTGTGCTAACATATCTGCCGGGAATGGTTTGGGTTTCACAGGTTTTGATGTTCCTCCGTAGGGACCAGACCATAACAAAGTGTTTCATATTTCAATGGAGTGCAGGGGCACTACTTTATCCCGGGTTTTGGTAGATACCAGATCGTCTTTAAATGTACTACCGAAGTCAGCGTTGATGAAGATTGATTATTCTGGACTGGAGCTGTGCCCTAGTGATTTGATGGTGAAGGCGTTTGATGGGTCTCGAAGGTCAGTGTTTGGGGAAGTGGAGTTACCAATCAAGGTTGGCCCTCGCACCTTCACGGCTACATTTTTTGTGATGGATATACAGCCAGCATATTGTTATTTGTTGGGGCGTCCGTGGATTCATAGAGCAAGAGAAGTCACTTCTACTCTTCACCAGAAACTCAAGTATCCCGCAGAGGGAAAGGTGATAACCATGTGCGGCGAGGAAGAGTACATCGTAAGTCCTTTGACATCATTCCGCTATGTTGAAGTTGAAGGCGAGATACATGAGACTCCGTTTCAGGCATTTAAAACAGTTCATGCTGTCAATTTTCCTCCTCCAGAGCAGAAAAAGAAACCAGAAACTGTTATGTCTTCTCTCAAGGATGCGAGAGCTATGGTGGAAGGTGGTAACCCTGAAGGTTGGGGTCAGGTGCTAGATGTTACTCCAAAGTTTGATAAATTTGGTCTTGGTTTTAGCCCGGGTCAACAGAGTGCAGCTCCCAGAGCATCTAGTTTATCCACTCCTGTGAAGTTTTCCCGTCCTGGTGCTGCTCAAGAAGGACACGTCAATGAAGTTGGCGACGATAGGGCTGATGGCTACAATATCGAAGATTGGATTCGCCCGAGTATTCCAGGCCAGACACTCAACAATTGGACTTCTGTAGATGTTATCCAAGTTTCAAGCGCGGAAGAGTAATTTTCTTGTTTTCTTTTATTATCATATTATAATTCCTACGCTCTGCCCAAGGCGTAGTGGATCATTTGTGTAGGGCCACCATGTTTATTTTCAAGTTTATCATGAAATAAAGGACGTTTTTGCATTCAAAATTTTGCTTCATTTCTTTTTTTATTTATTTAAATGGCAATGTTTCTCTTTTCACACATTGTCACTAAAAAACGCCAAAATGTCATTCATGCAGATGCACTTCCACCACCTAATCTATTGGTAAAGAATCTGTTATGGCTCATTATGACTTTGATAATCCTATTTATCAAGGTGAAGAAGAAGCATATGAGGATTGCGGTCTTCCTGAGGAATTAACAAGATTGTTAAAACAAGAGGAGAAGGTTATCCAGCCGAATTAAGATTCAATTGAGGTGGTGAATATTGGCACAGAAGAGGTAAGAAGAGAAGTCAAGATAGGGGCAGATCTCGAAGAAAGTATAAAGGGAAGATTGATTGAGCTACTCCGTGAGTATTCTGATATCTTCGCTTGGTCTTATGAGGATATGCCTGGGTTGGATACAGACATAGTGGTGCATCAATTACCGCTCAAAGAAGGTTGTTCCCCTGTCAAGCAAAAGCTCCGAAGAACTCATCCTGAGATGTCCAAGAAGATCAAGGAGGAGGTCCAGAAGCAGTTGGACGCGAATTTCTTAAATGTCGTCAATTATTCGCCGTGGATTGCAAATATCGTGCCTGTGCCCAAGAAGGATGGTAAGGTCAGGATGTGCGTGGATTATAGGGATTTGAACAGGGCCAGCCCTAAAGATGATTTCCCTCTTCCGCATATTGATGTGCTGGTCGATAATACTGCTCATTCCAAAGTATTTTCGTTCATGGATGGTTTTTCGGGATACAATCAAATTAAGATGGCTCCGGAGGATATGGAAAAGACAACATTCATCACACCTTGGGGAAATTTCTGTTATAAAGTGATGCCATTTGGTTTGAAAAATGTCGGGGAAACATATCAACGTGCCATGGTCACTCTCTTTCATGATTTGATTCACAAAGAGATTGAGGTTTATGTAGACGATATGATTGCTAAGTCTAACACGGAAGAGGAACATCTCGTTCATCTAGAAAAGTTATTCAAGAGACTGAGGCAGTTCTTGCTGAGGTTGAATCCGAATAAGTGCACCTTCGGGGTGAGATCCGGCAAGATGTTCGGTTTTATCGTAAGTGAAAAAGGTATCAAGGTGGACCCAACCAAGGTAAAAGCGATACAGGAAATTCATGAGCCAAGGACGGAGAAGGAAGTACGTGGATTCTTGGGAAGGTTAAACTACATTTCTAGATTTATTTCTCATCTCACAGCCACCTGTGAACCTATGTTCAAGTTGTTGAAGAAGAGTCAGGCAGTGAAATGGAATGAGGATTGTCAGAAGGCCTTTGACAAAATAAAGGAGTATTTGCAGGAACCTTCGATACTCATGCTGCCAGTAGAAGGAAGGCCACTAATCATGTATCTAACTGTGTTGGAGAGCTCAATGGGTTGTGTCCTCGGTCAGCATAACGAAACAGGGAAGAAAGAGCAGGCTATTTACTACTTGAGTGAGAAGTTTACAAAATGCGAGTCGAGGTACTCATTGCTAGAAAAGACTTGTTGTGCACTTGCCTGGGCCGCCAAACGTTTGAGGTAGTACATGTTAACTCACACCACCTACTTGATATCCAAAATGGATCCAATCAAGTACATTTTTTAGAAGCCAGCTCTTACAGGCAGGGTAGCCCGTTGGCAGATGATACTTACCGAATATGATATCCAATACACTACTCAAAAAACAATTAAGGGTAGTGTACTGGCCGACCATCTTGCTCATCAGCCCATGAACGATTATGAACCGATGAAGTTTGATTTTCCAAATGAGGAAATTGTGTATATTCGGGATTGTAATATGCCAGACCCATACGAAGGACCCGAGCCGGGATCACATTGGACGCTTGTTTTTTATGGTGCCTCCAATTCCATGGGCAACGGTATCAGAGCTATTATCACTTCTCCTGAGGGATACCATATTCCTTTCATGGCTCTTATTTGTTTCAATTGCACTAACAACATGGCCGAATATGAGGCTTGCATTTATGGCATTGAAGCAGCGATCGACCTGCGCAACAAATTCTTGAAAGTTTACGGGGATTCCAATCTTGTTATCAGCCAGATTAATGGAGATTGGGAGACTTTCCATCAGAACCTAATTCCCTATCATGAGCATGTTATGAAGCTAATTCTGTACTTCGAAGAAATCACATTTGAGCACATTCCTAGAGAAGAAAACAATCTAGCTGATGCACTGGAAACTTTGTCCTCCATGTTCAAGGTTAAGTGGGCTAATGAGGCGTCTTCCATTACTATCAGAAGTTTGAGAGAGCCTGCTCTCTGTTTTGAGGCCAGTTTAGAACCAGATGGTAACCCTTGGTTTTATGATGTTAAACGATATCTCGAAACACAAGAGTACCCTGAAGAGTCATTTGTCACAGATAAGAAGTTTTTGAGAAGATTCTCAGCCAAGTTCTTTCTCAGTGGCGGTGTGTTGTATATAAGGCATCATGACGGTTTACTGCTCAGATGTGTTGACAAGAAAGAAGCAGCTAGAATCATTGAGGAGATACATGAAGGTGATTTCGGGACCCCTTCCAACGGGCATACCATGGCTAAAAAGATCTTGCGAGCAGGTTATTATTGGTCGACCATGGAGACCGACTGTTACAATCATGCACGGATTTGCCATAAATGTCAAATCTATGCTGATAAGGTGCATGAGGCGCCAGTACCTTTGAATGTCTTGACTTCCCCTTGGCTGTTTGCGATGTGGGGAATTGATATGATCAGAAATATTGAACCGACTGCATCCAACGGGCACCGTTTCATTCTGGTCGCCATCGATTATTTGACAAAGTGGGTCGAAGCTGCATCCTATGCCAATGTCACCAAGCAGGTGGTAACTCAGTTCATTAAGCACAATATTATCTGTCGCTACGGGGTGCCTGAAAAGATCATTACCGATAATGGGTCTAATTTGAACAACAAAATGATGAAGGAGCTTTGTGAGTCTTTCAAAATCAAGCATCATAATTCTTCCCCATAACAACCAAAGATGAACGGTGATGTCGAAGCGGCCAATAAGAATATCAAGAAAATCGTGCAAAAGATGGTGATAACCTATAAAGATTGGCATGAGATGCTGCCTTTTGCTTTGCACGTTTATCGCACCATTGTGCGTACTTCGACTGGGGCCACCCCATTTTCGTTAGTTTACGGCATGGAAGCAGTATTGCCGATAGAATTCGAGATTCCTTCTCTTAGGGTCATGAGGGATGTTGAGCTGGATGAAAGTGAATAGGTACAAAATAGGCTGGATCAGTTGGAACTTATTGACGAGAAAAGGTTGACGGCTGTATGTCATGGTCAAGTATATCAGTAAAGGATGAGGAAAGCTTTTGATAAGAGGGTACGGCCTCAGTGTTACAAGCCAGGTGAACTTGTGCTAAAAAGGATAATTCTTCCCCAGGGAGATCCTAGGGGCAAGTGGGTTCCAACTTATGAAGGTCCTTTCGTGGTCAGAAAATTTTTCTCTTGATGAGCGATGATGCTCACGACTATGGATGGAGAGTACTTCCCTCTCCCTGTGAATGCCGACGTAGTTACAAAATACTTTGCATAAAAAAAACCCGCTAAACTGAAAACCCGAAAGGGCGGTTTAGGCAAAAAGAGGGTGTCCTGGTGAATCAAAAACCCGAAAGGGCGATTCAGGAAAAAGTTAGGGACTTAAGGCAAATGGCTACGCTCAGCATGAGATCCTTTGCTTCTTTCCTTCATTCCGTCACCTGGCATAAGTTCGAAGCCAATCCAAGAATGATCTTCCTGAAAGCGGGAAGATGAGAGTCATAAGAGTCATAACAGAGTTGGAACTTGATGGATATTCACATTTACATTGCCATTTGTAAACACTTGTTTGCTTTGATTTTGTGATTACTTGCTTCCAAATGTAAATGCCTTTTTCACAGGCTATTTTCTCAAAATCAATAAATTATCCTCTTTCAAGTATACGTTTGCTTTTCTTTTCTCCCTTTTTATTATTTTTTTTTGCAAAAACGTCCAATATTTTTTGATAATCATGTGCATATAAACTTCATGGGCCTTACACGGAATTGGTAATCTAAGACAGGTTTGGTTGATTGCTTCAAATGCGGATAACAAATACAACTACTACTTGTGCAAGAGGCATGTTTGGTTCTATGGTTAGTGGGTTTCTCTTTGTTGGCGGATGCCTTTCCTTTTGTTTCACCATTCCGTGTTGTTGGTAAAGGTCTTGGGTCAGGGTAGTATCAAGATTACGACAGGTCGACGAGATCGGCGAACCTAATTGGATATATTTCTTCCCCATAATGGCTTTTATTACGTTTCTTTGCTGCACTTTCATGTGTTATCTGGATTGATTGTTTTAGCATTGTCTGCATATAGGATTTTGTTTATAGTCGAATGTCAGTCTAGATGCGTTGAATATTTTTGCCTTGAAAAAAATTGTTTCGTTTTACTTAATCCATCCAGTATCACTCTTTAATCGATTTTTCGGGCATTTTGATACCAACTGTGCCAATTCTTTTGCTTAGCCAAGAGTTTAGAGGAAGGAGTTTAGATAAAAACGTTGACTGTAGTGGTATGATTTTGAGTAGAACCCTGTTGACGATGTACATGCATTGTTTCAATCCCCAAACACTGGAGATATAAGGGAGTTAGACCCTCGTTAACCCCTCTGAGCCTTCAAAGTAGGAGTTTCTTTTCTGTTCAAAAAAAACCTTTTTTTTAACCAGGGGCAGGGTAGATGTTCAGTTGATTTGACCAAGCATTCAAATTTCAGAAGGAATGTCCCATCTGAGGATCACCACATTTTATCTCTCGCATCATGAGATTAAGAAAAATGTCTAAACCACGATGTTCATTTCCTCACAAAATCCTGAGGTCGAGATCGAATCGATACAATAATGGCTATCCCTCTCCGGCCAAGGAATGAGGCATTTGTTTTCTTCAAAAAAAAGAGAAAAGAGAAAAAGAGAAAAAGTTCAAAGACCTAAAGTCACATTGACTTGTTCAAAGTGGAAAGTATGAATAAGAAAGAAACAAAAAGCCCCGCTAAGTCGAAACTTGAAAACAAGTCGCTTAGGCAAAAGTTAGGGCATCCTGCTGGACTCCCAAAATTAAAAAGATTTTGTCCAGGCAAAAGTTAGGGAAAAGAGAGCCTAAAAGGCGGAAAAAAAGATTATCCACTAAAATTTTCATCAAAAGAAGAGGAACAATAATATCAAAAACAAAAGCGGCAGGAGTTAAGTAACAATCATGTTGGAGAACTTGTCGTGATCACTCAACCACTATAAATCCTTTTGAAAGACGAATGCTTGTGATAAGTCAACTGAACTTAGGACAGGAGGATATCGCGAAGGGGGTGGGCACCAAATAACTTGAGCCTTAAAAAAAAATTTTTTTCTTTCTGAAAAACCCTTGAACCAGGCCACTTTATAACCTTTAAAAGTCCTAACTAAAACAAGGGTTTAACTCGAAAGCATACTACAATGGGATAACGTTTCCTAAACTCCCAAATATGCGTTTCATATCAATGTTGGTATCTTATCACCCGCATCTTGACCCGTTTTTTCAAAAAAGGGGAAGGAAAGTTTTGAAATTTTTTCACTCTAGCCAGTGATTCGTTCACAACAGAGATGCGACATTTTGTTAAAGTTTTCAACTTCAAGGCTTAAATAATCATCGCATCAGGTCTGTCGTTCTCAAAATAAACATCTTCCTGCATGCGAAACATTGGTTTAACATCAAAAGAGATTTTACACATTGAACACCTGTAAAAAGCTTAATGGTTGTCAGGAAGGGAATGTTTGGTTTTTCTTCTGTTAGGCAGAGCCTATGTATGAATAGGACTTTACTTATCCCCACTGAAGTTCCGTTTCCCTGGTGAAGTTTCGTTTCCGCAGCGAAGTTTTATTGCCCCGAGAATTTTCTTTCAAAAAGCTTCATTCTAAGACTTCAAGTTTGGATACGTCACACATCCCCAGTGGAGTCGTTTAAATAGGAACTCACATTCTGAAGATATTTTAACTCCCCAACAGAATTGCCAACGGAGGTCCCCCGCCATGACCTCTCACTTCCCAGCTGATTTGCTGACTGGGGCATCTTTATGTTAAGATCTTTCCTTATCCCCAGGGATGTCGATACCGTGTGACTATCTACATGATCCATCCAAAGGTTGAATTCCAAGAAAAGCTCTCTCCAACAAAAATCTTCAACAAAGTTTTATATCCTCGGCAAAGTCCCGCTTCCTCAGCAGAGCTTTGTTCCCCTAGAAAAGGTTTTCACCTCTCATGTCGGGTTTGTTGTCTTGATATCATCCTCAACCCGGCCGCGCGCTGTCTTTTCCAAAGATTACAGTCTTACCCTGATCTTCTCTCTCAAATGCCTGATATTCAGATGGCGCCCTTCTTCAGAAGCTACAGTGTCGATCTGATCTTCTATAGGAGTTTGTAATTTATTTTTGCAGCTCCTCTCAATGTTTGTGGCCCGTTTCTAATGGTTGTTCGTTTGTTGTTCTCTGCGAAGCTTCATCTCTTTGAGGTTCCCTCTCTGATGGATCCCCATATTTTCTCCTCTCGTTTGGATTTTGCAATTTATTTTTGCAAGTCATGTCAGATTCTGACTTCTTCGTTTTTGGCTTCTCAATTGGCCATTCCCTAGTGAAAATTTTAAACATGCATCATTACATTGCATCTACCTAAATGCGTAGCATTCCCATTATATGGAGCATTGCGCTATATAAAAAGAATTCAAACATACATCAGAACATAAGCCATTATTATTTTTGTCATCCTCGGTGTTTTTTTTGCTGATGCTTCGGATTAAATCCCCAGCGAGGTCTTCGTCCTCATTATCTCAGTTTCCTCCCCATACCAATATCCTTCTGACGTCAATCTTTTGTTTGTTTGAATGTCCACTTTTGACTATAGTTCAGTTTCACCATGGCACGGTCTTCTCGGGTTTAGTCTTCACTACCCTCTCCGGTTCATTCCAATGTTTATTGATACACCTTTTCGAATACCAGTTTCGTCCTGATATTCGCTTTTTCAGCAGGTTTTTAGGTGTACGCCCTAATCTCCTTGCTTTAGGTCGAGTTTCGCCTCGTTGCCTGTACATGAAATCCAGTTTTGTCTTGGTACTCATCTAGCTTAGTTTCACCTAACTATTTATTGAATCGAGTTTTATCTCGTCTTTGTTTTCATACCTTGGACCCTTTGACAGTGTTCATTTATCGAGTGTAGTGATCATACTACGTACCTGGTTTAAAATATGTCTCTTTTGTTCCTTGGACTCTTCTATCAATTTTCGTCACTGTTTATCCATTGATCTGAGACCAGCAAGTGTTTTGAGAAACATGCACTCTCGTCACTGTGCTTTGGGTCGAGTTTCGCCTCGTTACCCGTGCGTGAAATCCAGTTTCGTCCTGGTACTCATCTAGTTTAGTTTCGTCTAACTGGTCTTTAAGTCGAGTTTCGTCTCGCTTTTGTTCCTCATCTCTGAGATTCTTTCAGTTCCTTCATACTGTCTATCTTAGTTGAGATTAACAAGTGCTCCTAGAATCACGCACTCTAGCCACTTTTGCCTTGGGTCGAGCTCATAGTTTTGCCTCCTCACCTGCGTACTTTTCCTTTTCCAGAGTTTAGTTTTGCCTACTATGTAGTTGGAGATTTATCTCACCTTTGATGAAGCCCAGTTTTGCCCTGACACGTTTGTCCGGAAGTCTAGTTACGACTACTCTTCTTTGTCTTCATTCTGTTTCAACCTGCGTTGCAGCTTCATTCTGACGCATGATGTGATACGGTGGGAGAACTGACTTGGGATTTGCGTTTGTGTTCGCAAATGTTCGGTTTAGCAAGAGTCGCCACCGACTTTTTATTTTATCCTAAGGAAAGGTCAAAAAGCACAGGAAAGACCTTTGAGATGTTTTCGTGGGTTCGGGGGGTAGATTATGAAAAGGGAAGGTGCTGGCACCCTTTTCATCCATGGTTATCCATGGGCTCTTAGTTACTAGTTTTAGATCACTTGCCTTTGCTTTTCAATTGTTTGAAATGGTGCTTTGTGTGTGTGGTTTTGAAAATGTTTTGAAAAAGATACCTTGTCTAGGCAACCTTTGTAATGATTCTTGTTTGAATATATACAAAGGTGTGAGTCTTTTTGAAAGGTAATTCAATGTTTTTGAAAGTTGTTTGGAAATTGTTTTTGAATTTGTGTTGTGAAGTGTGTTTGAAAAAATGGCAAGGATGTTTTGCAAGATTTTTGATCAAGTAACTAAGAGTTGTCTACCCTATTTTACTCAAAGATTTTTCTTATGTTTTAACCCTTTTAACAGTGTTGTTTCACCATTGTTTTTGATGAACAACCTTGCGTTAGGATGTTGAACGGGACGGGCGCGGGTCATCGTATACAATCATTGAAGGAAACTTGTGAGACGCTCTAGCAATTTTGTAAGGGACGAGATCGTTTTATCGAAGGCAACATCGAGGGTCATCGAGGGACTACGATCTTTGTTTATCGAAGGGACATTTGCTAGAGTGTCTCATACTCGAGGGACATGATTGCATTTTCCGAGGCAACAAGCGAGATTACCCTAAGGGTGCATGTGTGAATAATGTGTTTGATTTGCATGCATTTAGTCTTTGATTAGGGGTTGTCTACTTGTTGGTTTTATCTTGCCATACACACCTAGTTACTAGCATTTGTACAAAGTAAATAAAATGCAGAAAGATAAAATCCTACGCTATTACAACCATATCGAAAGGCATAAAAAATATGAAGAAAAAAATAAGATAAAAGTAAGAAGAATGAGTGTATTTCGACCCAGGAAGTAGCATCCTTCGATTTGCATTCTGTTGGCCTCCTTCGATTGGGGCTAGCACCAGTGAGGTCCTGGCCTTCGATTGGCCTGGAAGTCAATGTATGACGAAGCCTTCTGGTTCTGCCTTGTTATCTTCTTCGACTGGAGGTTGAAAGCAGTGAGGGAATGCCTTTCGACTGGACATGGTTTGCCTCCTGGTTGTCTCTTTCGTTTGACCTGGAGAAAGAGGGTAGAAGCCAGAAGCTTCGTTTCCTATTTCATGTTTCCTGTTTTCTTTCATTTAAAGCATTAAATGGCAACATGGCCTGAGGCCATGCTAGTATTTGTCTTGTAAATAGTTTAACAGTTAAAGCAAGTTCAGGAAAACAGAAAGCAAAACGAAAGGGTTAGCTCTGAAAAAACATGTTAAAAGGGTGGAAACTAAGGGAACAATGGTATACACATGTTTGAACAAAAAAAGATTATTTACATGTTGTGATCGGTGGAAATAGAACTGACTTTTTTGGAATGCTGGTTCGCGTTTGCGTTTGTTTTTGCAAAATGTCGCGGTAAGCAAGAGTCGCCACCGTCTTTTATTTTATCCAACAAGGAAAAGACAAAAGCACAACAAAATTCCTTTTCGAGATGTTTCTCGGGTTTGGGAGGTAGATTATAGAAAGGGAAGGTGTTAGCACCCTTTATATCCGTGGTTATCCACGGGCTCTTAGGTACTTACTCACTATGTTTTCAAAAAGTTTTTGCTTTTCTTGTGTTTGTGGATTTTGAAAAGAATTTTGTTTGAAAACTTCGATTTAACTCTTGTTTCTGTCCTCAAGAGTGTATGAAGTGTTTTTGAAAACTTTGTTTGAAAAGTGTAAATGTGAAAAATTTGTTTTGTTTTGAAAGAGCAAGTACCTGAGAACCTCTACCTACTCAAAAGGAATTAAACTGTGTAAATGTCCTTTAGACAGTGCTATCCCACTATTGAGAAGTAGGTAGCACCGTCGTTGGAGTTGTCGGGTCAATTCGATTAAGGGACATGTGGTCACTAAAGCAATGTTAGGACGCCTTAGCGGTAACCCTAATGTCTTAGATCATTTTTTTATCGAGGCAACCGTTTCGAGGCAACTTTGATCTTTAGACAGGAGGGCGACCTCTAAAACTTCCTATACTCAATGACCACGTTCGAGGCAACCAAGTGAGGCGTACCCTAGGAGTGGCACGTGCAAGTGTGTCGATTTTCAGTTATGTTATCTTTACATGTCATGGTGAGCTACGGTTGATTTTAATTTAAGATAGATCTTGTCATGCATAGCCTAGTTAGCATACATCTAGCATTTAGTAGTTGCAGAAAATAAAACTAAGCTATTACAAGGCGTCGGGTATTTACATCGCCAAAAACAAACCCTTGAAAAGTAAAATGCTGAAAAGTAAATGAAAGCGGTAAAAAGGTCCTAAGTTAAAGCTATTACATCCTCGGAATAATTACAATTATATGGATCAAAATATGAATCAAAAATAATCATACACGCGATAAAAATTGAATCAGAGAGTTTTTAGGGTTTTGACCCTTTTTTGGAAAGAAAGAGATTTTTTTAAATTAAACCTAAACTAATTAATTAATTAAATAAAAAGAGAAATATTTTTGGGTTTTTGAATGTTTAAGGAAATAAAAAATAAAATGATTAAATATATTAAAAACCTAATTCTACACCAATTTTAATTTATTGCAAAAGTATTAATATTATGCCTAATTAAAAACTAAATTAATTAAGTTATTTATTTACAAAAATAATGAAATAGTGAAATTAATTTTAATAAATAAAAATATTATATTTTTGTTTTCTGATTTTATTAGGGAAAAAATATTAATTTGTTAGTGATATAAATAATAATTATAAAAATAATTAAATGAAAGAAAAAAAAAAAAAAAGAAAGGAAAAGAAATAAACTCATGAAGGGGGTTTGGGCCCAATTTTGGAGGTAGAATCAGCAATTTCCCAGGCCCATTATGCTTCAGCCTCGTTGACCTTTCCAATCCAGTGTGCGCCTTTAACTAGGGAACATGATGGTCCCTTCATTCCTGGCCACCAGATCTGGCCTGAAGGCCATCTGGCGTGTTGATATTTGCAAGCGTATGGTGGATCCCCCTTTGAATGTCACATAGAATCACCTGAGGAAAAATTGAATAAATGTTTTGGGGGACCTGGGATTCGAACCCAGGTCCCAATGGCTTTTTCATCCACCTGCTTGCCAACTCAACTAGCGCGTGTCTTTGTTGTTAGAATAAATAATGGATATTATATGTAAAAACAACTATTATGCTGTAAACAAAAAAAATAAAGCGCGTAATTCAAACACACGAACCAGATGACAACACGTCATCATCTTCAACCTTGGTTCTGCACAAAACAGAATCAAATAGCGGGGGTTTTTAACCTCCACTATCTCCTGCACGAAAAATAGCGAATAGACACAGAGCAAAAAGAAATATTTCGCGAGGTATGTGTTGGAATCGTCTTGGTCTCACGAATTCAACCATGTATCCCATTGGTTCCAATTTTTCCTGGTTTGGAAAGCCCTATTTGAAAGCTTGAAAACCCTAGAAATTCGATCATGGCATCTCTCGGTTTAGGGCACTATGGTCCAATTAATTAATTCCATTAGCTTTGTATAATCTCTAGCAACGCAAATCAATCACAAAAACATGTCAAATGCATATGAATTAAGAGATACAATTCTGAATTAGAAGTGCAAACCATGATATGGTATTTCGTGATTCCTTGAGCCTTGGTGCTTGAATTTGATTGCAAATCACTCCTGGTACCTCTTGCAATGTGTTTGGATGGACAAGACACCTTGAATTGGCCTAGATTGCAAGAACAAGTTTTGACTTTTCTTGAAATTTCTTGAAATTGATATGGCCGTTTCTGCAGTCCTTCAGTCGTGAATTAGGTTATGCTTGGCTTGCTTGCATATAAGGGAATCAGTTTAGGTCAAAATTTGGACCCATACCCATGTGCATTGAAGATTGAATCTTTGATTGATAAAACAAATATTCTTGATTTTTCATGATTAAACAAGTTGCCAAAATTGGATATTTTTGTATCTTTTAGCTTGTGCACGAATTGGCATTGCTTGGTCAGCATATTTGGATCACATTTGGTTCACAAATAGATTTAAGAATCAAATCTTCTATTTTCTTATAATTTAAATTAATTAAATGAATTAATATGTATTAAAAATCCATTTAATTAATAAATTTAAGAAAATAAATCCAATTTAACTTGGTGGGTCGTGCACAGGTCATGGGTGAAGTTTCAAAAAGAGATTTGAGGCCCATTAGCAAAAAGAAGGTGTTTTGAGCAAAGTTGACTTTTGCAAATTCATGAAAATTGCCCAACTTCTCCAATGCATAACTTGCTCAATTTTGATCATATGACCATGTTCTTGGACACTTTGGAAAGCCCTTGAAGTCCTCTAACCAATTCTTTTGGTCCCATGTCATTTGGATTTACCAATCTCAAGTTATGGCCTTTGACTCAAAGTGTACTTTTGTTGACTTTTGAAATTGACCTATAATGTAAAAATTTGTAACTTTTTGTGAGAGCATTTCTTGATCTTGGGGTGTGAAGATGGATTTCGGAAATTGCATCCTCTTCAAAATGAGCTTTGGATGGAATTTTTCTGATAAACCATGAAAGAGTTATGCCCTTGTCAAAGTACAGTTGACTTTTCTACTGTCCAAAAATAGTAACTTTTGCATCTTGATGATTTTTGAGCTATTCTTGTGGGATCATGATCAAGACTTGATCAAATGATGATTGTGAACTCAAAATAATATGTTGACCAAGAATTATGACTTTTGACTGCAAAATGACCATTTTTCCCTTGCAGTTGACTGTAGATCAAATGGGGTTTTTGACTGTGCAAACTGGCACTGTGAGTCTTGAAACTTGGCATGTAGGTGCTTGAGAATGTATATAGGCCTATGAGACTTGATTGAACCATTGAAAAACCCAAATTCCTTAAAAGAACCAAAACCCTAATTTCAGCTGTCTACTGCTTAGGAGATGATTTGACTGTCTAACTCTTGAGCAATCTTGAACCATTTGGAGATGATTCTTGACATATCTTGAGGAATATGGGAGGGAAAATTTTGGGGTACAACAGTTTCCCCTGTTCAATCTTCTTAAACCTGAGGATATAGATTGGCTTGCGTGCCTTTCGTGATCCGAAGGTGGAAGATGATTGAACACTAAAGTGCCCAGAAATTTGCACTTGCATGGTGTGGCATCAGCAACGTGATGTCGGGAATGGGCTTATAGATGCCATTTGGAGAGATGATGGATAGGAGGATGGGCTTATAGATTCCATCCAAAGGTGATTGTTGAATTGTACTTTTGTAAATTAAAAGAAGGATCCTGTGTATGGTTGCCTGATGATGATTCCGTGTAAAACTGCATCTGAAAGAGAAGGGACCGGTGTAGGGTTGCCTGATGATGAGTCAGTGTGAAACTTCATCTGAAAGAGAGAAAGAACCGGTATAGGGTTGCTTCATGATGGTCAAGTAGATAATTGTCCTGTCTGGTTTCAGGTATTAACCTACAATCAGTCGTCCCCATAATTTTCCTGGCTTGTTACAGGTATTAATCTGGAACTTGAAAAGGTTGGCCAACGAGATAGTTGTCCTGGCTGGTTACAGGTATTGATTTTCAATCTCTTCGTGTAGGTGGTTTTCCTGGATGGTTTCAGGTATTAACCTACAATCAGTCGTCCACAGATGTTTTCCTGGCTTGTTACAGGTATTAATCTGGAACTTGAAAAGGTTGGTCAAGGAGATACTGTCCTGGCTGGTTTCAGGTATTAATCTCTGACCTGTGAAATGAAGATTTTTCTGGCTTGTTACAGGTGTTAGTCTTCAATCTCTTTGTGTAGATGGTTTTCCTGGCTTGTTATGGGTATTAACCTACAATCAGTCGTCCACAGACTTTTCCTGGCTTGTTACAGGTATTAATCTGGAATTTAAGGAGGTTGGCCGATGAGATAGTTGTCCTGGCTGGTTACAGGTATTGATCTCTGACCTGAGAAAGAAAGATAGTCTTCCTGGCTTGTTACAGGTATTGATCTTCAATCTCTTCATGTAGATAACTTTCCTGGCTTGTTACAGGTATTGATCTACAATCAGTCGTCCACAGATATTTTCCTGGCTTGCTATAGGTATTAAACTGGGACTTGGAAAGGTTGATGGTAGCCATCTTTGGATTGACCTTTTCCTGAAAAGGGAAAAACGTTAGCTATATGCAATGTCATGATGTATGAAATGCATGATGTCATGATGTTCTCAAAATAAATGAGATTTATGTTGTATGATGCGTATGCATGTCATAATGTATGAAGATGTGATGTTTTTAGTTGGGGGAAATAAATCCCGGAGCTGCTGGAGAGTAGTGTTGAGTTCTTCATTTCCGCTGGGGATGATGAACGAAGATGATTGTGAGAATAGACCTGCAGGAGAAAAGAACTCTGTTGGGGAATAAACTTGATGAAGAGATTACTCTGAGGTGAATTACTCTGTGGGGAAGAGACGTTCTGCTGAGGATTTTAACGATAACTTCCGCTGGGGATTCCGTCGATAAGCTCTGTTGGGGATTTTGATGATGAATTCCGCTGGAGATAGAAAGAACTTCGCTGGGGATGATCTTTCAGTTGCAACTTGCTGAGGATAACCCAGTTAGACTCTTGTGGGGATAACCTCCGAATTTGGCTGAGGAGATGCATTTGTATTCTAAAGGGGACAAGCTTCCAGAATCTACTGGGTAAGATGATTCAATTCTCTATTGGGGAAGCTTTTTTAGACTGCACTGGGGAAATGGCTCCACTGGGGGTATGTTGTATTCCTCCGGGGAACATTCTTATATTTTGTTGAGGAATATTAAGAATGTCGGGGATGCTCTTTACGCTTATTGGAGAATATCTTTATACTCCGCTGGGGAATATTAAGACCTTCTGGGAATACCGAGCCTTTTCGAGACTGACGGTAGACTAACTCTGCTTGGGGGAGAGTATTTGCTAAATCCTTCGTAGTTGCAAGTCTCAATGGGGAGAGCTACCATTACTGTCTTACTCTGCGGTGAGTGAAGGTATCTTGGTCATATTCTTCAGCTGAACCTACCTTGGTACCTTGGTGGACAGAGCAACTAGACCTCTCAGACAATTCTTATTGCCCCTACTTCTGATATCGCCCGTAATTAGTCCTTTGTTTCGTATGCAAATATTTATGAGCAGCAATTAATGTCAAATGCATATATCAAAAATGAACATTGGACGTTCTTTGCAAAACAAAACAGATAAAGGAAAAAACAATTTGCAATTTGTCTGAAAAATGAGCTTGTATTGATTTTGAAGTTTTGCCTGAAAATAGGCGCTTTTGTACAAGAGGCTGATGTCCTAGTAAGAGAACGTCGCTGAACAAATAGAATTTATACAATTTGTAAAAAGAAAACAAAATAGCTATGTGAATAATCCCACTGGGTTCCAACTCTGCTATCGCCTTTATATCTTCAAGCATCTCATCACTTTGCTGCTTAGTTGGAGATGAATCTGATTGATTGGTGCCGTCCGAGCCTGATAGTCGATACCAAAGTCTGGATGCAGGTTGATTCAATGAGACATAGTGTTACGCTTATCCCTAACTTTTTCCTGGATCGCCCTTTCGGGTTTTCAGTCCACCGGGATACCCATTTTTTCCCAAGCCGCCTTTTCAGGTTTTCGACTTGCCGGGTGTACAAATTTTTTTATTTTTGTCCCTTATTTTTGCCCGAACCCTTTTGGTTCGCTGGGAAGCCCTTATTTTTGCCTAGGCCAGTCAACCTAGCGGGTCTTTAATTATGCGTAGTATCTTTTCACTATGTCTGCATTGACGGGGTGAGGAAGGTCGTCACCATCCATGGCAGTTAGAATCATCGCTCCTCCTGAGAAGATGTTCTTAACCACAAATGGCCCTTCGTACGTAGGGGTCCATTTGCCTCTGGGATCACCTTGAGGTAGAATGATGCGCTTGATTACCAGGTCCCCTACTTGATACTCTTGTCGTCTGACTTTCTTGTTAAATGCCTTGATCATCCGTTTTTGGTACGTCTGACCATTACAAATAGTAGTGAGTCTCTTTTCGTCGATTAGGTTCAGTTGATCAAGCCGGGTCTGGATCCAGTCATCTTCACTTAAACCCGCATCCTTCATGATCCGGAGAGAGGGTATCTGAACTTCTATGGGCAGGACTGCCTCCATGCCATATACCAAGGAATAGGGTGTTGCCCCTGTTGACGTCCGTGCTGAGGTACGGTACCCATGAAGAGGAAATGGTAACATCTCGTGCCAATCTTTGTAGGTCACTGTCATCTTCTGTACAATCTTCTTAATGTTCTTATTAGCTGCTTCTACAGCCCCATTCATCTTCGGCCGGTAGGGAGAAGAATTATGATGCTGTATCTTGAATTGCCCACAAAGCTCAGTGATCATCTTGTTGTTAAGATTGATACCATTATCCGTAATGATTCTCTCTGGTACACCGTATCGATAGATCAGGTTGTGCCGAATGAACCATGCCACGATGTTCTTGGTTACGGTGGCAAAGGAAGCTGCTTCAACCCACTTTGTAAAGTAATCAATCGCTACTAGGATGAACCGATGCCCGTTGGATGCCGTAGGTCTGATCTCGCCGATCATATCAATGCCCCACATTGCAAAAGGCCAAGGTGCCGTCAAGACGTTCAAAGGAACTGGGGGAATGTGCACCTTATCAGCATAGGTCTGGCACTTGTGACATGTCCGAGAATGCTGATAACAATCGGCTTCCATTGTGGACCAGTAATATCCTGCCCGAAGGATTTTCTTTGCCATGGTATGTCCACTGGAGTGAGTTCCGAAGTTACCTTCATGCAGCTCTGTCATGATCCTTTCTGCTTCAATCTTATCCACACAACGCAGTAAGGTTGAATCATGGTTTCATTTGTAAAGAATGCCATTGCTGATGAAAAACTTTGCCGCGAATCTTCTCAGAAACTTCTTGTCATTAACAGATGCACCCTCGGGGTATTCTTGAGCTTCAAGGTACCTCTTCACTTCATGATACCAAGGCTTTTCTGTTACCTCTTCGGTCTCAAGATCACAGCAATGTGCAGGTTCATCCAATTTCCAAATAATGATCCGGGGAGCCTCGTTGTCCCACTTGACTTTGAACATAGAAGACATCGTAGCTAACGCGGCCGCCAACTGATTTTCCTCTCTTGGGAAGTGTTCAAAGGTTATTTCCTCGAAGTGGGGAAGCAACGTCAATACATACTCCTTGTAAGGAATAAGATTTGGGTGTTTCGTATCCCACTCGCCTTTGATCTGACTGATCACGAGAGTGGAATCTCCGAAGACGCTCATAAACTTGATCCTTAGGTCAATTGCATCTCGAAGACCCATGATGCATGCTTCATACTCCGCCATGTTATTGGTGCAGTTGAAACATAGTCGGGCGGTGAGCGGAGTATGAGAGCCCTTAGGGGATATGATCACAGCGCCAATACCATTAACCAAATAGTTTGAAGCTCCATCAAAGTGCATAGACCATCAGGATCCTTCCTCAGGTCCTTCATCCGGTCCAGGTATCTCGCAATCAGTCACTACCATGATATTCTCGTCTAGAAATTCAAAGTTCATAGACTGGTAATCATCCATTGCCTGATGTGCCAAATGGTCTGCCAACACACTTCTCTTGATTGCTTTTTGAGTCGTGTACTGGATGTCATATTCAGTCAAGATCATCTGCCATCTTGCTATTCTTCCGGACAAGGCAGGCTTTTCGAAGATATACTTGATTGGATCCATCTTTGAAATCAACAGAGTAGTGTGAGTCAACATATACTGTCTTAGCCGGCGAGCAGCCCATACCAAAGCGTAGCAAGTTTTCTCGAGCAGTGAGTATCGGGTCTCACAGTCGGTAAACTTTTTGCTAAGGTAATAAATAGCATGCTCTTTTCGGCTAGACTCGTCATGCTGACCCAGCACACACCCCATTGAGTTGTCAAGTACTATCAAGTATAAGATTAGAGGTCTCCCTTCAACTGGTGGCTTAAGAATAGGTGGCTCCTGGAGATACTCTTTGATTCTTTCGAAAGCGGCCTGGCATTCATCGTTCCAACGTACCACTTGATCTTTCTTCAGTAGCTTAAAGATCGGCTCACAAGTAGCAGTTAGATGTGAGATGAATCGGGCAATGTAGTTCAGCCGTCCTAGAAAGCCTCTGACCTCTTTCTCTGTCTTGGGAGCTGGCATCTCTTGTATGGCCTTCACCTTGGCAGGGTCCACTTGAATACCTTTGTCGCTTACGACGAAACCTAGTAGTTTTCCAGATCTCACCCCGAAGGTGCACTTGTTCGGGTTCAACCTCAATTTGTACAACTTCAAACGGTCAAACAACTTCTGTAGATGGTCAAGGTGTTCCTCCTCTGTTTGGGACCTCGCAATCATATCGTCGATGTATACTTCAATCTCATGATGGATCATATCATGAAACAAAGCAACCATGGCACGCTGATATGTTGCCCCAGCATTTTTCAACCCAAAAGGCATGACCTTGTAACAAAAGGTACCCCACTGAGTAACAAAAGTGGTCTTCTCCATGTCTTCGGGAGCCATCTTTATCTGATTATAACCGGAGAAACCATCCATAAAGGAGAATACCTTGTGCTGAGCAGTATTGTCGACCAGAACGTCGATGTGAGGCAGAGGGAAGTCATCCTTAGGGCTCGCCCTGTTCAAATCCCTGTAGTCAACACACATTCGGATCTTACCATCTTTCTTCGGCACTGGAACCACATTGGAGACCCACTGAGGGTAAGAAGTTACTGCTAGAAAATCGGCGTCAAATTGTTTCATAACCCCGGCCTTGATTTTCTCGGACATCTCTGGGCGCATACGGCGAACCTTCTGTTTTACCGGAGGGCATTCTTCCTTGGTAGGCAGGCGATGAACCACAATGTCGGTATCCAACCCAGGCATATCTTCGTAAGACCAGGCAAAGATTTCCACGTAGTCATTCAGCATCTGAATCAACCGTTATTTCACATTGAGCTCCAGATTTGCACCGATCTTGACTTCCTTTTTGTCTGTCTCAGTACCCAGATTCACTGTTTCCACTATCTCTTCATGTGGCTGAATGGCCCTCTCTTCCTGGAGTAACATTCTTGCAAGTTCGCCAGGAACTTCGCAATCATCTTCACCTTCGTCTTCGGCTAAGTTGATCGGATTTTCAAAGTCATAACTGGCAGTAGCAGAGTCGTTACCAGTGAGATCCAGAGTGGATTGAGACCTGTATATGTGAGTGTGTGTAAATAGCTGTTTTGCAATATATAATAAAGAAAGACAAGGAGCGCAAAATTTGAAATGCAAGAACGTCCAATGCTTTTATTAATGATATATGAAAATGGCACACAAAAGCCCTCACAAATGAAGCCACGGTGCCCCGGGTAAGACACCGGGCCATAAAGTTTCACAATATTGTTTGTTACAAATTCAAAACAAAGAGTTCATTACTGAGTAACAAAAGTAATAGGGACAAAGTCCTTTGCCGTCCAGTTGTTTGGTCTGCCGTTGGTCGTAGGGTAGATCCAACTGTCGAATTCAGATTCCTCCACGTCATCTTCGATGGCATTTACTCCCGAGCTGCTGATGAACACAAGGGGTCTTCCAGTCCTTGCACTACGAACAGCTCTTTGAGCTTCTGCAGTGAAACCCAAACCAAACTTGTTAGTCTTCTGAGTGAAATCAGGAAGTCGGCCCCAGTTTGCATACTCACCCTTCTCAATGACAACCCGGGCATCCTTTAAGGAAGCCATCTTCAAAGGAGAATCTTCAACCACAGTCTCAGCTGATGCCAGTGTCTGAGGAACCTCTTCAAAGTGTTGAAATGGGGTCTCAATGAACTCCCCATCCATCTCTATGTACCAGAACGAGTTGAGGTGGCTGACCATGTACTCTTCCTCCCCCTGTACTGTCACAATCTTCCCTCTGACTGGGTACTTCAGCTTCTGATGGAGTGTGGAGGTCACAGCTCCAGCTTTATGGATCCATGGACGACCCAACAAACAAGAATAGGACGGTCGAATGTCCATCACGTAGAATGTAGAATCGAAGACCTGAGAACCAACTCTAATTGGAATATCGACTTCACCATGCACCATACTTTTAGACCCATCAAAGGCCCGAACAACAATGTTACTTGGCTTTAGCTCCAGCGCTTCGCAATCCAACCTGTCTAGAGCTTTCTTGGGCAAGACGTTTAACGAAGACCCCGTGTCAACCAACACATGTGCGAGAGTAGTGCCCTGCATTCAATGGAGACATGCAAGGCATCGTTATGGTTCTTCCCTTTAGCAGTCAGATCAGCGTCGGAGAAACCCAAACCGTTATCAGCAGTTAAATTGGCCACACAATCGGTAAACTGATCAGCTGATGTCTCTTGTGGCACGTGGGCGGTTTTTAGGAAGGTAATCAGGGCCTTGGCATGGGCCTCTGAACACAACAACAGTGATAACATAGAAATCCTGGATAGGGTTTGCCCCAGTTGCTCAATTACATTATAATCACTCTTCTTAATAATCTTCAGAATCTCTTCCATCTCCTGTTTGGAAGCTTCAACAACGGTTGTCTTTGGCGCCTCCGTCTGGGCAGGCATATCAGTGGCGAACCCTTTGCCCCGAGCGTCAGATGATTCAGCGAAAGGGGTAGAACTAAGAACTTGATCAGGAATGGCATTAGGCACACTCGCAGGTGTGATGACAATAGGTCTTCGGACAGTTGGTGGCACAATATCGGGTGAGAAAAGTCTACCACTGCGGGTGACTTTAGCAGGCCCGGTAATGTTGTTGACGCCGGTATTAGTATCAAACTCTTGCTTAACTCCAAGAACATAAACATCTGCCCCATAGTGCCAAGGGACAGCTTTGTCAGAGGTGTAGGGAATAGGCCCCGGAACAGTGATGATTATGGGTGCAATCTTCGGAACAGGCGTAATTCTGACAGGCTTCCTCGAGGGAGCCTTGGGAGAATTGTTGAAAATGGTAACAATGGAAACTTCTTCAGTAGGGGTGGCAGGAACAGAAATCTTCTCAAACAGGATCTCCTTGTTATCCATCAGGTTTTGGATGCCTGACTTCAAAGATGGGCAACCAGTAGGTGAAACATAACACATATGGAAACCTTCACTACATCCCAGAAATAAACCGGCTAGAAACAGGTTCCTCTTGACGGTCATCAACAGGGTAACAATGTCATCCACAGAGGCCACAAACAAGTCTTCCTCTACAGCATTTACTCCATGTTTGGGCATGGGAGCAGTCACAACATTAGGCCTCTCGGGCGCCTCGAACTCAATTTCCTTTGCATCGATTAGGTCCTGAACCTTATTCTTCAAAGCCCAACAATCATCCGTATTATGCCCCGGGCTGTCAGAGTGATAAGCGCAGCGGGCGTTAGGATTGTACTTTGGGGATGTTGTGTTTGAAATCTTTGGAGCTTCTTTTAGAGTCACCGGATTGGTCGTCAATAACTGCGGCAATATCTGAGACAAGGTCATGCTGAGACGAGTGAACTGCCTTCGAGGTCTCTCGCCCCTTTGTTGGTTGTGATGCTGAGGAGCACCAGCAGGTTTCGAAATAACAACCGCGTTGACAACTTGGTGGTGTTCTGGTCTATTCTGTCTTCTTGAACTGTAGACAGCACTGGACTCTTTCTTAAACGGTTTTTTCTCGGTGCTCGATGAGGCACCCTTCTATATTTTCCCAGCCTTAATACCTGCTTCAATCCTCTCACTAGTTAAGATAAGGTCTGTAAACCCGGCTGAAGAGTTTCCAATCAAATGGTTAAAGAATGGACCAGACAGGGTCCCCAAAAATATATCAACCAGTTCACGATCCGTTAAAGGTGGCTGCACCCTTCCGGCAAGGTCTCTCCATTTTTTAGCATACTCTTTAAATCCTTCACCCGTCCCTATTGACATACCCTGGAGTTGGGTACGCGTAGGAGCGAGGTCGGAATTATATTGATATTGCTTATAGAACGCAGTAGCCAAATCCTCCCAGTTACGGATACTGGCTCCATCCAGCTGATAGAACCACTCCAGCTGAGTCCCTGAAAGACGGTCCTGAAAGAAATGGATCCACAAATTATTATCAGTTGTGTAAGGCTGGATCTTCCTCACATATGATCGGAGGTGCAGCTTTGGACAGGAAGCTCCGTCATACTTGGCAAAGGCATGTGCCTTGAATTTATGGGGAATCACCACCCCAGAGGATAGACCTAGGTCTCCGAAGTCCAGACTGGGCACGTTCTGTATCTCCATAGCGCTCAAGCGGTCCTCCAACTGTTTGTACCTATCCTCAGCAGGAGGATACTGTTCTTCATCATAATCCGTCTCGTTGTCGGAGACTATGGGGCTAGGAACCCTTCTCTCTTGTGGACTGTCTTTCCCTACAGATGAGGTGGTCAGATCAACCTCGTTCTGCAGTCCATTTCCAAATCTGCATCCAGTGTTGAACAGGACGATCCTCTTCTTCTTCTTCTCCCTCTCTTTCAGAATTAGGGTCTTCAAGTCCTGTTGACCCTTGGCTAGGCTCATAACCAACTCTTGAAACTGGGCATTCTGGGCCTGGAGGGCCTTGATAGCTTGCTCAGTGGAAGGTTCAGTAGACATGATGATTGCTGAAATAAACAACGAAGAAGATAAGTGACCTGTAAAAGGGTACCTATTTATGCAGTGCATGAGATGAAATGCGTATGATTTATGTTTTCAAAGAAAATCGGGATTCAAATTTGTAGACAAGCAAGGAAACACACTTTATTAGATTTAACTTCGGAATTTAAATTGTTCAACAAATTGCCCTTAGGCGTTACAAGAATGGAAATACTGAAAAGTAAATACCATAAAAGAAATCCTCAAAGGTCCATCAATGTTCCCATGGCCTCTTCTTCTCAGTGCGGATATAATCATTCAGGATCCGCTCGTTCTCCAGTTGCTTAGTCAGCTTCTGGATCTTCTGTTCTTGTTCATTGAACCTTTCCCGATAAGAATCCTGTTCTTCCTGCAGTTGCGCCCAAGACCTCTTCAGTGTGCCAACATCAGTGGGAGTATGAGGATGGAGAATAGTTGGAGGAACCCCGTCTTTATCAGCAACTTCAAGAGTAATAGGCCTGACAGCTTCGTATGGCATACCTAACTTCTGGGCACAGATGCGGACCCATCTGAAATATGACTCCATTGGCAGAGAAGTTTTTGGTCCCAACTCATGTGGGTCAGATTTGTGAACTCTATCCCAAGCCCTGATGAATCTACGACGCAGCTCGTCGCAGTCTCCCTGAAAATCAAAGATGATATGAGGTATCAACATCTCATGAGGCCCTTCTCTTCTGGCTCTTCCAAACTGACGGAGAGCTAAACATGGGTTATAAGAGATTCCTCCATGGGTTCCGATCAATGGAACATTAGGATACTCTCCATAAAGATCAATGACGGCCACCTCATCTAAGCCTCTGAGAGTCCAAATAATGTCATTATCAGTAAGAGACATTATCCTATGAGCCCAGCCCCTTCCTTCTTTGTTCTTCAGTACGGACTTAGGGAGGTGCAAAATAAACCACCTCGACAATAAAGGAGCACAACACATGAAAGTTCCCCGCTTTCAGGCGGTACGAGCATAGAGTTGATGAAGGATATCACCCAAGAGAGTGGGTACAGGGTTCCGAGAGATGAAGATCCTAATGGCATTAACATCAACAAAGGTGTCAGGATTTGGAAACAATACCAGACCATAGATTAAGAGAGCCAGAATGTCCTCGTACGCTTTGAAGTCTAAGTCATCCCAGAAACAATTAGCTTTGCCAACCAGAAACTTAGCCAAAAAGCCCTTAACTCCACTTCTAGTATCCCAGTTAGCCATTACCTCCTCTTTGGTCAAGTGAAGGGTTGCAGCAATCTCTTCAGGCCTGAGAGTCTTTTCCCAACCAGTAAATGGAGTCTGCTCCAAAACAGAGATACCAAGCAACTCAGAGAATTCTTCCAGGGTAGGGACCAGATGGAAGTCTTGAAAGGTGAAGCAATGGTATAGCAGATCATAAAACTGGACTAGGACACTCATCATTTGTTGGTCCCACTTTGAGGTGACTAAACCGAGAAGAGAACCATGCCTCCTGATGAAGGAAGTAGTGTTTGGAATCCTGACAACCAACTCTTTAAGCAAAGTAGGTGGTTGAACAAAGTTGAGCCGGATATTATTCCTACGCATGAGCATCATGATGTCCTGCAAAACAGAGCAAAGATGAAACCTTCTTGTCTTTGAAATGGGTTAGTCCTTATGCAGGATGTATGCAATGTTATGATGTTATGATGTTATGATGTCATGGTAAAGGCACACCACAAGTATTCACAAAAGGCAAACATGGTAAAGGCACACAAGTCACACTAAAGAGCCCTTAGATTTCAGGCTGGCATAAAGTTTAGGTACTACCCTCTTTCAGTTTCAGTTGGTTAAGACCTGTCCTAAAAGTAGTTACCGGGTTCTAGAGGATCTCAATATCACTGACTACCCTCAATCGGTCATAATTCCAGTTTGGCAACCTTTCCTTGCGGCCGGAACCATCGCGAGAGTTTAGTCTCAATGAGCGTAGCATACTGCTACTGTTCTATGGCCAAGTTGGTCAATTTAAGGTTCTAAGGTCAGTTGGTGCTTAATGACTCCTCAGAAGACCCATATTCTCCACGTTCCAACACAAGGGATATCGGTACAGACCAAGGTGTCACACCAACGTAGCTACTGCTTCATCCGTGCCGGTCTACGCCGGACAGATCCCTTACAGTTTATTGCTACTTACCTAAAAAAGGGTACCCCCTGATCCGGGTTAGGATCTATAAAACTCTGATACAAGCCCACAAATTTTAAAGCATACAAAGCATACAATTGAAAACACAAGTGATCTAATACTAAGGTACACCTCACTTATAAAGTCCCCAGCAGAGTCGCCAGTTCTGTGATCGGTGGAAATAGAAATGACTTTTTTGGAATGCTGGTTCGCGTTTGCGTTTGTTTTCGCAAAATGTCGCGGTAAGCAAGAGTCGCCACCGTCTTTTATTTTATCCAACAAGGAAAGGACAAAAGCACAGCAAAATTCCTTTTCGAGATGTTTCTCGGGTTCGGGAGGTAGATTATAGAAAGGGAAGGTGTTAGCACCCTTTCTATCCGTGGTTATCCACGGGCTCTTAGGTACTTGCTCACTATGTTTTCAAAAAGTTTTTGCTTTTCTTGTGTTTGTGGGTTTTGAAAAGAATTTTGTTTGAAAACTTCGATTTAACTCTTGTTTCTGTCCTCAAGAGTGTATGAAGTGTTTTTGAAAACTTTGTTTGAAAAGTGTAAGTGTGAAAAATTTGTTTTGTTTTGAAAGAGCAAGTACCTGAGAACCTCTACCTACTCAAAAGGAATTAAACTGTGTAAATGTCCTTTAGACAGTGCTATCCCACTATTGAGAAGTAGGTAGCACCGTCGTTGGAGTTGTCGGGTCAATTCGATTAAGGGACATGTGGTCACTAAAGCAATGTTAGGACGCCTTAGCGGTAACCCTAATGTCTTAGATCATTTTTTTATCGAGGCAACCGTTTCGAGGCAACTTTGATCTTTAGACAGGAGGGCGACCTCTAAAACTTCCTATACTCAATGACCACGTTCGAGGCAACCAAGTGAGGCGTACCCTAGGAGTGGCATGTGCAAGTGTGTCGATTTTCAGTTATGTTATCTTTACATGTCATGGTGAGCTACGGTTGATTTTAATTTAAGATAGATCTTGTCATGCATAGCCTAGTTAGCATACATCTAGCATTTAGTAGTTGCGGAAAATAAAACTAAGCTATTACAAGGCGTCGGGTATTTACATCGCCAAAAACAAACCCTTGAAAAGTAAAATGCTGAAAAGTAAATGAAAGCGGTAAAAAGGTCCTAAGTTAAAGCTATTACATCCTCGGAATAATTACAATTATATGGATCAAAATATGAATAAAAAATAATCATACGCGCGATAAAAATTGAATCGGAGAGTTTTTAGGGTTTTGACCCTTTTTTGGAAAGAAAGAGATTTTTTTAAATTAAACCTAAACTAATTAATTAATTAAATAAAAAGAGAAATATTTTTGGGTTTTTGAATGTTTAAGGAAATAAAAAATAAAATGATTAAATATATTAAAAACCTAATTCTACACCAATTTTAATTTATTGCAAAAGTATTAATATTATGCCTAATTAAAAACTAAATTAATTAAGTTATTTATTTACAAAAATAATGAAATAGTGAAATTAATTTTAATAAATAAAAATATTATATTTTTGTTTTCTGATTTTATTAGGGAAAAAAATATTAATTTGTTAGTGATATAAATAATAATTATAAAAATAATTAAATGAAAGAAAAAATAAAAAAAGAAAGGAAAAGAAATAAACTCATGAAGGGGGTTTGGGCCCAATTTTGGAGGTAGAATCAGCAATTTCCCAGACCCATTATGCTTCAGCCTCGTTGACCTTTCCAATCCAGTGTGCGCCTTTGACTAGGGAACATGATGGTCCCTTCATTCCTGGCCACCAGATCTGGCCTGAAGGCCATCTGGCTTGTTGATATTTGCAAGCGTATGGTGGATCCCCCTTTGAATGTCACATAGAATCACCTGAGGAAAAATTGAATAAATGTTTTGGGGGACCTGGGATTCGAACCCAGGTCCTAATGGCTTTTTCATCCACCTGCTTGCCAACTCAACTAGCACGTGTCTTTGTTGTTAGAATAAATAGTGGATATTATATGTAAAAACAACTACTATGCTGTAAACAAAAAAAATAAAGCGCGTAATTCAAACACACGAACCAAATGACAACACGTCATCATCTTCAACCTTGGTTCTGCACAAAACAGAATCAAATAGAGGGGGTTTTTAACCTCCACTATCTCCTGCACGAAAAATAGCGAATAGACACAGAGCAAAAAGAAATATTTCGAGAGGTATGTGTTGGAATCGTCTTGGTCTCACGAATTCAACCATGTATCCCATTGGTTCCAATTTTTCCTGGTTTGGAAAGCCCTATTTGAAAGCTTGAAAACCCTAGAAATTCGATCATGGCATCTCTCGGTTTAGGGCACTATGGTCCAATTAATTCATTCCATTAGCTTTGTATAATCTCTAGCAACGTAAATCAATCACAAAAACATGTCAAATGCATATGAATTAAGAGATACAATTCTAAATTAGAAGTGCAAACTGTGAAATGGTATTTCGTGATTCCTTGAGCTTTGGTGCTTGAATTTGATTGCAAATCACTCCTGGTACCTCTTGCAATGTGTTTGGATGGACAAGACACCTTGAATTGGCCTAGATTGCAAGAACAAGTTTTGACTTTTCTTGAAATTTCTTGAAATTGATATGGCCATTTCTGCAGTCCTTCAGTCGTGAATTAGGTTATGCTTGGCTTGCTTGCATATAAGGGAATCAGTTTAGGTCAAAATTTGGACCCATACCCATGTGCATTGAAGATTGAATCTTTGATTGATAAATCAAATATTCTTGAGTTTTCATGATTGAACAAGTTGCCAAAATTGGATATTTTTGTATCTTTTAGCTTGTGCACGAATTGGCATTGCTTAGTCAGCATATTTGGATCACATTTGGTTCACAAATAGATTTAAGAATCAAATCTTCTATTTTCTTATAATTTAAATTAATTAAATGAATTAATATGTATTAAAAATCCATTTAATTAATAAATTTAAGAAAATAAATCCAATTTAACTTGGTGGGTCGTGCACAGGTCATGGGTGAAGTTTCAAAAAGAGATTTGAGGCCCATTAGCAAAAAGAAGGTGTTTTGAGCAAAGTTAACTTTTGCAAATTCATGAAAATTGCCCAACTTCTCCAATGCATAACTTGCTCAATTTTGATCATATGACCATGTTCTTGGACATTTTGCAAAGCCCTTGAAGTCCTCTAACCAATGCTTTTTGTCCCATGTCATTTGGATTTACCAATCTCATGTTATGGCCTTTGACTCAAAGTGTACTTTTGTTGACTTTTGAGATTGACCTATAATGTAAAAATTTGTAACTTTTTGTGAGAGAATTTCTTGATCTTGGGGTGTGAAGATGGATTGTAGGAAATTTGATCCTCTTCAAAATGAGCTTTGGATGGAATTTTTCTGATAAACCATGAAAGAGTTATGCCCTTGTCAAAGTACAGTTGACTTTTCTGCTGTCCAAAAATAGTAACTTTTGCATCTTGATGATTTTTGAGCTATTCTTGTGGGATCATGATCAAGAATTGATCAAATGATGATTGTGAACTCAAAATAAGATGTTGACCAAGAATTCTGACTTTTGACTGCAAAATGACCATTTTTCCCTTGCAATTGACTGTAGATCAAATGGGGCTTTTGACTGTGTAAACTGGCACTATGAGTCTTGAAACTTGGCATGTAGGTGCTTGAGAATGTATATAGGCCTATGAGATTTGATTGAACCATTGAAAAACCCAAATTCCTTGAAAGAACCAAAACCTTAATTTCAGCTGTCTACTGTTTAGGAGATGATTTGACTGTCTAACTCTTGAGCAATCTTGAACCATTTCGAGATGATTCTTGACATATCTTGAGGAATATGGGAGGGAAAATTTTGGGGTACAACACATGTTATGCCATGGAACGAAAAGTTCAAATGTAAGAAAAACTTACCTTGCTTCAGGCCTTGAATGGATGTGGGTTTCGAACTTGAACTGCTACCTGGACGTTTCTGGAATTCGAAGAGTAGTCACAGGGGGTTCGCTTTTGGTTCGAAGAGTTGTCACAGAAGGTTGTCTTTGAGTTTGAACAAACTTCTATGTGTGGGGTGATCTTCAGAATCGAAAGAGGTGAGTGTTTGGGATTCTAGGTTTTTTTTATTTCTCAAGTGTTGATGAACTTGAGAGTTTTATTGTGTTTGAGAAAATTTGGGGATTCGTTCCTCTGGTCCAAAGATCCTCTCCTAGCTTTGTAAATGTTCCTCTATTTATAGAGAAAGAATGGACATGTTGTCCAAAGCCAGCCTTATAAATAAATGATAAAATAATGTAACGTGAAAGTACAAGTGGGGGGCCTGTTGGCAGTTGGGGTGCAGAAGATGTGACTTATGCTTCTGACGTTGCTTGTGCTCAGACCAAATTCAGGTTGAAAGCTGCTTTTGTGACTAAAGTAATCTCTATGAAAAGAAAGAGTATGTAGCATTTAACCAAGAATAGTAGTATCTAAGAGACAAAGTTTAAAACCCTTGTACAAGCTTCTGATTATGTAAAGATTTGGAAGCAACATAGCCTGGAAAACGAGATTTGGTCTTGAGTCAAATGCAAGAATGAGATCGAAGCGCACTTGTTCGAAGGAAGCCTTTGCCTCAGTCTAAGCTTGTGGTCGAAACAAACTTACTCGAAGGAAGCTAATGCCCAGTCGAATCTTGGATCGAAACAAACATATTGCCCAATCGAAAGCCCGTGTTCAAAGGAAGCAATGTTGCCCAATCGAAGCATGTGGATTGAAACAAACATAAAGGGAGTCATTTCCCTGTGTCTTTTAGCGTGAGGGAAGTTCCTGGCTTCTGAGTCGAAGGGTGTTCCCAAGTTGCATTCTAAGGAGGCTCTTTCCCAAAACTAAGGATGCATAGAGATGGTTACTTTGTCCCATCGAAACTTGTCCAAACAAAGCAAGCATGCAGGCAACAAACTTGTCCAGTCGAAGCAGACTTGTAGGCAGTACGCTTGGTGAGTCGAAAGGGGTTTCCTTGCAGGGGGAATGTGTGGCCAACATGTCATGGCCTTTTATTGCAAGCATGTAGGCAGCACACTTGTCCAATCGAAAGGCTGAATCAAAGGAGATTTCAAATCCAAACGAAGGATGTACCTAAGCTGCATTCGAAGGAGGTTTCAAATCCAAACGAAGGATGTACCTAAACTGGCATTCGAAGGAGGCTTTAAGTTCAAAATGAAGGATGTAATCCAAGTTGCATTCGAAGGAGGCAAAGAGTCAATCGAAAGGTGCTGAATCGAAGGAGACTTGTTTTCCACCAAATTTGTCAAATTGTTATTTTTATCTGTTTTCTCCATTTTTGACAATTTCCTTTTAATTTTGGTATTGGAAAATCCCAATGCACTTGTTCAAGCTTGAACCTTGAAATCCTTGTAAGAAAAGCCTTGAGAATTGAGAGGGAAAATTTTGGGGTACAACAGTTGCCCCTGTTCAAACTTCTTACACCTGAAGAGTTAGATTGGTAATTCTACCATTCGTGACTTGAATGTGGAAGATGATTGAACATTAGAGTGCCTTGAAAATTTGCACTCGAAGATGTGTTAGTTGATTATGTAGGGAATGGGCTTAAAGATGCAATTTGGAGAGATGATGGATAGTTGTTGGAGATGGGCTTAAAGATGCCATCTGGAGATGTGACAGACTCTTGTCGGAGATGGGCTTAAAGATGCCATCCAAGAATGTTTGTTGAACTGTATGACGTAGGTGAAAGAATGAGTATCAGAAAGGTGTCCCTGTTTTGGAACATCTCTGAGTTAGGGGTCTGAATAAGCAGTAGATTGACATCCATGTTTGGCGAATCCGTAACCTGTTTTCAGAAGTTGAAGTTGAATAAGCGATAGATTAACATCCGTGTTTAGAGAATCCGTAAACTGTTTTCAAGAGTTAAATCTGAACAAGCGATAGATCAACATCCGTGTTTGGAGAATCTGTAAACTGTTTTCAGAAGTTGAAGTTGAATAAGCAATAGATCAGCATCCGTGTTTGGAAGCATCCGTAAACTGTTTTCAAAAGTTGAACCTTAACAAGCGATAGATTAACATCCGTATTTGGAGAATCCGTAAACTGTTTTCAGAAGTCTTGAAGTTTAATAAGCAATAGATCAGCATCCATGTTGGGAAGCATCCGTAAACTGTTTTCAAAAGTTGAATCTGAACAAGCGATAGATTAACATCCGTATTTAGAGAATCCGTAAACTGTTTTTAGAGGTCTTGAATCTGAACAAGCGATAGATTAACATCCGTATTTGGAGAACCCGTAAACTGTTTTCAGAAGTTGAATCTGAACAAGCGATAGATTAACATCCGTATTTGGATAACCCGTAAACTATTTTCAGAAGTTGAGTCTGAACAAGCGATAGATTGACATCCATGTTTGGAAGCACCCGTAAACTGTTTTCAAAAGTTGAGTCTGAACAAGCGATAGATTGACATCCATATGTGGAAGCACCCGTAAACTGTTTTTAGAAGTTGAGTCTGAACAAGCAATAGATTGACATCCATATTTGGAAGCACCCGTAAACTGTTTTCAGAAGTTGAGTCTGAACAAGCGATAGATTGACATCCATATTTGGAAGCACCCGTAAACTGTTTTCAGAAGTCGAGTCTGAACAAGCGATAGATTAACATCCATATTTGGAAGCACCCGTAAACTGTTTTCAGAAGTTGAGTCTGAACAAGCGATAGATTGACATCCATATTTGGAAGCACCTGTAAACTGTTTTCAGAAGTTGAGTCTGAACAAGCAATAGATTGACATCCATATTTGGAAGCACCCGTAAATTGTTTTTAGTAGTCGAGTCTGAACAAGCGATAGATTGACATCCATATTTGGAAGCACCCGTAAACTATTTTCAGAAGTTGAGTCTGAACAAGCGATAGATTGACATCCATGTTTGGAAGCACCCGTAAACTGTTTTCAGAAGTTGAGTCTGAACAAGCGATAGATTGACATCCATGTTTGGAAGCACCCGTAAACTGTTTTCAGAAGTTGAGTCTCAACAAGCGATAGATTGACATCCATATTTGGAAGCACCCGTAAACTGTTTTCAGAAGTCGAGTCTGAACAAGCGATAGATTGACATCCATATTTGGAAGCACCCGTAAACTTTTTTCAGAAGTTGAGTCTGAACAAGCGATAAATTGACATCCATATTTGGAAGCACCCGTAAACTGTTTTCAGAAGTTGAGTCTGAACAAGCAATAGATTGACATCCATATTTGGAAGCATCCGTAAACTGTTTTCAGAAGTTGAATCTGAACAAGCGATAGATTAACATCCATATTTGGAGAACCCGTAAACTGTTTTCAGAAGTTGAATCTGAACAAGCGATAGATTAACATCCGTATTTGGAGAACCCGTAAACTATTTTCAGAAGTTGAATCTGAACAAGCGATAGATTAACATCCGTATTTGGAGAACCCGTAAACTGTTTTCAGAAGTCTTGAATCTGAACAAGCGATAGATTAACATCCCCATTTGGAGAACCCATAAACTGTTTTCAGAAGTTGAATCTTGAACAAGCGATAGATTAACATCTGTATTTGGAGAACCCGTAAACTGTTTTCATGATTCTGGATTCGAAGCTTATTAATCTTATCCTGAAAAGGGTAAAATATTAGCTGAAACACAAAGTTATGTTGCATTAAATGTATGATGCAATATATGTGTTATATCAATATTTATGATATATGAATGTAATGGATGTGCATGTAAGCTGAGTAGCTGTCTTGCTGAGGAAAATAAATCCTTGATAACTGGAGACAATGAGATCTTTGACTGCTGTCGAGGAAAGTACATCCTTGACAGACACTGGGGATTCCAAATACCTTTGATTATTGAAGATTAGAAATCCTTGCTGACAGCTCGGGGAATAAGGGAAACTCTGAAAAATCTCTACTGGGGAGTTAAAACCTGGGAGACTTCTGCTGGAGAAATGAGATTGAGAATCTTCAATCTGCTGGGAAATAACTCTGTGGGGAGAATGTTTATTTCTGCTTGGGAAAAGATTTTAGGAGTCCTAGTCGTCCGTTGCTCTACTGGGGAGTCGAAGTTGAACTGATATCTGGTCGGGTCCAGGTTTCGCAGTAACTTGCTGGGGACTGTAGAGTAGTCTACTGGGGAAGAGGAGTTGTGGTCCTTTGATTTGTAGTAGTCAGAGAGGCAAACTCAAGCTGGGGAATCCTGGTGTTTTTGGGGAAATAAACCCTGTCGTCAGTCCGCTAGAGAGGTGACATCTTCGTTGGGGGAAGTCCTCGAGGATTCTTGAGGTTGATTCAGCTGGGGAAAGGGGGTCAGAGATTATACTCTTGCTGGAGAATCATCCTATGAGAAGGAATTTGGGGAGACTTGTCATTGCCCCTAGTAGCGAATGTTTGTGGCATTGCCAAAAAGTTTAATTGTATGTAACCCTTTGTCAGGGTTGACGTTCAATGCCCCAAGTGACGGAGATGGAGACTTGCCCCTAGTTACTCTGCACTTCTTCATAGATTTCCTGGAATCTTGACTGGACTGCCCCAGGTGTGCTGGATAGTCACATGTCATGCCCCCTTGTTGATAGGAGATTTGTCAATTGAAGTGTCATCCTTTTTGAAGTGATTTTGTTCACTGAGTGGGCTTTCGTTCATCGGATACTCGTTGTGTGAATTTCTCCGCTGTTAAACAAATAGCCAAATGCAAACAGTGATATTCAAGTGATGCAAAGTTTATGTTTGTCTTGAAGTTTTGAAAAATGCGTTTATGTAAGTAAAGAAATTTTGTAAGAAAAATTCAACTCGGGATTTAGAGCAAAGCCTTACAGGAGTTAGGATACCTTTTGTAACAGTATGCTTTCGAACTAACCCATGCTTCAATTAGGACTTTTGAAGGGTTGTAACGTGGCTTGGTTCACGGTTTAAGAAACAAAGGATAAAGGCTCAAAGTGTATTTGTACCCACCCGTTCTTCGTGATGTTCTTCAATCCTAAGCTCAGTTAATTGTGCGTTTGAACTCCAATTGAGTCTGGAATGACGTTTTGGTGATGGTTCAGACAAGTTAAGTTTGTCGGAAGGCAGTCATTTTTGCAACATTTTTCATGTTGTTGAGGATTTGTAGCGACCTCGTTCTTTTGATTTGTTATCCCTAACTTTTGCCTGACTGTTCCTGTTTTTGAGATTACAGTCAGCGGGATGCCCCAGCTTTCTTAAGCCTCCTTTATAGGTTTTGGCTCAGTGGGCTTTTCTCTTTTGAGAGATTGACTTCCTATGAGATAAGGAACCACCACTGTCTTTTGATTCCAGAGGAATGCTTTTGATGTCGTTCGTTGTATTATGAACTGAGAGTTTGCGACTTAAAGCGCATTTGAATTAACTGAGAGACTACCCTGCCCCAGGTTTTGATTAAAGGTTTCAATTTGTGTTAAAATAGAAAACTTCTACTTCTTTGGCTCGAAGGGGTTGACTAGGGATTATCTTCCTTATAACTTCAGTGTTTAGGATTTGAAAGAAATGCCTGTACATCGTCAGCAAGGTCTGTTCAAAAGCATACTGTATGAGATTATGGCATTGTTTTCGTCATCCTCCCTCTAAAGGCTTATAACTTTTAGCAAGAGTTGAAAGTCATAAAGACAGTATAAGAATAGTGAAAATGTGTGGATGAATTCAATACAAACATATGCAATGCATTAATGAAACAAAGTTTTACATTAATAGATAATTGTTTGAATACAAAAGAAATTACAACTTGAAAATTCAAATGGAACAAAAGTCTCCCAGTTCGAGCTTTGTCATTTCAAGTGGAGGACCTTCATTATGGCTATCTCAGTTTGTAGCCACTCCAACTGGTCATCTTTGTCGTCCCCAGGATTTCCCACGATCATGCCCCTGGTGAGGAGCGCCTTGACCTCTTCTTGTCCCTTGGATAAGTTCAAGAACATCTCTTGAAGTTGAGAGTTTTGAGCCTGGATGTCCTTGATAGTCTGCTCTAAAGCCATCTCTACTGAAATAAACAGTAGGAAGATAAGGAGACCTGAAAAAGGAAAACATGTTATGATGCAATGCATGATATGTGGATGCATGTTTCCAAGAATCTCGCGGGGTAAACACAAGAAAATGCTAGAGATTGAACTTTGATCGACATCTTTGATTGGAGAACTTTGTATCGGTGGATGTCTTTCCACGAGAATCAAGCTCACCATGTCAAGTGGGTCCTAGCCCCTGATTCAAGTTGTTTCACTTGATCTTTGACGGCGTTTGTTTAGAGAGGAACCGTCCTGCCCTTTGGTAGACGTCTGGTTTAACGTGACCCTGCATCAAAAGACCCTCGAGATCCTTGAAATGGTTATTGAAAATGCTATGGTATTATGTTATGATGTTATGTACATGTATGCAAAAGTAAGCAAGTGTATATACAGGTAATCATATTCACACAAAGTAGACAAGTCCTTAGGTTTAGGCTTGCATGGGGTTTGTAGGTAAGTACCCCCTTGAAGTTAGTTGGCTCAACCTGTCCTAAAATAGAAACCGGGTTCTAAGGAGCTCAATATCACTGGATTATTTTCTATGTTCATTGTTTTGGTTTAGCCACTTAACTGGCGACCAAAATATCCCAAGAAAACAATCCTCAATGAGTGTAGTATCGAGTATCTACCAACTTCGGACTGCACCAAAGTCGGTCATCTCACTACCCCTAAAAAGGCCAAGATGGTCAAGTAAGGTTCTAAGAGTTCGTTAGTGCTTCATGACATCACTCAGCGGCCCCGTATTCTCTTTGATTAACTCAAAGGCTACCGGTACCCACAAATATGTCACACTAACGTAGCTACTACTTCAACCATGTCAGTATACCCCGCACAGTTCCCTCACAGTTTATTGTTACTTACCTAAAAAGGTGCCCCCAAATCCGGGTGTAGGATTTACAACAAACCCAAACAAGGAACCCAAAAAGTAAAGCAATCAAAGCAATCAAAGTAAGCATGTAAAGGTGATCTAAAAACCCTAAGGTAACCCCACTTTTAGAAAATCCCCAGCAGAGTCGCCAGTTCTGTGATACGTGGGAGAACTGACTTGGGATTTGTGTTTGTGTTCGCAAATGTTCGGTTTAGCAAGAGTTGCCATCGACTTTTTATTTTATCCTAAGGAAAGGTCAAAAAGTACAGGAAAGACCTTTGAGATGTTTTCGTGGGTTCGGGGGGTAGATTATGAAAAGGGAAGGTGCTAGCACCCTTTTCATCCATGGTTATCCATGGGCTCTTAGTTACTTGTTTTAGATCACTTGCCTTTGCTTTTCAATTGTTTGAAATGGTGCTTTGTGTGTGTGGTTTTGAAAATGTTTTGAAAAAGATGCCTTGTCTAGGCAACCTTTGTAATGATTCTTGTTTGAATATATACAAAGGTGTGAGTCTTTTTGAAAAGGTAATTCAATGTTTTTGAAAGTTGTTTGGAAATTGTTTTTGAAGTTGTGTTGTGAAGTGTGTTTGAAAAAATGGCAAGGATGTTTTGCAAGCTTTTTGATCAAGTAACTAAGAGTTGTCTACCCTATTTTACTCAAAGATTTTTCTTATGTTTTAACCCTTTTAACAGTGTTGTTTCACCATTGTGTTTGATGAACAACCTTGCGTTAGGATGTTGAACGGGACGGGCGCGGGTCATCGTATACAATCATTGAAGGCAACTTGTGAGATGCTCTAGCAATTTTGTAAGGGACGATATCGTTTTATCGAAGGCAACATAGAGGGTCATCGAGGGACTACGATCTTTGTTTATCAAAGGGACATTTGCTAGAGTGTCTCATACTCGAGGGACATGATTGCATTTTCCGAGGCAACAAGCGAGATTACCCTAAGGGTGCATGTGTGAATAATGTGTTTGATTTGCATGCATTTAGTCTTTGATTAGGGGTTGTCTACTTGTTGGTTTTATCTTGCCATACACACCTAGTTACTAGCATTTGTACAAAGTAAATAAAATGCAGAAAGATAAAATCCTACGCTATTACAACCATATCGAAAGGCATAAAAAATATGAAGAAAAAAATAAGATAAAAGTAAGAATAATGAGTGTATTCCGACCCAGGTAGTAGCATCCTTCGATTTGCATTCTGTTGGCCTCCTTCGATTGGGGCTAGCACTAGTGAGGTCCTGGCCTTCGATTGGCCTGGAAGTCAATGTATGACGAAGCCTTCTGGTTCTGCCTTGTTATCTTCTTCGACTGGAGGTTGAAAGCAGTGAGGGAATGCCTTTCGACTGGACATGGTTTGCCTCCTGGTTGTCTCTTTCGTTTGACCTGGAGAAAGAGGGTAGAAGCTAGAAGCTTCGTTTCCTATTTCCTGTTTCCTGTTTTCTTTCATTTAAAGCATTAAATGGCAACATGGCCTGAGGCCATGCTAGTATTTGTCTTGTAAACAGTTTAACAGTTAAAGCAAGTTCAGGTAAACAGAAAGCAAAACGAAAGGGTTAGCTCTGAAAAAACATGTTAAAAGGGTGGAAACTAAGGGAACAATGGTATATACATGTTTGAACAAAAAAAGATTATTTACATGTTATGCCATGGAACGAAAAGTTCAAAGGTAAGAATAACTTACCTTGCTTCAGGCCTTGAATAGATGTGGGTTTCGAACTTGAACTGCTACCTGGATGTTTCTGGAATTCGAAGAGTAGTCACAGGGGGTTCGCTTTTGGTTCGAAGAGTTGTCATAGAAGGTTGTCTTTGAGTTTGAACAAACTTCTATGTGTGGGGTGTTCTTCAGAATCGAAAGAGGTGAGTGTTTGGGATTCTAGGTTTTTTTGATTTCTCAAGTGTTGATGAACTTGAGAGTTTTGTTGTGTTTGAGAAAATTTGGGGGATTCGTTCCTATAGTCCAAAGATCCTCTCCTAGCTTTGTAAATGTTCCTCTATTTATAGAGAAAGAATGGACATGTTGTCCAAAGCCAGCCTTGCAAATAAATGATAAAATAATGTAACGTGAAAGTACAAGTGGCGGGACTGTTAGCAGTTGGGGTGCAGAAGATGTGACTTATGATTCTGACGTTGCTTGTGCTCAGACCAAATTCAGGTTGAAAGCTTCTTTTGTGACTAAAGTACTCTCTATGAAAAGAAAGAGTATGTAGCCTTTAACCAAGAATAGTAGTATCTAAAAGACAAAGTTTAAAACCCTTGTACAAGCTTCTGATTATGTAAAGATTTGGAAGCAACATAGCTTGGCAAACGAGATTTGGTCTTAAGTCAAATGCAAGAATGAGATTGAAGCGCACTTGTTCGAAGGAATGTGTGGCCAACATGTCATGGCCTTTAATTGCAAGCATGTAGGCAGCACACTTGTCCAATCGAAAGGCTGAATCGAAGGAGATTTCAAATCCAAACGAAGGATGTACCTAAGTTGCATTCGAAGGAGGTTTCAAATCCAAACGAAGGATGTACCTAAACTGGCATTCGAAGGAGGCTTTAAGTTCAAAATGAAGGATGTAATCCAAGTTGCATTCGAAGGAGGCCAAGAGTCAATCGAAAGGTGCTGAATCGAAGGAGACCTGTTTTCCACCAAATTTGTCAAAATGTTATTTTTATTTGTTTTCTCCATTTTTGACAGTTTCCTTTTAATTTTGGTATTGGAAAATCCCAATGCACTTGTTCAAGCTTGAACCTTGAAATCCTTGTAAGAAAAGCCTTGAGAATTGAGAGGGCAAATTTTGGGGTACAACACATGACTTGGGGTTTTCTTCTTCTGTTTCTTTCTTCTTCAAGAGTGTAAATTTTTGGGTTCTTTCGTATTCAAACATCTTCAACTCTGAACGCTCGAAAGTTGTCACTTTTTCACTTACCATGTTAAAGATATTTGAATAGGGGCAGCTGTTGCACCCCAAAATTTACCCTCTTGATTTAGGCTTATGTTTCATCATGAACATCATATTGCATTGCATTCATACATTATGATAGGATCAAAGTACTTTGGTTATCAAGTTTTCCTCAAAGCTTTGAAGGATGCTTTATTCATCTCTTTGGATTATCAGAGGATTGAAGTTTGTGGTTGATTACAAGGGGAATCACCCTTTGGATTCACCAGTCAATTTAGGGTTTTGTTTGATCAAGGCTATTGATCAAAGTACAAGTCTTGATTTGGAAGCCATAACATCTCACTAGCATTTGAAAAATCTTTGCACAAGGAATTGGTCATGATGCCCAGATGATTTGAAGTTTGGAAGTTGATTCATCAGTCTCCTAAGGTGTTAATCAAATTAGGGTTTGAGTTTTTATCAGGATTTCTTGAGAATTTTGAAGTGAAACTTTGCACATGGCCTCTATATGTTTGAAGGATCATATGTTTAAAGTTTTGATCATCAATTTTGAAGGGAAGTTGATCAATTGATTCAGAGGGGCAAAATGGTCATTTTGGTCAAAATCAGTCAAAGTCAAGTTTGACCAACTAAACTTTTGGTCAACCATCAATTCAAGGATGCACTTTTCATATTTCAAGTCCATTTTTATCATTGTATAAAAAAGATTGAGGTTTGGGTTGAAACTTGTTCATGAAGAAACCCTAAAAGTTTCTAATTTTGAAAAATAAGGACTTAATTTCAAAAATTCATATCTTATTCACCTTTGATCAAGAAAATGCAAATGAAGTATGCTTGGAAAGCTAAGAGGATGATCTTTCATCTCCATTTGGTATCATGTCCAAATAGCCAAGGAACCAAGAATTATGGTCTTTTGAAGTCATAAAATTATAGGTCATTTTTCAAAATTAGTGAATTTCAAGCTCAATTTTTAGGACCTTAATAGATTCAATTGCAAAAACTCAAAACTAAGGGATTGTAGATATTTTCAATACCTTTCCAAATTATGCTCATTTGTGTCAAAATTCAAAAGTATGAGCAAGTTGTGGACCTTGGAATTCGGAGGCATTTCATTGAATTCATGCATACCATGCAATTTGCAATTTCTTGATAACTTGATTTGTGGCCATTTGTTTCACTTAAAACTTGACCCATGACTAATACGCAATGTAACAAGGCCCATCATGCCAAAGTTTGAGCTGCACATGGGAAAATGCAAGGGGAACTCGTGATTTTGCCAAAAGTGGCATGAAGTTGCCTAATCACCAACACTTGCTTAATACAAGGATTTAAGTCTTAATTTTGTTACTAATCTCTTCCTGGGGTAAAATGGACTGAAATGCACGTAAAATGCAAGCCAACGCACGAGGGATTTGAGGGCTGCATGTGCATACTTGATTTTGGCAAAAAGAAGATTTCATTCTTTCTAAGAGCTTTCAGTGCGAAAAACCTATCCTACCCTCCTCCTGATGCTCTATATATTAAGAAGCAAGCCTCAGTGAATGGGGTTCATGCTTCATTTGATCCCTAAAATCATAAAACTCCATAGCTTTTGCTCTGCAATTTTCTTCGATTCTTCCATCTCCCTTGCGCATTTTGGTCAATTCTTCTTGCATTCTCTTCTCCAAGTGATAAGGATTGTAGATCGAGGCTTGGTTTGCAACTGGAGTGAAGGAGACAGTAGATCCATTTTTTCTCAAAGGTTTGAATTCTCAACTTTGGATTTTGATTTCTAGCCGTGCATTGTGTGATTTAAGTTCATAATCATGTTGTTTGAAGTCCATTAAGTGTTTTTGAAGCTTCAGAGCTTTTAATTTGATGAGATATACATGAATGATGCATCTGAATTTTTCTGTTCAGTGAGTTTTTGACATTTTTGCACAATCTGTTCTTGATCCATGGTTCATTATTTGTTGTGATTCGAATTCCATATTGAAGTATGAAATGTTAGCTTTAATTTGCACGAAATTTCATGGAAAATGGTGTAGAATTGAGCATGTTATGTTGACTGGAAAATGAGATGATGAACTGGATCATGCGCGCGTTTTTGCCCTAGCCAGAGGTTGAAGATGATTACGTGGCCTCCTCTGGTTGGTTGGCTTGCTTCTTTAATTCATTTGAATTTTGTTTTATAAATTGATTTCCATAATTTTATTTCTTGCTCAAAAATGATTGAAATATTCTGAAAAAATTATCACAAATTCAAAATAATATTCCTGACCTTGTGCATTTTTTTGATAATTTTTGAAAATGTTTTGATTGGTTCAAAAATTATGAGTTTAATTAATTGTTTGTTTAGTATTTATTTTTTGTTTTAATATTTCTTTGATTTGGAAAATTCCACAAAAATTATTATTGACTCATAAAATCATGCGGAATTTGATTCTGAAATTTGTTTAGTTTTTTTTTCATTTTTGATATTGAATTATATTTCAAAAGTTAAATAGTTAATTGTTTTGTTTAAATTTTACTTTAATACTTCCATTGGTTCAAAAATTCTCAAAAAAATCATGTAAGCTTGTTTTTAATCATGGAGTCTGAATATAATTTCATTTTTGACATTTTGTGATTTTTGGCTAGGGTTTGCATTTTTTCCCTTAAATAATAGTTTAATTGTTAATTGATTGTTTAATTTTTATTTTAATATTTCCTTTAATTCAAAAATTCCACAAAAAATCAGGGATGTGTGTTTTTAGTTCTAGTATTTGAATATAATTTTGGTTGGACATTTTTCTGACTTTTTAATTTAAATGTTATGTTGAGATGTGAATATTTGTTAATTGACTAATTGTTTGAATTTGATTTCATTTTTGACTTTTCCTTAATTCAAAAATATGTGAAAAATATATTTTCTGGCATTCAGGGTTTCTTGTTGATTTGTGTGATCTTGGTTTAAATTGTTTGAATTTTGATCTTACTTAGTCAATATTTAAGATTAAAAGTCAAAAATTAGGGTTTTGTTGCTTATGGTGCAAGTTTCTTTTTCAAAACCCTTGTGCCTTGGATTTTTATGGGAATTTAGATCTTGATTATGGTTCATGAATGTGTTCGGGATTTGAAAACCATTTTTCTTGAATTGTTTGACTTGGATTGACATTTTTCCACAAATTATTTTGAAAAATTGTCTAGATTGGTAGTTTTGCCAACTAGCTTGGAACTTTGGGCCCCATTTGATTCCCTCCTCAATCATTCATGAACATAAGGATTTCTTTCTGACCTATAAATACTTCAAATATGTTAAGATATTTTTTACTTGAATAATGGATCCTTGTGGCAATTTGTTTGATGGACAATCATTCATGAACATCTTGTGGCAATTTGTTTGATGGACAATGAACTTGAGTGAGGCCTATAATTGGGAACCTAATGATCATCTTGATTCTGATTATCCATGATAACTCAAGTCTTTTCATTTATTCCCCTATTGTTTAAAGGTTTGAACCTTCTTGATGTATTATGTAGGTTTCATCTTCTTTTGTGTTTGTGATGTTGTGATTGAATTAATTGTATATGGTTGAAATGTGTTTGCCCATGACCTCCATGACCTTTAATTGTATTATTTCCAAGCTCACATGATCCTTGATTGATATTCAATTGTCAATTCAACATGGTGATAGAAAGGAGCAACATTCCTCTATTTCTTTTGACCTAATTGTGCATGTGCCTGTTTCCTCTTGCCTATCATGTCTAATATCTGATAATTGTTATCATGTTGTGCTCACTTCATCATGTTGCATCCATCCCTTATGTGAGTCATCATTCACCTTATGGAATACTAACTTGGTTGTTGAATGTGCGAGGTACTTTGAGAAAGTTTCCACTTTTGGCTTGAGGCTTTTGTGTTTCACTTTATTTGTGAAACACAACTTATTATATTGGCACTGCTGTTGTATTTGGCATGTTTGATATTCCATGCAGGATATACACATTTGATTGTGAATGCTATACATTGCCCATGGGATTTGTTCATATCTGATAAATTACTTACATCTTGATGGTGTAATTTCTGACTCGATTTGTCTACTGATGCCAACTTGCTTGAAGTTCTCTGGGTTTCTTTTTATTCTTGCTCAGTTGCTACGGATAGTTATCCGTTTAGTATTACACTATTTCCTTTCTTCCATTTCCATTTTGGCATAGTTCTTTGATTGCATGATGGGAACTCTGTTGCTGATATATGTCAGAAGGCCCTCTATTTTTGTTGTCTGATACATGTGTTGTGTTTGCTTTTGATCGATGAGTCACTCAATTTAGAGATTGAGATCACGACTTCGCTCTCAGTGCATGTTCCCTATAGGATGTTTATTGCTATTCTTCCCTAATTGTTGATCGATGAGTCACTCAATTTAGAGATTGAGATCACGACTTCGCTCTCAGTGCATGTTCCCTATAGGATGTTTATTGCTTTTCTTCTTTAATTTTTGATCGATGAGTCACTCAATTTAGAAATTGAGATCACGACTTCGCTCTCATTACATGTTCCCTTTAGGATAATTTTGGCAAACTCCCTTTAACATGTAAATTAGGGTATGGTTTTCCTTTATCCTCAACCTTAGGGTCAACCACTGTATGATAAACTAGGGATAGTACTAGTTTAGTTTCCCTTAGTTGTTTTCCCTTTTTTATGCGTTCTGCATCTTAAAACAAAAATCTGTTTTCTTGGCAAATCATAAAACACTTCTAATAAACTCAAACCCTTCTTCAAGGTAAAAGATACAAACTGTTGCACCCCAAAATTTGCCCTCTCATGTTTCCAAAAGTCTTCCCCCTGCCTGGTTGACCAGAAACCCTTGCCTAAGGAAAAAGAAATTTTTTGAGTGGTACTTTAAGTACCTTTCGATTGGCATTTTGAAAGACCCTTCGATTGGTGCTCTGAAGGAGCCTTTCGATTGGCATTCTGGACAAGCCTTTCGATTGGCATTCTGGACAAACGCTTCGATTGGCATTTTGAAAGACCCTTCGATTGGTGCTCTGAAGGAGCCTTTCGATTGGCATTCTGGACAAACACTTCGATTGGCATTCTGAAAGACCCTTCGATTGGTGTTCTGAAGGAACCTTTCGATTGGCATTCTGTCAAGCTCTTTCGATTGGCATTCTGGACAAGCGCTTCGATTTGCATTCTGAAAGACCCTTCGATTGGTGTTCTGAAGGAGCCTTTCGATTGGCATTCTGGACAAGCCTTTCGATTGGCATTATGGACAGGTACTTCGATTGGCATTATAACAGTGTCCTTCGATTGGAATTCCAAAAAGGTCCATTCGAAGAAGCGCTCAAAGGGTCCATTCGAAGGAGGCCATCAGCCCATTCGAAAGAGAGCATTCGAAGGAAGCCATCAGCTCATTCAAAAGGGAGCATTCGAAGGCCAGTTTACATGTCATTCAAAATTCAAAAAGGGACAAGATCCCATGTGTTCAGCCAACGTTACAAACTCTCAGTCATGGCTTTCAAACACCTAAATAATGTTACAAATTCTCATTCATGTCTGTCAAAACACATAATCAAGGTCATTTAAACCTTTGTCTTCCTGTCCCCTCACACCCCTATAAATACAGAGGCCGGCATACATTACAACACACGAAACACACACAAAAACTCTGCAAGAAGAGGACGAAAAATATACAGGGAGAAGCATTGGAGAGACGCTGCCCATACAATCCATCAAAGGTTGTCAGAATTTTCCAAGCCAAAGCAGTCCTTCAGATTGAAGGTGCCCACGCCCAGAAGCCCCCAGATTGAAAGTGCTCCCATCCAGCCAGTGCCAAATCGAAGGTCCCAACTACTGTAAGAGAGGGTAAATTGTCAAAAAACTTTTCATTTTGCATAACACATTATTACTTGTTGTTACCTTGATTTGCCATCTTAGACAGGATCGAAAGGCCTGGGTTTGGCACCCAGGTCATGTTTTCCGTTTTCTAACATTTGCTGAAGACATAGCCTGAAGAGGCCCAGCAAGCGCAGGATCGAAGGGCCTGGGGTTCAATACCCAGGCCCTGCATTTTATTTCGCTAACATACTTTTGCAGGTATAACATCCCAGATCGAAGGAGACACCTTCTCTGGATCAAACCCATCAGCTTGCTAGATTGAAGGAGACATTTCATTCCTGGATCGAAAGCCATGACTTCCATGATCAAAAGACAATCCTCTTCCCTGGATCGAAGGCTACTCACGCCTTGTTGTTTGGCCCAATCGAAAGGACCATTCCCTCCCTGGGTCGGAACTCTTTTTTCCTTGGATCGAAGGATCCTCCTTTGCACTTTATTTTTGTTTTCTCATAGACTTCTTTTTATCTTTTAATTAACATTAAAATTAAAAACACAAAAAACATTAGGCTAGTCTTTTTCTATTAAAATTAACTTTGTTAATTAATCTCTTAATTATCTTAATATTTTCTCAAAAACTAAAATTAAATAGATTTAGGTCTTTTTTCACAAAATAAAATAAAACAACAAAAAGATTTTTATTCTTAGGATTTTTAGAGTTTATTTTCAGATTCATGCGCGTTTTTTTTAATTATAATTGTCCGCTGGTTTGTAATAGCTTAAACTAAGACTTTTACTTTACTGCTTTTATTTCCCCCAATTTTTGGACATGTAAATAATCCCCCTCCCCGAAGCCTTGTAATAGCGTAAGATTTACAATTCCCGCACTTTAAATTCCTGTACATATATTAACTGCTTAGATGTATGCTAACTAGGATTGCATGACAAGATTAACTCTTAACTAGTAGCTCACCATGACATGCAAGAATAATATAACTGAAAATTGACACACTTGCACACGCCACTCCTAGGGTACACCTCACTTGGTTGCCTCAAATGTGGTCATTAAGTATAGGGTGTTTTAGAGGTCGTCCTTTTGTCCCAAGATCATAAGTTGCCTCGAAACGGTTGCCTTGAAAAAATGATCTAAGACATTAGGATTACCGCTAAGGCGTCCTAACGTTGCTTTAGTGACCACACGTCCCTATTAATCGAATTGACCCGAAAACTCCAACGATGGTGCTACCTACTCCTCAATAGTGGGATAGCACTGTCTAAAGGACATTTGCACAGTTTAGCTCCTTTTTGAGTAGGTAGATGTTCTTAAGTACTTGCTCATTCTAAAAACAAAACAAAACTTTTCACACTTACACTTTTACAAACAAAGTTTTCAAAAACACTTCATTACACTCTTGAGGACAGAAACAAGAGTTATATCGAAGTTTCAAAACTTTTCAAACCCAAAAACACAAAGAAAAGAAAACTTTTGAAAACATAGTGAGAAATTACCTAAGAGCCCGTGGATAACCACGGATAGAAAGGGTGCTAACACCTTCCCTTTCTATAATCTACCTCCCGAACCCGAGAAACATCTCGAAAAGGAATTTTTATGTGCTTTTGTCCTTTCCTTGTTGGATAAAATAAAAGACGGTGGCGACTCTTGCTTACCGCAACACTTTGCGAAAACAAACGCAAACGCGAACCAGCATTCCAAAACAGTCAGTTCTCGTTCCCACCGATCACAGAACTGGCGACTCTGCTGGGGATATTATATAAGTGAGGTGTACCTTAGGATTAGATCACTTGTGTTTTCAATTGTATGCTTTGTATGCTTTAACTTTGTGGGCTTGTATTGGAGTTCTATAGATCCTAAACCGGATCTGGGGATACCCTTTAGGTAAGTAGCAACAAACTGTGAGGGAACTGTGCGGGGTATACCGACATGGTTGAAATAGTAGCTACGTTGATGTGGCACTTTGGTGAGTACCGGTAACCCTTGAGTTAAGTCAAGGAGAGTACGGGGCCGCCGTGTGGTGTCGTAAAGCATCAATTGACCTTAGAACCTTACTTGACCATCTTGGCCTTTTTAGGGGTAGTGAGATGACCGACTTTGGTGCAGTCCGAAGTTGGTAGATACTCGATACTACACTCATTGAGGGTTGTTTTCTTGGAATATTTTGGTCGCCAGTTCAGTGGCTAAACCAAAACAATGAACATAGAAAATAATCCAATGATATTGAGCTCCTTAGAACCCGGTTACTATTTATAGGACAGGTTTTGAGCCAACTAAACTCAAGAGGGTACTTACCTATGAAACTCCATGCCAGCCTGAAATCTAAGGGCTCTTATGTGTGACTTGTGTGCCTTCAAACTCGAACTATTTGCACATTCTTGTTATCTGACAACATGGGTTCCTTGCAGGTTTTGTTTACAGTCCTTATCCAATATTTTTGGATTTACTGCAGAGCTTACTTACATCACCTCACACTTTTGCTTAAACGCATAGCATACACATCATAGCATCATTCCTTAGCATTTCTTTAACCATTTCAAGGATCTTAAGGGTCTGTGATGCAGGTTATGGTAAATCAAAAGTCTAGCAAGGGGCAAAGGGGATTTATTTTCCTCTAGCCAAGGTTGTCTAGAAATCCAAGCATGATAACTTGAGTCAGGGGCTATGACCCACTCGATATGGTGAGCTTGACTCTCGAAGAAGGACTCTCAGCAACATGAAGTTCCTTCAATCAAGCTACCAGATTCAGATCCTAACAGTTTCTTGTTTACCCCGCGAGATCCTTGAAAACATTGCATACATATACCATATCATTGCATAACAGGTCTTCCAGTACAGGTCTCTCATGTTCTCGCTGTTTATTTCAGCAATGGCTTTCCAACCAAACAACCAAGATCTTCATGCTCAAGAGACTCAGTTCAGGGAAATCTTCCTAAACCTATCCAAGGGGCAGGAAGAATTGAGAACACTCCTCATGGGGAATTTGGTCAAGAAAAGTCCTGAAGACAATAAGGACGAACGGTTGAAACATCTACAAGCTGAGGTAGATGCAATGAGAACCCAGATGCTGGGGCAGATGGCTCTTATCCAAGGCTTAGCTCGGGAACAAGAAGAGCTGAGAACCATTATCAGCCAGCTTCATCAAGACAGATACAACAGTATGAAGCAAGCAGTCAAGGCTGGGGATCAAATCATTAATCAGCCTCCAAGAAGACAAGAGTTTGGTATGGTGAAGAATGGACCTCTCCAAGTTGCTACTATCTCAAGGGTCCAACAACAACCTCACCAAAAACAACAGGTTGATCAGAGTAAGCCAAATATGGCCAAGAGGCAATTTACCAAGCTCAACATGTCACTGACTCAAGCACTACAACACATGTTGAAGGCAGAGCTAATTACATTAAAATCTCCTCTCCGAAACCCAAATACTTCCGCTCCTACCTATCATCCCAATGAAAGGTGTGCATACCACTCTGACAGTCCGGGACATGACACAAACAGCTGTTGGGCTCTGAAGAACAAGGTCCAAGACATGATTGATGAAGGAGCATTGGAATTCACACAAGATGGTCAGGCTGAGTTCTTCTACCATCCCTCCAAGGCTCACCATTTGAAGTGACAAGTTTTGACAAGAGAGAGCCTTTTGTTCATTTGAATTTTCAAGTTGTAATCTCTTTGTTATTCAAACATTTATCTATTAATGTCAAACTCTGTTTCACTAATGCATTGCATATGTTTGTCTTGAATTCATCCTTTCATTACATTTAAACTATGCTTTTTACTCATTTTATGACATTCAACTCTTGCTAAAAGTTACAAGCCTTTAGAGGGAGGATGACGAAAACGATACCACGATCTTTACAGTATGCTTTTGAACATACCCCGCTGACGATGTACAGGCATTGTTTCAAATCCTAAACAATGGAGTTATAAGGAAGATAATCCCTCGTCAACCCCTTTGAGCCAAAGAATTTGGAGTTTTTCTTTTCACAAATTGAAACCCTTAATTATAACCGGGGGCAGGGTAGTCTCTCAGTTAATTCAAAAGATGCGCATTGAAGTCGCAAAACTCTCAGTTCATAATACAACGAACGACATCAAAAGCAGTCCTCTGGAATCCAAAGACAGTGGTGGTTCCTTATCTCATAGGCAGTCAATCTCTCAAAAGAGAAAAGCCCACTAAGCCAAAACCTATAAAGGAGGCTTAAGAAAGCTGGGGCATCCCGCTGACTGTAATCTCGAAAACAGAAACAGTCAGGCAAAAGTTAGGGATAACAAATCAAAAGAACGAGGTCGCTACAAATCCTCAACAACATGAAAAATGTTGCAAAAATTACTGCCTTCCAAAATCCAACTTGTGTGAACCATCACCGAAAACGTCGTTCCAGACTCATTTGGAGTTCAAATGCACAATTAACTGAGTTTAGGATTGAAGAACATCACGAAGAGCGGGTGGGTACAAATATACTTTGAGCCTTTATCCTTTGTTTCTTAAACCATGAACCAAGCCACGTTACAACCCTTCAAAAGTCCTAACTGAAGCATGGGTTAGTTCAAAAGCATACTGTTACAAAAGGTATCCTGACTCCTGTAAGGCTTTTCCCTAAATCTTGTGTTGAATTTGTCTTAAAAAAAGTTTTCTGCTCAAAAACGCATTTTTCAAAACTTCAAGACAAGCATAAACTTTGCATTATTTGAATATCACTGTTTGCATTTGGCTATTTGTTTGACAGCAGAGAAATTCACACAACGAATATCCGATGAACGAAAGCCCTCTCAGTGAACAAAATCACTTCACTTCCATTGACAAATCTCCTTCCAATCAAGGGACATGGCATGATCATTGTCCATCACCTGGGGCAGTCAAGTCAAGATTCAAGCAATCTCTCAAGACGCCAAATAGCCAGGGGCAGATCTCCATCTGAATCACTTGGGGCATTGGACATGAATTCCGGCAACAAATCTTGCATGATCAAACAACTTCTGGTAGTATGGCAACACAACACTACCGACAGTGACACCTTTCTACACTCTGAGAGCGTGGACATAGTCAAAAAAGTACTACACAGAATCAAAGATCCGCTAGGTTGACTGGCCTAGGCAAAAATAAGGGCTTCCCGGCGAACCAAAAGGGTTCAGGCAAAAATAAGGGATAAAAATGAAAATTTTGTACACCCGGCAAGTCGAAAACCTGAAAAGGCGGCTTGGGCAAAAAAGGGTATCCCGATGGACTGAAAACCCGAAAGGGCGGTCCAGGCAAAAATTAGGGATCAAAGCGTACGACTATGTCCCGTCATCTCGTTACTTGCCTACCAGAAGAAGATTTGTCACTTCAATCGGCAATGACCAAGTACCTCACAGGTGGGGATAATACTCGATCCACAGGGCCTCCGCAGGCACCTTCTCCCGCAAAAAATAGGGGCAATAAAATTGTCCAAACTGTACAGCTGCTTTGCTCACCAGGTACCAAGGTATATATTCAGCTGAAGAATAGGGCTAAGATACTTTCACTCCCCGCAGAGTAAAACAGTAATGGTAGCTCTCCCCACTGAGACTTGCAACTGTGAACGAATCAACAATACTCTCCCCAAGCAGAGTTGGTCTACCATCAACCCTAAAAAGGCTGGGTATCCCCAGAAGATCTTAATATTCCCCAGCGGAGTATAAAGACATTCTCCAGCAAGCGTAAGAGTATCCCTGGAAGTCTGAATATTCCTCAACAGAATATAAGAATGTTCCCCGGTGGAATACAAGGTACCCCAGTGGAGCCATTTCCCCAGCGCAGTCTAAAAAGGCTTCCCCGCCAGAGTTGAATCATCTTACCCAGTAGATTCTGGAAGCTTGTCCCCTGCAGAATATAAATGTATCTCCCCAACCAAATTCAGAAGGTTATCCTCACAAGAGTCTAACTGGGTTATCCTCAGCAAGTTGCAACTGAAAGATCATCCCCAGCGAAGTTCTTTCTTTCCCCAAGCAGGACTTCTATCCTCAATAAATTCAATATCACCAGCAACGGTAATCCATCCCCAGCGGAGTTCATCATTGAAATCCCCAATAGAGCTTATCAGCGGAATCCCCAACAGAATTATCATTAAAATCATCAGCAGAACATCTCTCCCCCATAGAGTATTTCCCCTCAGAGTAATCTCTTCATCAAGTTTATTCCCCAACGGAGTTATTTTCTCCTGCGAGTTTATTCTCACAACCATCTTCGTTCGTCATCCCCAGTGGAAACTAAGAACTCAACTCTACTCTCCAGCAGCTATCCGAGATTTATTTTCCCCAGCTAAAACATCACATTTCCATACATCATGATACATGCATATATGCATCATACCATACAATCTCATTTATGTTGAGAACATCATTGCTTGATCCATATCATGCATTGCATATGACTGACCTTTACCTTTCAGGAAAGATCCAGTTAAGTTCTCAGCTATGTCAAAGACCTCCTCTGGTCCAGTTAAATCGATTCCTAAAGATTTTCCTGATGCAAATCCAGTTGAAGATTCCAAGACCTCCTCTGGTCCAGTTAAATCGATTCCTAAAGATTTTTCTGAGGCGAAACCTTTTCAGGTCCCAGTTTAATACCTGTAGCAAGCCAGGAAAATATTTGTGGACGACTGATTGTAGGTTAATACCTGAAACAAGCCAGGAAAATTATCTACATAAAGAGATTGAAGATCAATACCTGTAACAAGCCAGGAAGACCTTTCTTTCTCAGGTCAGAGATCAATACCTGAAACCAGTCAGGAAAGATATCTCATCGACCAACTTTTTCAGGTCCCAGTTTAATACCTGTAGCAAGCCAGGAAAATATCTGTGGACGACTGATTGTAGATTGATACCTGTAACAAGCCAGGAAAATTATCTACATGAAGCGATTGAAGATTAATACCTGTAACAAGCCAGGAAGACCTTTCTTTCTCAGGTCAGAGATCAATACCTGAAACCAGCCAGGACAGATATCTCCTCGACCAACCTTTTCAGGTCCCAGTTTAATACCTGTAGCAAGCCAGGAAAATATATGTGAACGACTGATTGTAGATTGACACCTGTAACAAGCCAGGAAAATTATCTACACGAAGAGATTGAAGATTAACACATGTAACAAGCCAGGAAGACCTTTCTTTCTCAGGTCAGAGATCAATACCTGAAACCAGCCAGGACAGATATCTCCTCGACCAACCTTTTCAGGTCCCAGTTTAATACCTGTAGCAAGCCAGGAAAATATTTGTGGACGACTGATTGTAGATTAATACCTGTAACAAGCCAGGAAAAGTATCTACATGAAGAGATTGAAGATTAATACCTGTAACAAGCCAGGAAGACTTTCTTTCTCAGGTCAGAGATTAATACCTGAAACCAGCCAGGACAGATATCTCCTCGACCAACCTTTTCAAGTCCCAGTTTAATACCTGTAGCAAGCCAGGAAAATATCTGTGGACGACTGATTGTAGATTAATACCTGTAACAAGCCATGAAAAGTATCTACATGAAGAGATTATAGATTGATACCTGTAACAAGCCAGGAAAATTATCTACATGAAGAGATTGAAGGTTAACACCTGTAACAAGCCAAGAAGACTTTCTTTCTCTGGTCAGAGATTAATACCTGAAACCATCCAGGACAGATATCTCCTCGACCAACCTTTTCAGGTCCCAGTTTAATACTTGTAGCAATCCAGGAAAATATTTGTGGACGACTGATTGTAGATTAATACCTGTAACAAGCCAGGAAAATATCTACATGAAGAGATTGAAGATTAATACCTGTAACAAGCCAGGAAGACTTTCTTTCTCAGGTCAGAGATTAATACCTGTAACAAGCCAGGAAAAGTATCTACATGAAGAGATTATAGATTGATACCTGTAACAAGCCAGGAAAATTATCTACATGAAGAGATTGAAGGTTAACACCTGTAACAAGCCAGGAAGACTTTCTTTCTCAGGTCAGAGATTAATACCTGAAACCAGCCAGGACAGATATCTCCTCGACCAACCTTTTCAGGTCCCAGTTTAATACCTGTAGCAAGCCAGGAAAATATATGTGGATGACTGATTGTAGATTAATACTTGTAACAAGCAAGGAAAAGTATCTACATGAAGAGATTGAAGATTAATGCCTGTAACAAGCCAGGAAGACTTTCTTTCTCAGGTCAGAGATTAATACCTGAAACCAGCCAGGACAGATATCTCCTCGACCAACCTTTTCAAGTCCCAGTTTAATACCTGTAGCAAGCCAGGAAAATATCTGTGGACGACTGATTGTAGATTAATACCTGTAACAAGCCATGAAAAGTATCTACATGAAGAGATTATAGATTGATACCTGTAACAAGCCAGGAAAATTATCTACATGAAGAGATTGAAGGTTAACACCTGTAACAAGCCAAGAAGACTTTCTTTCTCTGGTCAGAGATTAATACCTGAAACCATCCAGGACAGATATCTCCTCGACCAACCTTTTCAGGTCCCAGTTTAATACCTGTAGCAATCCAGGAAAATATTTGTGGACGACTGATTGTAGATTAATACCTGTAACAAGCCAGGAAAATATCTACATGAAGAGATTGAAGATTAATACCTGTAACAAGCCAGGAAGACTTTCTTTCTCAGGTCAGAGATTAATACCTGTAACAAGCCAGGAAAAGTATCTACATGAAGAGATTATAGATTGATACCTGTAACAAGCCAGGAAAATTATCTACATGAAGATATTGAAGGTTAACACCTGTAACAAGCCAGGAAGACTTTCTTTCTCAGGTCAGAGATTAATACCTGAAACCAGCCAGGACAAATATCTCCTCGACCAACCTTTTCAGGTCCCAGTTTAATACATGTAGCAAGCCAGGAAAATATATGTGGATGACTGATTGTAGATTAATACTTGTAACAAGCCAGGAAAAGTATCTACATGAAGAGATTGAAGATTAATGCCTGTAACAAGCCAGGAAGACTTTCTTTCTCAGGTCAGAGATTAATACCTGAAACCAGCCAGGACAGATATCTCCTCGACCATCCTTTTCAGGTCCCAGTTTAATACATGTAGCAAGCCAGGAAAATATCTATGGACGACTGATTGTAGATTAATACCTGTAACAAGCCAGGAAAAGTATCTACATGAAGAGATTATAAATTGATACCTGTAACAAGCCAGGAAAATTATCTACATGAAGAGATTGAAGGTTAACACCTGTAACAAGCCAGGAAGACTTTCTTTCTCAGGTCAGAGATTAATACCTGAAACCAGCTAGGACAGATATCTCCTCGACCAACCTTTTCAAGTCCCACTTTAATACCTATAGCAAGCCAGGAAAATATCTGTGGACGACTGATTGTAGATTAATACCTGTAACAAGCCAGGAAAAGTATCTACATGAAGAGATTGAAGATTAATACCTTTAACAAGCCAGGAAGACTTTCTTTCTCAGGTCAGAGATTAATACCTGTAACAAGCCAGGAAAAGTATCTACATGAGGAGATTGAAGATTAATACCTGTAACAAGCCAGGAAGACTTTCTTTCTCAGGTCAGAGATTAATACCTGAAACCAGCCAGGACAGATATCTCCTCGACCAACCTTTTCAAGTCCCAGTTTAATACCTGTAGCAAGCCAGGAAAATATCTGTGGACGACTGATTGTAGATTAATACCTGTAACAAGCTAGGAAAAGTATCTACATGAAGAGATTGTAGATTGATACCTGTAACAAGCCAGGAAAATTATCTACGTGAAGAGATTGAAGGTTAACACCTGTAAGAAGCCAGGAAGACTTTCTTTCTCAGGTCAGAGATTAATACCTGAAACCAGCCAGGACAGATATCTCCTCTACCAACCTTTTTAGGTCCCAGTTTAATACTTATAGCAAGCCAGGAAAATATCTATGGACGACTGATTATAGATTAATACCTGTAACAAGCCAAGAAAAGTATCTACATGAAGAGATTGAAGATTAATACCTGTAACAAGCCAGGAAGACTTTCTTTCTCAGGTCAGAGATTAATACCGGAAACCAGCCAGGACAGATATCTCCTCGAGCAACCTTTTCAATTTTCAGTTTAATACCTGTAGCAAGCCAGGAAAAATATCTGTGGACGACTGATTGTAGATTAATACCTGTAACAAGCCAGGAAAAGTATCTACATGAAGAGATTGAAGATTAATACCTGTAACAAGCCAGGAAGACTTTCTTTCTCAGGTCAGAGATTAATACCTGAAACCAGCCAGGACAGATATCTCCTCGACCAACCTTTTCAGGTCCCAGTTTAATACCTGTAGCGAGCCAGGAAAATATCTGTGGACGACTGATTGTAGATTAATACCTGTAACAAGCCAGGAAAAGTATCTACATGAAGAGATTGAAGATTAATACCTGTAACAAGCCAGGAAGACCATCTTTCTTTCAACAGGTATGCAAGTTCTCGCTAAGGAATCTCTTATGCGATCGAACCTCCTGCAGATGGCATCTATAAGCCCATCCTCCTACCAACAATCTCCAAATGGCATCTGTAAGCCCATTCCTGACATCACAATGCTGATACTACACCATGCGAGTGCAAATTTCTGGGCACTCTAGTGTTCAATCATCTTCCACCTTCGGATCACGAAAGGCACGCAAGCCAGTCTACATCCTCAGGTTTAAGAAGATTGAACAGGGGCAACTGTTGCACCCCAAAATTTGCCCTCTCATGTTTTCCAAAGTCTTCCCCCTGCCTGGTTAACCAGAAACCCTTGCCTAAGGAAAAAGAAATTTTTTGAGTGGTACTTTAAGTACCTTTCGATTGGCATTTTGAAAGACCCTTCGATTGGTGCTCTGAAGGAGCCTTTCGATTGGCATTCTGGACAAACGCTTTGATTGACATTTTGAAAGACCCTTCGATTGGTGCTCTGAAGGAGCCTTTCGATTGGCATTCTCGACAAACACTTCGATTGGAATTCTGAAAGACCCTTCGATTGGTGTTCTGAAGGAGCCTTTCGATTGGCATTCTGTCAAGCTCTTTCGATTGGCATTTTGGACAAGCGCTTCGATTTGCATTCTGAAAGACCCTTCGATTGGTGTTCTGAAGGAGCCTTTCGATTGGCATTCTAAACAAGCCTTTCGATTGGCATTATGGACAGGTACTTTGATTGGCATTATAACACTGTCCTTCGATTGGAATTCCAAAAAGGTCCATTCGAAGAAGCGCTCAAATGGTCCATTCAAAGGAGGCCATCAGCCCATTCGAAAGGGAGCATTCGAAGGAAGCCATCAGCTCATTCGAAAGGGAGCATTCGAAGGCCAGTTTACATGTCATTCAAAATTCAAAAAGGGACAAGATCCCATGTGTTCAGCCAACGTTACAAACTCTCATTCATGGCTTTCAAACACCTAATTAATGTTACAAATTCTCATTCATGGCTGTCAAAACACATAATCAAGGTCATTTAAACCTTTGTCTTCCTGTCCCCTCACACCCCTATAAATACAGAGGCCAGCATACATTACAACACACGAAACACACACAAAAACTCTGCAAGAAGAGGACGAAAAATATACAGGGAGAAGCATTGGAGAGACGCTGCCCATACAATCCATCAAAGGTTGTCAGAATTTTCCAAGCCAAAGCAGTCCTTCAGATCGAAGGTGCCCACGCCCAGAAACCCCCAGATTGAAAGTGCTCCCATCCAGCCAGTGCCAAATCGAAGGTCCCAACTACTGTAAGAGAGGGTAAATTGTCAAAAAACTTTTCATTTTGCATAACACATTATTACTTGTTGTTACCTTGATTTGCCATCCTAGACAGGATCTAAAGGCCTGGGTTTGGCACCCAGGTCATGTTTTTCGTTTGCTAACATTTGCAGCAGACATAGCCCGAAGAGACCCAGCAAGCGCGAGATCGAAGGGCCTGGGGTTCAATACCCAGGCCCTGCATTTTATTTCGCTAACATACTTTTGCAGGTATAACATCCCAGATCGAAGGAGACACCTTCTCTGGATCGAACCCATCAGCATGCTGGATCGAAGGAGATATCTCATTCCTGGATCGAAAGCCATGACTTCCATGATCAAAAGACAATCCTCTTCCCTGGATCGAAGGCTACTCACGCCTTGCTGTTTGGCCCAATCGAAAGGACCATTCCCTCCCTGGGTCGAAACTCTTTTTTCCCTGGATCGAAGGATCCCCCTTTGCACTTTATTTTTGTTTTCTCATAGACTTCTTTTTATCTTTTAATTAACATTAAAATCAAAAACACAAAAAACATTAGGCTAGTCTTTTTCTATTAAAATTAACTTTGTTAATTAATCTCTTAATTATCTTAATATTTTCTCAAAAACTAAAATTAAATAGATTTAGGTCTTTTTTCACAAAATAAAATAAAACAACAAAAAGATTTTTATTCTTAGGATTTTTAGAGTTTATTTTCATATTCATGCGTGTTTTTTTTTATTATAACTGTCCGCTGGTTTGTAATGCTTAAACTAAGACTTTTACTTTACTGCTTTTATTTCCCCCAATTTTTGGACATGTAAATAATCCCCCTCCCCGAAGCCTTGTAATAGCGTAGGATTTACAATTCCCGCACTTTAAATTCCTGTACATATATTAACTGCTTAGATGTATGCTAACTAGGATTGCATGACAAGATTAACTCTTAACTAGTAGCTCACCATGACATGCAAGAATAATATAACTGAAAATTGACACACTTGCACACGCCACTCCTAGGGTACACCTCACTTGGTTGCCTCAAACGTGGTCATTAAGTATAGGGTGTTTTAGAGGTCGTCCTTTTGTCCCAAGATCATAAGTTGCCTCGAAACGGTTGCCTCGGAAAAATGATCTAAGACATTAGGATTACCGCTAAGGCGTCCTAAAGTTGTTTTAGTGACCACACGTCCCTATTAATCGAATTGACCCGAAAACTCCAACGACGGTGCTACCTACTCCTCAATAGTGGGATAGCACTTTCTAAAGGACATTTGCACAGTTTAGCTCCTTTTTGAGTAGGTAGATGTTCTTAAGTACTTGCTCATTCTAAAAACAAAACAAAACTTTTCACACTTACACTTTTACAAACAAAGTTTTCAAAAACACTTCATTACACTCTTGAAGACAGAAACAAGAGTTATATCGAAGTTTCAAAACTTTTCAAACCCACAAACACAAAGAAAAGCAAACTTTTGAAAACATAGTGAGCAAGTACCTAAGAGCCCGTGGATAACCACGGATAGAAAGGGTGCTAACACCTTCCCTTTCTATAATCTACCTCCCGAACCCGAGAAACATCTCGAAAAGGAATTTTTCTATGCTTTTGTCCTTTCCTTGTTGGATAAAACAAAAGACGGTGGTGACTCTTGCTTACCACGACACTTTGCGAAAACAAACGCAAACGCGAACCAGCATTCCAAAATAGTCAGTTCTCGTTCCCACCGATCACACAAACCAATCTTACTTTGTCTGTGTGCCTCTTAGCTTTGCTTTTAAAACCTGGTTAGCCGATGTTTCGCCATCGCACATTTTTTTGAAGTCGATGTTTCGCCATCGCACATGTTTGTTATCCTACTTTGATTCTCAATATCATTGTTAGGTTTGATATTTTGTCATCTAATTTATTGATGTTTCGTCATTTTTGCCATGATACCTTGTTATCTCTTAGCCGATGTTTCGCCATCACACATTTGTTTGAAGCCGATGTTTCTCCATCGCACATGTTTGTTATCCTACTTTGATTCTCAATATCTTTGTTAGGTGTGATGTTTTGTCATCCGATTTATTGATGTTTCGTCATCTTTGCCATGATATCTTTGTTACCTCTAAGCCGATGTTTCGCCATCGCACATTTGTTTGAAGCTGATGTTTCACCATCGCACATGTTTGATTATCCAACTTTGACCCTCAATGTCATTGTTAGGTGTGTTATTTTATCATTCGATGTTTCGCCATATTTGACATGTTACTTTGTTATCATTTAGTCGACGTTTTATCATCTCTTTCGTTTGATTGTTTTATTTGATGTTTCGCCATCTTGATTGTTTTTGTTGTCTTAACTAAAAAACACAAACCAACCAAAACACATAAGCCGAACTACGGCTACTCTGATTCCTTAAAAGGGATACGTAGGCATTGGGGTAGGGCCCAACCGAGCATATCTTTTTATTTTACCTACATTGTTTTCCTTTTTCTTTCGCACGCATTCCCTTTTCAGTTTTAAGCCATAGATATAGGATTTGACCACACCCATTAGATTAGACAACAAGAGTGGATACCGTAGAGTACTACGGGCGTGTGGGGTGCTAACACCTTCCCCTCACGTAACAGACTCCCTTACCCGATCTCTCGGTCGAAAGACCATGATTTCTCCCTTTCCAGGTTTTCTCAATGTTTACCTTTCCCTCTCGGCGGGATAAAAGATGTCGGTGGAGACTTCATTGATGTTTCATTAACATCCAGATGACAGGTTCCGGCCGTGTTGTTTCAGTAGCTTCCTATGGTTGATCATGACAGTTAATTATCTAGAAGACCTCGGGAGAAGGTAGCTCACCATTTAATATCGGAAGTAGATTCCCCTGGTTGATCACGGCAGTTGATTATCTAGAAGACCTCGGCAGAAGGTAATTTCTCAATAAAATTTCGGAAGTAGATTCCCCTGGTTGATCACGGCAGTTGATTATCCGGAAGACCTCGACATAAGGTAATTTCTCAATAGAATCTCGGTAGTAGATTCCCCTGGTTGATCATGGCAGTTGATTATCTGGAAGACCTCGGAAGAAGTTAATTTCTCAACAGAATCTCGGCAGTAGATTCCCTTGGTTGATCACGACAGTTGATTATTCAGAAGACCTCGGTAGAAGGTAGCTCACAATTGAATCTCGGTAGTAGATTCCCCTGGTAGATCACGACAGTGGATTATCTGGAAGACCTCGTGTTGTACCCCAATTTCCCCCCCTAAGATTCCTCTATCATCTCATATCAACTCAATCACAACAAGATCACACTAGGGTTTGGTTCTTCTCCTTATCTCTGAGTTTGCTCATGAGGAATCACCAAACACCTTGATGTGTATATTGTGGTCATCTATGTTTTGTATTTATTAACTTTTAACTAGTAAATACAATGAATGTTTACTCTAATTGATGATATTATAAGTGAGGGTACAACACACTTCATCAGGTTGATTCATAGGTTCATGAGTTTATTTCCATGCCTTCTTCAACAAATTTTCATTGAGATTCATGCTTTATCATTGAGGATGCTTTAAAGTACATCATAATAAGGTCTACTATTATTCATCATGCCTCAATTTGTCAAAGAAAGTCAAAAGATGCAAGGGTTGGGTGAAGAAGTTTGACCTAATTGGACAAATTCTTAATTCTTTAATCACAAGTGCAAAACTCTCCCAATCTTTAATATTTGGAGGTGTTTATTGTTTCTATGGGTTCTTATTATAATCCAAAACAAACTCTATTAACATGGAAAAATTTATTGTGCAAGAAAGTTTGTCAAAATTGAAAAGGGTTTCCAAGTCATTTTGGTGCTTGAGGAGCTAGGGTTTTGGACTTCTAAGGGTTATATCTTGCTCATCTTTTGATATTTTTGAGTGATTAGAAATGCATGCTTCTATTTAAAGGGTTATAAACAAATCACTTCAAGAGTTTCAAGAAAATGTTTTGTGGAAGATGCTTAATGATTGAGAAATATTACAAGTTTCCTTGAAAGGCCTTTGAATTTTAGGGTTTTACTTCAAAAGATCATAACTTGGTCAATTCTTATCTCCTTGATCCCATTCTTTTTCCATAATGATCTTAAGAGTGAGAATCTCAAATTTTCTTTTATGTTAAAAGCTTTAAAATGGTTAGAAGATGCCTTGAGAGTTTAAAAGGTTATAGGTCATTTCATGGATTTTCACCAACTTCACAAGGTCATAACTCTCCCAATTCTTGGAGTTTTTAATTGGTTCAAATATCAATATGTTATTTAATAGATATAATTCATGCCATTTTTTTTTTGTCAAAATAAAATTTTGAGTGGAAGGCGATGTTTGGATGCAAAACATTACAAGTCACTTTTAATGCCAAACTTAGAAATTTTTCTAAGTGTGGAAAATCCGTGTGTTTTTGCTGATTTCAAAGATATACAACTTTTGATCCAAGACACCAATTGTAACCATTATTTTTAAATTGTAAAGCTTAACAAGATATATTTCCAATGCTTTCATAATCACATCATATAGTGCCCTACATTGTTAGCACCATGGCTATGAAGTTGGCATCTTGAAATTAAAGTTTCATGTTCAGTCAAATTTGAAAATCAGTTTAAACCCAATTACAAGCTTGTTTAAGGATCAATTCTGCGTCTAATAATGTTTAGGAACTTTCCATAATGAGAAAAAAAACCCTTGAACCATCCATTTTGTTGTTTTATGAGCCATGTGAAGTCACACTTTTCCCACTTAGCAGATTCACACGATTTCATTGATTTTGCTTCCAATTCACACGCTTGAGCCTTACATCATGATCAACTATAAATAAGGATCATCCCTCACTCATTTTCTCAATCTTTTGATAGCCACTTGACCCTTGTTCAGATCCCACATGAACTCTGAATTTAAATTTTTGATTTCTTGCATTCTCACTCCAAAACACCAAAAGCTCCATTCAGTTAGCTTCATTGAACTTCTCTGAAGCCAACAATACTCTTACCTTGAAGAATTGTGACCTATATTGATCTACAGAACTCCAGTTTCAGGGTCACCTTTTGCTACTTCGTTCAGGTAGATTTCTTGGTCAAATCGATCTAAATAAAAGACTAATATACTCTCTGCATACTTCTAATTCTCATGCTTTTTATAATTTGAAATTTCACTGAGATTTGAGTGAGATATTCCAGAATTTCGTGTTAGCTATTATTTATGCATTTTCTCAATTTAAGCCTTGCTCAGTTTATATAAATTTGGCGCGATGGTACAATTAAAATTGTCTTGAAGAGACGAATCTAATGGTACTGGTTTGGTCCTCTAATTTTACAGTTTGAGGAATCCCAATCTAGGGCGTCTGGAGGTTGAAGATGACCTATGTGTCGTGCTTCAACCAATGGAAGCGTGACATGTGATTTTTTGAATTCAATCCGGTATGTTTGCTTTATCATACACGCGCTTTGAGAGCTCTTGGATCTGAATACTTCTATTAGTCAGACTCCATCCAACGAGCCCGAATTTTAGTTGTTTTTAAAAAATTAAAAGGTGATCCGGTGCAATTTCCAAAGCTGACCAAGATATGCACAACGTGCCTGATCCTTTGGATCTGATTACTAGCGCGTTTTGATTTTCATCCAATGGTCTACATTTTTTTAAACTTATTTTTATTTTCTGTTTTTTACACCAAACTTCAAAAAATCATAGAAAAATTATTTCTGACCTAAAAATTATGAAAAAATTGACAAAATATCTTTAAATATTCTCTTTCTGACTTTTATTTTTTCATGATTTTATTTTCATATTTTAAATTTTTTATAATTTTTCATTTATTTTGACTTGTTTCTAATTATTTAAAAATACTTTTTGATATTTTTAAATTCTTAATTTTTTTATAAAAATCACTTTCCTCATTTCTGACTTTTTGAAAATTTTCTAGAATTTTATTTTGACTTCTATTATTTTTTATCGTTTTTTTACTAAGTTGACTGATTTTAATTAGTCTAAAAATGTTTTTCTGTTTTAAAAAATTACCAAAAATTTTATAAAAATATTTGAGGTTATTTCTAATTTTTCTATGGTCTCTTTAATTTTTTTCTTTGATATTTTGAATATAGTTTGCTAATTTACCTTTTATTTTCATTTTAAAAAACAATTTAAAAGTCATTTTTCTTTTTATTTTATTCCTTAAATGCAATTTTTTTTAAATATATTCTGGTTATGTGATTGTTGATCATAAACTTCATTAACATCATTGAATCTTGAGTGTTGAGTTTATCTCCACTAAAATGGATGGATGATTTTAATGATAGTTTGATTAAAAAATTTATACAAATGTATCCCCTTCCTCTTCATCTTATCCCCTTCTCTTTTGTGTTGCATGTTGTTATAGGGTGATATACATATCATCTCTCCAAACATATGGCACATAGATCGCAATTGACCGGCCTCAAAATAGGTTTGACTTCTACATAAATTCACTTACAATTGCTTAACATAGCGCTAAATTTCGTCCTGATTCGAGAAATGATCATTCGTGGCCTAAATCTATGTTTGTAAGCCCAATTATGTTTAATTTGAAACCTTTGATCTAATAACCTTGAGATTCATTGTTAAGAGGCTTTGGTCTTATCAATCCTCTAATGAATCATCATAAATTTTGGACTAAGTGAATCATTTAAACATCGTTAATCATTTGTTATTGCCTTGAGAATTTGAAATGAATGATATACTTGACAAAAAGGAAATGAAACTTGTTGTTGAGAGGCTTTGATTTTATCAATCTTCTAATGAGTTTTCAAATTCAAGTTTCAAGATGGTCATTCAACTAACCTCTAATTTCTAACTCATTAATAATTGACTTTTATTTTTATGCTTTTACCTTATGCTTTTACTTTAAGTATCATTTATCTTAGCATTTTCATTTCATGCCATTTTCATCTTTGCTCACTTGAGCATTTATCTTTATGTCTTTTTTAGTTTGTTCATTTGAGATTTTCATATTCTTTTTGAAGATACCTAATAACCAATTGAACAATAAATTTTTTTAATGTCACTTAGACTATTTGGCTACTATGCTTGGCATTTTAGAGTTACGGGCTTATTGGACTTAGGAGTAGTGACCTTGACCTACCTTGGGACCTTGTGACTTCTATTGCTATTTTGTCTGGAGTTCTTGGGGTTTGCTCCAAGACATTGGGTTGTTTGTTTTCTTTGTGTGTAGGTTATTCTGATTATGTGTTTTGTCTATGATGGGGAATTCATCTATATACAGCCGTTACTTTGCCCAATTTTTTTTGAAGACTTAATGCATTTGAAGTTTGGTATTCTTAAGAGGTTTAGTATCTTTGATTGCTTGGTTTAAATCCAAAGGATTGGAATTCTACATGACTCATTATGTCAAGTGTTGGCTTCTTGTTGGTTAGACGGTCATTTTTCCTTAGCTTTTACCTTATGCTTTAGGATAGTCCCTTCATCTCCTCCCATCTTCTTTAATTTCAAAAATCTTCTCCCTCCTTTTGAAAACTCTTCTTGTTTCCAAACTTGAACCGCTTTCACAATAAACTTGGACTTAGGTCCATGCATTTACAAAACATTTTCCTAATCAAACTTTCACCAACTGAATCATACTTTGACAATTTTGTGTGAATACTAAAATTCAATCAATCTCATTCAAACCATTTTGCCACTTTGACTTTTTACTTTAAACTTTTCTTAAATGATTTGACTCTTGTCAATCATTGTAGTGATGTGAGTTATTATACTTCTATGATATGTAGTGAAGTGGTATATTTTTCACTTGGGTGTTGAGCGAGGCTTTGTTGATTTTAATATCCAAGCTATATCTTCCACTTTGAGATGACGCAAATTCTCCTTTCTCATAATCGTGGGTAGTAAGTATGTTTTCCACTCGGATATGACGATGATGTTTTATCTCTTAAAATTAACCAACACACTTGTATTTTAAAAATTTTAAAGGTGAACTACGAGTACCCTGATCCCCTATTGCACAAAAGGTGGTACGTAGGCACTAAAGGTTCGCAACCGCGGCGGGTGCAAAAATTGTAAAAAATATTTCTTTTCTCATCTCCACCATCTATTTTTGTATACAACATTTATAGCCAAAATACACAAATTTTCAAAGAGGTTCCTGCAAAGTACCGTAGATGTTTAGGATGCTGATACCTTCCCTTTTCATAGCCAACCCCCGAACTTAGATTCTCTCCACCAATTTTTGGGTTATTCGCTCTTTTCTGATTCCTTTGGAAATAATAAAGCGCGACGGCGATTTTTATTTGATCTGTATGACTCAAGTCAATCCAATGGCTTTGTCTCAACATTTCTACCGCTACAGAAAAATGGCGACTTCACTTGGGTCAAATCGACCAAATGTTGTTCTATCTCTAAGTGATTTAATCCTATCTTTGTTTATTTGTGTATGTGATATTAATTGTTGTATATTATATTATATATATGTTTGTCTGGGTTTTCCTGGTTTTCAAGATGCTTGGCGATTTCTCATAAGTCCTTTACTCGGACTTGGGCAAACTTAAGATAGGACGGGTGGTATAATCATGTTAACTTTGACGTAGTAATCCCAAAAAAGGAGACATGAAATCCCCCACTCAGTGGAGACCCCTTTGACTGTAGTGTTGTTTACCGAGTAATCGGGAAGACATTCTGCTTTTGACCTGGGAGCCTGCTGAAACTAAGGATCGTAGAACCTTTAACCAATATTGGCCTTTTAGGTGTAGTGCGGAAACTATGACGGAGTAATCCGGGAATGGTTGTCACACAATACTACACTCAGACGAGATTTCCCTGAGAATATTACTAATTATCGAGTCAATCAAGACGTTTGTAACATCCGAAGGAAGGATGTAGACTCTGGGAACCTTTTTAGAACCTTGTTCGGCAGGTGATAAACTATTAGATCATACCTTATGGGTAGCACCTTTGACTTCATGCTCGTGACATCAAACCTATGAACCCCCCCCCCCCCCCCCCCCCATGTTTTTGATCTTGTGTGTGATTGTTGCATCATGCATTCATGTACCCGTGAGCATCCTTTAAAACATGTGTTTCAAGGGAATTAAAGTTGATTTTTTATGAATATCTCAGGTAATTTTGACCATGGATTCTGGAAGAAGAAAGACTCGGAAGTACAGTTTCAAGGATCCTAAGATAGATAATTTGATGAGTCTGATTCCCGAGATCGAGAGTTCTACTGATTTTCGGAAGAAATATGGATCCATCGTGTCTCTTGTGAAGCTCAGGATGAAGGAGGGTATTCTCTCAACTTTGGTCCAGTTCTATGATCTGATGTATCGATGTTTCACTTTCCCTGATTATCAGTTGATTCCTACATTGGAGGAGTATTCTTACCTACTGGGTTTACCTATCACCGATCGTGTTCCTTTCACCAGTTTGGAGGGGGAACCAAAGTTTCATGAGATTGTTGTTATGGTTTATTTGGGGAAGTCTGAGGTTGAGGCCCACGTGATTACCAAAGGAGGAATTAGAGGATTACCCGCTCAGTTCTTATTGGAGAAAGCTTCCTACTTTTCTAGGATGAAAAGTACAGTTGCTTTTGAGGCTATCTTTACTTTACTTGCTTATGGGTTGTTCTTATTTCCGAACATCAAAAACTTTGTGGATATCAATGCCATCAGGATCTTTTTTATTGGGAATCTAGTTCCCACATTATTAGGAGATTCTTATTACTCCACTCATATTCGGGATCTTATCATGGTGGGATGATAATTTGTTGCATGCCTTTGTTGCATCAGTGGTTTATTTCTCACTTACCTCGACCCGATGCTTTCTAGGATTTCAAGAAGGAACCTCATTAGGCTCCGAAGATTATGGCTCTCACTCATTCCAAAATTGTTTGGTATCATCAGGCTTACTATGATATGGAGATTGTTGATAGTTGTGTTAGTTTCCCCAATGTACCTCTTCTTGGTACAAAGGGAGGAATTAACTACAATCCCGTTTTTGCACGATGATAGCTTGGATATCCGATGAGAGATAAGCCAAATAGTATTCATCTGAGTGGTTTCTTTCTCAAAGAAGGAGAGGATCATAAGAAATCTAAAGAAGAGATTTCAAAGGCTTGGTGCCATATTCATAGGAAGAGTAGGAAGGACTTGGGACCTAGAGGAGTTGTTGCTTTGGAGCCTTATCTCCGGTGGGTACAAGCGAGTGTAATTCAGTTGAAGATGTCATATTCCCATGAGGAACCTTTTCCTAATATGTTTGTGAATACCACTACTCCCCTTTTAGATGATGTGGAAGAGCTTCAGCTTTCCCTAATCAGGATACAACATGAGAAGGAGGCTTGGAAGAACAAGTGTCAGGCTTTAGAGATGTCCTATTGAGCAGACTTGAAAGAGAAGGATGACCTGGTTGAGATTCTTGAGAGTCATGTTGTAGAGATAATAGGGAGGCAAGAGGATTTAGTTTCCTCTAGAGCTTGATCAGGACTGAGTCACTCACTTCCTGACTCTGGTATTGGAAAGGGGTTACCGACAGGTATGCAGAAGAGAACAAGCAGTTGAAGGCTCGGATTGCAAGACTCACGGGAAAGTGTCGGTGTGTGGAGAGATCTTCATCAGTTTTGCCTTCTTAGGATTTTAGATTCTATCTTCTTATGTACTTGGGATTATTGAAACTTGTACTAAAAAGTTGTAATCCATTTTGAAGTTATTACAATGAGATTTTCAGTATTTCAAAATGTGTTAGTACTTAAATATGTGCAAATTATCTATAATTCTTTGAGTCCCTTGAAATATTAATAATAATAAAATAAATCATGTGCATTGCATATCATGCATCATCTTGTACATATTTCTTACATTTATGTTCATACCCAGATGTATTACTGAGTTTCTCTACTTCGTTCAGCAAGTTGTCTCACTGGTATAGTACTCGGGCTAATTCCAGGAAGAAGATGGAGAATCTTGAACAAGAGAATCACGAGCTACGCGAAGAAGTTACCGCTTTGAAGGCCGGTATGGCCAATCTGACTGCTTTAATGGAATCATTGGTGGCTGCTCAGAATCAGCCACCACTTTTTCCTCCTTCTTCTCAACCACAACAAATAACAATTAATTTTAAGGGACCATCAGTTCCCGTTTCTGTTACTCCAGTTACTGCTGCACAGAATTGTATGCCTCCGGGTTACCCGTGGGGGATGCTAGAAAACTTCATGCCAGAAGGGTCTAATCTTGATGCTCAAGTCTCTCCAGTTGTTCAAGCTGCTACTACCCCTGCACCTCTTATGGTGCATGTTACTCCTGCTGCTAGAAATGAGATCCATTATATTGCACCTCCTTCGGTGAATGTTATGCCATTTATTAATGATGAAGTTTATCACCATGTTCCTCCACCAAGTGAAAGTGTGGGTTTATATGACCGGCTGGATGACTTCCAAGACCAGTCCAATAAGATGCAGAAGGAAATGAAGGCCCTTCGAGGAAAAGAATTGTTTGGACATAATGTTAGTGAACTCTGCCTAGTTCCCAACGTAAAGGTACCAGCAAAGTTTAAAGTGCCGGAATTTGAGAGGTACAAGGGCAACTCTTGTCCTCGTGACAACCTCTTGATGTATATCAAGAAAATGTCTACCCATATTGATGATCAGTGTTTTCTCATTCATTTCTTTCAAGATAGTTTAACTCATGCCGCTCTGAAGTGGTATATGAGTTTGGACAGTAGCAGTATCCTTACCTTCAATGATCTAGGGGAAGCTTTCATCAAGAAGTATAAGTACAATATGTTCATGGCGCTTGACCGTGACCAATTGAGGTTAATGGCTTAGAGAGACAAGGATTCATTCAAAGAATATGCACAATGTTAGTGCGAGGTAGCTGCCTAGGTGGTGCCACCTATGGGAGAACAAGAAATGACTAAGGTCTTCTTGAAAACCCTTGGATCATTTTATTATGAAAGGATGGTCGCCAGTGCGCCAAGTGAATTCACTGAAATGGTGAGCATGGGTGTTTGTTTAGAAGAGGCTGTCAGAGAAGGGCGCTTGACAAAAGATGAAGGGACAAAGAAGTCGTCATATGGGTTCTCTCGAAAGAAAGTGAAACAAGTTTTGTTATTGGGGAAAGGAATATTAGGCCACCTAGAAGACATCAGCGGACCAGCAACATGTTACTTATGTGACTCCAGTTGTCAATGTAGCTCCAACCACTGTTTCCTATCAGATCCCATCTCCTTAGGGGAATCAAGGGCAAAGTCAGAAGAGAGAGGCTTTTGACTCTATTCCAATAAGCTATGCAGAGTTACTCCCGGCTTTGATTCAGAAGAAGTTGATTCAGACCAGGCCTCCCCTTATCATACCTTCACCTTTACCCTGGTATTATAAGGTAGACCAGACGTGTGCTTTTCATCAGGGAGCACTAGGGCACAGTGTTGAGAATTTTTATCCTTTGAAATATGAAGTATAAAAGATGGTGAGATATGGCCTCTTATCCTTTAAAGATGTTGTCCCTAACGTGAAAGATAATCCTTTGCCTAAGCATGGAGGAGCAAATGCTGTAAATATGATTGCTGGTTGTCCTGGTTCCAGATTTTTGATATCAACCTGGTTAGAGGGGATCTGGTGAAAATGCATGCTGACCTCTACGAGTTCAGTTACTATACGCACGATCATGCTGGTTGTAGTATTTGCAGTACAGATGTCCAGGGATGTGATAAGATAAAAGTTGATCTTCAGGAAATGATGGACGAATGCCTCACTCATATAATCATGCCTAGGGAAGAGTACTAAGAAGATGTGAAAATGGTCTATGGATGTCCTAGATAATTCTAGATTTTTGACGTGAACCATATGAATGATGATTTGGTGCAGTTACACGCTACTTTTTGTCACATGGATGGTCAAGAAGAACACTATTATGGGTCTTGCCAGATTTGCTGCAGAGATTCTCAGGGTTGTTCTATAGTGAAAAAGGGTGTTCTATTGTTATTGGATAATGGTACTATCAAAGTATCGAGCCATAGAGATGATTATTATGGGATTAACGTGATTGAAGATTTCTTGGTCGAGACTGTGCCGGATGATGAGTATGTTTCTGCAGATGAATTCTTTTCCTCAGATGAAGATATGTTCTCCAGCGATGATTCTATGATGTTTAAGTATTCTGAAGAAGGGGTGAATGTTATTGTGCCTTGTTTTGGTGTTCCCTCCCCTATAGAGATTGAGTACCATAGCAAGCCAGTTGTTGCTCCAGTGGTGATTTGCTTGCCGGGTCCTGTTCCTTACGAATCAGACAAAGTCGTGCCATACAAATACAACACTACAATCTTGGAGGATGGTGTGAAAGTTCCCATCTAACCTTTGTCTGATGTCAAGAATATTGTTGAAGCCAACCGAGAGACTCACGTTGGCCGTGTTTTTGCACATGTCATTAAAGGGAATGTTAGTGTTGATAAAAAGGTTGTTAAAAGTACTGAACCTAAGAAAGTAGTGGGGTAATCTAGTGGTACTACTCTGGAAAAAGATGTGGACGATATTTTGAAGATTATCAAGATGAGCGACTACAGGATTATAGATCAATTGTTGCAGACCCCGTCAAAGATATCTATTCTAGTCTTGTTAATGAACTCTTCTTCCCATAGGGAATCTTTAATGAGAGTGTTGGATCAAGCTTTCGTATAAAGTGATATGCCTTTGGATAATTCAGTAGTGTTGTCGGTAATATTACATCCTATAATAACCTGAGTTTGTGATGACGAGTTGTCCGATGAAGGAAGGAATCATAACTTGGCTCTCCATATCTCCATGAATTGTAAGAATGATTCATTGTGCAATGTGCTGATTGACAATGGACCTGCTTTAAATGTCATACCAAGGAGAACGCTCATGAAGTTGAAGTACCAAGGAACTCCCATTCGCCTGAGTGGAATAATTGTGAAAGCTTTTGATGGATCAAGGAAGTTTGTCATCGGGGAAGTATATTTTCCTATTCATATAGGCCCGTATTTATTTTAGATTACTTTCCAGGTTATGGATATTTTTCCTGCTTGTAGCTATTTACTGGGACGGCTGTGGATACACGAGGCAGGGGCTATTACTTCAACTTTGCACCAGAAGCTGAAGTTTGTTCATGAAGGAAAGGTGGTCATCATAAATGGATAACAGGCTTTGTTAGTATCTCATTTATCCTCTTTCAGTGTTGTGGAAGCGGGTGAAGCTACTGTTGGAACTCAGTTCCAAGCTTTATCCATTGATAATGTAAGAGAAAATAAGAATTATATAGCTTCATTTAAGGATGATCAGCAGGTAGTGCATAATGGCCCTAGTAAAGCATGGGGACAAATTGTGGATCCTCCTGTGAATAAGAATAGAGCTGGCTTGGGATTCTCTATGAAGAATGGTAAAAGTGAGATTATGAAGCTGGAGTATACTTTGGGAAAATATCAAGACATCTTTCACATCGGAGGTTACCTTCATCCAACTGTTCCTAGGATCAATGCTATTCTGGAAGGCAGAGCGGATCAAGAGATGTCGAACTACGTGACGCATGGAGTCCGAATCCAAAACTGGGTCACTATTGATGTTCCCTCTTACATTCATATCTCAATGTAATTTGTTTTTGTTAATCTTTTCAAAAATCTTTCACTCTGCCCAAGGTGAAATTATTGATGTTGTATGGGCATATATGTTTCTTTGATCTTTAAAATCAATAATAAACATTATCTTTGAATCCCAAATTATGTCTTTAATTTCTGTTTTTTCTTGGAAAATGGTAATCAGAAAAATCCTTTCAAAATAAATAACAACTGTAATTGAATCTGCATAATCACTTGGTATCTGTGTCAGTTTCAAAAATCAATCATAAATCATATGTGTAGATTAATTAAAAAACTTGTTGAATACAATGACCCTGCACCCTCTCCAAACTTTAAATTTCCTGCGTTTGTGAGCGAAGAAGAAGAATATGATAAAATCCCAGAAGTGGTTTCACGGTTTCTGGAGCGTGAGGAAAGTACCATTCAGCCATATAAGGAGCAGTTGGAGACAATCAGTTTGGGTACAGAGGAAGATCCAAAAGAAGTCAAGATTGGAGCATTGCTTCATCCCGATGTAAAGAGAAGGTTGATTGAATTGTTGAAAGAGTATGTGGACATATTTGCTTGGTCTTACCAACACATGCCTGGTTTGGATACTGATATTGTGGAACAACATTTGTCGCTAAAGCCAGAATGCCCTCCAATCAAGCAGAAACTGCGAAGGACTCACCCTGATATGGCAGTAAAAATTAAAGAAGAAGTTTTAAATAAGATTAATGCTAGTTTTCTTGTGACATCAGTGTACCCTTAATGGATTGCCAATATTATCCCTGTAACAAAGAAAGACAGAAAAGTTTACATGTGTGTAAATTATAGAGATTTAAACAAAGCTAGTCCAAAAGATGACTTTCCATTACCCCATATTGATATGTTGGTTGATAGTACAACAAAATTCAAAGTATTCTCATTCATGGACGGATTTTCCAGATATAATCAAATTAGAATGGCTCCTGAGGACATGGAAAAAACAAAGTTTATCACACCCTGGGGAACATTCTGTTACAGAGTGATTCCCTTCGGGTTGAAGAACGCTGGTGCAATGTACCAGAGGGCGATGACAACCCTACTCCATGATCTGATGCACAAGGAAATTGAGGTATATGTTGATGATATGATTTCTAAATCCCACACTAAAGACGGGCATATAGAGGATTTGTTGAAATTGTTTTAGCGTTTGAGGAAGTATCGTCTTTGCTTGAATCCAAATAAATGCACCTTTGGTGTTCGATGAGGGAAATTGTTAGGTTTCATTGTCAGCCAAAAAGGAATTGAAGTTGACCCTGATAAAGTTAAGGCGTGACATGTGATTTTTTGAATTCAATCTGGTATGTTTGCTTTATCATACGCGCACTTTGAGAGCCCTTGGATCTGATTACTTCTATTAGTCAGAAGCCATCCAACGCGCCAGAATTTTAGTTGTTTTTAAATATTAAAAGGTGATCAGGTGCAATTTCCAAAGCTGACCATGATATGCACAGCATGTTTGATCCTTTGGATCTGATTACTAACGCGTTTTGAATCTCATCCAATGGTCTACATTTTTTTAAACTTATTTTTATTTTGTTTTTTAGACCAAACTTCAAAAAATCATAGAAAATTTATATTTGACCTAAAAATTATGAAAAAACTTCACAAAAATATCTTCAAATATTCTCTTTATGATTTTTATTTTTTTATGATTATATTTCAGATTTGATATTTTTTTATAATTTTTCCTTTATTTTGACTTGTTTCTAATTATTTAAAAATACTTTTTGATATTTTTAAATTCTAAATTTTTTTATAAAAATCATTTTCCTCATTTTTGATTTTCTGAAATTTTTCTAGAATGTTTTTTTACTTCTATTATTTTTGATTTTTTTTACTTAGTTGAGTGATTTTCATTAGTCTAAAAATGTTTTTCTGTTTTAAAAAATACCAAAAATTTTATAAAATATTTGAGGTCATTTCTGATTTTTCTATGGTCTTTTTCATTTTTTCTTTGATATTTTGAATATAGTTTTCTATTTTACCTTTTATTTTCATTTTTAAAAAAAATTTAAAAGTCATTTTTCTTTTTATTTTATTCTTTAAATGCAATATATTTTTTTAATATATTCTGGTTATGTGATTGTTGATCATAAACTTTATTAACATCATTGGATATTGAGTGTTGAGTTTAACTCCACTAAAATGGATGGATGATTTTAATGATAGTTTGATTAAATTTTTAATTCAACTGTATCCCCTCCCTCTTCATCTTATCCCCTTCTCTTTTGTGTTGCATATTGTTAGAGGATGATCTACATATCATCTCTCCAAACATATGGCACATAGATTGCTATTGACCGGCCTCAAAATAGGTGTGACTTCTACATAAGTCCACTTACGATTGCTTAGCATAGCGCTAAATTTTGTCCTGATTCGAGAAATGACCATTTGTGGCCCAAACTTATGTTTACAAGCCTAAGTTTGTTTAATTTGAAACCTTTGATCTAATAACCTTGAGGTTCATTGTTAGGAGACTTTGGTCTTATCAATCCTCTAATGAATCATCATAAATTTTAGACTAAGTGAATCATTTAAGCATCATTGATCATTTGTTGTTGCCTTGAGAATTTGAAATGAATGATATACTTGACAAAAAGAAAATGAAACTTGTTGTTGAGAGGCTTTGATTTTATCAATCTTCTAATGAGTTTTCAAATGCAAGTTTCAAGATGGTCATTCAACTAACTTCTAATTTCTAACTCATTAACAATTGACTTTTATTTTTATGTTTTACCTTATGCTTTTACTTTAAGCACCATTTATCTTAGCATTTTCATTTCATGCTATTTTCATCTTTGCTCACTTGAGCATTTATCTTTATGTCTTTTTTGTTTTGCTCATTTGATCTTTTCATGTTCTTTTTGAAGATACCTAATAACCAATTTGAATAATAAAAAACTTTAATGTCACTTTGACTATTTGGCTACTATCCTTGCCATTTTTGGATTATGGACTTCTTGGACTTAGGATTAGAGACCTTGACCTACCTTGGGACCTTGTCTACTGTTGTTTTTTCTAGAGTTCTTCGGGTTTGCCCCAAGACATTGGGTTGTTTGTTTTTTGTGTGCAGGTTATTCTGATTATGTGATTTGTCTATGATGGGGAATTCATTTGTATACAGTCGTTACTCTGCCTAATTTTTGTGAAGACTTAATGCATTTGAAGTTTGGTATTCTTAAGAGGTTTAGTATCTTTTCTTGCTTGGTTTCAATCCAAAGGATGGGAATTCTAAATTGACTCATTGTATCAAGTGTTGGCTTCTTGTTAGTTTAGACGGTCCTTTTTCATTAGCTTTTACCTTATGCTTTAGGATAGTCCTTTCATCTCTTCCCATCTTCTTTAATTTCAAAAGTCTTCTCCTTCCTTTTGAAAACTCTTCTTGTTTCCAAACTTAAACTGCTTTCACAATAAACTTGGACTTAGGTCCATGCATTTGCAAAACATTTTCCTAATCAAACTTTGACCAACTTAATCATACTTTGACATTTTTGTGAGAAGACTAAAAGTCATTTAATCTCATTCAAACCATTTTGCCATTTTTGCATTTTACTTTAAACTTTTCTCAAAAGATTAGACTCTTGTCAATCCTTGTAGTGATGTGAGATATTATACTTATATGATATATAGTGAAGTGAGATATTTTCCACTTGGGTGTTTAGCGAGACTTTGTTGATTTTAAAATCCAAGCTATATCCTCCACTTTGAGATTACACAAATTCTCCTTTCTCATAATTGTGGATAGTAAGTATGTTTTCAACTCGGATATGACGATGATGTTTTATCTCAAAATTAACCAACACACTTGTATTTTAAAAATTTTAAAGGTGAACTACGAGTACCCTGATCCCCTATTGCACAGAAGGTGGTATGTAGGCACTAAAGGTTCGCAACCGCGGCGGGTGCAAAAATTGTAAAAAATATTTCTTTTCTCATCTCCACCATCTATTTTTGTATACAACATTTATAGCCAAAATAAAAAAAAATTCAAAGAGGTTCCTGCGGAGTACCATAGATGTTTAGGGTGCTAATACCTTCCCTTTGCATAACCAATCCCCGAACTTAGATTCTCTCCCCCTCTTTTTGGGTTATTCGCTCTTTTCTCATTCCTTTGAAAACAATAAAGCGTGGTGGCGATTTTTATTTGATCTGTGCGAGTCAAGTCAATCCAATGGCTTTGTCTCAACATTTTTACCGCTACACCTCGGCAGAAGGTAATTCACAATTGAATCTCGACATTAGATTCCACTAGTTGATCACGATAGTTGATTATCCAGAAGGCCTCGGCAGAAGGTAATTCAATTGAATCTCGGCAGTAGATTCCCATGGTTAATCTCAGAGTTTGATTTTCTAAAAGACCTCGACAAAAGGTAATTCTCAATCGAATCTCAGCAGTAGATTCCTTGGAAATCTCGGCAATAGGTTTCCCGTTAAGAGCCTCACATTATGCATATACATCATGAATGGCATCTTCCAAAAATTTGAATTTCCTTGGGGTTCATCATTAGCAAGCTTATCTGTGCGAACTATATAGTTCAAACTTTAAAGGAATTTGGGGTTTATTTTCCTCATGTTTATAGTCGTGGTTGAGGGCTGTTACAACTAACGTCATCGATGAATTCAGGTCCCATCGCTTCAAATCTAGCATATTTCATTTGATTATCGAGTCTCGGTTGAGGGCTGACACAACTAACATCGTCTTTCCAAGTTCCAAATATATGGTTTCAAGCTCATTTTATCTATCCTCTAGGCTAGGGTAGATATACAAAAAAAAAGTTGGCTCATTGCGTTAGTCTCTAAGCAGCAACGTATTATTAAGCTCTATATTATTCATCCTCTAGTTGCGATGAATATAAGAAATTTGCGTCACAAACTTACTATATTAGTCTCTAAGCATTAGTAAGTCAATTTTTCAAACGTGTATCATTCACCTCCTAGGTTACAGTAAATATGCAAAATCTACAATCTCTTTTAGATACTGACGAGTCATCCACATCGTCATTTCTAATCATAACTCTGGTACAAACGCTGGTTAAATGATATATCATCATCTACACCTATTCTTCATACCCTTGGGAACATTGTACAACATATCCTTGTAATCTTTATGGCAAATTTTGGGTTCTTCCAATATTTAATAAACTTCTGATGAGAATGTGCGAGACCTGCGTATTCTCACACTATTCAATCGAAATATAATTAAATACGGGCAGCTGTCATACCCCAAATTTTCCCTACCCTTATATTATATTTAGAGTTTTATTTAAATAAATCATATTACATGGTTTTATTTCTATAGTGGTTTTAGACAAGTAAGGAAGGTTTATTGATCTAGAAATGGACTGTCAATATCTGATGACCCATTAGGGTTTCGTTTGTTTTGAGAAGGGGTCCACAAAACAAATTAGTTTTCCTTTTAAGAAATTCAATAAAATGATATGGCCCATTAAAGTTTTCAGACCGGCCCACTAAGTTATTAAGGTTTTTTTAAACTAGGGGGTGTATGTTTTCTTTTTTTCATAAAAGAGGACCCAATAAGAGGGCCCATTCAGTTTTTGTTTGTTTTTTTAGAATGTTTTTATTTTTAATCATAACATTACTATCATCTTACAATCTTTAATTGTTACTACTGATTATTTCTTGAACTTAATTAAAAATGATTTGTTTTCCTTTTAAATTAAAAGAAGTAGCAATGAAGAGGGCCTTTTCACACGGTTCATTACAAGCCCAAACAAACAGGCCTAGAACAAAAATGTGTGTTCAAAAAAAACTAATAAGCAAGCACTATTTGGATTAAAAGAAAAAACGCATGATTAAGGCTCAATAACCACCAGTGTTCAAATCAAGTAATAAAAATCAAATCTTTACATTATTCTTCCAAATTACGAACAGTCTTTACAGTGATATAAACCAAAATAGAAACATATCTTCACCATCAAACTGTACAGTAAACTTGCCAGAACATGAACAGGAACGAACCAAAAACAGAATCAAAATGGAATCAAATATACAGATACGGAAACAAATTGAAACCTTAAATATAAAATCAAATAACATTTACAAGCTAATAACTTCTAATCACTAAATTCCTAAATCAATTACAGACAGGTTAAAAGGTTTCTTAAACTACTAACCCAAATCACTATAAAAAAACCTAACAGTAAAACAGAAAAGGGAGAAAATAAATCGTTATAGAAAGAAATAAAACAAATCGTTACAGGGGGAGTTTTGCGAACAAAATCATTAAAGAGGAGAAATTTACAGAGGGAGATCTAGTGCCAATCTATCAAATGCACGCTCCCAAAACTGCGTCTAACTCCCCATGAGGCTACCCTCCATCACAAATCCACCGCTCAACCCAAGGGCCAAACACCGTTACAACTATCGTCGACCCAGGCAGCCGCTGCAATCTCACAACATTTTGTCATTCCCGACCGAGCGTCACCCTCGCTGATAACAAATGTATGTTATCCTAGCCTGAATCGAGACCGCTGTCGTTCATCTTGAATCTCTGTCGAAGATCTTTGTCTCTGACCAGCCTTGTCGTAGCTCGCCCAGCCTCGAGAACTCGAAAAGAAGACGAAACAGAGAGAAAGGGAATGAAGGTGAGAAACGAGTCTGAGAGAGGGGAAGGGATAAAAGAAATGAGTAGTTTTGTGTTCTAAAACAAATTATATATGCTTAATAATCGGATGCGCGTCACTCCATAATTGTTATTACGCGCCCTCAATTTCCATCACATGTTCTCCATCATACGCTTATAAAATGCGCGTGTCCACCGGGTTGCGGAATACCTTCCCATACGGAGTCCACACAGACTCCTCCCAAGCCATCGTGGGCCTAGCCCATTAGTTATCTTCACCCCCTTTTTTTTGTTTTCATCTTGCTAACTGCGTGAAAAAACATACTCCTTAGCTTATTGGGCCAAGTCCAAAATCTGGACTTGGGCCTTGCTGCTTTACACCCCCCCAGCCTTACTAACCCACTCAAAAACATACCCTCTGCCTTTTGGGCCTAAATTCAATATCTGAATTCAGGCTCATGCTATTGACACCCCTCTTATTTTACCACCTTAACATTATTCATACCCCATACGTTTTTTTAACTTAATTCTTTTTATTTTTTTTATATTTTATAATTCAATATACATTTAATATTTTAATATTTTTATTATTAATATTAAATCATATATCATTTTCCAACTCATTAAAAATATTTGTATTTATTGCATTAAATTATATCTTTTAATCACGCATTTTTAAATAATTTTTTTTTATAATTAATATATAAATAATATTCAACACAACATCAGATCATTTTCCTAATCAAATTAAACAACAATTAACTTTTCAAAAAGGTTTACGATAATATTTTAATCGAATGCGCGTTTCTTCTGAAATCACTGCCATTCACACACCTAGGCTAAGCACGCGGGAAATTCAAATATATTTCATAATCCATAAAAAACACAAACTTATCACGAACTACGAAATGGGACTGTGATTCCCCCTAAGAGGATACGTAGGCATACGATTAAAATTGTGGCGAGTCCCCCTAATTAAAAAATAAACCCTTTTACCCTATTAAAAATTAAAACCCTATTTCCTGAAAATTACGCTTCTAAACCTAGTATCCTTGTGAACAAGGTAGATGAGGGGTGCCTAACACCTCCCCTTCATCTAGAGCCGAGTCAGACCTAGAATCTCTGAACTTTTTTAGGGTTACTTCTTTATATTCCCTTCCTTAGGATAAAAATTAAGGGTGGTGACTTTGTATTTAAAATCAATTACAACACTATGCAAAATTGTTGATACAAGAGAAGTAATTAAGAGCAACTCCACAAACCCTAAGCTTTTTATTGATTGAATCCCTTCTCCTATTTTTATCTTGAGAAAGACTAAGACACAATAGATGCAAATTAACTATCTAGATCTTTCTACTCCTTTGCGTTCTTTATATCCAAAGCTTTTACGCACCGTCAATTTCAAATTATTGCAACACAAGACTTCAATTGTAATCCGTTGTTCTCGCGCTACTTCCTTTGAGTTCTTTATCTCCAAAGGATCCCTTGAGTTCTTTATCTTTAAAGGACTTTGTAATATAGTGGGAGAACTGACTTGGGTGTTTTGTGTTTAATCGTAATTGTTGCAGTTAGCAAGAGTCACCACCGACTTTTATTTTGTCCAATAAGGAAAGGGTGAAAAGAACAGGAAAGACCTTTCGAAATTATTTCTTGAGTTCGGGGGTAGGTTATGAAAAGGGAAGGTATTAGCACCCTTTTCATCCGTAGTTATCTAAGGGCTCTTAGTTTCTTACTAGATCACTTGCTTTTTTTTGAAAGTGTGCTTGTGGTGTAGGTTTGAAAATATTTTGAAAACGTCTTTGTAATGATTCTCGTTTCTATAAGAATGCTTACAAAGTGTTGGTTTTGAAAATAGTTCAAAGAGGTGTTTGTGGAATGTGTTTTTGAAAGTTATTATGAAAAGTGTCTTTGTAATAATTCTCGTCTCTATAAGAATGCGTACAAAGAGCTTTGTCTTTTGAAAATGTTTCAAATGAAAGTGTTGGTGTGTAAAATGCTTTTGTTGTGAGCAAGCGAGCAACTATGAGAGACCTACTTACTCAAAAGGTTTAATGTTCATTTCCTCCTCCTTTATATGTTGTTATCTTACCATTGATTTGATAAGAAGCCTAATCGTTAGATGTGAAGGGATGGGTGTGGGTCGTTCGTATAGTCATAGAAGGAAACCTATGAGACGTTTTAGAAATTTCGTTAGGGACTAGATTGTTTACCAAAGGAAACATCGAGGGACATCGAGGGACTACGATCTTTTATCGAGGGTCTTTGCTAAAACGCCAATATTCGAGGGACATGACTATTTTCCGAGGCAACAAGTGGGATTATCCTAGAGGTCCATGTGTGCAAAGTGTGTTTGATTGCATGCATTTAGTCTTTGATTAAGGTGGTCTACTTGTTGGTTTTATCTTTCCATACATCCTAATTACTAACATTTAAGTAAAGCAATAAAAATGTAGAAAATAAATATCCTACACTATTACAACCATATTAAATAGCAAGAAAATGTAAAGACAAAACAAAATAAAAATGGGAAGATAAACTTTTCGATTCAGGCAGCAGCACCCTTCGATTATGCTCTTCCTGGCTTCTTTCGATTTGACCTGGAACTCAGCATGTGCAGGCAGATTTCGACTCATTCTTCTGGATGCTTCTTTCGATTGAGCCTGAAATCGGCATGACGTATACTCTTCGTTTCAAACTCTTTGCTGCCTCCTTCGATTGCAGGAATGCAAATCTCCTAAGTTGAGATTCGAAAGGCTTCAATGTTTAGCCAATCGAAGGATACATCAAACCTGTCTAAACTTAAAACTGGAACTAACAAGGGCAACTTTCAAAAGCTATAAGCCATAGGTTAGCACAAGATCATTGGGTACAAAAATCCAAAGTCTAACTAGTCAGGGTTGAGGTTTTCAACATACATGCAGTGAGGATCAAAAGTTAAGACATGGTAAACTTCCTAGATGGGATATCTACATTTTTACTTTTATTTATTTGTGCAAATGATATTTAAATGAACAAGTTCCAAGTTTGGAAGAAAAAACTTACCTCCCGAAGTGCTTGATCGAAGGAGTTACAGGTGATTTCCTTGGTGGTGAATGGAACTTCGTTGGAATCTTCCTGAAGCTAGTTCAGTTACTGCTTTGTTTGGGAAGTCATTGAATCGAAGGAGGGTATGTGATAGTGGTGAGTGAATATAAGGTTATTTTATAACAGGTTAGGGACTGAATTAAAAGACTATTACATTGTAGTTGGGGAATGAGTCGAAGGTTTATTATCTAGCTGTTGAGGAGTGAATTGAAGGGTTCACTAATGTATGAAGGGATCTGAAATTTTTTAGAGTTGGGGTGTTTGGGAATATTTGAGAATGTTTGATAGTGTATGAGAGTTTTGAGAAATTGATCATTTTTCTCACAACCAGAGTTTTTCCACTATCCGGGGGCCCCTAAGATGTATGGTGGAGGCTCTTATTTATATGTGGTTTTGGCTGATGTTTGGGAGGGAAAACTAAAGAAATTTGAACAAATTGGGTATGTTGTTCTTGTAGTCTTCGAGGTGTAGTCTTGAATGCCATTTTGATGCAAGAATATGGGCAGCATTGCAGTACTGCTTTGTATCAGTTTTGGAACATTGTGGCCAGTGCAGCAGACTTGTACTTGATACCACTAGCATCTGAACTACTTCTCTTTTGTTTTGACCAACTAGCCTTATCCTTTGACCAGACTCCTTTTTAGTTAACAATGTTTCTTTCAAAGTGTCCTTCGAATGGACCATATGTGTATCTTTCAAAAAGGGACCAAATGGGTGCTATTCGATTTTAAATATGTATGCATCCTTTTGAAGGGACCACATGCATCACTTGTGTGCATCATTTGCATTCCTTCAGATGGGCCACCAAGGTATAACCTTCGATTGGGACACCCAAATGTGTCATAGTGTAGAGGCTATTCGTGTTGAAGGTTTTCAGGAGGGAATCAAAGCTTATATGCAGGGGTCTCTTGCTTTGCTAGCATGAAGGGAAATTTCTGCCTTGTGAATTTGGCAGACATGCAAGACCATTGGCTTTTGAGTCGAAGGATAGCTGCAGAAGGCCATTGCCTTGTGCCTGCTGGCTTGGAGAAGGACCCTGCCTTATGAATTGGGGGCAAGCGTAAAGAAGGCACTTGCCTTTTAAATCGAAGTAGGCCAGTAGGAAGCCACCAACTTCTGAATTGAAGGGCATCATTAGGAGGCTTTTTCCCCTTGGAATCGACGGAGGCTACAGGAGGCTCTTGCCATGTGCACCAAAGACCAACTTGTAAGGAGTCACTAGTGTAATCGAAACCTATATGCAGGATGTCTCTTCTTGTCCCAATGAGACTTGTATAAAGATAGGTGTTCCCCTTGTGGATCCAAAGCAAGTTGTTACAAAGAGAGACTTTGCCCAGTCAGAACTAACATGGAGATAGCCAAAGCCCTGTGGGTGCTAACATGAATGCATAGGGAAGCCTTTTCCTTGTGCATGCTAGCATGGTGGGAGCCCATGGCTTTGTGGATCGAAGCATACATGAAAGAGGCCCTTGCTCAATCGAAGGCTGCATGCAGATGGCCATTACTTTTGAATCAAAACAAACATGCCGGGGACCAAACGCTCAGTCGAAGGATGTATTTAGGAGACTAAATGCCCAATCGAAGCTTGCATACAAGTAACCATTGCATTGTGAATCAAGCAAACATGTAAGGCCAATGGTGCAATCGAAGGATGTATGTAGGGAACCTAAATGCACAAACGAGGCTTACATGCAGGAAGTCCCTACTTGGTGAATCGAAGGAGCCTTTCAGAAAGCCATTGCCTTCTGAATTGAAGGAAACTTTCAAAAGGTCATTTCCTCCTGAATCGAAAGAAGCTAGTAAAAGGTCATTTCCTTTTGAATCGAAGGGAACTGTTTTAAGGAGAAACCCAACGCAGTCGAAGCTAACATAGAGGAAAAAGTTCAGTCGAAGCTAAACATGAATCGAAGCAAGTTTATTTTTCCTTAATTTTTCTAGGAAAGACAAATTTCTCTGCTTTGCTCCTTCAATAGTTTTCTCTTTGACCTGATGCTTGAAAATCCAATATGATCCATGGAAATTTGAGCTGATCAAACCTTTTGCAATTTTGGCCTAGTAGAAATTTTGTGAGGAACTTCTTGAAGAATTGAGAGGGAAAATTTTGGGGTACAACAACTGCCCTTGTTCAATCTTCTTAAACCTGAAGAGTTAGATTGGCGAGTCCGCCATTCGTGACTTGAAGGTGGAAGATGATTGAACACTAGAGTGCCTATAAATTTTCACTTGATGATATGGTGATTGATTGTGTAGGGAATAGGCTTAAAGATGCCATTTGGAGAGATGATAGAGAGTTGATGGAAGTGGGCTTATAGATGCCATCCAAAGGTGATTGTTGATGGAAATTAGACTAATTTTAAGTTTGACTGTATCTTGAAGATGCTTTCTAGGATTCCGTCTCTGAAGGGGAAATTATTTTCAGAACGAAGCGCTGAAGGAGATGTTTTTCAGAACAAAACTTCTGAAGGAGATGCTTTGAAGTGCTAAAGGAGAAATGTGTTTCAGTACTCCTTTGAAGGAAATGTTCATCATGTAGATAGTTGCCTCGTCTTGTTTCAGGAACTGGCCTATAATTAAATGTTCATAAATAGTTGTCCTTTCTTGCTTCAGGTATTAATATGGAACTTGTTTTTGTTGGTCGCAGAGATATTTTCCCCGTCTTGTTTCAGGAATTAATCTCTGACCTAATTGAGAAAGAAAGATAGTTTCCCCAGCTTGTTTTGGGAGTTAATCTCTGACCTAATTGAGAAAGAAAGATAGTTTCCCTGGCTTGTTTCGGGAGTTAATCTTCACTCAGTTTATGTAGATAGTTGTCCTATCTGGTTTCAGGTATTAATCTACAATCATTTGCTCATAGATAGTTTTCCTGTCTAGTTTCAGGTATTAATCTGGAACTTTTTTTTGTTGGTCATTGAGATAGTTGTCCTGTCTTGTTTCAGGTATTAATGTCTAACCTATTTGATAAAGAAAGATAGTTTCCTCAGCTTTTTACATGTATTAGTCTTCAATCTGCTCATGTAGATAGCTTTCCTGGCTTGTTACAGGTATTAATCTACAATCGCCCATCCACAGATAGTTTGCCTGTCTTGTTTAAGGTATTAATCTGGAACTTTTTGGAAGTTATTATCGACATTCATCTGTCGATCTTTCCTGAAAAGGTAAAGAATTAGCTGCATGCAATATCATGATGCATGAAGTGCAAATGATGGTCTCAAAATAAATGATATTGTGACATATGCCTTCATGCTGCATATGTTATGATACCTATAAAATGGCGTATGAATGAAATGTATGAATGTGTCAGTCGTTCTACTGCAGTGTTATTGAGTTAGGGAAAATAAACCCCTGATTTCAGTTGGGGTGAAGGATGTAGGTCTTGAGCTTATGTTTGAAGTTGAAATGCTGAAGGACGAATTTCCATTATTTAGAGAAATAATTTCTTGTTGGGGAAGGGAAATTACGTGCATTGTTTGGGGATTTTATGAAATTTTGCTAGGGAATCCTGAGAAGCTTGGCGAATTCACTGGGGAATTCTTGGAGCAGTAATTGGGAATTTTGCTCTACCGGGAATATGAGGAATCTAACACCATTAGGCTGCATCCTAAAGATATGGCAGTGACCTTGTGGCAGGATGTCTCTGCCTCTGTTCCTGCTGGAGAAAATACCTGCGGGGATTTTGTGGAGTGGCCTTTAGATATTGTCCTGTTTCTTAAAACCATTAGTAACTGTCTTTCTATTTTCCTTTTCTTTTTTATGCGTATGTTTGTACGCAGTAATCACATTCAAAAATGAATATGTTCAAAAATAATCACTGGACGTTTTTGCAAACAAAAACAGGAAAATAAAAACAAGTGGTTTTGCACTTTCAAAGGAATAGCTTTTTATTAATTTGAATAAGCATTTTTTGTACAAGGAGACGAACATCCTAGTAAGAGAATGTCGTCGTAAGAATGAAAACTAATACAAAGAAAAAAACAGCTATGTGAAATGATCCCATTGGGTTCCCATTCTACTATTGCCTTTATATCTTCGAGCGTCTCATTCCTTTGCTGCTTGTCCGAAGCTAATTGGATTGATTAGTACCTTTTGAGTTTGACAGTCGAAACTGAAGATTGGTTGTAAGGTGATCCAACGGGACATAGTTATACACTTTAAATCCCTAACTTTTTCCTGGACCGCCCTTTCGAGTTTTCAGTCCACATGGATACCCTTTTTTCCCAAGCCGCCCTTTCAGGTTTTCGACTTGCTGGGTGTATAGATTTTTTCATATGTATATCCCTAATTTTTGCCTGAACCCTTTTGGTTCGTTGGGATGCCCTGATTTTTTCCTAGGCCAGTCGACCTAACGGGTCTTTGTTTATGCGTAGTATCTTTTAACTATGTATGCGTTTACAGGGTGCGGAAGGTTGTCGTCGTCCATAGTGGTTAAGATCGTGGAGCCACCAGAAAATATGTTTTTTATCACAAATGGTCCTTCATATGTAGGAGTCCATTTTCCCCTGGGATCACCTTGCGGCAGTATGATGTGCTTGATTACTAAGTCACCAGCCTGATATACTTGACACCTGACCTTCTTGTTAAAAGATTTGATCATAATTTTTTGGTACATCTGACCATGGAAGACAACCGCGGGTCTCTTCTCATCAATCAAGTTCAATTGGTCACGTCGAGTTTGAATCCATTCGTCTTCATTCAAACATGCTTCCTTCATGACTCTCAAAGAAGGGATCTGGACCTCTATGGGTAGGACATCTTCCATACTGTATACTAAAGAGAAGGAGTTGCCCCTATTAATGTGCGTGTTGTGGTGCAGTAACCATGAAGAGAAAATGGTAACATCTCGTGCCAGTCTTTGTATGTCACCGTTATCTTCTGTATGATTTTCTTGATGTTTTTATTAGCAGCTTCTACAGCACCATTCATCTTTAGCAGCTTCTACAGCACCATGTTCTTGGTAACAGAAGCAAATGAAGCTGCCTCGACCCACTTTGTGAAGTAATCAATGGAAACCAGAATGAAGCGGTGTCCATTAGAAGTCATAGGTATGATCTCCCCAAACATATCGATGCCCCACATTGCAAATGGCCAAGGAGCAATCAAGACATTTAGAGGAACCGGGAGCACATGTACTTTATCAGCATAGATTTTCCACTTGTAACAAGTCTGCGAGTGTTGATAACAGTCTGCTTCCATGGTGGACCAGTAGTATCCTGCCCGTAGGATCTTTTTGGCCATCGTGTGCCCACTGGAATGAGTGCCAAAGGTACCTTCATGCAAGTCATCCATAATCTTCTTTGCCTCACTCTTGTCTACACACTGAAGCAAGGTGGAGTCGTGATTGCGCTTGTAGAGGATCCTGTTACTGAGGAAGAACTTGGCAGAGAACCTTCTTAGGAACTTCTTATCATTGACTGAAGCTCCTTCAGGATACTCTTGGGCCTCGAGATATCTTTTGACTTCATGGAACCAAGGTTTTTCCACTACTTCTTCAGTACCAATATCGTGACAGTATGCGGGTTTATCCATTCTCTCAATAGTGACATGAGGAGCTTCGTTATCCCACCTGACCTTGAACATGGATGACATAGTAGCTAGCGTATCTGCTAGTTGATTTTTATCTTGTGGAAAATGCTAAAAGGTAACTTCTTCAAAATGTGGAATCAGTGTCAACACATGCTCTTTGTAAGGGATGAGATTAGGATGCTTCGTGTCCCATTCTCCTTTGATTTAGCTGATTACTAAAGTCGAGTCTCCAAATACACTCAAGAATTTGATCCTCAAGTCGATAGTAGCTTTGAGACCCATAATACATGCTTCATACTCAGCCATATTGTTGGTGCAATTGAAACATATTCTGGCAGTAAAAGGAGTATGACAGCCTTCGGGAGATATAATCACAGCGCTGATTCCATTGCCAAGAGTGTTGGAAGCTCCGTCAAAAACCATAGTCCATCAGGATCCTTTTCAGGTCCTTTATCCAGTCCATGTTCTTCACAATCAGTTACTAACATGATGTTCTCGTCCAGGAACTCAAAATTCATGGATTGATAGTCATCCACAGCCTGATGAGCCAAATGATCAGCTAGCACACTTCCCTTAATTACTTTCTGGGTGGTGTATTGAATGTCATATTCAGTCAGGATCATTTTCCATCTTGCTATTCTTCCGGAGAGAGCGGGCTTCTCAAAGATGTACTTGATAGGGTCCATTTTAGATATCAATAAGGTGGTGTGAGTTAACATATATTGTCTTAGTCGGTGAGCATCCCATGCCAAAGCCAACAAGTTTTCTCGAGCAGTGAGTATCTTGTTTCACAGTCGATAAAGGTTTTGCTAAGGTAGTATATCGCATGCTCTTTTCGACCAGACTCGTCATTTTGCCCCAGCACACACCCCATTGGGTTCTCTAACACAGTTAAGCACATGATCAGAGGTCTTCCTTCAACTGGCGGCATCAAAATTAGAGGCTCCTGGAGATATTATTTGATTTTGTCAAAGGCATTATAGCAGTCGTCATTCCACTTCACTGCTTGATCTTTCTTCAGCAATTTGAAGATTGGATCACAAGTAGTGGTTAGGTGGGAAATGAATCTGGCAATGTAGTTCAGGCGTCCCAAGAATCCCCTAACTTCCTTCTCAGTGCAAGGATTTGGCATTTCTTGTATAGCTTTTACCTTCACATGATCAACTTCAATACCTTTGCCAATGACAACAAAGCCTAAGAGCTTACCAGATCTTACTCCAAAGGTGCACTTATTCGGGTTCAACCTGAATTTGTATTTCTTCCGCCTTTCAAATAGCTTCTGCAGGTGATCAAGGTGCTCTTCTTCAGTCTGAGAGCTGGCTATCATATCATTGACATAGACCTCTATCTCATGATGGATCATATCATGAAATAAAGCTACCATGGCACGCTGATAGGTTGCCCCGACGTTCTTTAAACCAAATGGCATAACTTTGTAACAGAAAGTGCCTCACTGTGTCATTGTGTGACAAAGGTCATTTTCTCCATGTCCTCAGGTGCCATTTTGATCTAATTATACCCAGAGAAGCCATCCATGAAGGATAATACCTTATGTTGTATGGTGTTATCAACCAGAATATCGATATGGGGAAGCGGAAAGTCATCCTTGGAGCTTGCCATGTCCAGGTCTCTGTAATCCACACACATGCGTACCTTACCGTCCTTCTTAGGTACTGGAACAACATTGGAGACCCATTGTGGATAAGAGGTGACGGCTAAGAAACCAGCATTGAACAGTTTCGTGACTTCAGCCTTGATCTTTTCTGATATCTTTGGCTGCATACGATGAACCTTCTATTTCACTGGAGGGCAGTCTGCTTTTGTCGGAAGACGATGGACCATGATATCAGTGACGAGCCCTGGCATATATTCGTATGACCAGGCAGAGATTTTAACATATTCATGTAGCATCTGAATTAAACACTCCTTAACACTATGCTCCAGATTAGCACCTATCTTGACCTCCTTCTTGTCCTCTTCAGTTCCCAAATTTATTGTCTCAACTGGCTCTTCGTGGGGTAGTGTTGCCCTTTCTTCCTGTTGTAATAGTCTGGAAAGTTCCCCTGGTACCTCACAATATTCCTCACCTTCGTCCTTGGCTTGGTAGATCGGATTTTCAAAGTCATAATTGGCAATAGTAGAACTGTTACCAATGGGATCCTGAGTGGATGTGAATCTGCATTTCGATATGTGAGTGTGTGTAAGAGCATAACTATTTTTGATAAAGTAAAAGTTAGAAAAAGAAAAAAAAGAGCGTAAAATTTTCATGCAAAAACGTCCCATGATTTATTAATGACATATGAAGATGAAGTAATAACCCTCACAGATAGACCGTTGAGCCTCGGGTAAGACACATGGTTTTAAAGTTTCAATTATTTAAATATTACAAGTCCAAAAATTAAAAGACAATTACTCTTGAATAAAATTAATAGGAACAAAATCTTTGGCCTCCCAATTTTTGAGTCCACCGCTGATGGTTGGCAAATTGCACTCATCCACAGTCGTTATCTCTCTCCTCTAACGCATTGACTCCATGATTGCTGATGTGTAATGGCGGTCCCCCAGTACGAGCACGTCAAATGGCTCTTTGTGCCTCCGAAGTAAAACCCAAAGCAAACTTATTATGTTTGTAGGGAATGTCCGGATGTTGACCCCAAACGGTACATCCACCTTCCTCAACTACTTCTTTAGCGTCCTTTAGAGAAGCCATTTTCAATGAAGGTCTGGTAATCTTTGGAACCTTAGTAGCAGTCTTGGTTACAAAAACCGTTTGTGGAACTTCCTCAAAATTCTGACAGGAGGTCTCAATGAACTCGCCGTCCATTTCAACATACCTGAAAGAGTTCAGGTGGCTAACCATGTATTCCTCCTCCCCATAAACTGTGATAATATTTCCCTTGACTGGGTACTTTAACATCTGATGCAAGGTGGAAGTAACAACACTACCACCATGGATCCAGGGTCGACCCAATAAACAGGAATAAGACAGATGGATGTCCATCACATAGAAGGTTGAATCAAAGGTCTGAGTACCCACTTTGATAGGGATGTCCACTTCCCCGTGCACCATTCTTTTAGAAACATCGAAGGCCCTTACCACAATGTTATTGGGCTTTAGTGTGAGTCATTCATAATCTAATCAGTTAAGAGCATTCTTGGATAAGACATTCAGCGACGAACTTGTATCCACCAGAACATGGGCTAATGTAGTGCCCCTACACTCAATGAATATATGAAGGGCATCACTGTGTTTCCTTCCCTTGGGAGTTAAATCACCGTTAGAAAAACCCAGTCCATTATTAGCAGTTAGACTGGCCACACAATTCTCAAATTGATCAACGAAGGTCTCTTGGGGCACGTGGGCAGATTTCAGGAATTTTACTAAAGCCTTAGTGTGGGCTTCAGAGCACAAAAGTAAGGCTAGCATTGAGATCTTTGAGGGGGTCTTCCCCAACTGCTCCATGATGTTATAATCACTTTTCTTTATTATCTTCAATATCTCTTCCATTTCTTTTTTAGAAACCTCTGGAATGACTTCTTTATGCGCATTTGTATGGACAGGCTCAACCAATACCTTTTTTCCCCGAGTTTCGACCGACTCAGTAGCAGGGATGACAGCGGGGATAACAGTAGTAGTAGCAATGGGAATACTAACAGGAGCAGCAGCAGGAATAATCACAGGAATAGAAACAATTTTTGTTGAGATCTCGGGAGGGAAAACTCTTCTGCTTCTCGTAATTTTACTGGTCCCGACGATATTGTCGATGTCAACATTGGTATCTTCATCATCTTTGTCTTCAATAGCCAACAGGTCTTGCTTGACGCCTTGGTAATAGACGTCAGCCCAATAATTCCAGGGAACAGCTTTATTTGAGGAATATGGTATTGGCTCGGGCATGGTGATGATCAAGGGAGCAAACTTGGGAACAAATGTAATCCTGACGGGTCTTTTGGTGGAGACCCTGGGAGGATTGTAGGAAATGGTAATTATAGAGACATCTACACAACAACTTCTTGTAAGGGGAATTTTTTCGAATAGAATTTCTTTGTTAACCATCAGGCGCTGGACGCCCATTTTTAACAACAAACAGCCATCTGGTAGAGACATACATAAGTGGCAACCTTCACCATAGCCTGGAAACAAACCGACTCACAATAGATTCTCTTTAACAGTTAAAAGAGGGGTAGTTAATTCATCCACGGAGGAAACAAAATGGTCATCATCGACAACATTGGCACCTTGGCCATGTTTGGGCATTGGCGCTGTTATTACATTAGGTGACTCTGGAAGGTCAAACTCAATCTCTTTCGCCTCGATAAGGTTTTGCACCTTAATTTTCAGAGCCCAACAATAGTTTGTATCATGCCCTGAGCTCTCGGAATGATAGGCACATCGAGCGTTTGGGTTGTAGCGAGGAGATGTAATATTGGTATTCTTGGGAGCTTCCTTTAGAGTTACCAGATTGGACTTCAACAGGTGTGGCAATACCTAGGATAAAGTCATGTTGATCCGAGTGAACTATCTTATGGGCATGTCTGGCCTATGTTTATTTTTTCGTTGTTGATCTGATACAGGATTAGAGATCATAATAGCCCCTACCGTCGGATGATGTTCAGTTTTATTTTGATTTCTCTGGCCATAAGCAGCACTGACCTCCTTCTTTCCAGTGAAGGGTTTCTTCATCGTACTTGAGGATGCATCCCTTTGAATCTTGCCACTCTTAATATCGGCTTCTGCTTGCTCACCAGTCATGATCAGCTCAGTAAACCCAGCTGAAGATCTTCCAATCAGATGGTTGAAGAATGGACCAGACAACGTGCCCAAGAATATATCCACCAGCTCTCTATCAGATAAAGGGGGTTGGAATCTTCCTACGACATCCCTCCATTTATGGGCATAATTTTTGAAACCCTCACCAGAACCCATAGACATACCTTTCAGTTGTGTTTGAGTTGGGGCTAGGTCAGCATTATACTGGTATTGCTTGTAAAAAGCAACAGCCAGATCTTCCCAATTGTGAATGTTGGTTCCTTCCAATTGATAAAACCAATCCAACTGCGTCCCTGACAAACTTTCTTAGAAGAAATGTACCCATAGATTCCTATCAGCAGTATGGTGTTGAATCTTCCTGACGTATGACCTTAAATGAAGCTTAGGACAAGAGACATCGTCATACTTAGCCAACGTAGGGACCTTGAATTTCTGCAGGATGACCACCCCTGAGACCAGTCCTAGCTCTTCAAAATCCAGACTGGGTACCCTCTGGATGTCCATAGCATTGAGGCGATCCTCCAGCTGTTTATATTTATCATCAGCAGGAGGATATTATTCTTCAGAGTAGTCAGCTTCATCTTCCTCATACTCTGGGTTGTCATTTCCTTCCTTGTTGTTAACTTCTTGATTATCTCCTTCACCCGACGAGGTTAGAAATCTAGAGCTCGCTTGGCCGGTCCTCTTAACCTTCTTCCCAAATTCAAAACACCGACTGGTTTCTTCGCCTTCTTCTTCTTATCTTTGATCATGAGAGCCTTCAGGTCCTCTTGTCCTTTAGCTAGAGCCAGGAACATCTGTTGGAATTGAGTGTTCTGCGCTTGAAGATCCTTTACTGTCTGTTTAATATCCATCTCACTGAAATAAACAGTAGAAAGATAAGGCAACCTGTTATGAAAAGAAACTTGTTTGTGTTATTATGAATGAAGATGCATATGCGAATGATTTCAAGGAAACTAGGAGATTTAAATTTGCTTAGACAAAAGGAAACACACATTGTATTAATAAATCCAAGTTGGTTATATCATGCCTCTTGGGGCTTACAATGGAAGCAATAAATACAAAAATAAAACTCCTAAGACAAAAAGGTCGAACGCATCCTCTTCGGTGCAATATAGGCGTTCAAATTCCACTCTTCATGGAGCTGCTTTGTGAGCTCCAGAACCTTCTTTTCACTGGCATATAATTGGTTCTCAAAGGTGTCTCGTTCTTCCTTGAGATGTATCCAAGACATTTGCAATTCTTTGAAGCTTGTTGGCATATCAGGATGAAAAATGATGTGAGACTCGTCTTCTTGATCAATAGACTCGGAGATCACTAGATGGATAGCAACGTATAGCATCATAAGACTTTGAGCATGAGCTCGCACCCATTTGAGGTAAGGCTCCAAAGGGATAGAATTTTTGTGTCCCAGGGTGCTGCTATCAGTCTTCCTCACTATGCCCCATGCGCGAATGAACCTCTGGTGATAACCTTGCAGATCATTTAAATAGTTAAACACAATACCCTGGATGAGCATATCATGGGGACCATCCCTCCGGGCGTAACTGAACTGACGCATGGCCAAAGAAGGGTTGTAGGTGATGCCTCCTCTAATGCCAAGGAGTGGCACATTAGGGAACTCTCCGCAGCGATCAATAAAAGAGATATCCTCTTGAGAGCGAGGGAACTAATAGATATCAGAGTGAGAAAGGGACATTATATTTTGATCCCACCTTAAGCCTAACTCATTCTTCATTACTGACCGAGGGAGGTGTGAAATAAACCACTGATAGAGAAAAGGCGTACAACACATAAGAGTCCCTCATTTCTTCATGGTACGAGTATGGAGTGAATGCAGCATATCTCCGAGCAATGTAGGCACTGGATTGCGAGCAAGGAAGATGTTGATGGCATTGACATCTATAAACTGGTCTGAATTGGGGAACAAAACTAATCCATAGATCAAGAGAGCTAAGACACCTTCAAAGGCATGGTAACTCATAGCATCTAAGGATATCTAAGCTATCTTCATTAGGAAGTTTGCAAGGAGGCCCTTAACTCCACTTCTTCTTTCCCAATTGGATTCAATGTCAGATGGTTTCAAATGTAAAGCTATGGCAACACTTTCAGCAACTGGATCTTGTTCTAAACCGGTGAAAGGTATTTTATCCAATATAGGTGAACAAGGTATCTTGGAGAATTATTCTAATGTGGGCACCAACTGATAATCTGGAAATGTGAAGCAATGCTGCAATCGCCAAACCAGGTAGCCGCTGCGATCGCATAACCTTTTGTCATTCCTGGCCGAGCATCACCCTCGTCGATAACAACTGCATGCTGTCCTAGCCTAAATCGAGACTGCCGCCGTGCATCCTGAATCTCCGTCGAAGATCTCTGTTTTTGACCAGCCTTTTCGTAGCTTGCCCATCCTCGAGAACTCGAGAAGAAGACGAAACAGAGAGAAAGGGAATGAAGGTGAGAAACGAGTCTGAGAGAGAGGAAGAGATAAAAGAAATGAGTGGTTCTATGTTGTAAAACAAATTATATATGCTTAATAATCTGATGCGCGTCACTCCATAATTGTTATTACGCACCCTCAATTTCCATCACACGATCTCCATCATATGCTTATAAAATACGCGTGTCCACTGGGTTGCGGAATAACTTCCCATACGGAGTGCATACAGACTCCTCCCAAGAGTTCATGGCCTAGCCCATTAGTTATCTCCACCCCTTTTTTTTCATCTTTCTAACTGCGTGAAAAAACATACTCCTTAGCTTATTGAGCCAAGTCCAAAATCTGGACTTGGGTCCTGCTACTTTACACACCCTCCAGCATTACTAACGCACTCAAAAACATACCCTCTGTCTTTTGGGTCTGAATTCAATATCATAATTCAGGTTCATGCTACTAACACCCCTCTTATTTTACCACTTTAACATTATTCATACCCACTATGTTTTTTTAACTTAATTATTTTTAATTTTTAATTTTTATATTTTATAATTCAATATACATTTAATATTTTAATATTTTTATTATTAATATCAAATCATATATTATTTTCCAACTCATTAAAATATTTGTATTTATTGCATTAAATTAGATCTTTTAATCACACATTTTTAAATAAGATTTTTTTTATAATTAATATATAAAAAATATTCAACACAACATCAAATCATTTTCCTAATCAAATTAAACAACAATTAACTTTTCAAAAAGAGTTACGATAATATTTTAATCGACTGCGCGCTACTTCTAAAATCACCGCCATTCACACACCTAGGCTAAGCACGCGGGAAATTCAAATATATTTCGTAATCCATAAAAAACACAAACCCATCGCGAACTAGAAAACGGGATTGTGATCCCCCCCTAAGAGGATACGTAGGCATATGATTAAAATCGTAGCGAGTCCCCCTAATTAAAAAATAAACCCTTTTCCCCTATTAAAAATTAAAACCCTATTTCCTGAAAATTACGCTTCTAAACCTAGTATCCTTGTGAAAAAGGTAGATGAGGGGTGCCTAACACCTCCCCTTCATCTAGAGCCGAGTCAGACCTAGAATTTGTGAACTTTTTAGGGTTATTCCTTTATATTCCCTTCCTTAGGATAAAAATTAAGGGTGGTGACTCTGTATTTAAAACAAATTACAACATTATGCAAAACTATTGATACAAGAGAAGTGTTTAAGAGCAACTCCACAAACCCTAAGCTTGTTATTGATTGAATCCTTCTCCTCTTTTTATCTTAAGAAAGACCAAGACACAATAGATGCAAATTAACTATCTGGATCTTGATACTCCTTTGCATTCTTTATATCCAAAGCTTTTATGCACCGTCAATTTCAAATTATTGCAACACAAGACTTCAATTGCAACCCTCTGTTATTGCGCTACTTCCTTTGCGTTCTTTATCTCCAAAGGATCCCTTGCGTTCTTTATATCCAAAGGACTTTGTAATACATTGGGAGATATGACTTGGGTGTTTTGCGTTTGATCGCAATTGTTGCGGTTAGCAAGAGTCGCCACCGACTTTTCTTTTATCCAATAAGGAAAGGGTGAAAAGAACAGGAAAGACCTTTCGAGATTATTTCTTGAGTTCGGGGGGTAGGTTATGAAAAGGGAAGGTATTAGAACCATTTTCATTCGTAGTTATCTACGGGATCTTAGTTGCTTGCTAGATCACTTGCTTTTTGTTTGAAAATGTGCTTGTTGTGTGGGTTTTAAAATATTTTGAAAACGTCTTTGTAATGATTCTCGTTTCTATAAGAATGCGTACAAAGTGTTGGTTTTGAAAATAGTTCAAAGAGGTGTTTGTGGAATGTGTTTTTGAAAGTGATTTTGAAAAGTGTCTTTTTAATGATTCGCGTCTCTATAAGAATGCGTACAAAGAGCTTTGTCTTTTGAAAATGTTTCAAATGAAAGTGTTGGTGTGTAAAATTTTGTTGTTGTGAGCAAGCGAGCAACTATGAGCGACCTACTTACTCAAAAGGTCTAATGTTCTTTTCCTCCTCCTTTAGATGTTGCTATCTGTTGTACCCCAAAATTTGCCCTCCCATTTTTCATAGAAGACACAACCCTAGGGTTTCTCAGATGTTCAAGATTGGCTCAGGAATCGATCAGACAAATTTTCTTTTGTGGCAGTAAACCAACAATTAGGGTTTTTCTTGCAATTCTCAAAAGAAATGAATTCTCAAAGATCCAATTGGCTTTCATAGGTTTTCATGCTTTCTCAAGTTTACTGAAAAGACAATGTTTGTTCTCAAGGCATGGTTGTTTGGGACAAGAGATGGAATTTAAGACTGTCATGTAAGATACTCATGATTTGTTTAATCCAGGTTAACCAGATGATTTGCGTCTTTTAAAACATTTGCTTGGTCAGGAAATGGAATAGACAGTGCGTGTTTGTTTGGAATGCAGTTGCAAGATTACAGAGTTATTGGAATTTAAGTTATCTTGATTGGAATTATTGGAGCATTTTGTTTCAATTATCTTGATTGGGCATTCAAAAATCAAATAGGATGCAAAGAGAAGATTACAAGTTATTGTTGATCAAAGATTTCAATGGACACCAGAATATCTCATAAGACTTTCTCCATTTATTTCAAAAGTTATTAAAAAACAATTTATTATTTAAATACTTTAGGTTTTATAACTTATTGGTTTAAAAAAATAAATTAGTACAATTGTTGAATGTTTCTCTCTAAATTACAAAGAAAATGAATTTATGCCTAAGGTTGACTGAGCTTCCTTTGCTTCCATGCTTGCCACAAAGTCTCTTGCTTCCCCTGCTTTGCCACCATCCAGTTGTGCTCACATGAAAACAAAAGACAGAAAAATAATTAGTACAATTATTTGGGCATGAGCAAGAATTTTCAAAAGAAAGAATGCTATTCATCATTAAAGTTTATAATTTGGAATGAGAAGGCTATTTTTAATTCATCACATTTTTATTTTCTCTATTTGAAAATCAAAAGAGAATTATTTTTCTTGGTTCACAAAAAGAAGAAATAAGAAATGCAAGCAAGTTGTCCAAACAAGAAATGCAAGCAAAGATATCCAAACAGCAGCCAAAGGCCCAAACAGCAGTGCATCACCAAACAGAAGGCAACACAAATCAAACAAAGTTGCCCAAACAAATATTGCAAACTGAGCCAAACAACAGCAAAAACAAAATGCAAACGAGGCAACAACAAACAGCATAGAGCAGACAGCATCAGCAAAGAAGTATAGCAATATGGTAAACTAAGTCAAACAAGCAAGAGGCTTGTTCATTAGCCATTTCATCATTTTCCATTTATTGCAAACTTTTCAGAAAAAAAGGTAAAAGAGCAATTGACTCTTAGGGTCATTGAGAGAGAAGAGAGGAAAGAAGTCACCTAGGGATGCACAGCCCTGCTGCCTTGATTGTCACATTTGCATAAGAGTTGCTAGAAAACAAAAACTGCAAGAAAAAGAGCATGAGAATAATATGCCAAAGTATTCAAAATTTGGTGTTTTCCCACCACTTTGAATAAGAATTCAACAAAAGAAACTTGAATATAACAGTAGACAACTCTCAAGAAAAAAGAGAGAAAAAATTATCAAACTGAGCAAACAAAAGAAAACCTCAAAAACCTCCAGTTTTCAAAGCTGTCAAAAAACTCTCAAGTCAAAAATACTGTCAAAACAAAACCCAAATCTGAACCAACCTTCAAACCATCTTCCATCAAACCTATAACCAAAACCTTATTAACTCAATATTAACAAAGTCTCAAAGTAAAACCATTTCAACATCATCAACCCAAAACAAAACAAAACAAAAACAGAAAAAGATATATCCCAACCTGTTAAACCAACAAGCCTAAAACCACAAAAATCACCAAGTTTCAAACTGTCAAACCAACCTTCAAACTGCCATCAACCAAAAACCTGATCTCAAGCCAAGCAGAAACAAGTCACAAACCTGTAACAACTCATCAAGCATGTAACAAAGCAAAAAACAATCAAACTCGCAACCTGTTCATCAACATACAGTAGCAACAAAGCCAAGACCTCAAACCATTTTCAAACTCAGAAAAAACATCAACATAAGCCAAAAATGCCCAGACCTGTCAAACTTTCAATAACAAAAACCTGTTGAAACACCAACAAGTCCAAAACCAGAAAAACATACTCAACCAAACCTGCAATCCAACCAAATCAGTAACAAAAATCACCAAAGGCCAAAAACCATCAAGCTAACAGTCACCATCTCCAAATCTCAAACACAACATCCAACAATCAAAAGCACAGTAACAGCATCCCAGATAACCAACATCATCAAAAAAAACCAACAAGGTTTCAAACTGATAGAACAACATATCCAATCATAAAATCCAGAAAAGCAGCATCATCTTCATTCAAATGCAGAATACAGAAGAAGGTTACCGGAAGTGCGCCTTCAATCTTCATCTCCTCCCTCACAAGCTCTCGCCACCAAGGAGCATCATCATCGTCTCACCATTCCCATCCATTTCACATAAAAAAATCCCAAACAGGTATGGCTTCTTCATCGTCCTTATAACCTATTTCCTACATCTCAATGGATAAACAAGTTCGATTAACACAGAAAAACGTAATAAGACAAAACAAATAACAAAATCGTTCAAAGCTTTAATAACCATAGAACCATACCTTTCAAGAACAAAACCTTTAGAGCTTGGTTAGGAAGCGTGAGAGACGATGCTCCAAAAACTGTGAGCTGGGGGGAGGATCAGATAGAACCCTTTAGACATGAATCTCATTCTAAAACTTAGGGTTTTCAGAAACGTGAATCACGGTGAGATGAGGAGAGATCATGTTGTTAATAGGGTGTTTCGCTCATGAAATTAGGAAGGGCGCAAATCATGGTGAGATAGATCAAGAGAGTGTTTTGTTCATGAAATTAGGAAGAGGTGGGTGATAAGGTCAGAAGATGAACAAGGAGAACGAAAGAGACGAAACAGTGCCGTCTTGAACCACAAACCCTAAATTTCGTTTAGCTCATCCTAATCAAACAAACTAAATTGATTTAGGAGCTTTGGGCCTATTTGTTTACAAACCCTTTAGGCCCACGCGTTTTGCTAGTTCCCCCCCCCCCCCCCCCCCGCCCCCTATCTGGCTTTGTTTTACTAACAGCAATAGCATACTTTGGTTTGGGCCTCACCCCAAATCAATTTTCTTAAGCCCATATTACTTCTTTCTTTTCCATTTGTTTTTCTTCCTATATTTATTTGTTAACAAGATTACTAATATAATTTAAAATATTTTATTAAATTGATTTAAGTCTTTTTTTGTAAATTAATTTTTGTCATTTGGTTTCTTTTTTAAATTTTGCTTTAATTTTAATTGATATGATAAAACACCAAAAAACAATAACTTAGTTTATTTATTTTTCTTTAAGATTTTACCTAATTAATAAAATACAAAAAATAATAATAAATATTTTTAATTTAAATCAATTTATTTTTAGAATAAGTTTTATTTTTCTCTTTTCAAGTAAATACATTTCATTTCATATTTTGTTTCATAAATTGTCATAGCTTTATATTAAATTGCACAACAATTCGATTTGGTTGTATTGTTTGATATTTGGACATTGTTACTTTCATTTGATTCATCCCCATTTGTAACAAATTGTACCCCCATTCCCGAACATTTTGTAATAGCTTAGAATTTCAATTCCCGTAATTTATTGCTTTCCATATATTGTATAGTAACTAGGCATGTATGGCAAGATTCAAAAATCAATCGCTAGATGACCTAATTAAAGAATAAAATAACTTGAAACCAACACACTTTTCACACGTGCACCTCTAGGGTAACCTCGCTCGTTTCCTCGGAAATACAATCATGTCCCTCGAATATGGGATGCTTTAGCAAATGACCCTTCAATAAACAAAGATCGTAGTCCCTCGATGACCCTCGATGTTGCCTTTGATTAAAACGATCTCGTCCCTTACAAAAAATTGCTAAAGTGCCTCACAAGTTGCCTTCAATGATTGTAAAATCGACCTGCGCCTGTCCCTTCACATATAATGGTGGGGCTTCTTACCAAATCAATGGTAAGATAGCACCATTAAAAGGAAGAAGAAAATAACAACTTTATACCTTTCGAGTAGATAGATTCGTTCTTAGTTACTCGCTTGCTCACGACAAAACTTTTTACACCTACACTCTCATTTCAAAACATTTCAAAAAGACAAAACGTTTTGTATACGTTCTTATAGAGAAGAGAACCATTGCAAAACCACTTTTCAAAACACTTTTCAAAACATGATTCACAAACACCTCTTTGAACCATTTTTCGAAACAAAACTTTGTATACGTTCTTATAGAGACGAGAACCATTACAAAGAGATTTTTCAAAATACTTTCAAAGCCCACACCATAAGCACACAATCAAATGAAAGCAAGTGATCTAAAATGAGTAACTAAGAGCCCATGGAAAACCATGGATGAAAAGGGTGCTAATACCTTCCCTTTTCATAATCTACCCCCCGAACCCGAGAAATAATCTCGAAAGGTCTTTCCTGTGCTTTTTTACCTTTCCTTTTGGATAAAAGAAAAGCCGGTGGCGACTCTTGCTAACCGCACAAGTGCGAACAAAACGCAAAACTTCAAGTCAGTTCTCCCACCGCATCACAGAATTGGAGACTCTGCTGGGGATTAATATAAAAGTGGGGTTACCTTAGGGTTTTAGATCACCTTTACATGCTTATCTTGCTTTATTTGTTTGCTTTACACTTTGGTTCTATTGTTTGGGTTTGAATCCTCTACCCGGATTTGGGAAACATTCATAGGTAAATAGCAATACATTGTGGAAATTGTGTGGGGTATACCGACATGGTCTAAGCAATAGCTATGTTAGTGTGACATATTTGTGGGTACCGGTAGCATTTGAGTCAATCAAAGAGAATATGGGGCCGCTGAGTGATGTCATGAAGCACTAACGAACTTTTAGAACCTTTACTTGACCAACTTGGCCTTTTAGGATGTAGTGAGATGACCGGCTTTGGTGCAGTCCGAAGTTTGTAGATACTCGATACTACACTCATTGAGGGTTGTTTCCTTGGAATATTTAGGTCGCCGGTAAGAGGCTAAATTGAAACAATGAACAAGGAAACAATCCAGTGATATTGAGCTCCTTAGAACCCGATTACTATTTCTAGGACAGGTTGAGCCAACTAAACTTCAAGAGGGTACTTACCTATGAAACCCCATGCAAACCTAAACTAGGAACTTGTGTGACTTGCTTGTACATACATACTTGTGCATAACATCATGAACATCATGAAGCATCATATGCATCCACTAACCATTTCAAGGATTTTTGGAAGTTCATCTTTGTTCCTGTTTTGTAGGCTATCGATTCACTTCGCAGGAAAACTATCCAGGTCAACCTTGTGAGAATTCCTCCACAACTCAAGGAGCTTGCTTCTAGGATTCCTGAGAACTCTCCATTCACCGAGAGGCATGGTCGTCTTCTCAACTTAGTCACTTCCAAGATAGAGGAAGATAAGCTGAAAGTTATTTTCCAGTTCTTTGACCCTCTGCATCACTGCTTCACATTTCCTGACTACCAGCTGGTGCCTACTTTGGAGGAATTTTCTCAACTATTGAGGATTCCTATTCTCAATCAACTACCCTTCAACGGTACGGAAAGAGATCCAAAGCCAGAAGATGTTGCTCAAGCCCTGTACTTGCAACAATTAGATGTGACAAGTCATTGGGAAACTAGAAGTGGTGTCAAAGGCTTTTTGGCAAAGTTCTTATTTGAGAAGGCCCAAAGCTGCTAGAATTCCTTGGACTTACAATCTTTTGAGGAGATTGTAGCTCTTCTCATCTATGGGATGGTCTTGTTCCCTAACCCTGACCAACTCATAGATGTGAGTGTTTTCAAAATCTTCATGACTCGCAACTCGGTGCCTACATTGCTTGGGGATATCCTCCACTCTTTTCACACTCGTACAATGAGGAAAAGAGGTGTTCTCATGTGTTGCACTCCTCTCCTGGCAAGATGGTTTATTTCTCATCTTCCCCAATCATTCTTGAAGAATGAGCAAGGTTTGAGGTGGTCACAACGATTAATGACCCTTACATATTCATATATTCATTGGTGTTCTCGATCCAGAGAGAATGTCATTATTGTTGACCGTTGTGGGGAATTCCCTAATGTCCCTCTACTTGGCATTAGGGGAGGCATCACCTACAACCCTTGCTTGGCTCTAAGACAGTTTGGTTATGCCCGAAGGGATGGCTCACATGACATGTTGATTCAAGGCTTGGTTTTCGACTTCGACAACGACAATTAAGGACTCCGACAAAGGTTCATCCGAGCTTGGAGGATGCCTAACAAGGTAGACAATAAGACCTTGGGACACAAGAATTCCATCCCCCTTAAGCCTTACCTCAAGTGGGTACGAACCTGCGCCCAAAGTATTATGATGCCCTACCCCTCCATTCTCCCAGTGATTATAGAGCCAGTTAAGGAAGGAGAGGTTCCATACACCCTCCTACATCCTGACATGCCAACATCACTCAAAGATCTACAAACGAGTTGGATACAGCTCAAGGGAGAACGCGATACTTTTGAAGCCCAATTCTATGCAAGCGAGAAGAAGGTTTTAGAACTCACTCGGTTACTTCACGAAGAGCAGACTCTCAACACCTACATTGCGCCAAAGAGGATGCGCAACGTCTTTTTACCTTAGAATTTTGTATTATTTTTCCCAAGGGGCATTAATGTACTAACAAATTCTATCTTATTAATATGACATGTGTTTCTTTTTTTGTTTAAAACAAATTTGAATTTCTGAATCCTTGAAAGCATTACATGAATACATATCATTCATCATATGCATAAGCAGGTCTTTGCAAGAAGTTTCCTCATCCCTCTGCTGTTTATTTCAGCAACATGGATCTTGAACAAACGATTAAAGACTTGCAAGCTCAGAATTCACAATTTCAGCAGCTACTCTTGACCTTGGCTAAGGGGCAGGAGGAGCTCAAGACTCTGCTAGAGAAAATAAAAGAGAAAAAGAAGAAGAAGCGAGCCGGCGTGGCTATCATGGGCAGAAGATTTGAAGGACAAGCCAGAAGGGTTTTGGAATTTCCATCAACCTCTGAGGAAGGGGAAGGAAAAGGTAAAGAGACTGCAGTGCCTTCAGACTCTGAAGCTGAAGAAGAAGAGGATGAGGACTACTCCGAACAACAGTACCCTTCGGCCAATGACAAATACAAAAATCTGGAAGAGCGTCTAGCTGCTATGGAAGTGCAAAGAGTATCGAGGCTGGATTTTGAGGAGCTCGGGTTGGTTTCTGGAATAGTAATCCCTCCGAAGTTTAAGGTGCCACTGTTTGCTAAGTATGATGGGGTGTCTTGCCCAAAGATGCACCTACAATCTTATGTCAGGAAAATTCAACCGCATTCTGCTGACAAAAACTTATGGGTTCACTTTTTCCAGGACAGTTTGTCGGGGACGCAGCTGGATTGGTTCTACCAGTTGGAGAGGTCTGATGTCCATAATTGGGAAGACTTGGCAGCCGCCTTCTATAAACAGTATCAATACAACGCCGACTTGGCACCAACCCGTACTCAACTCCAGAGTATGGCCATGGTGTCCAACAAGGGATTCAAAGATTACGCCCAAAAGTGGAGGGACTTAGCTGGAAGGGTGCAACCACCATTGTCAGAAAGAGAGCTAGTAGACATGTTCCTGGGTACCCTGTCAGGTCCTTTCTTCAATCACCTGATTGGAAGTTCGTCTACTGGGTTCACTGAATTGATTCTAATCGGGGAAAGAGTGAAGGCCGGTATAAAAAGCGGGAAAATTCAAAAAGATGCATCTACTTCTGCTGCCATCAGAAAACCTTTCACGGGAAAGAAGGAAGTATCAGTTGTCTACTCTCAGAGGGGTCAAGGAAGAGTTGAGCGCCGGCCAGCGGTGGGGGCCGTTATGATTCAGAAGTCGTCATCGGACAACCCAGAAACAATCAGCCGAGGAATGATCAGCCTAGAAACAATCAGCAAAGGGTGGAAAGGCCTGTAAGGCAATTCACCAAGATAAACATGACTCCTGCTCAAGTCCTACCCCATCTTCTGAAGTTGAATTTGGCCATGCTGAAAGAGGCCCCTAAAAATCCTAACACTGCTTCTCCATATTACCATCCGAACGCCTGGTGTGCTTACCATTCGGAGAGCCCAGGGCACGACACTGACAATTGTTGGGCCCTGAAGAATAAAATTCAGGATTTGATAGATGCTAAAGAAGTTGAATTCGACGCACCTGAAAAACCCAATGTTATCTTTGCTCCAATGCCAAGGCACGACCACAATGCCCATGCTGTTAAGGAGGATCTGTTTGTTGCTACTGTAGATGATTTGATAACTCTGCTCCCTATAATCAACTTAAATTTGTTGAAGGCTGAGGTTTTCCCAGGTTGTGAAGTAAATTGTCACCTTTGTTCATCCTCATTAACCCACTGTCCATTGTTGAAGATAGGCATCCAACGCCTAATTGATAACCAAGAAATCCTATTTGAAAAGTCTCTTGTTTTATCAACTCCTGTTAACGATGTTTCAATAATAACCATACCCGCCAATCCTTCCAAGGTCCCCAAAAGACCTGTTAGGATTACAACCGCTCTGAAGGCTGCACCTTTGAAGATAACCATGCCCAGGCCAGTCCCGTACAAGTCCGACAAATAAATACCATGGAACTATGGTGGAGAAATCTACTACCATGGTGTTAAACAGATTGAACAGACTGCCGAGGAAGAGAGTTCTGAAGAAGACAATTCCGATATCAGTAACATTGTCAGAATAAGCAAAGTTACCCGTAGTGGAAGAATATTTTCTCCAAAGATTTCCCCTCCAAAGGCAATTCTTGGACCCTCATCTGCTCCTAAGGTTACCTCTACACCGGTAAACATATCTGCAAGAACACCAATCATAGAAGAAGTCACAACTTCCGTGGTTATCCCCTTTGCTGCTACTGATGTTCGAGGGAAAGGGATCCAAGAAGGGCCCGTCAGGACGAGGGCTCAGCCGTTGATTATCCCTGAAACCTCTCAAAAAGAAATGGAGGAAATTTTGAAAATAATCAAGAAAAGCGGTTTTGATGTGGTGGAACAGCTGGGGAAAACCCCCTAGAAGATCTCCATGTTGGCCCTGTTGCTTTCTTCAGAAGCTCATGCTAAGGATCTGATAAGATTTTTGAAGACGGCCCATGTGCCACAAGAAACCTCCGTTGATCAGTTCCAGGAATGTGTGGCTAGTTTAACAGCTAACAATGGTCTAGGATTCTCCGATGCAGATTTAACTTCGAAAGGGAGAAAACATAATGATGCTTTGCATGTCTCGGTGGAATGCAGAGGGACAACCCTAGCACACGTACTACTAGACACTAGTTTGTCTTTAAACGTCTTGCCGAAGAAAGCCTTGGATAGACTGGATTGTGAAGGCTTAACCCTGAAACCCAGCAATATAATTGTCAGAGCCTTTGATGGTTCTAAAAGGATGGTCCACGGGGAGGTGGACATCCCGATTAAGGTGGGAACTGAAACCTTCAACTCCATATTCTATGTGATGGACATCCGTCCTTCTTACTCTTGCCTGTTGGGAAGAACTTGGATCCACCATGCTGGAGCTGTCACTTCTACTATGCATCAAATCTCAAGTACCATGTCCAGGGGAAAATCATAATTTTTCATGGCGAAGAGGAATACATGATCAGTCATCTGAATTCTTTCTGTTATGTAGAATTGGATGGCGAATTCATCGAAACTCCTTTCCAGCATTTTGAAGAGGTAGCTCAGGAGATAGTGGCAACCAAGACAGTGTCCTCTGTACCCATGATTACCAGACCTCTGCCTCGGATGTCATCTCTCAAGGATGCAAAAGCAGTGGTTGAAGAGGGAGGAAGCACAATCTGGGGGCAGCTTCCAGACTTTCCTTTCAAATCAGACAAGTCCTACTTGGGGTTCACCTCAACTACTCAGAAGGCCGTGCGCCGCGCCCGTGCCGGAGAGCCACCTATGAAGATCAGCCATCATGGAGTCAATTCTCTAGAGGACATTGAAGAGGAGGGCAGCCTGGAAGACTTGATTTTTCCAACTGTTGACGGAGGACTGTGCAATTGGGAAGCAAAAGACTTTGTTCCGATTACTTTCATACCGCAGTAATTTGTCTTTTCCATTTCTGTTGGATCTGTAATAATTCACAAACAATTCGTTCTTTTTCAACCTTGTGTCTTACCCGAGGCACAATGGTCCATTTGTAAGGGTTCTTATTTCATTTTCATATGTCATTTCAATGAATCATGGACGTTTTCACATATAAACTTTTGTGTTCATTGTCTTTCTTTTTACATTTTATTTGTTTAAAGGTGGCTATACCCTTACACACACCCACACTCACAAATGCAGGTACTCTTCCATTCGGGATCCCATGGGTAACGATACTGCTATAACCTTCAGTGACTCTGAAGATCTGGTCTACCAAGCCGAATACGAAGGTGAGGAAGATTGTGAGGTGCCAGGGGAATTGGATAGACTTCTACAACAAGAGGAAAGGGCTATTCTGTCTCATGAAGAGCAGTTGGATACAATCAACTTGGGAACTGAAGATGACAGAAAGGAAATCAGAGTGGGTGCCAACCTAGAGCCGAGTGTCAAGGAGTGCCTAATTCAGCTACTGCATGATTATGTTGAAATCTTCGCCTGGTCATACGAAGACATGTCGGGACTCGATACAGACATTGTGGTACACCGTCTACCCACAAGAGAAGACTGTCCACCAGTTAAACAAAAGGTCTGTTGCATGAGACCTGACATGTCTGAGAAGATCAAAGCAGAAGTTATGAAGCAGTTCAATGTTGGATTTCTAGCTGTTACTTCCTATCCACGATGGGTTTCTAACATTGTGCCCGTGCCTAAAAAGGACGGCAAGGTGCGAATGTGCGTGGATTATAGAGACTTAAACAGGGTCAGCCCTAAAGATGACTTTCCACTTACGCACATTGACATCCTGGTCGACAACACATCTCAGCACAAAGTATTTTCTTTCATGGACGGATTCTCAGGCTATAACCAGATCAAAATGGCCCCTGAGGACATGGAGAAAACTACTTTTGTTACAAAGTGGGGTACGTTCTGCTACAAAGTGATGCCATTCGGACTGAAGAATGTCGGGGTAACCTATCAACGCGCCATGGTAGCTTTGTTTCATGATATGATACATCATGAGATAGAGGTCTACGTAGATGACATGATAGCCCGATCACAAACTGAAGAAGAACACCTTGATCACTTGCAAAAGCTGTTTGTCAGGTTGAAGGAGTACAAGCCCAGATTGAACCCTAACAAGTGCACATTCGCGGTCCAGTCCGGTAAACTCTTGGGTTTCATTGTCAGTAACAAAGGCATCGAGGTTTATCCTGCCAAAGTCAAAGCTATACAAGAAATGCCCACTCCTCGCACCAAGAAGGAGGTCAGAGGTTTCTTGGGACACCTAAACTACATTGCTAGGTTCATTTCTCACCTAACATCTACTTGTGAACCAATCTTCAAGCTGTTGAAGAAAGATCAGGTAGTTAGATGGAATGATGACTGTCAAGTTGCTTTCTATAAAATTAAGGAGTATTTGCTAGAGCCTCCTATCTTGATGCCACCCGTTGAAGGAAGACCGCTAATCATGTATTTGACCGTCCTAGAGAATTCAATGGGGTGCGTACTGGGGCAGCATGACGAGTCTGGCTGAAAAGAGCATGCCATTTATTACCTTAGAAAAAAGTTTACCGACTGTGAAACAATATATTCACTGCTCGAGAAAACTTGTTGTGCTTTGGTATGGGCTGCTCGCTGACTAAGGCAGTATATGTTGACTCATACCACTTTGCTGATATCTAAGATGGATCCGATCAAATACATCTTTGAGAAGCCTGCTTTGTCTGGAAGAATAGCTAGATGGCAGATGATCCTGACCGAATATGATATACAGTACACGACCCAAAAATCTATAAAGGGCAGTGTACTAGCTGATCATATGGCCCATCAAGCTGTTGAAGATTACCAATCCATGAAGTTTGACTTCCCTGACGAAGACATCATGACATTGGACAACATTGAAGATATCAGACCATATGACGGACCTGAACAAGGATCCCGATGGACCCTGTACTTTGATGGGGCCTCCAATGCACTTGGCAACGGTATCGGCGCGGTACTCATATCCCCAGAAGGTTTCCATACTCCTTTCACCGCCAGACTTTGCTTCAACTGTACGAACAACATGGCAGAGTATGAAGCGTGTATCTTTGGACTCAAGGCAGCCATAAACTTGGGAATCAAATCTTTAGTTGTGTTTGGGGACTCAGCTTTGGTTATCATTCAAATCAAAGGAGAGTGGGATACTAAACACCCAAACCTCATCCCTTACAAAGAACATGTCCTGACATTGTTACCACATTTTGAACAGATTACCTTCGAGCACTTCCCGCGAGAAGAAAATCAGCTAGCAGATGCTCTAGCTACAATGTCATCCATGTTTAAACTTAACTAGGATAATGAGGCTCCCCAAATCACAATTGAACGTATGGACGAACCTGCACACTGTCACGAGATTAATACCGAAGAAGTAGTGGACCAGCCTTGGTTTCATAAAGTCAAAAGGTATCTCGAGGCTCAAGAATATCCTGAAGGAGCTTCAGTCAATGACAAAAAGTTCTTAAGAAGATTCTCAGCTAAGTTCTTCCTGAGCAATGGCATCCTATATAAGCGCAATCATGATTCTATTCTGCTCCGTTGTGTGGACAAAGCTGAAGCTAAAAAGATCATGGCCGAATTGCATGAAGGTACATTTGGCACTCACTCTAGCGGGCATATGATGGCTAAGAAGATTCTACGTGCAGGCTATTACTGGTTTACCATGGAAGTAGACTGCTATCAATACTCCCGAACTTGCCATAAATGTCAAGTCTATGCAGACAAGGTGCACGTGCCCCCGGTTCCTCTAAATGTCTTAACAGCTCCTTGGCCCTTCGCTATGTAGGGAATCGACATGATTGGAGAGATCAAGCCTACAGCATCCAATGGACACCGCTTCATTCTGGTGGCCATTGATTATTTCACAAAGTGGGTCGAAGCAGCTTCCTTTGCATCCGTTACTAAGAATGTTGTTGCCCGCTTCATCAAGCAGAACCTTATCTGTCGGTACGGTATCCCCGAAAGGATCATCACTGATAACGGTACCAACCTTAACAATACTATGATCACCGCCTTGTGCGAACAGTTGAAGCTGCGAACAAAAATATTAAAAAAATCATACAAAAAATGACAGTCCCCTACAAGGACTGGCATGAGATGCTACTGTTTGCTCTCCACGGGTACCGTACCACGGCTCGCACTTCAACTGGGGCAACACCCTATTCCTTGGTATATGGCATGGAAGTTGTTTTACCTATTGAGGTTCAGATTCCCTCTTTGAGAATCATGAAAGATGCTGGTTTGAGTGAAGACGATTGGATCTAAACCCGGCTTGATCAGTTAAACTTAATTGACGAGAAGAGACTTACTGCTGTTTGCCATGGTCAGACGTATCAAAAGCGGATGATCAAGGCTTTCAACAAGAAAGTCAGATGCCAAGTGTATCAAGTTGGAGATCTTGTGATCAAGCGCATCATCTTACCACAAAGGGATCCCAGGTGCAAATGGACTTCTACCTACGAAGGACCATTTATTATCAAGAACATCTTTTCTATTGGGGCAATGATTTTAACCACCATGGACGGCGACGATCTACCGCACCCTGCGAATGCAGACATAGTCAAAAGATACTACGCATAAGATACCCGCTAGGTTGACACACCTAGGCAAAAAAGGGCATCCCGGTGAATCGAAAACCCGAAAGGGCGGTTCAGGCAAAAGTTAGAGATAAAACAAAAAAAATTTGTACACCCGGCAAGTTGAAAACATGAAAAGGCGACTTGGGCAGAAAAGGGTTTCCCGGTGGACTGAAAACCCGAAAGGGCGGTCCAGGAAAAAATTAGGGAATTAAAGCGTATGACTATGTCTCGTCGAATCACTTTAAAGACAATCTCTTCACAGACAAACTCTGGAGCTTCTAATCAATCCAATCATCTTCGGACGAAGCAACGAATGGACAAGATATTCGAAGTTACGAAGGCTATAGCAGAATGGGAACCCCATGGGATTTTTTCACACATAGCTATCTTTCTTTGTATAAAATTTTCTCATTTTTATGACACCATCCTCTTACTAGGATGTCTGTCTCCTTTGTACAAAACACTTATTCAAAGTAAATACAAAGATATTTGTTTCAAAATACAGAAAACTATTTGCCTTTTTCTTTACACTTGTGTTTTATTTGCAAAAACGTCCAATGATTCATTAATGAACATATGCATTTGAACATAATTACTGTTTACGAATAAACATGATGAAAAAGAGTAATTACTGACAAGTAGAAAGATTAGGAAAACGTCTTTAGGCTATTCCATGAGCAATCTCTATAGCACATCATTAAAATCCCCCAGCGGAGCCAAAACTTTGGACTACAGGTCCCCAGTGGAGATGAGACTACCAACCACCAATCCCCAGCGGAGCCGAAACTTCAAACTATCAACCCACAGCAGAAATCATCCAGTTTCTCCAGGTTTCCCCAACAAGTTGTCTTGAAGCTTGAAAATCAACCAGATAACAATTAACTTTTGTTTCTCCCCAACCTAGGGCAACTCCCCAGTAGATTGGCATACAACCCAAACTCCTGAACTCCCCAGCAAAATAAGCTTTTCCCCGCAGAGTTTTCATTACAGGATAAACTTTTTCCCCACAGAGTTTTTATTACTTCTCGACAGAACAAAGACTCCCGTCAGTAATCCCCAGTAAAAGTCATTAAATTTCTCCGGATTCCCCAAGCAAATTCCTCAAGAAGTATACGGCATTACTCTCACAATCCTCAGCAGTCAAGGATTTATTTTCCCCGGCAGCAGTCAAGGATTTATTTTCCTCAGCAAATCAGCTTACATGTGCATACATTACATTCATATATCATAAACATGGATAAAACACATTTATTGCATCATACATTTCATGCAACATAACTTTGTGTTTCAGCTAACATTTTACCCTTTTCAGGATAAGATTAACAGTTATCTTTAACAAATATTCAAAGATTTCAAATACAGTACAGATACACTCCAGACACGGAAGTCATTATGTCACTCATTCAGATCTCAATTCCAGATACAGTACAGATGCGCTCCTGACACGGACGCCATTCTGATACTCATTCAGATTCAACCTTCAGATACAGTACAGATACGCTCCAGACACGGAAGTCATTTTGTTACTCATTCAGACTTAATTTCAAGATACAGTACATATACACTCCAGACACGAAAGTCATTCTGTTACTCATTCAGACTTAATTTCAAGATACATTTCAGATACAGTCCAGATACGCTCCAGACACGGAAGCTATTTTGTCGCTTATTCAGTTTCATCCTACAGATACAGTACAGATACACTCCAAACACGGAAGTCATTATGTTACTCATTCAGACTTAGTTTCAAGATACATTTCAGATACAGTCCAGATACGCTCTAGACACGGAAGTCATTCTGTCGCTTATTCAGTTTCATCCTACAGATACAGTACAGATACACTCTAGATACGGAAGTCATTATGTTACTCATTCAGACTTAATTTCAAGATACAGTTCAAATACAGTTCAGATACGCTCCAGACACGGAAGCCATTATGTCGCTTATTCAGTTTCACCCTACAGATACAGTACAGATACACTCCAAACACGGAAGTCATTCTGTCAGTTATTGAGATTCAAAGACAAATACAATTCAGATACGTTCCAAGTACATACACCATTCTGGTGCTTATTCTGTCGATTTACAACTAAACATTCTTGGATGGCATCTTTAAGCCCATTCTCTCAACTACATTTTGACGAGTGCAAATTTATGGGCACTCTAGTGTCCAATCATATTTTACCTTCGAGTCACGAACGGCAAAACTCGCCGATCTAACTCTTCATGTTCAAGAAGATTGAACATGGGCAGCTGTTGTACCCCAAAATTTGCCCTCCCATTTTTCATAGAAGACACAACCCTAGGGTTTCTCAGATATTCAAGATTGGCTCAGGAATCGATCAGACATATTTTCTTTTGTGGCAGTAAACCAGCAATTAGGGTTTTTCTTGCAATTCTCAAAAGAAATGAATTCTCAAAGATCCAATTGGCTTTCACAGGTTTTCATGCTTTCTCAAGTTTACTGAAAAGACAGTGTTTGTTCTCAAGGCATGGTTGTTTGGGATAAGAGATGGAATTTAAGACTGTCATGTAAGATACTCATGATTTGTTTAATCCAGGTTAACCAGATGATTTGCGTCTTTTAAAACATTTGCTTGGTCAGGAAATGGAATAGACAGTGCGTGTTTGTTTGGAATGCAGTTGCAAGATTACAGAGTTATTGGAATTTAAGTTATCTTGATTGGAATTATTGGAGAATTTTGTTTCAATTATCTTGATTGGGCATTCAAAAACCAAATAGGATGCAAAGAGAAGATTACAAGTTATTGTTGATCAAAGATTTCAATGAACACCAGAATATCTCATAAGACTTTCTCCATTTATTTCAAAAGTTGTTACAAAACAATTTATTATTTAAATACTTTAGGTTTTATAACTTATTGTATTTAAAAAAATAAATTAGTACAATTGTTGAATGTTTCTCTCTAAATTACAAAGAAAATGAATATATGCCTAAGGTTGACTGAGCTTCCTTTGCTTCCATGCTTGCCACAGAGTCTCTTGCTTCCCCTGCTTTGCCACCATCCAGTTGTGCTCACATGAAAACAAAAGACAGAAAAATAGTTAGTACAATTATTTGGGCATGAGCAAGAATTTTCAAAAGAAAGAATGATATTCATCATTAAAGTTTGCAATTTGGAATCAGAAGGCTATTTTTAATTCATCACATTTTTAATTTCTCTATTTGCAAATCACAAGAGAATTATTTTTCTTGGTTCACAAAAAGAAGAAATAAGAAATACAAGCAAGCTGTCCAAACAAGAAATGCAAGCAAAGCTATCCAAACAGCAGCCAAAGGCCCAAACAGCAGCGCATCATCAAACAGAAGGCAACACAAATCAAACAAAGTTTCCCAAACAAATATTGCAAACCGAGCCAAACAACAGCAAAAACAAAATGAAAACGAGGTAACAACAAACAACATAGAGCAGACAGCATCAGCAAAGAAGTATAGCAATATGGTAAACTAAGTCAAACAAGCAAGAGGCTTGTTCATTAGCCATTTCATCATTTTCTATTTATTGCAAACTTTTCAGAAAAAAGGTAAAAGAGCAATTGACTCTTAGGGTCATTGAGAGAGAAGAGAGGAAAGAAGTCACATAGGGATGCACAGCCCTGCTGCCTTGATTATCACATTTGCATAAGAGTTGCTAGAAAACAAAAACTGCAAGAAAAAGAGCATGAGAACAATATGCCAAAGTATTCAAAATTTGGTGTTTTCCCACCATTTTGAATAAGAATTCAACAAAAGAAACTTGAATATAACAGTAGACAACTCTCAAGCAAAAAGATATAGAAAAAATTATCAAACTGAGCAAACAAAAGAAAACCTCAAAAACCTCCAGTTTTCAAAGCTGTCAAAAAACTCTCAAGTCAAAAATACTGTCAAAACAAAACCCAAATCTGAACCAACCTTCAAACCATCTTCCATCAAACCTATAACCAAAACCTTGTTAACTCAATATTAACAAAGTCTTAAAGTAAAACCATTTCAACACCATCAACCAAACCTGCAAACTGTAACAACAAACTCAAAAAAAAACCAAACCTGCAAACTGTAACAACAAACTCAGAAAAACCTCAAACCAAACTGTAACAACCACCCTCAAATCATCAACCCAAAACGAAACAAAACAAAAACAGAAAAAGATGTATCCCAACCTGTTAAACCAATAAGCCTAAAACCACAAAAATCACCAAGTTTCAAACTGTCAAACCAACCTTCAAACTGCCATCAACCAAAAACCTGATCTCAAGCCAAGCAGAAACAAGTCACAAACCTGTAACAACTCATCAAGCCTGTAACAAAGCAAAAAAACAAACAAACTCGCAACCTGTTCATCAACATATAGTAGCAACGAAGCCAAGACCTCAAACCATTTTCAAACTCAAAAAAAACATCAACATAAGCCAAAAATACCCAGACCTGTTAAACTTTCAATAACAAAAACCTGTTGAAACACCAACAAGTCCAAAACCAGAAAAAACATACTCAACCAAACCTGCAATACAACCAAATCAGTAACAAAAATCACCAAAGGCCAAAAACCATCAAGCTAACAGTTATCATCTCCAAATCTCAAACACAACATCCAACAATCAAAAGCACAGTAACAGCATCCCAGATAACCAACATCATCAAAAAAACCAACAAAGTTTCAAACTGATAGAACAACATATCCAATCACAAAATCCAGAAAAACAGCATCATCATCATTCAAAAGCAGAATATAAAAGAAGGTTACCGGAAGCACGCCTTCAATCTTCATCTCCTCCCTCGCAAGCTCTCGCCACCAAGGAGCATCATCGTCATCTCACCATTCCCATCCATTTCACATAAAAAATCCCAAACATGTATGGCTTTTTCACCGTCCTTATAACCTATTTCCTACATCTCAATGGATAAACAAGTTCGATTAACACAGAAAAACGTAACAAGACAAAACAAATAACAAAATTGTTCAAAGCTTTAATAACCACAGAACCATACCTTTCAAGAACAAAACCTTTAGAGCTTGGTTAGGAAGCGTGAGAGACGATGCTCCGGCAACTGTGAGTTGGGGGGAGGATCATATAGAACCCTTTAGACATAAATCTCATTCTAAAACTTAGGGTTTTCAGAAACGTGAATCACGGTGAGATGAGGAGAGATCATGTTGTTAATAGGGGGTTTCGCTCATGAAATCGGGAAGGGTTCAAATCATGGTGAGATAGAGCAAGAGAGTGTTTTGTTCATGAAATTAGGAAGAGGTGAGTGATAAGGTGAGAAGATGAATAAAAGATGAACAAGGAGAACGAAAGAGACGAAACAGCGCCGTCGTGAACCACAAACCCTAAATTTCTCTTAGCTCATCCTAATCAAACAAACTAAACTGATTTAGGAGCTTTGGGCCTGTTTGTTTACAAACCCTTTAGGGCCGCACGTTTTGCTAGTTCCCCCCCCCCCCCCCCCCCATCTGGCTTTGTTTTACTAACAGCAATAGCATACTTTGGTTTGGGCCTCACCCCAAATCAATTTTCTTAAGCCCATATTACTTCTTTCTTTTTCATTTGTTTTTCTTCCTATATTTATTTGTTAACAAGATTACTAATATAATTTAAAATGTTTTATTAAATTGATTTAAGTCTTTTTTTGTAAATTAATTTTTGTCATTTGGTTTCTTTTTTAAATTTTGCTTTAATTTTAATTGATATGATAAAACACCAAAAAACAATAACTTAGTTTATTTATTTTTCTTTAAGATTTTACCTAATTAATAAAATAAAAATAATAATAATAAAGATTTTTAATTTAAATCAATTTCTTTTTAGAATAAGTTTTATTTTTCTCTTTTCAAGTAAATACATTTCATTTCATATTTTGTTTCATAAATTGTCATAGCTTTATATTAAATTGCACAACAATTCGATTTGGTTGTATTGTTTGATATTTGGACATTGTTACTTTCATTTGATTCATCCCCATTTGTAACAAATTGTACCCCCATTCCTGAACATTTTGTAATAGCTTAGAATTTTAATTCCCGCAATTTATTGCTTTCCATATACTGTATAGTAACTAGGCATGTATGGCAAGATTCAAAAATCAATCGCTAGATGACCTAATCAAAGAATAAAATAACTTGAAACCAACACACTTTTCACACGTGCACCTCTAGGGTAACCTCGCTCGTTGCCTCGGAAATACAATCATGTCCCTCGAATATGGGATGCTTTAGCAAATGACCCTTCAATAAACAAAGATCGTAGTCCCTCAATGACCCTCGATGTTGCCTTCGATTAAAACAATCTCGTCCCTTACAAAAAATTGCTAAAGTGCCTCACAAGTTGCCTTCAATGATTGTAAAATCGACCCACGCTTGTCCTTTCACATCCAATAGTGGGGCTTCTTACCAAATCAATGGTAAGATAGCACCATTAAAAGGAAGAAGAAAAGAACAACTTAAGACCTTTCGAGTAGATAGATTTGTTCTTAGTTACTCGCTTGCTCACGACAAAACTTTTTACACCTACACTCTCATTTCAAAACATTTTATAAAGACAAAACATTTTGTATACGTTCTTATAGAGACGAGAACCATTGCAAAACCTCTTTTCAAAACACAATTCACAAACACCTCTTTGAACCATTTTTTGAAACAAAACTTTGTATACGTTCTTATAGAGACGAGAACCATTACAAAGAGATTTTTCAAAATAATTTCAAAGCCCACACCATAAGCACACAATCAAATGAAAGCAAGTGATCTAAAACGAGTAACTAAGAGCCCATGGAAAACCATGGATGAAAAGGGTGCTAATACCTTCCCTTTTCATAATCTACTCCCTGAACCCGAGAAATAATCTCGAAAGGTCTTTCCTGTGCTTTTTTACCTTTCCTTTTGGATAAAAGAAAAGTCGGGGGCGACTCTTACTAACCGCACAAGTGCGAACAAAACGCAAAACTTTAAGTCAGCTCTCCCACCGCATCACACTATCTTACCATTGATTTGGTAAGAAGCCCCATCGTTGGATGTGAAGGGACGGGTGTGGGTCGTTCGTATAGTCATAGAAGGAAACCTATGAGACCTTTTAGTAATTCCGTTACGGACTAGATCGTTTATCGAAGGCAACATCAAGGGACATCGAGGGACTACAATCTTTTATCAAGGGTCTTTTCTAAAACACCCATATTCGAGGGACATGACTATCTTTCGAGGCAACAAGTGGGATTATCCTAGAGGTGCATGTGTGCAATATGTGTTTGATTACATGTATTTAGTATTTGATTAAGGTTTTCTACTTGTTGGTTTATCTTGCCATACATCCTAATTACTAACATTTTTATAAAGCAATAAAAATGCAGAAAATAAATATCCTACACTATTGCAACCATATTGAATAGCAAGAAAATATAAAGACTAAAAAAAAATAAAAAAAGTAAAGATAAACTTTTCAATTCAGGTAGCAACACCCTTCAATTCTACTCTTCCTGGCTTCTTTCGATTTGGCCTGGAAGTCAGCATGTGCAAGCAGCTTTCGACTCATTCTTCTGGCTGCTTCTTTCTATTGATCCTGGAATCAGCATGAGGTACACTCTTTGTTTTAAACTCTTTGCTACCTCCTTCGATTGCAGGAATGAAAATCTCCCAAGTTGAGATTCGAAAAGCTTCAATGTTTAGCCAATCGAAGGATACAACAAACATGTATAAACTTAAAAATGGAACTAACAAGTGCAACTTTCGAAAGCTACAAGCCAGAGGTTAGCTCAAGATCATTGGGCACCAAAATCCAAAGTCTAACTAGTCAAGGTTGAGGTTTTCAACATATATGCAGTGAGGATCGAAAGTTAAGACATGGTCAACTTCCTAGATGGGATATCTACATTTTTCCTTTTATTTATTTTTGAAAATGATATTTAAATGAACAAGTTCCAAGTTTGGAGGAAAAAACTTAACTCCTTAAGAGCTTGATTGAAGGAGTTACAGGTGACTTCCTTGGTGGTGAATGGAACTTCGCTGGAATCTTCATGAAGCTAGTTCGATTACTGCTTTGTTTGGGCAGTCACTGAATCGAAGGAGGGTATGTGATAATGGTGAGTGAATCGAAGGTTATTCTATAATAGGTTAAGGAGTGAATCAAAAGACTATTACGTTGTAGTTGGGGAATGAGTCGAACGTTTATTATCTGGATTTTGAGGAGTGAATCGAAGGGTTCACTAATGTATGAATGGATCTGAAATTTTTTAGCGTTGGGGTGTTTGAGAATATTTAAGAACGTTTGATAGTGTTTGAGAGTTTTGAGAAATTGATAATTTTTCTCACAACCAGAGTTTTTCCACTATCCAGGGGCCCCTAAGATATGTGGTGGAGGCTCTTATTTATAGGTGATTTTGTCTGATGTTTGGGAGGGAAAATAAAAGAAATTTGAATAACTTGGGTATGTTGTTCTTGTAGTCTTCGAGGTGCAGTCTTGTATGCCATTTGGTGCAAGAATATCGGCAGCATTATAGTACTGCTTTGTAACAGTTTTTGAACGTTATGGCCAGTGCAGCAGACTTGTACTTGATACCACTAGCATCTGAACTACTTCTCTTTTGTTTTGACCAACTAGCCCTATCCTTCGACCATACCCCTTTTTAGGTAAGAACGTTTCTTTCAAAGTGTCCTTCGAATGGACCATATGTGTATCTTTCGAAAGGGGCCAAAATGGGTGCTCTTAGATTTGAAATATGTATGCATCCTTTTGAAGGGACCACATGCATCACTTGTGTGCATCATTTTCAGTCCTTCAGACGGGCCACCAAGGTATAACATTCGATTGGGACACCTAGATGTGTCATAGTGTAGAGGCTATGTGTGTTGAAGGTTTTCAGGAGGGAATCAAAGCTTATATGCAGGGGTCTCTTGATTTTCTAGCATGAAGGGAAATTTTTGCCTTGTGAATTTGGCTGACATACAAGAACATTGGATTTTGAGTCGAAGGATAGTTGCAGGAGGCCATGGCCTTATGCCTGCTGGCTTGGAGAAGATCCTTGTCTTGTGAATTGGGGGCAAGTGTAAAGAAGGCACTTGTCTTTTAAATCTAAGTAGGCCAGCAGGAAGCCACCAACTTCCTAATCAAAGGGCATCATCAGGAGGCTTTTTCCCCTTGGAATCGAAGGAGGCTACAGGAGGCTCTTGCCATGTGCACCAAAGGACAACTTGTAAGGAGTCACTAGTGTAATCGAAACCTACATGCAGGATGTATCTTCTTGTCCCAATGAGACTTGTATAAAGATAAGTGTTCCCCTTGTGGATCGAAAGCAAGTTGTTACAAAGGGAGACTTTTCCCAGTCAGAACTACCATGGAGATAGCCAAAGCCCTGTGGGTGCTAACATGAATGCATAGGGAAGCCTTTGCCTTGTGCACTCTAGCATGGTGGAATCCTTGGGCTTTGTGGATCGAAGCATACATGAAAGAGGCCCTTGCTCAATCGAAGGCTGCATGCAGATGGCCATTACTTTGTGAATCAAAACAAACATGTCAAGGACCAAACACTCAGTCGAAGGATATATTTAGGAGACTAAATGCCCAAACGAAGGTTGCATACAAGTAACCATTGCATTGTGAATCAAGTAAACATGTAAGGCCAATGGTGCAATCGAAGGATGTATATAGGGAACCTAAATGCCCAAACGAGGTTTGCATGTAGGAAGTCCCTACTTGGTGAATCAAAGGAGCCCTTTAGAAATCCATTGCCTTCGGAATCAAAGGAAACTTTCAGAAGGTCATTTCCTTCTGAATTGAAAGAAGCTAGTAAAAGTTCATTTCCTTTTGAATCAAAGGGAACTGTTTCAAGGAGAAACCGAACCCAGTCGAAGCTAACATAGAGGAAAAAGTTCAGTCGAAGCTAAACATGAAATGAAGCAGGTTTATTTTTCCTCAATTTTTCCAGGAAAGTCAAATTTCTCTGCTTTTCTCCTTCAATAGTTTTCTCTTTGACCTGATGCTTGGAAATCCAATATGATCCACGGCAATTTGAGCTGATCAAACCTTGTGCAGTTTTGGCCTAGTAGAAATTTTATGAGGAACTTCTTAAAGAATTGAGAGGTCAAATTTTAGGGTACAACAGACTTCACTTGGCTGCAATTACCTCTCGAACATCTTGCACAAAAAACCTAAAATCAACTAATGATATTGGAGGATAAACCTGATGTTTTTCCTAATGAAACCCCTACAAAGCTCAACCAAATATACAATTGTACACTATCAATCCTCGTCTAGATGGAACCTCAATGGAACATCACTACAATGTAATGTCGGTGTGTATGCATAGATTGGAGGTTGAAGATGAAGAGAGAAATAGGCTAATTTTATGATTTCATCAAGTTATGAATGATGCATGAAAGAGTATTTATAGTTTTGTAACTTTTAGGGCAAAAAGGACAAATTCAAACTAAAAAGATTTTATGAAATTTGACCAAACAAACAGTATGTGTCGACCTAAGTATCGTATGTGTCGACACATATGTAATTTTTAAACTGTATGTGTCAACCTATAAAAGGCTATGTGTCGACCGAACCAAGTCAGAGGCTACATGCTTTAAAACGACAGTAAATGTGTCGATCTGAAAAGCTTATGTGTCGACACATAAAATAAGAATTTCTGCAATTTCGAAAATGCTTCAGTATGTGTCGACCTGGATGACTGCATGTGTTGACCTGTGACTTACAGAAGCTATAGGCTTTAAAAATGAGTTATGTGTGTCTACCTGAAAAGAGAATGTGTCGGCACATGCAGTAAAAAATTATGCAGAAAATTATTTTTAATGGCTTGGATCAATTTCAAAATGCTTTTTAATGATTCCTAAGACCTCTAATGCAGAGGAGTGCCACAAGACATAAAGATCCCGTCCAATGTTCAGAAGTGCAAGCTTTTTCCAGTTTTGACATCATTAAAAACATTTAACAAAGAAGTTTGTACTCACAGTTACAAGGGCGGTAGATATCCTTCTCCCTTCCTAGATGTTTACCTTGACATTATACTTTTCTAATAAGGGGAGTGCCTTCCTCTAGATGAGCTCTTCTACTTCTACAAGGATGACGACTTTAATCTTTTAGGTCAGTCAAAAAATATTTTCGCTTATCATCGATTGGGGTGTAGTTTTGTATGCTAGAGAACGCCCGGGAGCTCATCGGCCCATTTTCCTTAGTTGCTTCAAAACATTGTTTAAACCTCTCAAACCAACCCTGGTTACCTTTTTGACTTGTCTATTTTTTTAAGGATGTTCTATTATAGTGAAATGTTGTTTTAACTTCAAGTATTCTAAAAGCATCTTGAATTTCTTATCTCTAAATTACATTCCATTATATGTCACAATGGCTTGAGGGATCTAGTACTTGGCTAGAATATTCCTCTTGAAAAACTTTAAGATGTTAGTTGTCTTGATCTTTGCCAATAACTCTGCTTCAATCCAATTGTTAAATTAATTCACTACCATGATAATAAATTTAAGCTTCCTGACACTAAAGGGAAAAGGCTGAGAATATCCATCCACCATTGTGACAAACTCCAAGGTCACGTTAGTGTGTGTAAATATGACGAGGACATAGTAAATACGTATGTGTCGTTAGGGTTGATCACATCTTTTTACATATTCTTTATCTTTTTGGACCATGGATGGACAATAGTACTTAACTCCAAGGACTTTTTTGGCCAAAGATCTAGCACCTAAATGTTGTCCAATTAATCCTTCATGAACTTTAGAGAGATCGTAGGTAGATTCTTTTCCCTCTAAGAATTTGAAAAGAGGGTTCGATAGTCCCTTTCGCTACAAGGTTCCTTCTATCTAGGAGTATGAATTGGTTCTCCTTTTTATGCAGGTGGCTTCAGTTATGTTGGCCAACAATGTTCCTTTTTCGATGTATTCTGCAATGGTTGATATCCTAGAGGGTCGTGTGCTTTCATTTAATGAAATCTGTGTGACTTATGAAGTTTCAATGCTGGAACTTTTTAGAGTGTCTTGAATGAAAGAGTGGTTTGTCCTAGATGTGTTGTTGCTTGCTAGTTTGGACAGGATGTTAGCTCGTACGCCATGCTCTCTTGAGACGCATAATATCTATGATGTATTAAACTTTGCCATATTTTCCTTGGCTAAAGCAATATATCGTTATTCCAATGAATCTTTGGTCTATGATTATCCTTTGAATCATGAGACCATAATCTAGAAGTATGTTCTGAATCTAACGCTCTTTACCCCATCTCAGCAACCAACATGATATCGACAATAATTGCTTCATACTCGGCTTGATTATTGGTGGTAAAAAACTTAAAATATATATATTGTTTTGGACTGGTCCAACGGCTAGAATTGGGACCAATAGCCAAGTGCCAGGGGCACTATATAAACCATCACTCATGTGAGGGCCAGGCATCGAATATCCAATATTCATCTCTGAAACGCTAATATGTTGCTTATATCTCTTTTCTCCCACACTTACTTGATTGTCAGAGTGCCTTGCAGGTACAACCCCCTTTTCTCATCAACTTTCCAGCCCATCAAAGATCATCCTTCGACCATCTTGCAGGTTCTGATCAACCGGTAAGATCATATATATACTTCAATCATCATGCCAACTTTATTCTCCGTGATTAAATTGGTTCCACTTTCTCAATTGTTAGATGACCCGTCTATAAACACTACCCAGGTGTGAGATGGCTCTAGTGTACCTGAGGTTAATTCTATTATGAAGTATGTGAACAATTGGACTTTCAGTGATTTCCTTGATTCAAAGGGAACATAAAATTCAGACATCTTAATGGAAAACTTTAACAACTACCCTACTATATCCGGACAGTAGTGTATTTGCTTGAACGGTAAGTCAATTTGGACAACTATGGTGTGAACTAGGAAGTAACATTGTAGCTTATGGGATGTAGTTACTAACACCAATGTTGATTTCTCTATCTTTTGATGGCGGGTTTTTGGTCAGGACAAGGCTTTGAAGATGAAATAAATTGGATATTAATTTGAGTTCGAATCTCTTACGAGGATAGTGTTAATTACTTTATAGACACGGCTAAGTAAATGTATATAATTTCCCCTGCTGAAGGTCAATATAGTAATGGTGGAGTTGATAAGGCCATATTCAAGGATGCAAATGCATGTTGTCATTCTATGGTCCACTCAAAATGTGCCTATTTCCTCAATATTTTGTATATGGGAAAGGCGTATTTCTCTGATTTTGAGATGAACTTGTTTAAGGTTGTCAACATCTTATTTACCTTCATCACTTCCTTCTTGGTCGTTGGTGCTGCCATATGGATGACCGCCTCACACTTAACCTAGTTTTTTTATATGCTTCTCTCCTCAGATAAAAGCTCATAAAATTTCCGGTTTTGACTTCAAATGTTCAATTTTCTAGATTGAGCCTCATGTTATCTATCAGAATCTTTAGAATACACGAGAGAGATAGTTGTGTAATCCCTCGTCATTGGACTTAACAATTATGTTGTTTATTCACATCTCTGGTGTGTTGCCTATTTATTCTTTGGAAACCTTATTCATCATATGATATGTTTCCTTTTCACTCTACAAGCCAAAAGGCGTCATGTTATATTGGTAGTTGGCTTGTTCGGTCGTGAATCTTGTAAGTGCAATTTCACCATTAGAAGTTTTACATGGCGTCAAAAACTAAGAAAACTTAGCATTTATGTATATTGGATGGTATCTCGGTGTTGTTTGGTGCACTCTTGCATTAGAGGTCTTAGGAAGCATTCAAAACAAGTTTAAATATGACCAAAAATATGAAAAATCATTTTTGCACAAAAAATAATAGCATGTGCCGGCACATCCGCTTTTCAAGCCAACACATGTACTGCATTATTAAAGGTTGTAGTCTCTGTTTTTCATAGGTAGACACATAAACTGTTTCAGATCAGCATATTATGAAAAATAAAAGTAGGTGTCGGCACATAAGATTTTCAGGCCGACACATATGTTGCATTATTAAAGCATGTAACTTCTGCTTCCCAGGTCGGCACATGTATCAATTTTTGACATCATGTTTCGGCCCATAACTCGTATGTCCCGACACATCTTAATTGTTTGGTCAATTTTTTAACTCTTTTTTTAATCTGAAGTTTCCCTTTTTGCCACCATATTTCCCCAACTATAAATACATCATACATGCATCAATTAAACTTGATGAAACTATAAACACTTACCACCACTACTATTCATCTTCAACCTCCAACCTATGCATACACACTAACAAACTACACAATATCATTCTTTGTTTGGGTGTCATATATACGAGGTTGATAACGTCCAATTAGGTTGGTAAGCGTTATCGAGCCTAGAATATTGGATTGAGAATTGTGGGGGGTTTCATCCAGAAAAACCTAGGGTTTATCCTCTAAGATCTTTGGTAGATTTGGGGGGTTTTGTTCAAGACTTCGCAATAATGGATTCATCTGAGTGAAAGCTTTAAAGATTGGAGATCTTGCAAAGGAGTAGCGCAAGACGGTGAATCTTATTGGAAGTTCTTGTGGTCAATAGTTTGGAATTGGATTTGATCGAGTGAAAGCTTTGGAGATTGTGGATCTCGCAATGGAGTAGTGTGAGACGGTGAATAAATTAGATATATTATATCTTGGTCTTGATCAATATCAAAAGAAGAGAAGGGGTTGAATCAACATCAAACGATTATGGTTTGTAGGGTTGCTCTTGGAACACTTATCTTGTATCAACTTTTTGCAAAGTAAGAAATTTATCTCAATTCCAAAATGGAATTAAGGGGAGACATAGCCATAGAAAGGACGATTGGTGAACTTCCTAAATAAATCCTTGTGTTATTCTCTCTCTCTCTCTCTCTCTCTCTCTCTCTCTCTCTCTCTCTCTCTCTCTCTCTCTCTCTCTCTCTCTCTCTCTCAGTTACTTTCAATGTGAAATTTGTTGAACTTGGTGTTTGATTAATCAATTCATATAGAATTTTTCTTTGATTGTTAAAGCTTATATTGGTTTGTCGATCAGCTTATAATCACTTTGTTTATAATTGGTTTTCTCAAATTAACAAAGCTCAAAAAGAAAAATCAAAAAATTGTATTGCGCGCCAAGTGTTTGATAAATTGTCAAGTTCTATTTTTTAATACCATTGCATTAGAAATAAGTTACTGAAGTGATTTGTTATAAATAATTAATTATGAAACTATTGTGTTAATTGTTTGTATCATTGTTAATTCCATAAGGCTCTTTCATATCTGAGTTTCCATAACTAGGTTCGTTTAGACGACTTTTTGATCTAGGCCAAAAATCTTCTGTGCAAAATATAATTTTAAATACCTATTTTTGAAAGGTAATTTTAGTTAGGTATCTACTCACCCTCCTCTAGATAAGTCGTCGTCAACTAACAAATGTTGCATTCTCTCTGTTCGTCTTACACATGGATATTGGATTTTAACCAGAATATGCATCCATAAACGAAAAAGTTTGTAAGCAGTTGAATTATCCTCCATAACATTTCTTGACCAACACCATATTGGATAGTCATTCAGTGTACCTTACTTTAAAGATAAAGTTAGCGTCTAGCAAACCCTATATTGTCGTCACGGTTGCCTCAACCTTCTTCTCTAAGACATAAATCAAGCACTATGATCGATGTTTAATTGTTGACATGCTACACTGGATCTATGTTTGGCATCTCGTGGGAAGAGATGTAACGCCCCATTTAAATATTTAGTCATTCGATGATTGGAATTGAAGAACTGTGTGGTTTGACTAAGGAGGTGTGAGAATTTAGTATAATTCGATAATTGGAATAAGCTTTGAATGACGATATAATAATGATAATATTTGTGAATGAAGAAATATTACTATTATTGATAATAAAAATATTATTAGATGTATAATATAGATACCACTAATAATATTATTATTAATATTATGGTGATTATTATTATTATTATTATTATTATTATTATTATTGGGAAATAATAATAAGGGATAATTAAATAGAATAGTGGAAGGAGAATTGGAAAAAATTGTTTCACGTGAAAAAGAAGAGAGGAGAAGAGAAAAGAAGAGAGAAGAGGAGAAGCTAGGGCAAAAAGGAGACAAGGAGAATCCCACTATTATTGAAGGATTAAAGTTGAAAATTAAGGTAAGGGGGGGAATGGGTTCTCTAAAGGGTGATTATAACATGAGAGGGTAGTAAGGGTTTCTTTCCCTCTTTAGGTTTTTCATGAATGAATTGATGAATGTCTTGTTGGTCTGAATTATATTGTTTTATATGATTGTTGTGTGAAATTCGTGAATCCCATGATGTTATTAATGTGTTGATGTTGTGATTTTTATTGTTGTTGTGTTGTTCATAAATTCCCAAATCTGAGAAATTGTAGATCTAGGGATGTGACAGAAATTGAAGGAATTGATGTAGAATTGTAGAACAATGAAGTAGAAAGAAATCCCTAAGTTAATATGTGAAATAATGTTGTTTTGGACGAAACTTTGGAGGTTGAAAGTGCTCAAAATGAGTGGAAATCATTCTGATGTGAAAACAAAGTTTTTTTTGTCGCACACTGTCATTGCACATAAGGCAGACAGCGTTACGTGTAATGCAGGCAGTATTACACGTAAGGCAGGAGCATTACGCGTAAGGAAGAACAGGACAAAAGGCAATGCGCATAACGTAGGAAGCATTACGCGTATGGATGGCAGGACATAAGGCATTACTCGTAATGCAGGCATCGTTACCCGTAAGGCAGGGCAGGCAGCAAGGTAATACACGTATCGTAGGCAGCAATACGCGTATGGGCAGGTGAAGGTGCAAAAATTCCCGTTTTCGCGATTTCTTCCCGTTTTCGCGTGTGCAGTGTATTTTCTCGATTCATAATGACTAGTAAGAGTAAGGCTTAGGTGGATATAAGAAGGCTAGTAATAATAATAAATTAAGTTTAAAAAATGGGACTTTTGGTGAATTAATTATGATGTGTAATGAAGAGTGTCGTTTTGAGTTGAGTGATATTATGTTGTTGTTGCTATTGAATACTGATGATGAATTGCTAATGTTCTTATTTTATGTGATGTTATGATACTTTGTTGTAATACTACGATGTTATGTTTTGAAATGTTGTTGTTGTGGAATGTTCATGATGGATTGGTAATATGCACAGTGGATTGTGATATTATGACACTATGTTATTGTAATATTTGATGTAGTGTGATACGATAATGTTGCATGGTTGCATGTGTGGTGAGGGCTTATGCTCTATTGGTGGCCTTTATTAGAGAATGCTGAAGGCTTATGCCTTATGGTTGTATAGTTATGTTGTTGCATATGATGTCGCATGTTGCATAATGATGAGGGCTCATGCCCTGTTGTTGGCCTGTAATGGTGTTGTGATAAGGGCTTATGCCCTATTATTTCCTAAATTGGCATATATGATGAGGGCTTATGCCCTGATGGTATCACATGCATTAAGTTGATGTCAGTCTAATTGCAATGCATCGTTTTGAGTTGATGTTCTATTACGTGAATGATTTGTTATGTTATGAAGTTATTATGTGATGTGTGAATTGTGTGATTACTACTCCTTAGCATGTGATATTCACCGTATATTATTGAATGAAATTATCACCCCTTTTGTGTTGTTGTGCATGTGCTCCCCTGAGAGTACAGATAATCAGGTACCTGAGTAGTGCTTAGAGTGAGTGTTACTTGATCGAGTCCTAGGAGTCACTCTGATACATAACACGGGATTATGGGAATTTGCTATGTTTTATGTTGTTTTATTCGTTACGTATCTTACCTTTATATTTATGTTGAACCACGAGTTTCGTGGATAATGTTGTTATTTAAGTCGTGGTGCTATGAAAACGAATATTTGATATTTCCGTTGTGTAAATAATTTTTTTATGAGAAACAAAGTAATAAAATGATTTGAAATCTTGTGAGTTTTTGGAAGATGTGACATCCCATTTGTGTACTCTGGTATATTTTTGTATATTTTGTTATAATTATATAGTTGGGAAAGTGGGGTGTTAAAATTGGTATTAGAGCAGGATGGTCCGTCCGGCCAAGTTGTCTAATGTTGTTTGTTCCTTAGTATGCGACAAGTGTGTGAAACATTGCCGGTGCTTGCTTGATTTTTTAATCACTTATTTGCAGGATTGGGTTTGAAACAAGTAGGGTAGAAGCTTGTGATTATCTGAGATGGTTCAGGTGTGAACAATTGGTTTAGTATGTCGTGAAGTGCATGGGTGCAGACGTTACTTATGCTGTGTTGTTTTTCCAATTTTGAAGGAAGCACGGATTCAAGATTTACTCCTAGAGGTTGGGTCAGAGTGTCCTTGAGTGGGAATAATCAGGTACATGCATTGTTCGCATAACTAGGAATGGAGGGCGATGTTATTACTAATGATGTACCAGTTGTGCGTTGGTCCTAATGTTTTTCTGGGGATGATTGCGACTTGTCGTTAAAGTGAGATGTTGGATTGACTTAATGTTATCCTTGGAGTGGACTGTCTAAAGTGAAACCAAGTGATTATGAATTACTTTGATGATTCGATGCATATTCTTTTACCATAGGATATCTGTTAAGTAAAGTAGGATGACTTTTAGAAGGTGAAGCTCAGACGGTTGCAATGTTTCAGCACTGTCGGTTGATTATGAAGTTGTCAATGTTGAGTTAGCATTGTGTGTGATGTCGATGTTTTGAATGGTGATAGAGTGATAAATTAATGTAAATTTTGTGTTGTAGTTACATATGTGAAATATTGTTAATATTGTTGGAGGGTTTTGGATCGCGAGTCAAATACGGAACTCGAAGATATTAGAAGCCTTGTGAAAAGAGTTGGAATTTTGATGTTTTGGAAACTGCATTTTGAAGAAAGTAATGCGTCTCTCAATTTATGAGAAGAATGGAGTTTCAGATATATGTTGGAATAGATTTTGTACACAGAAAATGAAAAAAACTTCTTTTGTTCTGCCGGTACCCGGTTACCATATATGGGTATCCGAGTATCCTGCAATGAAAATCAGCAGAACTTCGAAAATTCATAACTTGAGTTCTGGATGCCAGATTTGAATTTCGTTTGAAGAGCTAGAAAGCTAACGTGATGAAATTTGTTTTAAAAATGGTTCCAGCACCTGGAAGTAATTTATTTGTAACATAATGATGTTGGATGAGGGGTGAGATTTGATGTTGATCTTGTACTTAGTACCCGACTTGTTCCTATGGCACCATACATGATGTCAGTTTAAAGTGGGGAGGATTGGAGAAGTTATTAGAAGATGTGAGGAGAAATATATTGTAAAACCGAATGTATCATTTTGGAAGCTTTGATGTCATTATTTAAGGAAAAAGAAAGTAGTATGAAACTGCATGTGGATTACCGATAACAGATTAAAATAGTGGTTGAGGTTACATATCCACTTCAGATGATTGACGACTGGATGGAACAACTGGTAGGCGAGTATGTTCTCAGTATAATTGAATTGGGTCTGGATTATATTCAGATACGGATTAAGAGTAAGGATAGTTTGAGGACAACTTTTAGAAATCGGTGAAGTTATTTTGAATAATTGAATGAGTTTGTTGCGATGTTTCTTGAGGACATATTGATTTAGCCTGAGTCAGAAAAAGGAAACGTATGATAGGATGTCAGGATATAGATCGTGATTTGAAAAGGTGAATTTTATTAAACATTGATATTTCGAATGAAAATATCTGTTGAATTTATTCAAAGTAAATAGAGGTCTATATTGAGAGGCTCTGAAATTGGTTATGAAGACTATGAACTTTTTAGGAATTAACTGGTCAACTTGCTTGAGATGAGGTTAAGTGAGATAAGTTGTTAGTAAATGAATTAAGGGAATGAAATGTTTGACATTAGTAAGGATATGAATGGATTAGATAAGTGCATAGAGATGCAACTTATGCCAATTAAGGATGATTAGAATGACGATGGATTTTGAGAGGAATAATGCTAGAGGAAAAATAAATTCAAGATAAATTGGAATGATGTTTGTGATGTCAAAGTATTAACATATGTTAAAGATGATTTAGGAGTTTCTATCACCAACCGTAATATGGTGATGGTATCATTGAGATTGCGATTGGAATGAGATTCAAATGTGAAAAACATATGGATCCTCGAGGTTGTGAGATTTTAAGGAAGGACTATGGATTTATTGATGTTGTTAAAGTTCTTTACTTGAATGAAGACTTAATTAAGAGCGAAACAATTTGGATTATTCTTGGGGTGGTAGCAGTTCCTGTATTGGAGAATGCTTAACGATTGTGTTATACTTCGTGCGGGTATGGAAGACTATGAAATGAATTTTTGGGAGTTATGTCTCATTGATGAGATTGAAAAAGAAGGAATTGAGGAAGACATTTGTAATGCTTGGGGAGATTGTTGTACATTATGCTAAGGTAACTTTGAGCACAAGGTGAAAGACGCTATTATAGTTGGGTAGTGATGATTTATGCCACCGTTATGGTTGTCGACTACCTATTGACAAATTGAGGAACTGATCACCCTTAATCTCTTGTTGATAGTAGATGGGATCGTATTGGATGGGATAGACTTATCTTGATAGCTTGATAGTGAGTAAAGTAATTAATGTCCTATCGAGAGCATATTCGTTCGCTAGTTCGCGTGGACCTAATGGAAACTGGATATGAAAGAGTTGATAATTATTTAACAATTCAGAGACTTGAGTTGTATACGACCTAACGTCAGAGTGGGAGGTCGAGGATATAAGGGGTGAATAGTGATTTATGGTGAATATTAAAGATAATGAGAAATAGGATATGGAAATTATGGGACTAGTAGTTGACAGAAATCGAAGTGAGGACAATGACTTTAAAGTAGACGATCAGAGTAGCGCTACTGAAGTGGGATGTAACGCAGTTTGTTACGCGTGTGTGATTTGTTTGGAGTAAAGGGTTGAACATCCAAAGTTGCAGGAATGATGCAAAACCATTGGATATTCCAGAAGAGAGGTGATAGGTGAAGAGTTTGTGTTATTCACATTATTGTCATGTCAATAGATGTATTAATTCAAGTGTTCGACTGATGAATCATAGCATTGGAGTACTAATGTGGTGTATCAATGTTGTTGGATTAAAATGGTTAACAATGTTGAATGTTGATGAGTGGTAATCAAGATATTTATAGATAAGAAGTGGGAGTTAGAAAGTTGGATGCGAGAGTTGTGTCTGGAGTGTGTTGCATCGGGTAATTTTTTAGAACGAAAATATTCTAAGTGGGGGAGAGTTGTAACACCCCTTTTAAATATTTAGTCATTTGATGATTGGAATTGTAGAAATGTGTGGTTTGACTAAGGAGGTGTGAGAATTTAGTATAATTCGATAATTGGAATAAGCTTTAGATGACGATATAATAATGATAATATTGGTGAATGAAGAAATATTACTATTATTGATAATAAAAATATTATTAGATATATGGTATAGTTACCACTAATAATATTATTATTAATATTATGGTGATTATTATTATTATTATTATTATTATTATTATTATTATTATTATTATTATTATTATTATTATTATTATTATTATTATTATTATTATTATTGGGAAATAATAATAAGGAATAATTAAAGAGAATAGTGGAAGGAGAATTGGAAACAATTGTTTCACGTGAAAAGAAGAGAAGAGAAAAGAAGAGAAAAGAAGAGAGGGGAAGCTAGGGAAAAAGGGAGACAATGAGAATCCCGCCATTGTTGAAGGATCAAAGCTGTAAATTAAGGTAAGGGGGGAGAATGGGTTCTCTAAATGGTGATTATAACATGAGAGGATAGTGAGGGTTGCTTTCCCTCTTTAGGTTTTTCATGAATGAATTGATGAATGTCTTATTGGTCTGAATTCTATTGTTTTATATGATTGTTGTGTCAAATTCGTGAACCCCATGATGTTATTAATGTGTTTCTGTTGTGATTTTTATTGTTGTTTTGTTGTTCATAAAATCCCAAATCTGAGAAATTGTAGATTTAGGGATATGACGGAAATTGAAGGAATTGATGTAGAAATTAGTGTAGAATTGTAGAATCATGAAGTAGAATGAAATCCTTAAGTTAATATGTGAAACAATGTTGTTTTGGACGAAAATTTGGAGGTTGAAAGTGCTCAAAATGAGTGGAAATCATTTTGATGTGAAAACAGAGTTTTTTTTTGTCGCAAACTGCCGTTACGCGTAAGGCAGGCAGCGTTACGCGTAATGCATGCAGCGTTACACGTAAGGCAGAAGCATTACGCGCAAGGCATAATAAGACAGAAGGCAATGCGCGTAACACATGCAGCATTACGCGTATGGCAGGAAAGACATAAGGCATTACTCGTAATGCATGCAGCGTTACCCTTAAGGCAGGGCAGACAACAAGGCAATACGCGTATCGTAGGCAGCAATATGCGTATGGGCAGGCGAAGGTGCAAAAATTCCCGTTTTCGCGATTTCTTCCCGTTTTCGTGTGTGGAGTGTATTCTCTCAATCCATAATGACTAGTAAGGCTTAGGTAGATATAAGAAGGCTAGTAATTATAATAAATTAAGTTTAAAATATGGTACTTTGGGTGAATTAATTATGATGTGTAATAAAGAGTGTCGTTTTGAGTAGAGTGATATTATGTTGCTGTTGCTATTGAATATTAATGATGTATTGATAATGTGCTTAGTTGATGTGGTGTTATGCTACTTTTTTGTAATACTATGATGTTATGTTTTGAAATGTTGTTGTTGTGGAATGTTCATGATGGATTGGTAATATGCGTAGTGGATTGTGATATTATGACACTATGTTATTAAAATGTTGTTGTAATATTTGATGAAGTATGATACAATGATGTTGCATGGTTACATGTGTGGTGAGGGCTTATGCTCTGTTGGTGGCCTTTATTAGTGAACGTTGAAGATTTATGCCTTGTGGTTTTATAGTTATGTTGTTGCATATGATGTCGCATGTTGCATAGTGATGAGGGCTCATGCCCTGTTGTTGGCCTGTAATGGCATTGTGATGAGGGCTTATGCTCTATTATTGCCCAAATTGGCATATGTGATGAGGGTTTATTCCCTGATGGTACCACATGCATTGAGTTGATGTTGGTCTCATTGCATTACATCGTTTTGAGTTGATTTTGTATTACGTGAACGATGGTTATATTGTGAAGTGGTTGTGTGATGTGTGAATTGTGTGATTACTACTCCTTAGCATGTGATATTCACCATATATTTATTGAATGAAATTCTCACCCCTTTTGTGTTGTTGTGTCTGTGCTCCCCTGGGAGTACAGATAATCAGGTACCCGAGTAGTGCTTTGAGTGAGTGTTACCTGATCGAGTCCTAAGAGTCGCTCTGATACGTAACACGGGATTATGGAAACTTGCTATGTTTTATGTTATTTTATTTGTTACGTATCTTACCTTTATATTTATGTTGAACCACGAGTTTCGTGGAGAATGCTGTTATTTAAACCGTGGTGCTATGAAAATGAATATTTGATATTTCTGGTGTGTAAATAATTCTTTTATGAGAAACAAAGTAATAAATTCATTTGAAATCTTATGAGTTTTTGGAAGATGTGACATTCCATTTGTATACTCTGATATATTTTGTTTATTTTGTTATAATTATATAGTTGGGAGAGTGGGGTGTTACAAGAGACTTCGAAGAGTTCAACGTTGGCCCTTAAGCATTCACCTAACCCTTTTTAACCATAATGGGTAGGTCTCCCCCTATCTTTACCAATTGTGTCGGGTTGTTATCTAGTTGGATAACATCAAATTCTCCACCAGGTTGTTATCCATGTAGGGTTTCATTATCGTGTATGTCGATATTGACTACATTTGTCACTTCCTGTGCCTCCGTCTTTATCTTCTGAGGGATAACAACCACTAATAAGGGACTCTTCCGTGTTACTTCATGTATCTATTGTGGCCCACACAGATCGACTATGATTACAGCTAACTTGTCATAATTATTGTGGTACTTTATTTTAAGTTAGATGGCGGAAGTCACCTCATATAGAATTGCTAAGAATGACCGACCGAGATTGTTGTTATAAACTCTTGAACAAGGAATCACAAATATGTGAACATTCACAATTCTTTTATTTCTCCCTTCTCCAAAGAAAACTGGTGTATCTACATGTCCACATGAACTAGTAGGGGAATCATTGAATGCTAGGAGGGCTTGGCCTTCAGAAGGTCTCAGATCTTGCTTTATTAATCCTAACACTATAAATTTTTTTAGGTATATCAAGTTGCATAAACTACTTTCATCAATGAGGATCCCTAAGACACAATGATTTGCGGTGGTGATTAACATAAGTGTTGGGTTAGAAGTTCAATCCACCTTATTGTGGTCTTGGAACCATAATATTGGTCTATTGCTATTCGCTTCTCAATTAGTGACGCTCATTTGAGAGAAATCTGCGATGGAGATTCTTCTTTCTTGAACTAATTTCCTTTGATCGGATTTATGACAAAGACTGAATGTGATATCGATTTAGAGGATTCAGAAGTAGTTTTGCTGCAATGAGTTCTGAAGATGTTTCCATCTTAGCGTAACTATTAAAGTGGTCAAAGTTTGAATCAAAAAATATCTGATTGTGAAATTTTACGGGAATCAGAAGTCGATTTCCATAGACAACGTCATTATTCTATTCGGGAGTTAGAATTGTTTGTGTAGACTCTATATGATTGTGTAGATCTTTTATGCAGTTGCGCGAGAGTGAACCTGCAAAGTTAGCATTCAAGTGCCCAAGTCAATGAGTGAATAAAAAGAAGTAAAATGAATTATGATTAAAAAATCATACCTTACATTATACACGTGGTGAGTTATATATGATGGTTAATAATTTAACTTATTTCGGATCCAGGCCGAGCCATAACATAAATTGAGCATCTCCTAACACACCAATTGTTCAAGCATGTTGTTATTACTATAAATGTTAAATAGATCCGCCTTTTTATTCCATCATTTTTGATGGGCTGAATAAAGTTTACAATCAACTTCTTTACTTCGCCAATCCATCTCTGCTCTATTTTTTTGACTTTGATAAACGCATATATAAATGTGACAAACATGATTTATTTTACCACTATTAAATTTTACAGGCTTCAAGTTTATTACCTCTTATTTTTGGCCGACTTTATCTGATCAGACATACTCCTTGCCACCCCTAATTATTACTCTAGGAGATAGCACATTGTTGATCACAAAGCTACCACTTGTCATAATTATAAAAGTATACTAAAAGGTGATTTCTTATATACTTAATTCAAAAAGTTAGATAAAGTGACTTTTAAAATGCTTCGAAAATAATCAATAATTATATTATTTAATAAATAATTAAATACATTAAAATTAATTAGTATTATATGATTGGTTGAAGGTAAACTAATAGACAAAGTTCTCCTGTATTAAAATATTAAAGTTCAAAAAATAATATAGAAAATGTCATAATTTAGAAAAGGTTATAATTATTTCCAATCAAGTGCTTCTTAACATCACCCCGCAGAAATTGTGCTACTATATAACCTGCCCCCAAACCAAAGAAACCTCAAAACCTAAACAAACATACATATGGCCTACATCACCAAGCTAGATGTTGGCACCAGCATGACCTCAGTAGATTGCCAGAAACAAGTTCGTTCATGGAGGCTTCTACGTTCACTCATTCAACTACTAATCCCCACTTGCAACTGCATCTTAGTAGAACAAGAACAAGAACAAGAACAAGAACCAGATTACAACAACAATTCAAGAAACTGGCACAAAAAATATCCATCATCACATTCACTCATTCCCTCTACAACAATCACCGGCACGATATTCGGATACCGTAAAGGAAAAGTAAGCTTTTGTATCCAATCCAACTCCAGCTCCACAAACCCAATTCTCCTTCTACAACTAGCCATCCCAACGAGTGTTTTAGCTAAGGAAATGAGAGGTGGAACTTTAAGAATCGTTCTTGAAAGTGTCGCTTCAGGCTCCTGCAGTAACAGTGATGACCTATTTTCAACTCCTCTTTGGATCATGTACTGTAACGGAAGAAAAGTTGGGTATGCTGTTAAGCGTAAGGCTTCGAGAAGTGATTTTGAAGCATTGAGTTTGATGCGGTGTGTTTCTGTGGGCACTGGTGTTATAAACCGAAAGGAGAGTTGTAAACAAGATGATCAGCTTATGTTTCTTAGAGCTAATTTCCAAAGGGTTTCTGGCTCATCTAAAACTAATTGTGAATCTTTTCATTTGATTGATCCTGAAGGAAGCATTGGACAAGAGCTTAGTATTTTCTTTTTTCGATCAAGGTGACATTTCTTTATGTTTCTGAGGTATCGTCTGTGTTGAATCTTCTCTCATTCATAAAGAGAGGATGTTTATAAATTGTATTTAGTATTCTTAAGTAATGTTGAATTTTTTTTGTTGTTGAAGTAGACCAGCTTCAATCATTCAACATGATTAATTATACTTTTTTTTTAGTTGTGTCAAGCTATTGTGGTCACCGTAGCATTGGCATTGCTTTATAATTGTTTAATAAGTTTAATTTGTTGTTGTTTTTGAAACTTAATTCTATATGAATTTTAGTTTTTGACTATGTACCTATTCTCCTTGATGCGTCGAAATACTTCAATTCATCTTTGATGTATAATATAACTATTGCCAAAAGAGCTATTTGACGGGTTTAAAAATGATTGGTCAATGTTCTAAGATGTGTCAACCTTTTCATGCCTACGATGTAGCACGAAAACGGGAGAAAATTAATTAGAAATCATTTTGAATTTATCATGACCTAAGTATTGATATAAGGGTTATGTATATTTTGGAAAAACATTTTCAATTATTATTATTATTTTTTAAATTTATGTATATTTTTAAAGGTCATAATGAAATGAAAGACTCGTATAAATAAACATTCATGACCAAAGAAGAAAATAGAAACAAAGATATGATAATTCTTGTTGGTTGACAACCACTTAATTATTAAGGTGGTTTTTAGAAGTTTTGATCTGATTGGATTTTAAAGTAAATTTTGTTATGAGTTGTCTATTTGGTGTTAATGTGGGAAGACTTTTTTTTTATCAGACAAAAGAGTGTTTGCATTGTAAAGTGGATTATCTCCCCTTAAGTATTTGAGGACATATGGTGGGTGCAAATCCAAGAAAAAAAAGGGATATGTGATCCTCTGATTAAATTAGAGATTGACTTTTTGGAAGAATAAATTAGTGAGTTTTAGTGGGCGGGTGGTCCTGTTGAACTCATTGCTAAACTCAATCCTTATGTTCTATTTGTTTTTCTTGAAATTGTTGGTCGTGGTCTAGTAGAAGTTGGTCGGTTTGCAAAAGTGCTTTCTCGAGGGGAAGGGAGGGCTTTAAAGGGGGGTGATAAGGTGGTTTAAGTTAAGTGGTGGATGTTTCTAAGGCTAAAGGGGCATGTGACTTAAGGGTTAAAGATCTTAGACTCATAAATCTTATTTTACTAAGTAAGTGGAGTTAGAGGAACCTTCTGAATGTGCTCTTGTTGTATGTGTTGCGAGGTAGTTGTTGTTTAGTTTCGGTTCAAAGTCATATTTGAAGACAAACTCATCCAAAGGTATTTTATGTCTTCTTCTTCTGTAAAATCTCGATCTGGAAATTCTTATGATCGTGATGGTCGTATAGTTTCATACCAATGTAAGAAAGGACAAAATAAAGGAAGATATTTTTGGAGATATCCATTTTGGAGGAGTGATGAGACGTATAATTTGTTCATATGGGATGAAGACATGGGAGAAAAAGGTGGAAATGAAGTCAGAGTTATGAATTCAGAGTTGGAAGTTGTGGAAGCTATGGGCTATTTGAAGGTTATGTATGAAGATTCAAAGAAGTAGAACAAGAATTTGAAGAACAGACTGAAATCAGAGAGATTTTTTGGATATTTGAAGATTTTATATTTTGTCATCTTCTTTATGTTTAATGTTTACTTTGTTATGAAATATAATAGTTGAAGTATAGTTTGAATTGCATTGTTGATGTTGAAACTGCAGATGTAGTGTGTAACGGTTTTTTATTTTAATAATATTAATTATTAATAAAAAAACCAATTTTAACGTGGTCCATAATTTATGGCATTTGGTTTATAAAGAGTCATTTTTCTGATTTTAATAAAAATTGATACGACCATTAAATTGGGTAGTAATGGGTTTTAATGGCTTTAAATTCTTGATGGTAGAATTAAGCCTATAAATAATTTGGTCATCAAATTTTCTATCATTGCTTTTCAAAAATATACCATCTATATCGAGAGAGCAAGAGCTTAGAAGAATCAAAGGCATTTTCATATTTTGCTGGACATGAGAGTTAAACCCATGTCTTGATCCATACTACTTACAATTGCTATCATTGGGCTGCTTGTTCAATTTACATATGACGTTATTTTACTTATTATTATGATTTATTTATTCATTTAACCTTTGATTAAATTTGTGCATAAAATTAATTTATAACATTATCATAATTATTTTATTAAGCAATTGTATGTGAGATCTTAGTTATTATTTATTTGTTTTTGTTATCTCATATAATTGAGTTGTTATGTCTTGTGATCGTTATAATTTTGATTAATTTAGATTAGCCATAACATCCTTAAACTAATTAAGATTATTTCTAAAGTTTTGAGATTACATAAATAATTAGATATATAATTGTTTAATTATATGCGGTATAATAAATTTTATCCTACAGGAATCTTCATCATATTTGTATAATTAGTTAGGGTAAAATATCAAATTATTTTTTATAACTTGTCCACATGAATTATGAATTGGTATATAATTTGATAGTTTTATTATAAAGTATAAATTTGGGATAGAAAATCAAATAATTTCAACACGTTGAAATTCTGTACGTGGTTTGAAAAATCTATCGTAAAATTAAATAAATCTTATTGCATTAAAATTTAGCCCACGGGTAATTTTTATGTTGCAAGATTTATTTTATGGTATGTTTATATTGATAATACATACAATTTAGATAATATTTATGCCTCAAAATTTTGACATAAAATTTTTTTTAGCTTCTCAACCTGCTAATTTTTCTGATATCCAATGTGATATTTCTGAGCTCAGAGGAGATAACTATAAGGTACGGAAGGAAAGAATTCTGCTTCATCTAGGATGGATGGACATAAATTATGCTATTAGGAAATACGAACCACCTACAATTACAGATGAAAGTACTCCAGTTGTAATCGCACTAGAGATCCAACCGGCTCAGTATGATATTCAGTAAGACTAAGGTCATAGGTGGAATACGTGGTTCTGTCGATCAGCATGAGAATGTTTGTGATTTGCCGAAATCCATTGACTACCAGTTCGTTACTTCTGAAAAGGTTTTGGCAAGCACATTAATTATGAAATTTTCTTCCTACCGGCTCACCAGTGTGAAAGGTGTGCGTGAGCACATAATGAAAATGCGTCACATTTCAGCTCAACTTAAGAAACTTGAGGTTGATATGTCTGAGTCCTTTCTGGTGCACTATATTCTAAACTCTCTTCCGCCTGAGTATGGGTCTTTTAAGATTTCCTACAATACACATAAAGACAAATGGTCAATCAATAAACTGATGACCATGTGTGTTCAGGAAGAAGAAAGGCTTGTAATGGAACAGAGTGAGAGTGCATTATTGACAAGCACTCACGGGAAGAACAAAGCTTTCAAAACTGGCAAGTCTCAAGCCAGTCAGAAAGGGAAACTCAAAATACCACCGCGAGGTGATATCAAGAAAGAAGCAAAGTGTTACTTCTGTAAAAAGGGAGGACACGTGAAGAAGGAATGCCCTGGATTCAAAGAATGACTTGAGAAGAAAGGTAATTTATTCTCATTTGTTTGTTATGAATCTAATATGATTGATGTTAATGTTAACACCTGGTGGATTGATTCTGGATCAACAATCCATATAACAAATTCCTTACAGGGTATGCAAAACCTAAGGAAGCCAGTGGAAAGTGAGCAGACTGTCCTATTAGGAAGCAGGATGGGCTCACATGTGAAAGCTATTGGAACTTGCAATTTAATTTTGAATAATGGTTTTGTTTTGAAAATAGAAATGACCTTTTATGTACCAAGTTTCTTACGAAACTTGATTCAGTTTCTAAACTTGTACCTTTTGGATATTCTTTTAATTTTAAAGACACATTGTTTAAATTATTTTATAATTCGGAATATGTTGTGAATGGTATCTTGTCTGATGGTCTTTATCGTATTAATTTACAAATCGAATCCATTTATAGTTCAATGCATGTTCAAACTGACACTAAGCAGTGTAACATTAATGAGAATTCTTCTATGTTATGGCATCGGAGATTAGGACATATCTCCATAGAGAGAATTAAAAGGTTAGTAAAAGATGGGCTACTTAATACCTTAGATTTTGCTGACTTTGAAATTTGTGTTGATTGCATAAAGGGAAAGCAGGTCAACATGTCTAAGAAAGGTGCCAATAGGAGTTCAAGTATATTAGAAATAATTCATACAGACATATGTTATCCTAGTATGGATGCACATGGTCAGAAATATTTCAAGTGTTGGTCGAACCTTCCCAAAAGAAGAGTGAAACGAGAATAATGTTGGGATTTCTTGTATGGGCGCTCCGCAAAATTTGAATAACGTCGAAGATGTCAAGCTTCTCCCATTGAGATCTTCGTTGCCCCTGGACTATATCGAGCCAAGCGAGATACACTGTATCTCCTGGCACAGGTATGGAGGTGAAAACCGTGTCATCAGAAACCATGAACCTAACATCAATGGGTTTTGTATGATTAAACACATAGGGGATAGCAGGGGTAAAACAAGGGAAGTACTTGTTGACAGTTTTAGGATGCGTCTCTTGGGTTGGAAAAGGCCCATGGAATGCGAAGAGTTTCTTCACAACAACAAAGGGAATGAGTGTATGGTGTTGCCATTCTTTGATCTTGGATTTCACCTTGGATGAGGGCTCTGGGATGAAGTCCAGACTTTGTTTTCCAGAAATAGAGAATGTTATGGGGTTATTACCAGTGTTGAAGGGAGTACCTGATGGAGTAGCCATTGTAAAGAACGGAGTAGGTTTCTTCAAGATTTTCAAAGATTGCAGAGTTTGAAAAATGAAGCAGAAGGAGAGAAGAAAGGAACTGAAAGTTTTTGAAGATCTATTTAAGGAGAGTTTAAAGTCGTTAAAAGAGAAACAAGTGTCACTTGATATGGCGTGAGTGCCAAGAAGTGGAAAAGTTAGTGGGGTTCGCTGGAAAACCCGCACCCTAAAACCTAGGAGTGATCATGGAAAGTGATTGATTGACATGGGAAATTGTTGTACAGAAAGTAGTCATGATTACGCATGATGTCATTCTGAAGAGATTGGCGGTCGAAAACTTGGAAGAGAAAACGCCAGAGTTCTTCCGTCGACAGAGGCTCCGTCGAACATGGCGTTTTGGGGAGCAATTTGTTGACAAGAAATTTTCAACTAGGGAAGCAAGCATTTAACTATAAGGTGCCTTCGGTTAGAAAGGAATGTGTCTACCATAAAGAAAATGGACACGTCGACAAGTCAAAGGAGTCCAGGAAATCTGGTCGACGAATACACCAGTTCTGGAGGCAGTCTCGACAGGAGGCGAAGTGTCGACAGGCAATAACAAGTGGCGACGAGAGAAGTTACCAACTGACGAAGCCAGTAAGAACGTGGGGAGGTTCTTTAAAGCAGTTTATAGCAGTTCTCCATGAAACCCAACGTGGGACTAGTAACCGTCGACGGTTACAATGTTAGATTTTCTATTTAACAAACGTTTGTATTTTTGTTAAAAGTCGCATTTCTTTACCATTTAGAGCATCACACTCAAAGTACCTGCATCTAAGAGAGAAACGAGTTCAAGCTTAACAATGTATGAATGCTTCCACATTTAAATTCATAGCAATTTCCAAATTTTCACTTTAAATTACAAGTCTTGTCGTTTACTTTCTTTACTTTGCAATTGTCTTCTACTTTTGTCTCTTTTATCCAATATCAACCAATTTCAACCAAAACACTCAAAACACTAAGTCTGGGATTATTGTAGTCGATCTTGTAAGTAACCTTTAATAAGATGCTAGTGATTGTTTCGCGGAGAAACACCTATTTGAAAGCTTCTTCTTCAGGATCACTTTCAAAGTCTTCCTCTGACCATGACACAGACAAGCCTTTCTTCTGCTTCTTGAGATAGGTTGGACATTTAGCCCTTATGTGTCCAAAGCCTTCACATTCATGACATTGGACTCCTCTTCCTTAATTGGTCTTATCTTCAGGTCAGCCCCTTCTTCCAAGATCCTGATTTTTGTTGAGGTTGAATGACTTGTTCTTGACATCTGATCTTGACTTCCAGTCCACCTTCTTCATCACTTTGTTGAATTGTCTTCCAAGTAACACAATAGCATTGGATATCCCTTCTTCTGTATCCAAGTCACACTCATATTCCGGATCATCAGTATTAGAGACAAAGACAATGCTCTTCTTCTTCTCAGACTTTTCACTGATCCCTAGTTCAAAGGTCTGTAGAGATCTCATAAGCTCATCAACCTTCATGTTGTTATATATTGGACTTCTTCAATGACAGTCACCTTCATGTCAAACCTCTTTGGAAGAGATATGAGAATTTTTCTCACCAACTTAGCTTTTGACATCTTCTCCCCCAGGACACTTGAGGCATTGGCTATCTCAATAATATTCATGTGAAAGTCATAAAAACTTTCATCCTCCTTCATTCTTAAGTTCTCAAATTTGGTGGTAAGAATTTGGAGCCTAGACATATTCACCTTAGAGGTTCCTTCATGAGCAGTCTTCAATATCTCCCAAGCTTCTTTAGCAACAATGCAATTTCTTATCAGTATGAAGATATTTTTATCCACTCCATTAAACAAAGCATTCAAAGCTTTGGAGTTTCCTTGAGATAACTTTTCATCTTCATCATTCCAGTCTTCCTCGACTTTCACAACATCAGTAAATTTTTCATCCCCACCTACAACCTTTGGTGGATCCCAACCCTTGATCACAAATTTTCAAGCCTTGTTGTCCAAAGACTTGATGAAAGCCACCGTGTGAGCTTTCCAATAATCATAATTGGTCCCATCAAAAATGAGTGGTATGTTCATAAATCTTCCTTCCTTGTCCATTGTATCAGAAAGTATCTTCTCTGAATCTCACCCAGAGTCAGAGCAGGATGTCTACTTAGATACCAATTGAAATTCTAGTATTCAGATCTCAGATGTCTTAAGAGATGTTGAGACACTGATCTCTAAACAACAACACAATGAACAATTTCAAACAATATACAGTGCAGGAAAATAAAGGAACACACAGAATTGTTAACTCAATTCAGTGTACAACAACACCTACTCTGGGGGCTACCAAGCCAGAGACAAAATCAACTAAGTAGTATCAATTTGTAGACCCACAGCAAACTCTCGCTAGTTTACAATCTACTCACTTAATCACTACTCGTGCTTAACTTCTACCTAAGACTCACCTAGGTATGAGACCCTTCTCAAATCCCTTACAGTCACAAACAGTGACAAGAACACAATTCAAAAGAATTAGAAGACTACCTTCAAAAACACAATCATTCACTGCTTAAAAGATTTAGAATGACTAACAGAACTTACAATTCAAAAACAATCATACTCTTTTATGAAGATGATATTAGAGAGGCTCGCAATTAACACACGCAAACCCTAACAAAAACACACGTAAATTCCACACAAAAACTAGGTTTATGAAAGTCTATTTAAAGCAATCTTTTGGACTGAATTGGGTTTCAAAAACGCAGCAAATCAACTGCTAAAAGCCTGCAGAAACTTCTGCATAAAAATAGGACTTCAATCATTAGTTTCCTAAATTATCTTCATAATTAGAAACTAAGAATACTCCTTGAATTCAGCTTGAATCTCTTAATCCTTAAACTGGGCGCCACATAAGATAACATAATATACCCAGAATATTTTGCAGCTGAAATAAACTAAAACATCCAATTGTCCAACTGTACACAGACACGATGTCGAATGATTCTGCATTGGACATCTTATTTAACATATTTCTCCAGTTGATAGAACATCTTATTTCAACATGTTTCTGCTAAATTAGTTTTACCAAACATAACGCGAATAAAAAAAATAGAGAATTAACAAGTTTCATAAGGGTGACTCTCTTGACCGCTAAGGGTGGGAAGATCTTTTTTTTTTAATAAAGAAACCGTCATGGTTCATTCATCTAATTGCATGGTACGACTTGTTTTAGACTCATCATGTTTCATAAATTTCTGTTATGAATGATCCTGTAGTCCCATTTGAATAGAGACCACATGTAATAATGACTTTGAATATCACCCAAACTTCTAAGTTTGATTTGAGTGTGTATGCATAAAAAATGGTACACAACCTATACTACTGCATTCTTCAACTTCAATTTTCCATCAATGTGTACCAGGTGCCTCAAATATGCTAAGTTGTGTCACAAAAAGTGAAGACAAAACCAGGTGAAAGCCAATCCAAACAATCCCAGAGTGTATATGTTCTGTTTTCTGGGGGAGTTACCTTCAAAACAAAGAGCCATTTTGTTAAAAATTTCATAAATATAGCTGCAACCGAAAATTTATGCTTCTTACCAAATTGAAGATAGTTCTTTCTAATGTTCCATTCAAAATCCCAGTGCTCCCTGTCATTCTTTATAGTCCAATAACACCAACCAAACGACACTGCATTATACACATCTAACTGTGCCTTTCCAAACTCAAGATAATCTGTTTGGGATCCGCTTGTCACATTCCACTCATTCACCCACTCTCCTGAAACCATCGTTATCGATTATTATGAAGTTGATCGAGGTTTAAAATTGTGAAGCAAACAGAAAGGAGAATTGTCTTACCGATAAAAACGAGTGGGCCATTTGAATTGTTGAAGGCCTGCAACATATTTTCCCTACTTTTGTATATGTATTGTATATTATCGGTGGTGCTCATATTAACAAAGAATGTGTCAAAAAGGTTGTAGAAATGCAAATCCAATACTAAATTGGTAGATCCTATGTTGGCTTGATAAAGCTCCAAAGGATCTGCATTGCCAATTCTCTGGCACACTATCACATAAGCTGATGGCGAGTATTTCCGAACAATTTGATAGCCTTGCTTGTAGTAAGAAATTAAAATATCTACGGAAACTGTGCCAGCCGATGGTTCATTCAAAAGTTCAATTCCAAGCAAGGCAGGATGCTTCGCATATCTGCAAATGAGAAAGTCTATTTAGTAAAAGAGCCGAATTCAACATATTTACTGATTCTATGTTCAACCGATCAAATTGTGACAAGGAAACAACTTTACCGAGAAATTAAAAACTCGATAACATGTAATGACTTTGAAATGTAATCAGGAGAAGTTGGCCATCCAGTAAATCCATCTCTGCTTGCACTATGTTCCATCCCGTTTTGTGAACCAGGAGCAGCATGAAGGTCAATTATGCATTTTATATCATATTCTCTGCAGCATAATTAGGCATATTTTAAAAAGGAAAAATGAAGTTTCAGTTATGCGAGAAATCTTGGAAGATAAATACAGATAAAGTAAAACCTACTGTGCCCATGAAAATGCATTATCTAGAGCTTCAAGACTTCCTCCAATAAATGGACTTGGAGGATCAGGATCAAAAGCAATCCACCACCCAACCGGAATCCTCACAGTATTTATTCCATGTTCATATAGAAATTTGAAATCCTCTATTGTAATAAAGCTATTTCTATGTCGCTGCAGTTAAAGAAAGCTCAACAATTAAACAGCAAACAAAATAACATTCTGTATGCCGTATGGCTCTCGCTGAGAGAAGATATATTGCATAAATAACTATATAGAGAAATAATTACAATAAAAAAATTTACCCTAAGAACATCCTCTGCGCTATCATGTCCATAACCATTTGCTAGTTGATAATCTCCATGAAGGTTATTTGATACCATTGTCATTTCAAATGTTGCTGAATTATCATCCCATCCCGGTGCACCTGGATAGTTTGCTGCGAGCTGATTACCAGTTGTAACCTATAAAGATAGCAGTATAAGCATTCATGTGAATTGGTTATTATTAAAAGTCTAAAATCAACATGGTTTGCCATACTAAAGCAACTTCCTATGATATCTTACAAATCTTGAAGAGAATGTTGTAAAATGATTTAGAGAGAGACCAACATGGTTTAGGGATTGATAGAAACACAATTACTATACTTTTTCCATTTTTCTCTTGTTATTATGACAAAAGAATTCAGCACAAAAACATCATCACATTTTACATAGACCTAATCGAATTTCAAGTTAGTAGATAGCAAATGGACGTATACCTGTAGATAAGGCCCGTTCTTTATCTTGATGTGAATCCTATTTTTCTCATTACGCTGAACTTCAAATGTCTCTGATGTTGAAGGCGATTTTGCTGTTGCAGAGACAGTGCAGCCTCCGCCATCACATGTAAGAAATTGGCCTTGTGCGGTACGGAATTGAAATTCTGATTGTGATACTCTCCACAACTGCAATAGAAAAAAAAGGATAATCTTTTTATAAAATTTCAAGTTCTTTATGCATCACTCTAACAAAATATCTCCTTAGTAAAGATCTATCAAAACCAATGAAAGACTCGCACATTGACTTGAATAGTCTCTTGCTGCATCGAGACAAGCATAGAGCCTTTAAAATTGTGGTACCAGGTTTGAAAAAAGGATTGCGTTAACCTAGGTTGTTCAATTTAAGGGTCTAAATTTCTATTTCAAAAATTTGAGGGACTAAACTGACCAACCCTTACAATTTCAAGGACTCGACACAATAATTCCAATTGGAATGATAGTCAAGTTCACAATCAACAATGATTATGCAATCATTCCTCCAAAGCATAATTAGAATTGTTGCATAATATAATGCTCAAGAGAAAATGAAAACAACAAGAAAATAAGCATCTTACCCTGAATGTTTCCCATGAAGATGGAACATCTCTATCAACTGTCACATTCATTCCTCCACCATTGTCTGCAGATACATATTGCTGTAATGTCACCGACTTAAACTGCACCTCTGTCCCATCCTACAATTTTTACATATCATCAACACACTGATCATCCAGATAAGTCATTTTAGTCCCTCAATGTGTGAGACATAGTAACTATAGTACTTGAATGTATGGAAATTATCAAAGCATCCCCGAGGAAGACCTAGAAAAACTATAAGAGAGGTTATCAAGAAAGATGTCGAGATTAATGAATTGAATAGAAACATGATCCTGAATAGAACATTATGACAAAAATTGATCCATGAAACCAACCCTACTTAGTTGTATTCTTGAATACCTCTTATGATGGTAATTTTGTTATTATCATTGTTTTCATATTAAAGAACAAATTGTGATTAACTCACACCGCAATTAGTGTCGCAACACCTGTACGACCGAAATCGCGGAAGCCTTTATGCGACCGCAATGCAACTGCGACCCTTTTTTAAAGGCTCGGACTAACACATATAAGGATCAATGTTGTTATTTACTCAAATGAAGAAACAAAAGTAAAGTAACTCACAAGCATGTCTCCATTGGCAATGGCATCAAACAATGAAGGTTTGATCCAACCTTCAATAACCAGCCAGCCACCTAAGTTCACTCCTCTAACTTTAGAATCTCTAAGTAACCCCTCCACTTGAAAGAAACAAGAACAATCAATTCAACACAAGAAACATTGTACTGAAATGTTTGAAGTTAAACAGAATATACCTAACCTGAATATACTCTACAAGTGATGAGAAAACAAGACAGTAAGAATGCGCAAGCCCATTTGGTAAATACAAGTTCCATCAAGAATGCATAATCCATCTTTGCAAATCTTTCCTTATCAGTCAGGTAATACTCTAGGTGATTGTGTTTGGGAATTGCTTCACTCAATTCATCAGTTACTGTTTCGGTTATGTTGAAAACCGCAGCCACTAAGGATGAAAGAAAAAAGAACCTTATAGAGTGGGAAGAGTATAAAGATAGGAAGAAAAGTGTCTCAAAAGGGTAATTTTACTTGTGGGGTTATGAAAAAGTGTTGAATATAGTGTTAAATATTTTAATTAATAAATGTATAAAATTCTACGTGTTGATTGGTTTGAAATGTTAGATTTTGTTTACATATTAAAGTACATTTAGAGCCTCTTTGTTTCATGTTTAAAAATATTGATTTTTTCTCTTTATTTTTGAAAATAGATTTAAAAAAAAAAAAAAATTATATTCATTTTTTCTAAATTAAAATATTAATTTTGACATCTTATAATATAAACATTTATTATTGAAGACCAAAATATAGTTAAAATTATAATTTTTTTAAAAAATTATATTTTAAAAATGATTTTTATGAAAATCTATTTGAAATAGCTTCAAAATTAAGTGATTTTTTAAATTTTGATATTCAAAAAAAGTTTCAATAAAAATATGAAATACCTAAAATAAAATTTTAATAATAACTATTCAAACTAAATTTTTATTTGAAACTTTTATGAAAAGTTTGTTGGTAATTTTTTTTACACAAAATTATGTTACACTATAAAAATTATTTAAAGAAAAACAAAACAAACGGGCCCTTAACATAACACATTTGAATGATTTTAAGATATTGATGGTGCATATCGAGGAAAATTGAGAGCTCAGAATTTTGTATCAATGTACTCAAGAGTTTGCGTATCAATTGTGCATTGATTAATAATTGGATTCAAATCAAAAATCAAATAATGTTTTGAATTTGCTAAACATCAAAAAAAGATATTGAAGTTGTGATCTCGGTAACAATGTTATCCTCGCTCTTTTTTATTTGCGTTTTGATATTTTTGTAATATTTTCGATTTATTGTAATTTGATTTATTTTTATTTGCGTTTTGATATTTTTGTAATATTTTCGATTTATTGTAATTTGATTTATTGTTTTGATTAATTTGATTGTATTTTGATCATTCATTGTAGATTGTGCCTTGTGTTCCTTCTTACATTTAATAAGTTATATTTGATCAGTTTCAATATGTTTTTTTATCATGAACAAGTTATTTAAAAGGCAACATATATGTGCTTTGAATCATAAGTTAGAAAATTTAAATCATGGTGTTTTTTAATGCTTCATTCGAATCACACATGTAATTTGTTATAATCAAAAATACATTTGTACATCAGGACTTTTGACTCTATATTTGTGATTCAAATCAAGAAATTCCCTTACTCGAATCATGATTCTCTTTAACTCGAACCATGACCAAACAAACTTTTCAAAAATTAACCATTATTTGAAGCAAGTAGTTGCTTGACTCGAATCACATGTATCGCATCATGATTCGAAATAAAACTTGTTATTTCTTGATTTTATCACCTTGATTCAAGTCATTCTTTTATCTAATCTAAATCATGACTGTAAGATTTGATTCAACCTAGTGTCCATTTCCTCTCACTTTTTTTGTCCACGCGAAAATATAGAATTAACAATTCTTAAAAAAACTGCATACTTTTAACAAATCTTTAGAAAGACCCATTTGTGTTTGTTATACGGTGGGAGAAATGAATTTAGGGTTTGTATTTTATCGCAAATGTTGTGGATAGAAAGAGTCGTCACTGACTTTTCTTTTATCCAATAAAGGAAAGGGTGAAAAGAACAGGAAAGACCTTTGAGAATTTTCTTGAGTTTGGGGGGTAGGTTATGAAAAGGGAAGGTGTTAGCACCCTTTTCATCCGTAGTTATCTACGGGCTCTTAATTGCTAGCTCACTTTGAAATGCTTTGTGTTTATGTATGTTTGAAAATATTTTTAAAAATATCTAAGTACGGCAATTTTGTAATGATTCTCGTATCGTTGAGAATGTATACAAAATGTTTGTTTTGAAAAATATTTATTGAAAGAGAGTGTTGTTTTGTGAAAAGATATTTTGAGAATTCTAATGTAAGGCAATTTTCTTTATAATAACCATTGTATCAGTCCTCAAGAGTGTTTATAAAGCGCTTTGAAAGTAGTTATTTTGAAAGTGTGAGGTGTGAAAATGGTTTTAGTTTATGAGCAAGCGATTACGAGCGGTCTACCTACTTAATGGTCTTTGTTCTTTTCCTCCTCCTTTAAATACTGTCATCCTACCATTAGTTAATAGGAAGCCCTATCATTGGATATGAGGGATAGGCGAGGGTCATCGCACAGTCATAGAAGGCAACTTGTAAGATGCTTTAGCAATTATCGTAAGGGACAAAGATCGTTTACTGAAGGCAACATAGAAGGGTCATCGAGGGACTACGATCTTTTAATCGAGGGTCTTTGCTAAGGCATCTCACGTTCGAGGGACATGACTGTTTAAATCTGAGGCAACAAATGAGGTTACCCTAGAGGTGAGTGTGTGTGAAGTGTTTTGATTTCAAGTATTTGTCTTGAGATTAGGTTTTCTAATGTTTGTTTTTAGTCTTGTCATACAAACCCTAATTACTAACAGTAATAAATGAAGTAGTAAATTGCAGAAGTTAAATGTCCTACGCTATTACAAAACCTCGGGAATGGGGGGTACAAGTTTATGAATGGGGGAGGAAAGTAATAAACCTTAATTATCTATTATAAACCTTTGACGGTTACATAATTGTATTAATGCGAAAATAAAGTGTGTGAAGGTGGTGAAAAGGGGGAACATGTAAAAACCCTAAAAAGTTCTGAGTATTTTAAGAAAATACTTTGTTGTTTCTTTATTTAAAAAATATTTGAAATATGAAATAACAAGTTAGACCTAATTTTATTTACAATTTAATTATTTAAAATATAACAAAGTGTATTTAGATTAATTAATTTTACTTATGAAAATTATTTTAATTAATCAAAACCTAAAGAATTTTAAGTATTTAGAAAATATTTTTGGTGTTTTATTAGAAAAGATATCTTATAGTATAAACCTAATTCTAATTAATTAAAATCAAAGTGATTAAAATAATTTAATTTAATTTGTCAAAAATTAAATTAATTAATTAAAAACCTAAATCTAATTTTTTTTATCATTTTTATTATTTTTTCTGATTAAATAAAAAAAGAATTAATTAAAACAAAATAAAGAAAATAAAATGGGCATGGGTGCTGAAAAAGAAGAATGGGGGTGAGAAGTAGCAAAAATAAAAAAGGCCCAAGTCAGGGAGGCCCATGCGCCTGTTTGAGATTCCATGTGGGCAGCTCAATGGGGTGCATCATGGTCATGCGTCTTAGGACGTTGGATTTGATTGTATGAACATCTGATGATGATGGTCTGAGGCTCATGGTAGGCGCGCTAGGACTTACTTGCACCTTATCAACAAAGACAATGTTGAAAAATAAAATGTCAGAGGCAGGGATCGAACCCCTTCCCTGGCACACTAACGTCCTACACACACACGCTTGCCACTGGGGTGGTTGTTTCATCCGGTTACGAAACAGCCACCAATAAATATATTATAAACTCAACTTTGAAAATTCGAAATGCCATCTTCTTCTTCTTCTTCCTCGCGCCAGACATCAACATCCCCATTTTTTATTTTTAAAACTCTTCCATTTCTTAATCATTTTAAAGAATATAAACATGAAAGTTTCTCTAAATTTCACCACGAATTCAACCATACCATTAACTTAAACTGAAACTCAAAGATTAAGGTGAATTTCTGTTGGTACCAAATTGAACCATAATATTTCAGAAATTTCAAATCCAAAATTCTCATCACACGGTCAACATAAATGAAAACTAAGGACATTGTTAGCTTTAGGGCATAGATATCTACATTTTTTCTTTAGAAAATCAGTGCAAATGGTGCTTGTATAGAGATTTCAAAGTTTAGAAAACTTACCTCAAAAGTGAGAATCGAGTTTGAAGTTAGAGCATTCCTGGAGGTGTTGAGATGATCTGGATAGCTTCACTGAACTCCCAGGAATCTTTTGCAATGCTTATCTTGGATTGAGAGTGCCTCAATTCTTTTGGACAAGTTAAGTTGTAGTGGTGCAAAGTGAGGTTTGGACAATGATGGTGGCGGTGTTACAGTGATGAAATAGGGGTATGGATGGCTTCTATATGATGTTTGAATGATCTTGCAGTTGATCAGAACCTGGAGAGTCATCGGAGGATGATCTTCAGTCGAGCTGAGGAGAGAGGGGGTTGTACCTGCAAGGTACTCCAACGATCAAGTAAGAGTGGGAGCAAGGAGGTACTAGCAAAATATCAGGTAGTGAGTAGTGAATATGTGATACCTGGCCCTCACAGGTATGAGGGTTTATATAATTCCCTTGGCGCGTGGCCATTGGTTCCTGATTTCCCGCCTAGATATGTGGGTCTGGAAAATCATGTAACTGCAAAGAGTTGGTCAAACCAGGTAGATGTGCTCGTAACTAGTCGTTGGTTCCCAGGAGGAGGCTGATTGTGAGCATCTCTTTGGTCAGTCCTTGGTGTCCTACACGATGCTGGTGTCGGGCAGGCTGAGAAGATGCTCGACAGGCATCTTAGATCGGTGTTGAACTAGATGAGCAAGAGGGTGACATTGCCCGATAGGTGCGGGCAGTCCGGGTCATGGTCGGTGGCTGGCACTTATGAGATATCTTAGACTGGGCCCACTCAAGCTGTCGGGCCAGTCCAGAACATTAGCCCCCCAAGTCGTTGCTTCTGGGCACAAGAGTGATGACTTTGACGTCTGCTCAAGGGATGGGGAAATAAGCGTTTGCCCGTTATACTTCTCTGTCGGGGAGGCGAAACGTTTACCGTTGGGACTTTTGAATTTGGAGAGGTAGCGTGTTTTGGGAAACGTTTCGGTCGAGCGGCGCAAATGATGGCCTAGGGCTAGGGTGTCATAATGACGACCCTGGGGTTCCCAAGGCGCGTGTTTGGTACGCGCGGGCTGTTTCAGCTATAAATACGAGAGGAGCAGGGCGATTGGTATTTTTCGCCTTCTCCTTCAACTGCTCGTATTAGCTCAACAGTCGACCATCGACATTTGCTCAATTTCTTTGTTCGCGGTCATCCAGCTTCATCTCTTCTTCTTCTATTGATGAGTTTTCGTTCCTCCATTGTTGCATGTCTTAGTGTTCTTGTTTTTTGCCTTTTAGAGATGCATGCGGTTAGGATTTAGGGTTCCGTTAGGGAGGAGGTCGTTAGAGACTTTAGGTGGTGGATGTTGTTCCTGTGGCGCATGGCTGCTGGAGCCACCGTGAAGCTTCCTCGGGGGCCTGGCGTTGTGTTATAGGCGATTCGTTAGGGTTTGATATTTCTGCAACCTGTGCCTGTTAGAATACCTCAGGGGATTTCGGGGCTTTTTCTGCGATTCCAACCCGTCGGTGTGCTTTAGTGAGGGATTAGGGCTTTCTCCCACGTTTTATGCCCATCAGCGTACCTCAGTGAGGGTTATGATCGGGGATACGATCCTCGTCTCCCAGCACCCTTTCACTTGTTTAGCGGTGGAAGGGTGGTTTTGGCATTGATGTTGAGCTCATCTTTTTCCTCTGCTTTTCAGGTGAAATGGCTAACGATGCACAGGTTATCATTTCGAGCGAGTCTACAGAATCCTCTAGGAGCTCTTCGAGCGAGACTAGTGGTAGCTCTTCGAGCATATTAGAAATCTCTGGGGAGCAGCAAAACCAGACAAAACAACATATGGGGGAGCCTGACGTGTGGGCGACCTCTTCGGCTCGGGGCGGCCTGTTTCCTCCTCGAGATAATGAGGACCCTAGAGATTGGGTAGCGAAAGATCCTTGGGAATGGCGGTCGTATTTTTATGAGCACGGGGAGGACGTTTTCACTGATGTTTACACCCACGAGGAGGGGGCCCGGGAGGAGTGGTCGTTGTATATCCCCGGGAAGGACAGTAGGATATGCTCGAGATATGATAGGAGGAGGATCCCGATGTACGATATAGTCTTCCGGGAGATGGGTCTCTGCCTTCCTTTTTCCGACTTTGAGGTGTCCATTTTCCGGCATCTGCACGTGGCTCCCTCTCAATTGCATCTGAACGGGATTGTGTTCGTGTGGACATTCCAGATAGTGTGCGACTATCTGGAGATAGGGGCCACGATCCCGTTGTTTTTCTATTGTTTTCACATCCAGGGGAGCAGGACTGACGGAAGGTGGGGATGGGTCTCCCTCAAATAAGGCAACAAGAAGTTGTTCAAGGCCTACTTGGAGTTCGTGTGCCACTTTAAGGACAAGTACGTCTTGGTGCAGCCCACCTCGACGAAGGCATTGCTGAACATTTTCATGAGTCGGCCGTCGCTCAACGAGGATGGGACTCCCCGTATAAACGAGTTGGAGGAGCCTACTGCAACGCTGGTCACCAAGTTCCCGTTTCAATGGACCATCAGACATTTCCAGCAGGAGTTGGGCTCCTATGTCTGGAGAGAAGGGGAGCTTGGGGACGAGGACCTGTCGAGCTTCGCCACTCTGACTTTGTTTGTAGCTCGAATCCCTCTGGTCCAGCGAGTCGGTCGAGGAGGTAGGTCAATGCTGGATAAAAATGGGGAGCCCGTGTTCGATCCGGGTCTCATAAACGTCAGGGAGCTCCTCGGAAGCGAGGATCCCGTTAGATATCTGGGTATAAATTTTCTTTTCCAGTATGTGGTCGTCGTTTGTTTGACTCATCGTTTTACTGACTCTTCTCTTCTTCTTTTTTTTTGCAGAAAACATGAATCCTACTCAGGAACATCTGGCCAAGACACTTGATGCTCGGGTGAGAAAGGCTAAGAAGTATGCGCAGGCTAGCGCGGGGCCATTTTATGCTCCTAGATTGGGTGGATCATCCTTGACTCCGACCATAGTTACTCTGTCTCCATCTGCTGTTTCCTCAAAGGCGAAGAGGCCTCGACCTGAGGGGAGTGTTGACCTTACCAGGGAGACGGGAAAGGGAACTTATGATATGCCTCCTTGCTGGTTTGAGAGGACTTTCTTCGAGGGAGCAGCTCTTCGTCTCTGTGATCGGTGGATCTGGAACTGACTGTTTAAAGCTGGTTCGCGAAATATCGCGGAAGCAAGAGTCGCCACCGTCTTTTATTTTCTCCGAATGGAAAGGACAAAAGCACAGAAAAATTCCTTAAAGAGATTGCTCTCGGTTCGGGAGGGAGGTTATAGAAAGGGAAGGTGTTAGCACCCTTTCTATCCATGGTTATCCATGGGCTCTTAGATACTTGCTCATCTGTGTTTTCAAAAGTGGTTTGTTTGCTTTTCAATGTGGATTTTAAAAAGTTTCTTTGAAAATTCCAGTTCGACTCTTGTATCGGTCCTCAAGAGTGTTTGAAAAATTGCTTTCGAAAGCTTTTTGAAAATGTGTTGGTGTGAAAAGTATTTTTTTGATTTGTTTTGAAGTTTAGAGCAAGTATCTAGAGTCGTCTACCTACCCTAAGGAATTGGTCTGTGTAAATGTCCTTAAAGTAGTGCCATCCCACCATTGAGAGGTAGGTAGCACCACCATTGGAGGTGTTCGGGTCAATTCGAGGTTCGGGACATGGTGATCACCAGAGCAATGGGAAGACACCTTAGAAGCTACCCTCATGCCAGGTTCCCGGATCATGAGGACTTACTAAGACATCCTCTACTCGACGATCACCTTTCGAGGCAAGGCAACAGTGAGGCGTACCCTAGGGGTGGTGTGTGCGATTCGTGTGTCATTTTCATTTGCATTTATCTTGTCATGTCATTGGTGTTCTACGCGTTCGTTTTTATTTTGTCCATACATTCTTTCATGCTTTTGATTAACAGTTAAAATATTTGCGGGAAAGGTAAATTCTAAGCTATTACAAAAGGCGCGGGTCCACATCGCCGAAATTAACCAGGACCCGATTTGACATAAAATGAAGAATTAAAAGAATTTAAAGTGCAAGAAATTGAAAGGTTACATGGTCTTGGGAGAGATACATAATATTATAAAGAAATAAAAATAAATGCGAATTAATAAGAATTAAAACGAAACGAGGGCGTTGGACCCTTTTGCAAAAAAAATTGAATTAATGATGAATTAATTAATTTAAAAAGAAAGCAAGAATTTGTATTTTTTGGTATTTTTATGTATTTTAAGATTTAATAGAAAAAATTAATTGCAATTAAACGCTAACCCTAATCCTATTTTATTTTAATTTATTAAGAAAACATTAGAATTTAACCTAAATTAAACCTAATTTTTATATACAAATTTAATTATAAAAATAAACAAAATAAATAATATTATTATAAAAAAGAAAAATTAAAAAGGAATAAAAACATTAATTAAACCTAATTCTATGTTTTTTATATTTTTTATTAAAAGGATTAAAATTGCAAACCTAATTTAAAACTAAATTCAATTACATGCAAATTTATTTAAGAAAATACTAAAATTATTTATTGTATTTTTTATCTTTTCTGATTTTTATGTTTTATGTTTTTTTTGTAAAAATAATTAATTAATTAAACAAATATAATTAGAAAGAAAATAGAAAATAAATAAAAACATAGCAAACCTTGGGGGGTGGTAGTCCCCAAATAGGAGGTATGGCCCATGAAATTCAGGCCCAAACAAGCCTGACTCCGTTGACTTTTCAGGACATGTGTATGTGCGCTGACCAGGATTACTATGTGCCTTAGATCTGAGCCTTTGGTTTGATTCCCTTGGACGCGTGGACGACTGGATTATGGAGGTGTATCATGGGACAACAACGTTAACCTGCATGTGATTGTTATTTGAAAAATAATATGAGAGATAATGAAGACCTGGGGCTCGAACCCAGGTCATGTGCTTTACCACCAATTCTGCTTGCCAGCTGAGCCAATTACGCGTTCTGATTAATAAACAACTAATAAATATTATAAAGAAAAACAAATGGTCAGTGGTTCAAACGCGCGAAACATTTAAACGTTCCAATCAGTGCCTCCCACGTAATCGTCTTCCTCGCGTGGTTTTTGATTTTTCTGAAACATAAACAATGAGCAACGGTTTTCTACGCGTTCTCTTAGGCATGCTACTAAAAAATAGCGATTAGCCCTACGACGCTCATAAATTGAGCGCGAGGGTTCCATGGTCTCCGTCCAGACATGCTGATTACAACCATGGTACTCTTGAAGGCCAATTTTTCTTTAATTAGAAACCGCTAATTTGAGGTCCTGCAAACCCTAAAATATAATCATGGCATAATCGCGTATAGCACATAAAAATACAATTAAACATATTGGTTAGCTTCAGAATTTCACAAGGAATGTAAATCAACAATTAAAATGCCATAAGAATGCCTAGATGTCAAAGCACGATCATGAATTTTTTTCTGTACAGGGGCGGTTCTTGTTACCAATTCCTTGAGTTTTGATGGATGTTTTTGATTGGAACACGTTCAGTAATCTTCAAGGAAGCTAATGGAATGGAAATTGTGCCTTGAATCAACCTGCAAAAGGGTTTTCAGAATTGATTTTTTCAGAAAAAATTTCAAGTTTGTTTTCCAGTTTTCTCAGCAGCTGCGTGTGTGTTATGATTAGGGTTGTGTTCCTGGCTTATGTATGAATCAATTAGGTCAAAGAAATAGAACAAATCCAATGCATTCATGGTTTTTGGAAATTTGATTTTTAAGGATCTTTTTCAATCTTTTCCATGTGTTCTTGTATCAATTATGATCAATTTACTCCAAATCTTTCCCTATTTGATTTCACACGAATTATTGAGTGGATTTTGTGCACAAAGAGATTATAAAACCTAGATTACATATTTTTCATATATTTAATTTGATTTAAATGAATTATTATAAATAAAAATTCAAATAAATAAATAAAAAATGAGAAAATACTTCCCTTTGGGCCAAGTGGTCGTGCACATGCCATGGATGATGATTTATGGAGGAAAAATGATATGTTGACCAAAAATTTGAACTTTTGACTGTCAAATGACCATTTTGCCCCTACAGTTGACTGTAATGCAATTTAGGGTTTTGACTGTGCAATTTTGTGCTGAAAGTCTTAAAACTTGGTATGAGGATGCTTGACCATATTTATAGGCATGTGGGACTTGATTGGACCCTTGGAAACTTCATTTTCCGGATCAGAACCAAAACCCTAATTTTGACTGTTCAGGAGGCTCTTATACTGTGCAACCCTTGGGGAATCTTGAGACTTGATTTGGCAATTTCTTGAAGAATATGAGAGGGAAAATTTTGGGGTACAACAGTTGCCCCTGTTCAATCTTCTTAGACCTGAGGATGCAGATTGGCTGACGTGCCTTTCATAATCTGAGGGTGGAAGATGATTGAACACTAGAGTGCCCAGAAATTTGCGCTCACATAGTAGCAGTGATGGTGGAATGGGCTTATAGATGCCATTTAGAGGTTGCTGGATAGGATGATGGGCTTATAGATTCCATCTGGATGTTGATCGCGTAAGAGATTCCTTAGCGAGAACCTGCATACCTGCAAAAGAAACATGAGTACCTGACACGTTGCAGGAGTTGATTTCAGATGCTTGGCATAGATATGTCCTGACTGGTTACGGGAGCTGGATCTGGAGCTTCACAAGATGATGAATGAACCAGGGATGGTTACTACCTTAGCATGAACGGTAAGAGAACCTTGGGTGACTTTAACTTCAACAACGCTCGCTGAGAAAATCTTGGTGGGAATTACCATCTTCGCAGGATCGGGAAGAGAACCAATAGGCAATTATAATCTGAAAGGGAATTACATCTCACGCACCGTCGGGGAGAGAACCATAGGAAATTATAATCTGAAAGGAATTATCACCTCACTCACCGTCGGAGAGGGAACCATAGGAAAAGGAATTATCACCTCACTCACCGTCGGAGAGGGAACCATCTGAAAAGGAATTATCACCTCACTCACCGTCGGAGAGGGAACCATAGGAAATTATAATCTGAAAAAAAATTACCGCCTCACTCACCGTCAGAGAGGGAACCATAGGAAATTATAATCTGAAAAGGAATTATCACCTCACTCACCGTCGGAGAGGGAACCATAGGAAAAGGAATTATCACCTCACTCACCGTCGGAGAGGGAACCATCTGAAAAGGAATTATCACCTCACTCACCGTCGGAGAGGGAACCATCTGAAAAGGAATTATCACCTTACTCACCGTCGGAGAGGGAACCATAGGAAAAGGAATTATCACCTCACTCACCGTCGGAGAGGGAACCATAGGAAAAGGAATTATCACCTCACTCACCGTCGGAGAGGGAACCATCTGAAAAGGAATTATCACCTCACTCACCGTCGGAGAGGGAACCATCTGAAAAGGAATTATCACCTCACTCACCGTCGGAGAGGGAACCATAGGAAAAGGAATTATCACCTCACTCACCGTCGGAGAGAGAACCAATAGGAAAATATATTCTCAAAGAAAAACCTAAAATGGAAATCTCATGCACCGTCGGAGAGAGAACCAATAGGACATTATAATCTCAAAGAAAAACCTAAAATGGAAATCTCATGCACCGTCGGAGAGAGAACCAATAGGAAAATATAATCTCAAAGAAAAACCTAAAATGGAAATCTCATGCACCGTCGGAGAGAGAACTAATAGGACATTATAATCTCAAAGAAAAACCTAAAATGGAAATCTCATGCACCGTCGGAGAGAGAACCAATAGGAAAATATAATCTCAAAGAAAAACCTAAAATGGAAATCTCATGCACCGTCGGAGAGAGAACCAATAGGAAAATATATTCTCAAAGAAAAACCTAAAATGGAAATCTCATGCACCGTCGGAGAGAGAACCAATAGGACATTATAATCTCAAAGAAAAACCTAAAATGGAAATCTCATGCACCGTCGGAGAGAGAACCAATAGGAAAATATAATCTCAAAGAAAAACCTAAAATGGAAATCTCATGCACCGTCGGAGAGAGAAACAATAGGAAAATATAATCTCAAAGAAAAACCTAAAATGGAAATCTCATGCACCGTCGGAGAGAGAACCAATAGGAAAATATAATCTCAAAGAAAAACCTAAAATGGAAATCTCATGCACCGTCGGAGAGAGAACCAATAGGAAAATATAATCTCAAAGAAAAACCTAAAATGGAAATCTCATGCACCGTCGGAGAGAGAACCAATAGGAAAATATAATCTCAAAGAAAAACCTAAAATGGAAATCTCATGCACCGTCGGAGAGAGAACCAATAGGACATTATAATCTCAAAGAAAAACCTAAAATGGAAATCTCATGCACCGTCGGAGAGAGAACCAATAGGAAAATATAATCTCAAAGAAAAACCTAAAATGGAAATCTCATGCAACGTCGGAGAGAGAACCAATAGGAAAATATATTCTCAAAGAAAAACCTAAAATGGAAATCTCATGCACCGTCGGAGAGAGAACCAATAGGAAAATATAATCTCAAAGAAAAACCTAAAATGGAAATCTCATGCACCGTCGGAGAGAGAACCAATAAGAAAATATAATCTCAAAGAAAAACCTAAAATGGAAATCTCATGCACCGTCGGAGAGAGAACCAATAGGAAAATATAATCTCAAAGAAAAACCTAAAATGGAAATCTTATGCACCGTCGGAGAGAGAACCAATAGGACATTATAATCTCAAAGAAAAACCTAAAATGGAAATCTCATGCACCGTCGGAGAGAGAACCAATAGGAAAATATAATCTCAAAGAAAAACCTAAAATGGAAATCTCATGCACCGTCGGAGAGAGAACCAATAGGAAAATAATCTCAAAGAAAAACCTAAAATGGAAATCTCATGCACCGTCGGAGAGAGAACCATTATAGTCTGATAACTTCTACTGAGTCTTCATCAGAAAAACCTGTTGGGAGTCGATTTAGCTGGACTAGAGAAGGCCTTGGACTGGATAAGAAATCTTTTGAGTCGATTAACTGAACCGGTCTAGGTCTTGAAATATGGTTGAGAATTTAACTGCCTCTTTCCTGAAAGGTAAAGGTCAGTCATATGCAATGCATGATATGGATCAAGCAATGACGTTCTTAACATAAATGAGATTTGTATGATATGATGCGTCTATGCATGCTATAATGATATATGTGATGTTCATGTATGTGTTTTTCGTCTAGGAAAGTAAATCCTTGACGGGTGCCGGGAAGTCAATCCTGGGCTGATGTTGAAGAATAAGCTTTTACTTCCGCTGGGGATGATAACTGCGAGAATACCGGTAGGAGAAGATGACTCTGTTGAGGAATAAACTTGGCAAATGGAAGATTCTGCGGGGAGAAAAGATACTCTAGCGACCATGCTGGGAAGCAATACTCTGTGGGAAGAGGGATGCCTTGCTGAGTGTTGATAATAATTTGCTGGGGATACCCTTGTTGTTGGAAGTGTTGATGGACTTCGCTGGGGTAAGAAGACTTCGTCGAGGACGCTCTTTCCGTGGCTTTTGGCTGAGGATAACCCAGTTATATCCTGTTAAGGAAATAACTCTTTGAATAAAGCCGGGAGACGCGTTCGTGCTCTGCGAAGGATAAGCTTCCAGAATTTACTGGGGATAAGCTTACTGCTTGGGGATATGAATTCTAAATTTCCTGGGGAACTAGATTGGATTCTCTTGGGGAAGTTTTGAACTGTATCGGGGGAAGTGATTCCTTTGAATGTTGATATACCATCGGGGAACAATCTTTAGACCAAGACTGTCGGGGATGCTTGTTAAGGATATATGCTGCTGGGGAATGTTGATATCGGCTGGAGGATACCCAACTTCCTCAAGATTTGATAACTGCTTGAGGAGAGTGTACTGACTGCTTACTCTCTGGGGAACTAGGATATCTGGTTATGTTCTTTAGCTGAACCTACCTTGGTACCTTTGGAGGACAGAACAATTAGCTTGCTTGGGCAGCTCATCATTGCCCCTGTTTCTGATATTGGAGAGGAAGACCCGTGAGGTGCTGATAGTTTGTTGATGGACAAACCTTCTTCTGGTAGGCAAGTGACGAGATGACAGGACATAGTCGTACGCTCTGATCCCTAACTTTTTCCTGGACCGCCCTTTCGGGTTTTCAGTCCACCGGGATACCCATTTTTGCCCAAGCCGCCTTTTCAGGTTTTTGACTTGCCGGGTGTACAGTTTTTTTCATTTCATCCCTTATTTTTGCCCGAACCCTTTTGGTTCGCCGGGAAGCCCTTATTTTTGCCTAGGTGTGTCAACCTAGCGGGTCTTTGATTATGCGTAGTATTTTTTCGACTATGTCCGTTCTCAGAAAGTAGGGAGTTGCCCCTGTTAGAAGTGTTTTGTCATGCCACCAGAAGGTATTTGATCAGGCAAGATTCGTTGTTTGGAATGCCCCAAGTGACTCAGGCGGAGACTTGCCCCAGGCTATTTGGCCTTTGAGAGATTCTCCGAATCTTGATTGGATTGCCCCAGATGATGGACCATGATCATCTCATGCCCCTTGATTGAAAGTGCTTTTGTTCACTAGGTATTCATCGTGCGAATTTCCTTGCTGTTCAAACAAAAAGTCATACGCAAACAAAGTTATGTTAAAAATGCAAAGCCTATGTCTGTCTTGAAGATTTGGAAAATGCATTCTTTTTCATAAAACGAGTGAATGTTTGTAAAACGTGATGTCAACTCCTTCTTTATAGTAAGCCTTAAGGAGTCAGGATACCTTTCGTCACAGTATGCTTTCGAACTAACCCATGCTTCAGCTAGGACTTTTAAGGGTTATAACGTGGCCTGGTTCACGGTTTAAGAAACAAAGGATAAAGGCCCAAATTATTTGTACCCACCCGCTCTTCGTGATGTTCTCCAAACCTAAACTCAGTTGATCGTACGTTAGACCTTGTTTGAGTCTTTGTCCTGATGTTCCGGTGATGACTCGGATATTGAACGTTTATTTTGCATAGGCAGTCATTTTTTCTTCTTTTTTTCTTGTCAAGGGTTTGTAGGACCTCTTTCTTTTTGATTTCGCTATCCCTAAATTTTGCCTGAACTGTTTCTTTTGTGATTATAGTCAGCGGGATGCCCCAGTTTTGTAAGTCCCCTTCATAGGTTTTGACTTATTGGGCTTTTATTTTGAGAAGTAATGACTGCCTCTCTTTATTGATTGTTCGGAACCATCACTGTCTTTCCTTGTTTTGTAAGGACCTCTTTTGATGCTGTTCATTATGCACTTGGATCAACTGAGAAAACTACCCTGCCCCAGGTTATGATTAAGGGTTTTTTTTAATTTCGAAAAGAAAAACTCCTACTTCTTTGGCTCAGAGGGGTTGACGAGGGATTATCATCCTTATAACTCCAGTGTTTGGGAATTGAAACAATGCCTGTACCTCATCAGCGGAGTTTGTTCAAAAGCATACTGTACATTGTGGTATCGTTTTCGTCATCCTCCCTCAAGAGGCTTAGAATTTTCAATTAAGAGTTGACCATCACAAAAATATGAAAATAATTTGCGTCTAGTGAATACGAATATATTGCTTCAAAATAGACATAAGCGATGCATTAATGTGATAACAATGTTTAACATGAATAAATGTTTGAACAAACAGAAAATTACAACTTGAACATTCGAATGAACAAAAGTTTTTTTTTTCTTTTTTTTTTTCTCAGGGCCTGTTACTTCAAATGGTGCCTCCTGTAGGGATGGTAAAAGCACTCAGCCTGGCCGTCTTGGGTGAATTCCACAGCTCCTTCCTCAATCAGATCCTGGATTTTATTCTTCAAAGTCCAACAATCCTCTGTAGCATGCCCTGGGATGTCAGAATGATAAGCGCAGTGAGCATTGGGGTCATACCTTGAGGGTGTCCTGTTGGGATTCTTAGGAGGATCCTTTCGAGTTACCAAGTTCAACCTCAGCAGTTGTTGTAAGGCTTGAGGCAGCGACACGTTGAGCTTGGTGAATTGCCTTTTGGGCTTGCCTGGCTGAAGCTGGTGAGGTTGATACTGAACTGGTGATACTGAAGCCATATGAGGAGCTTTCTCCTTGCCTCTTTATCTCAAAGATGGTCGAACGATGGCTGGCTTTTTACCCTTAGACGTTTGCCCCAGTTGGTTACCCTGAAGCAGTTGGTTGACGAGAAACCGGAGCTCATCTTGTCTTTGAGCTAGACCTTGAATGGCATTCCTCTGCCCCAGCATTTGGGCTTTCATAGCATCCATCTCAGCTTGTAGGTGTTCCAGCTTTTCATCCTTAGCACTGCCCCTAACGAAGGTCTCCGTGAGAAGTATCCTTAGCTCCTCCTGCCCCTTGGATAGATTCAGGAGGATTTCCCCGAACCGGGTCTCTTGAGCAAAAAAGTCCTGGTTGTCTCGTTGGGGAGCCATTGCTGAAATAAACAGCGGAGATGGTAAGTGACCTGTCCAAAGGGTACCTGTTATGCAATGATATGTATGATATGCATGCAATGTTTTCAAGGACCTCGCAGGGTAAACAAGAAAATTGTTTAGAATTTGGGTCCAGTAGCTTGATTGAGGGAACTTCATGTTTGCTGAGAGTCCTTCTTCAAGGGTCAAAGGCTCACCATATCAAGTGGGTCATAGCCCCTGACTTTAGTCATCATGTTGGTTTTGATTTCCAAACAACCTTGGTTAGGGGAACCTTCTTCAAGAGTCAGAGCTCACCATGTCAAGTGGGTCATAGCCCCTGACTGCCTTGGCTAGAGGAAAATAAATCCTCTTTGCCCCTTGCTGGGATAGTTGATTCACCATGACCTGCATCACAAGCCCTTGAGATCCTTGAAATGGGTTAGGATGTATGCAATGGCATGATGTTATGGTATGCATGGGGTAATGTGAGTAACCCTGTTATGAGTCCCAATTAAGGACTTAAGACATAACCTGCAAGAAACTTAATACCCTGTTATGAGTCTTAATTAAGGACTACAAACAAAACCTGCAAGAAGCTCAAGTGTCAGACAAAAAAGCATGCAAGTAGTCAAGTACGAAGGCACACAAGTCACACAAGAGAAGCCCTTAGAGTTTAGGCCAGCATGGGGTCTGGGTATTACCCTCTTTCAGTTGGTGGGCTCAACCTGTCCTATCATGAGTAACCGGGTTCTAAGGTTCCCAATATCACGGGATTGCTTTCGTTGTTCATCGTTTCGATTTAGCCACTGAACTGGCGAGCGAAATATTCCAGGAAAGCAACCCTCAATTGAGTGTAGTATCGAGTATCAACCAACCTCGGACTGCACCAAAGTCAGTTATCTCACTACCCTAAAGAGGCCAAGATAGTTCAATTAAGGTTCCTAAGGTCTGTTGATGCTTCACGACACCACGCGGAGGCCCCGTACTCTCCTTGACTGAACTCAAGGGTTACCGGTACACACCAAAGTGCCACATCAACGTAGCAGACTGTTTCAACCATGTCGGTATACCCCGCACAGTTCCCTCACAGCCTTGTTGCTACTTTCTAAGAAGGTATCCCCCAGATCCGGGTTAGGATCTATAGAACTCCCAAGCAACCCACAATAATAAAGCAAGCAAAGAAGACAATTGAAAACACAGTGATCTTAATCCTAAGGTACACCTCACTTTAAGTTTAGTCCCCAGCAGAGTCACCAGTTCTGTGATCGGTGGATCTGGAACTGACTGTTTAAAGCTGGTTCGCGAAATGTCGCGGAAGCAAGAGTCGCCACCGTCTTTTATTTTCTCTGAATGGAAAGGACAAAAGCACAGAAAAATTCCTTAAAGAGATTGCTCTCGGTTCGGGAGGTAGGTTATAGAAAGGGAAGGTGTTAGCACCCTTTCTATCCATGGTTATCCATGGGCTCTTAGATACTTGCTCATTTGTGTTTTCAAAAGTGGTTTGTTTGCTTTTCAATGTGGGTTTTAAAAAGTTTCTTTGAAAATTCCAGTTCGACTTTTGTATCGGTCCTCAAGAGTGTTTGAAAAATTACTTTCGAAAGCTTTTTGAAAATGTGTTGGTGTGAAAAGTATTTTTTTGATTTGTTTTGAAGTTTAGAGCAAGTATCTAGAGTCGTCTACCTACCCTAAGGAATTGGTCTGTGTAAATGTCCTTAAAGTAGTGCCATCCCACCATTGAGAGGTAGGTAGCACCACCATTGGAGGTGTTCGGGTCAATTCGAGGTTCGGGACATGGTGATCACCAGAGCAATGGGAAGACACCTTAGAAGCTACCCTCATGCCAGGTTCCCGGATCATGAGGACTTACTAAGACATCCTCTACTCGACGATCACCTTTCGAGGCAAGGCAACAGTGAGGCGTACCCTAGGGGTGGTGTGTGCGATTCGTGTGTCATTTTCATTTGCATTTATCTTGTCATGTCATTGGTGTTCTACGCGTTCGTTTTTATTTTGTCCATACATTCTTTCATGCTTTTGATTAACAGTTAAAATATTTGCGGGAAAGGTAAATTCTAAGCTATTACAAAAGGCGCGGGTCCACATCGCCGAAATTAACCAGGACCCGATTTGACATAAAATGAAGAATTAAAAGAATTTAAAGTGCAAGAAATTGAAAGGTTACATGGCCTTGGGAGAGATACATAATATTATAAAGAAATAAAAATAAATGCGAATTAATAAGAATTAAAACGAAACGAGGGCGTTGGACCCTTTTGCAAAAAAAATTGAATTAATGATGAATTAATTAATTTAAAAAGAGAGCAAGAATTTGTATTTTTTGGTATTTTTATGTATTTTAAGATTTAATAGAAAAAATTAATTGCAATTAAACGTTAACCCTAATCCTATTTTATTTTAATTTATTAAGAAAACATTAGAATTTAACCTAAATTAAACCTAATTTTTATATACAAATTTAATTATAAAAATAAACAAAATAAATAATATTATTATAAAAAAGAAAAATTAAAAAGGAATAAAAACATTAATTAAACCTAATTCTATGTTTTTTATATTTTTTATTAAAAGGATTAAAATTGCAAACCTAATTTAAAACTAAATTCAATTACATGCAAATTTATTTAAGAAAATACTAAAATTATTTATTGTATTTTTTATCTTTTCTGATTTTTATGTTTTATGTTTTTTTTGTAAAAATAATTAATTAATTAAACAAATATAATTAGAAAGAAAATAGAAAATAAATAAAAACATAGCAAACCTTGGGGGGTGGTAGTCCCCAAATAGGAGGTATGGCCCATGAAATTCAGGCCCAAACAAGCCTGACTCCGTTGACTTTTCAGGACATGTGTATGTGCGCTGACCAGGATTACTATGTGCCTTAGATCTGAGCCTTTGGTTTGATTCCCTTGGACGCGTGGACGACTGGATTATGGAGGTGTATCATGGGACAACAACGTTAACCTGCATGTGATTGTTATTTGAAAAATAATATGAGAGATAATGAAGACCTGGGGCTCGAACCCAGGTCATGTGCTTTACCACCAATTCTGCTTGCCAGCTGAGCCAATTGCGCGTTCTGATTAATAAACAACTAATAAATATTATAAAGAAAAACAAATGGTCAGTGGTTCAAACGCGCGAAACATTTAAACGTTCCAATCAGTGCCTCCCACGTAATCGTCTTCCTCGCGTGGTTTTTGATTTTTCTGAAACATAAACAATGAGCAACGGTTTTCTACGCGTTCTCTTAGGCATGCTACTAAAAAATAGCGATTAGCCCTACGACGCTCATAAATTGAGCGCGAGGGTTCCATGGTCTCCGTCCAGACATGCTGATTACAACCATGGTACTCTTGAAGGCCAATTTTTCTTTAATTAGAAACCGCTAATTTGAGGTCCTGCAAACCCTAAAATATAATCATGGCATAATCGCGTATAGCACATAAAAATACAATTAAACATATTGGTTAGCTTCAGAATTTCACAAGGAATGTAAATCAACAATTAAAATGCCATAAGAATGCCTAGATGTCAAAGCACGATCATGAATTTTTTTCTGTACAGGGGCGGTTCTTGTTACCAATTCCTTGAGTTTTGATGGATGTTTTTTATTGGAACACGTTCAGTAATCTTCAAGGAAGCTAATGGAATGGAAATTGTGCCTTGAATCAACCTGCAAAAGGGTTTTCAGAATTGATTTTTTCAGAAAAAATTTCAAGTTTGTTTTCCAGTTTTCTCAGCAGCTGCGTGTGTGTTATGATTAGGGTTGTGTTCCTGGCTTATGTATGAATCAATTAGGTCAAAGAAATAGAACAAATCCAATGCATTCATGGTTTTTGGAAATTTGATTTTTAAGGATCTTTTTCAATCTTTTCCATGTGTTCTTGTATCAATTATGATCAATTTACTCCAAATCTTTCCCTATTTGATTTCACACGAATTATTGAGTGGATTTTGTGCACAAAGAGATTATAAAACCTAGATTACATATTTTTCATATATTTAATTTGATTTAAATGAATTATTATAAATAAAAATTCAAATAAATAAATAAAAAATGAGAAAATACTTCCCTTTGGGCCAAGTGGTCGTGCACATGCCATGGATGATGATTTGTGGAGGAAAAATGATATGTTGACCAAAAATTTGAACTTTTGACTGTCAAATGACCATTTTGCCCCTACAGTTGACTGTAGTGCAATTTAGGGTTTTGACTGTGCAATTTTGTGCTGAAAGTCTTAAAACTTGGTATGAGGATGCTTGACCATATTTATAGGCATGTGGGACTTGATTGGACCCTTGGAAACTTCATTTTCCGGATCAGAACCAGAACCCTAATTTTGACTGTTCAGGAGGCTCTTATACTATGCAACCCTTGGGGAATCTTGAGACTTGATTTGGCAATTTCTTGAAGAATATGGGAGGGCAAATTTTGGGGTACAACAGTCTCCCCTAGGCCGAATCTCTCCTCCTCGAGGGAATGAATCGTCCGGAGAAGAGGGCGACGTTGGCCCAAGATGCAGGCTGATTAATGTGGATCCTGGAGATGGCGGTAGCGTATACCGAGGGGAGTTCATCCCAGGAGATAGAAATGAATAATCTCTGGGCCAAGTTGGCGGCGACTGAGAAGGCTTTGGTCGATAAAGACAAAGCCCTCAAGTTGTCTGAGGAGGAGTCAGGGAAGATCTCTGAGGAGTGAAGGGTCCTCTTGGTCGAGAGAGAGAGTCTTGAGGGGAAGGTGGCGGACTTGACTGTCGAGCTTGCACCCGCTGAGGATGAGCCAGAGGATACCAAGGACCTGAAGACTCGGGCCGAGTTAGTAGCCCGTTTCCAGTTGTTCGTGGATGATGCTCAGGGCGCTTTCGAGGGGAGCTTCGACAATGCAGTAAGTCAGATGTGTGTGTTGAATCCTGGCGTGGAGCTCAATACTTCGGGTATAGGGGTAAACTATTATGTGGCTGATGGCCATATTTTAGTCCCTGACTACCTGAGAGATATTATCGATCAACCGATCAGGGGTCCTGCTGAATTGTCTCCTATCATCAAAGGAGAAGCAGAGGGGTATTGTGTATTTATTTCGGCCCGCGTGTCGTTTTTGTAATATTTGTTATTTTTCCGAGCAGTTGCCCGTTCATGTAATATTCGCACAATTTCGGTCCAAGTGGTCGCTTTATTTAAATTCCGACCATTGGTTGTTTTGCTTTGAATATTTGCTTGTTTTATTTGCATTTTTGTTGACAAGTTAGCCTGATCAGGACGTTTAAATATTTTGCTAAGAGTTTGTATCAGGGATATGCTCGTTTTGCATGTTTGTCGATGTGGGGAAACCGATCAAACCGCCAGGGTGAATACCGGGCGAGGGCCAGAATCTAGGTCTCGTTTTGTGGGACTCGGGTTCGGCAGCGTGAACTTCCTGTCGCGAGTCGGGTGTTCTACCGTCGTGGCATAAAGACTGTGGAGCTCGATCGAGTTATCCAGTCGGGCTGAGGGTGCGATCGTAAACAGAGCAGAGCCTCGCCCCTTCTGAATACTTTGTATGCTACACTCGTGCCTAGGCGTGCACGCGTGGCCAGACTCAGGTGAGTCTGTCTTGTTGACCAAACGTGTCGACTGCTCAGTGTTTTTAATTGTAGTATTGTTTTAGCTTTTCAGCGTTCCATGATCGAACGAGCCGTTCCCCTTGTAAGTTCTCCAAGTAATACGCTTCAGTCCCCGTTTTGGCGTAGATGATATAAGGACCTTCCCAATTCGCTGCGAGCTTTCCCTCGCGAGGTTCTTTGTGATTTCTCTTTAATACAAGGATGTCGACCTCGAACTCTCAATGTATCACCTTGGCGTCATAGCGCATGGCTATTTTTTGTTTGAGCGAGGCCTCTTGCAGGGCCGCTCTTGTTCTGATTTCTTCCACCATATCCAATTCTTCCCCGAGGGCAATGTTGTTCATTTCCTCATCGAGATGTGCCTCAATTATCCTAGAAGGTTCCTCGATTTCTACGGGGATAATGGCCTTCATCCCGTATGCTAGCCGGAACGGAGACTCCCCGGTAGATGAGTGAGTGGCCGTTTAATATGCCCAGAGCATGTTGTGTAGCTCTTCTACCCATCGTTTCTTGGTTCCGTCCAACCTTCACTTGAGGCCTCTGAGTATCACCCTGTTGGTAGCCTCGGCTTGGTCGTTGGTCTGGGGGTGCTCGACGGAGGCGAAATGTTGGGTCGTATCAAGTTTGGTGATGAATTCATGGAAGGTGTGGTCCATGAACTGGGTTCCGTTTTCAGTGACTATCGCTTGTGGGATGCCAAAGCGAGCGAGGATATTTCTTTTGTAAAAGCGAAGGACGTTCTGGGAAGTGATTTTGGCCAAGCCTTCGGCTTCTATCCATTTGGTGAAGTAGTCGACTGCTACTATCAGATATTTGTTCTGATTGGTTCTGACCACGAACGGTCCGAGGAGGTCTAGTCCCTACCAGGCGAAGGGCCAGGTAGAGGAGATGGATTTAAGCTTGATATGAGGAGCTAAATGCATGTCCCCGTGTCTTTGGCATTTATCGTATTTCTTCACATGTCTCTTGCATCGTGATGCATGGTGGGCCAGTAGTATCCTGCCTGCAAGGCTTTCCTCGCGAGGGATCTTCCGCCTAGATGTTGACTGCCGATGCCTTCACGGATTTCGAGCAGTATGCATTCCGTTGCGCTTCGATCGACACACTTGAGGAGCGGAACGGAAAATCCTCTTCTGTAAAGTTTGCCCTTGACTAAGACGTACGAGTAGGCCCTTCGTCTGATAATGATCGATTATTTTGGGTCGACGGGGAGTTTTCCCTTAGTGAGGAAATCGTGTACGAGGGTCATCCAGCAATCGCTGTCTCCGATGGCGAATACTCCTAGGGTGGAAGATGGTTTCTGGGTGCTCGACCGAGGAAGTACCTCTTGTATTATAGATTTATTTCCTCCCTTATTCTTTGTGCTCGACAATTTGGATAAAACGTCTGCGTGGGCATTATGCTCGCGGGGAACATGTTGAACGTCCACAGACCTGAATTTCTTCTTTGCCTCTTGAACCAGGGCGCAATATTCGGCAAGTTGGTCATTTTTGACCTGATATTCACCTCAGGCTTGCGAGGCAACCGATTGAGAATCAATGAAGATTTTTACTTCCTCGGCTCCCAGATCTTTGGCTGGTCGTAAGCCTGTAAGGAATGCCTCGTATTTGGCCTGATTGTTGGAGGTCGGAAAAGACAGGGCGAGGGAAACTTCGACCAGGGTCCCTTCCTTGTTCTCTAGTATGATGCCCGCGCCGCTTCTGGTCGCACTGGAGGCGCCGTCGACGAAGATCATCCAGCGGCGCGAGCCTTCTGCATCTCCGGGCCAGGTCATTTCTGCTACGAAATTAGCCAAGGATTGAGCCTTAAGGGCTTTCCTGCTTTCGTACTGGATATCGAATTCAGAGAGTTCCAAAGACCACTTCAGCATTCTACCGTCCATGTTTGGTCTTCCGAGCAGCTGTTTTATTGGCTGATCCGTCCGGACCACTATGGTATGGGACAGTAAGTAGTGTCTTAGCCTCCTCGCAGTGTTAACGAGATCCAGGGCTACTTTCTCGATTTGTTGATATCTCACTTTCGGGCCCTACAGGGCTTTGCTCGTGAAATAAATTGGCCTTTGTCCCTCTGAGGTTTCCCTTATTAGCGTTGTGCTTATTACCTCAGAGGCGACAACTAGATAAAGGTAGAGTACCTCGTCTTTCTCGGGCCGAGAAAAGATGGGCGACTGTGAGAGGGCTCTTTTCAAATGGACGAGGGCTTGCTCACATTCGGGCGTCCACTCGAAGGTGGCTTCCTTGCGCGGGAGTTTGAACAAGGGGAGCGCGTGCTGGGTGGATTTTGCCACGAATCGGAAAAGAGAAGTGAGCATGCCGTTTAAGATCTGGATGGATTTCTTCAAGGTGGGCGTCTGAAATTCGGAGAAGGCCTGGCATTTTTCAGGTTTCGCCTTGATGCCCCATTATGTCAGATAGAATCTGAGGAACTTTCTTGCCCGTACGCCGGAGGTGCATTTTTCCGGGTTGAATCGCATCCGGCACTTTCGGGCTTGCTCGAACACCTTTTTCAAATGGGTGGCATGGTCGAGCTCTTTGGTGGACTTGACGATCATGTCGTCCATATAGACTTCGAGCATGTCACCTATTTCGTTGCAAAAGACTTTGTTCATCATGCGTTGGTAGGTAGCGCCCATGTTTTTCAGGTCGAAGGGCATTACGTTATAGTAATAATTGCCCGACTCAGTCATGAAAGTGGTATATTTTTTGTCCGTTTTTGCCATGGGAATCTGGTTGTAACCAGAGTATGCATCCATGAATGATAATAGTTTAAAACCGGCCAAATTGTCGACCAGTTTGTCAATATTGGGGAGGGGATAAGCATCTTTCGGAAAAGCCCGGTTGAGATCAGTATAGTCAGTGCACATTCGCCATTTTCCATTAGATTTTTTAACAGGGACTACATTTGAGAGCCAGGTTGTGTATTGGGCTTCAGAAATAAAATGTGCCTCTAGGAGGTCTTTTACAGCTAATTCAGCAGCCTTTGACTTCTCGATCGACTACTTTCTTCTATGTTGCGCGACCGCCTTGATGGTGGGATCAATGGTCAGGTGATGGCATGCGATCTCAGGGTCTAAATCGGGCATCTCGGTTGCACTCCAGGCAAAGAGATCAACATTTTCCCGTAGGCATGCTTTGAGTTGCCTTTTGGCCAGGTCGGGGAGGTCCGCTCTGATCTTTACTCTCCTTGTAGGGTCTTCTTTGAGGGGAACCAACTCGAAGACGCCGTATGGGATAGGTCATGCGTGACTCGAGAGCTCATTACGGCCAACAGAGGAGGTTGACCCTTCGTCTTTGACCATAGGCTCCTTTCCTTTCTTCCTTTGCTCGACCCTGTCCTTCATGGAGAAGCGACTGTCGAGGTCAATGGTGTCAACCCTCGGTAGTGGCCTGGATTCCTCGGAGATGGAGGGTAATATGGCTCCAGTGGTCGTCCGAGGTTGGGCGTTGATGGAGCTGAGCCCCTTCGCAGAAGCTTCAAAGCAACTCCTGGCTGCTTGGATGTCCCCATGAAGAGTGGCAACCAAACCCTCGACCGTGTAGTATTTCATCTTGAGATGAACGGTGAGGGGACCATGATGAGCTCGGCAAGAGTGGGTCTCCTGAATATGCATTGGTAGATAGATGGGCAGTCCACCACCAAGAATTGGGTCTTGATGGCTCTGGCCGTTATCCCCCTCCCAAAAGTGATGATCAACTCCATGTACCTCCATGGCTTAGTGCTGGTCCCATTGAAACCTTGAAGATCAGAATCCACGTAGGGGGTTAGGTGGATCTCGTTTAGCTGCAAAGTGTTGAATAGTTAGGCGTACATGATGTCTACCGAACTGCCTTGGTCGACCAAAATGTGACGCATGTCAAAGTTAGCCATCCGAGCTCTCACGAGTAGTGGGATGCTCAAATTCGGGGCTCCTCCCGGTAACTCTTCCTTTTAGAATGCGAGGGGGTGAGATCCTCCTCGAAACTTTTCGAGCGTGGCGTCCATCTCAGAGTTGGCCTCGACGAGTTGGTCGAACCTTCTCTTCACCAATCCAACTGTATGCCTGTTGAACCCTCCGCCAGAAATGACCATGGTTGCGAGGAAGGATTCCCTTGGACTATGGGTGGAGAAGTACAGGGGGACGTTCTCCATGTCCAGAAAGTAGAAGTCTTCCAGCCGTGAGATGCTCAAGGCGACCAGAATGGCGTCGAGGTTGGGGGATTTCTTCCCTTCTTCGACATTCTTGGTCTCTGGTGCTTAGTCACGGGCACCCTCCTTATTTTTATATTGCTTGAGATACCCGTCTCTGATTAGTATTTCGATTGCATCCTTGAGATGGATGCAATCCTCTGTGTTGTGGTCGTGACTCTTGTGGAACCTTCAGTACTTGCTCTTGTCGGTCCCTGGCTTTGATGGTGTTTGTCGGGGGAAGCGCACCCCGGCTTGCTTGAATTCAGAGTTAGTGCATTCGGAAAGAATATGCTCTCTTGAAGTTGTAAGGGGGGTGTAGTCGTGGAAACGACCTGCTGGCCCCTTGTAGTCTCTAGGATCACGGGGTTTGTCTTCCCGTTTCTTCTCCCCCCGACGGGATGTCGAGGGTTCGTCAGTCTTTGATGGTTTGGCACTCTCCATGTGCCTAGATTCTCGGGCGTTGTTGGCTGTTTCCTTCCCTTCGTAGTGTATGTACGCCTGGGCCTTTAGGAGAAGGGAATCAAGTGTGGTTGGTGTTTCTATGCCCACAGCCTTGGCAAAGTCGCTGCGGGGACGGAGCCCGCGCTCGAGTAGGTATTTCTATTTCTTCATATTGTCTGTTGTCAGGACCTGGACCACTTCTTTGTTGAAACGTTCAATGTATGCCCGCAGAGACTCGTCCCTGCCCTGTATGATTGCTTCGAGCGAAGCTTCTGATTTAGGGTGTCGGCGGGAGGTAATGAAATGCCTTGAAAACATTCTCTCGAGTTGCTTCCACGAGGTGATGGATTCGTCGGGAAAGCTTTTGTACCATGCCATCGCCCCCTTCCTGAGAGTGGTTGGGAAGAGTCTGCATTTGATGGTGCCCCTGACCCCTCTGTATTCGAGGAGGGCATCGATGTTCTCGATGTGCTCGTCAGGGTCTGTCGTGCCGTCGTAGGTCCCTAGAGTGGACGACTTCTCTAGGCCAACAGGGAGCGGAGCTTCAGTGATCTCCCTCGATAGCGGGCTATGAGGCTCGTCATCTTCACTATTGACGGGAGATGGAGAAGGAGAGTGATAGTTTCTCCCCTGTAGATCATCACGGTTCCGTCGAGGGAAGGGGATCCTTCGTTTCTGCTTTGGCTCGGGAGAGGGAAATCGAGCGCGGTTGATCTGCCTGTTGTCCCTCCTCTTCTTGAATGAAGGGGAGTCTTGATCTCGGGCAGGAGGTGTGTGTGATTTTGTTTCTTGAACAAAGAAACGTCGCGCCTTTCCTTTCTGGACGGTGGACCATGACTGGGTGGTGATGCATTGGGGGAGTTTCGTCTTCGGGCTCTCCGAGGAGGAGATCTTGAGCGTCTATTCTCTAAGGCCATATCCTCTGATTTTGTTGAAGGATGAGGGTGTTGGTCTGATTTAAGGTAGTGAGCAGTGCTGCCATGGCCGGGTCGGTGTTGAGAGGGATAAGAACTGGTTGTAATATTTCTGGCAGTTCCTCAGCAAGATTCTTGGAACGTCCTTTCTCCAAGAGTTGGTCGTGACCACGCCGAGCATCATCGAAATTAGGGGACGCGGTTTGTTCGTCACGGAAACCCAGGTTGTCCTCAAGGTGAGGGTGTTCCTGGCTTCCATCAGTCTTGCGAGTGGGGGAGAGAATGGTCTTTCCGGGCATGTAAAGATCATCATGGTCGGCCATGATAAGAGAGATGGATCTTGAAACAAAATTTGCTTTGATCTTAGGTTCCGAGGGAAGAAAGATGGGGATAGAAGTTTCCCACAGATGGCGCCACTGATCTTGCGGTTGATTAGAACCTGGAGAGTGGCCGAAGGATGATCTTCAGTCGGGCTGAGGAGAGAGGGGTTGTACCTGAAAGGTACTCCAACGATCAAGTAAGAGTGGGAGCAAGGAGGTACTACCAAAATATCAGGTAGTGAGTAGTGAATATGTTATACCTGGCCCTCACAGGTGTGAGGGTTTATATAATACCCCTGGCTCGTGGCCATTGGTTCCTGATTTCCCGCCTAGATATGCGGGTCTGGAAAATCATGTAACTTCCAGGACTTGGTCAAACCGGGAAGATATGCTCATAACTAGCCGTTGGTTCTGGGGAGGAGGCTGATTGCAGGCATCTCTCTAGTTGATCCATGGTGGCCTGCACGACGCTGTTATCGAGCAGGCTGAGAAAATGCTCGACGGGCATCTTGGATCGGCGCTGGACCAGAGGGGAAAGAGGGTGATGTTGCCCGACAGGTGACGGCAGTCCGGGTCACGGTTAGTGGGTGGCACCTATGAGATGTCTTAGACTGGGTCCACTCAAGCTTTCGGGCCAGTCCAGAACAACTGAACCCACAAGAAGCTTTTACAATGCCTATCTTAGATTGAGAGGGCCTCAATTCTTCTGGACAAGTCAAGTTGAAATGGTGAAAAGTGAGGTTTGGACAATGATGGTGGAGGTGTTACAGTGATGAAATAGGGGTATGGATGGCTTCTATATGATGTATAGATGATGTTTGAATGATAAAAAAAGGAAAACGCACGAGTGGATTTGAAGTTGGGTGTTTGAAGCTTCAAATATGCAACAATGGAGTTTTCTTGATGATTTTGAGTTTGAGAGTGTTTTAGGGCTTGTGAACTCGTGTCTTAGCTTGCAAATAACCTCTCTATTTATAGAGAAAAGGTTTGATGGCTTGAAGTAACCAGAATCTCAAGATAGCATGTTATGGTTTTGAAGCTTGGTTTTGAAGTAACTTGAAGAAACATTGTTCTAATGCATTATAGGGTGGTTGATAGGCTGTAGATGGTTTCTTATTGGTGTTGAGATGTTTTGAAGTTATAAGCAACAATGTATGGGCTCAAGGAGAGTTGACATTGTGTATAAAGTCACTTTATCAAAATGGCAATGTGAACTTTCTTCCCTCAATGGAAAAATGGATTGGACAAAGCTTTAATCACTTGGATCATAGCTCAAAAGCTTGTGTAATCTTCTGATTATAGCAAGATTTGGAGGTTAGAGGTCTGTAAAGTGAGATTATGCATAATGGCTTGAAGATTTTGTCTTATGGTTATCATAGAAATGACCTATAATTCAAGTATGGATGCCCAACTTCATCTCTTCGAATATCCTAGCTCAAGCATGATAAAATTGTGTTATGGGATATTTTGGAAAGCTTGAAACATTGTCTACAACTTTCGTGTTGTGAGTTTTGCCTAAATCAAATGGGAACTTGGTGAAAATTGGCCAAGAAGTTAGGACAAGAAACTGATCAAAACTTGTAAAAAAAATTCTAAGTGTTGGATAAAAAACATCCTAACTTCATGAGCTTATATCTCTTAAATTAAGCACTTTTTGAGGATCATCCCGCATTAACAAAGTTGTAAAATTCATCAATCCCTACAACTTTCATGTTGAAAGTTTTCCTTGAATCAACTTGCATCTTGAGGAAACTTGCTTGTGAAGTTAGGGTTTTTGTTAAGAACAAAAACACTTAGAATTTTTTCTAAGTGTTAGAAAATTTTCCAAATTTGAATTTTGTTGACTTTTTGATTTCTTGATGGTCAAATTTGATATTTTTTAATATCTTGATGATTCTTGACTTTTGAATTCCAATTTTGACCAAAAAGTCAAAGTTTGACTTTTGAGTGATTGTTGACTTTTCATCAGTTGATTCAATTCTTTAACTATCAATCACTTGCATCTTTGGAAATGTTTTGAGCCATGTAATTAGGTAAAGATGTTGTATTTGAGTCCTTGAGATCATGCTTCAATCCATTAGGTCATGCACTAGGCCAAAATTCAATGATCAGTCATTCTTAGTCATAACCCTAATTTGGCAATTTTTTGACCTCTGATGATTTGAGGGTTTTCATTGAGGAATCATGATCAAAACTTGATCAAATGATGAATATTACTTCAAAATTTGGATGTTTGACAAAAAATCTTGAAGTTTGACTGTATATTTGACCAAAGTTGACTTTTTACCCAATACAGTTGATTTTCAGTCATTTGAGCAATTGATTGGGCAAATTTGTGATGCAAGGCTTAAAACTTGACATGAGAATTATTGAGTACCTATGATGAACCATGAAAGTTATTTTAAGTATTATAAATCCAATTCTCCTTGAGAAAACCAAAACCTGGTTATAGACCAATGCTTAGGAGGAGATTTGAGCAGTAAACTCTTAAGTGGCTTTGAGTATTTTATAACCCTATCTTGGAGAAAATGGGAGGGTAAGTTTTGAGGTACAATAGCTGCCCCTGTTCAATCTTCTTAAACCTGAACAGCTAGATTGGCATGTCCGCCATTCGTGACTTGAAGGTGGAAGATGATTGAACACATAAGTGCCAAGAAATTTGCACTCTCTTGTGCACGAAGTAACATTGTTGGTTGATTATACTGGGAATGGGCTTAAAGATGCCATTTGGAGAGGTGATGGAGAGTTTCCGGAGATGGGCTTATATATTCCATCCAAAGTAACTGTTTATTGAAATTAGACTAAGTCTATGCTCGACTTCAATTGGAAAGTATCAGAATGAATCTATGCTTGATTTAAACTGGGCCAGAAGAGGTCTTTTTGTCCTTAATCGGAAGAAGTATCAGAATAAATATATGGTTTATTTAATCTGAGCCAGAAAAGGTCTACTGGAAGAAGTATCAGAATAAATCTATGCTTGATTTAATCTGAGCTAGAAGGTGTTTACGTCTGCCTTTAACTGGAAAAAGTATCAATTTAATCTAAGCCAGAAAAATTCTACTGGAAGAAGTATCAGAATAAATCTTTCGTTGATTTAATCTGAGCCAGAAGATGTCTTTGAAGGAAGTGTTCATCATGTAGATATTCGCCCCGTCCTGTTTCGGGAATTGATCTACAATTTGTTTTTATTGGTAAACTTGTCCTGTTTCAGGAGTTCATACCACTTGGTGATAAAGATAGTCGCCCCGTCATGTTTCGGGAATTGATCTTCATCTGACCATAAAGGAAGAAAGATAGTTTCCCCATCCTATTTCAGGAATTAATCTTCAACCTGTTCATGTAGATAGTCGCCCCGTCCTATTTTTGGAATTGATCTACCATCTGTTTTTTCACAGATAGTTGCCATGTCTTGTTTCAGGAATTAATTTGTGGCTGGTCATCTAGATAGTTGCCTTGTCTTGTTTCGGGAGTTAATTTGGAACCTGCTTTTTGTTGTCCGTAGATATAGTTGCCACGTTTTATTTCGGGAATTAATCTCCGACCTGGTGACCCTATCTTGTTTCGAGAATTAATCTTGGACCTATTTGTTGATGATATTTGTCTGTTTGTGAACTTTACCTGAAAAGATAAAGAGTTAGTTGTATGCAATGTTATGATGTATGAAATGCATTACGTAATGATGTTCTCAAAATAAATGAGATTGTGTTATATGCATTTCGTATGCATATGTTATGATATTGATGAATGATGTGTGAATGTGAGATGCTGTTGGAAGTGTGTCAATAGTTTTGTATGACATCTTGTTGGGGGAAATGAATCCCTGACTGGTGTTGGGGATGAAGAACATATGTAATCTTCAATTTTGTCTAGAATGCTTCCGATGGGGATCCCTGTAACACCCCTTCTAAAATACCCCGAATAATATTAATTATATCAATGATTAAAGACATATTCCATCAGAGTTAACACGGAACAAGGGATGTCACAATTATGAAATAAATAAAACTTCCAATAAAACAGTAGTCATGCTACACTGAGGGTCATTATTCAAATAATTCAATCAAATTAAGACCATGTCTTACACAGCGGAAAAATACCATAACCAAAACGGAATAAACCAAAACATAATTATTCCCAATGAAATTCAAAGAAACAATTGAATAATAACTAATTCCTCAACTAAACGTTCCCCAGTGTTACAACCTATCAGAGCACGACACTGACACGCGGACTTAAAGTAACATAGCTCTAGAGCCATCCTCACCAACTCCTGAGTTGCTAACTTTAATCTGAAATTGTTAAAGTAAGGGTGAGATTTCTCATAATTAACATGCATTATAAGCTTCTCAATCAACATTATATCACAAGCATATTATTTCACCCATTTTAGCATAAATTCATATTCAACACGCAGTTCCAATCATACAAGTCATTATGCACAAATCAATAATCAACCAAAGAATTGTAACACTGGAAGACATCCTAACATGTTACAATTCTATGCAAACACAAATGCAGACACAATGCATGTGGTACCAACACGTGACCAAGTCACCCAACACTGATCCATCATCAACCGGATACAGCAACCATCGATTCGTCCATAAACACCCGGACACGAATCCATCCTAACCACCCATCATCACCCGGGTATCAGTTAACGGCAATACAAGTCAAATTCCACACAATGGGAATTAACTTCACCAAAACAATGCATATGCACGCACATCACTAGCATGCAACATCAAATCAATCTATGAAATACATCAATTTATCATAACTGAACCAAACCAAAAACATGATATCTCAACGATCATGAACACCATCATTAGCAACATAAACATGCCTTTCATTCACACAATACTAATACATCCATCCATCACAGGTTCACTGCTACATACACACCCATGTGCGTTAGCCAATAATCACTTATTCCGGGATTTGACTCATTTTCAAAATAATTTCAGGTTTTAGGAAATCTTTTCATTTTATAAAATAGAGCATTAAATTTAAGAAATAACGTCCAAAACGGCACTCAAAACGGACTTACGGTTTGAAAGTTATGAATTTTCAAAGTTTAATATTTTTCAAAAAGTTACAGCAGAACCCGGTTCCTACATATGCAGGAATCGGTTCCTGCGAAGTTCAAAAATCACGCTTCTGGAAAATGTATGGGAACCCGGTTCCTACCTATACAGGAACCGGTTCCTACGTGCATTTTTGCCAGTTTTTATAAATTCACATAGTGGAACCCGGTTCCTCCCCACTGGGAACCGGTTCCCACGACCTGCAGAGTCAAATTCTGCACTTTTGACAGCGTTTATTCATTCTAAACCAATTCCAAACATACCCATACGAATTGCAACATGAGAAACACCAAAACACATCCATTTTACACCATTATAACATCAAACAACATTATTTCATCATTCCTTTTTATCATCTGACACCCTAATGGTTTTCAACCTACAATTCGATGCAATAGGGACAATTCTACGGAACCCTATGGGAACCCTTTTGTAAATGTTGTTTTTCCTCTTACCATTAAACAGGATAGTCCCATCTTTCTGACTAACAGCTTTACATGATTTTTGATTAAAGATAATATCATAACCGTTATCACTTAATTGACTTATGGATAACAGATTATGCATCAATCCATCTACTAGCAGAACATTATTAATAGAGGGAAGATTTCCATTACCTACAGTTCCAGAGCCAATTATCTTTCCCCTCTGATTGCCTCCAAAGCCAACGTGGCCTCCAGGCTTAAGTTCCAGGCTTTGGAACATATGCCTTCTTCCCGTCATGTGTCGTGAGCAGCCAGAGTCCAGGTACCATGACTGGTGTTTCTGACTTGCTGCTAAAGATATCTGCAACATGTATTATTTTATCCTTAGGTACCCAGATTTTCTTGGGTCCTGATTTGTTAGTTTTACCAAAACTCTGGTTGAATTTTGGTTTCACAGAGTGCTTACTGCTAGTATATTTGATATCATGTGTGTGACCATACACAAAGTGTGAATTCAGAGGAGTGTGTTTAATGGTTAGGTCCATGATATTCTTTGGTGTAGGAACCTTACCTTGGTATCCTATTCCTTTCCTGCCGTTTCTGCTAACTCCATAGATCATTGAGGCCATTCTGCTTCTATCTATGCTTTTAGCTAGGAACTTCTGGAAACTGTGATCATACTCCTTGATGATCTCATCAGCGTTGCTGGGAGTTTCAGAAATTGGTTCCTTCTGAGAGTTTTGTAAAGTGTTTTCTAATTTTGAAATCTTACTTCTCAGCTCAGAATTTTCCAATTTGAGACTCTCAGACTTATTAGAGTCAGATTCAAGATTCCTTTTCAGGTCTCTGAATTTAGCTCTAATTTGCTGATAACGTTCCAGAATCTCATTAAGGCTTTCAGCAAGTTCAGCCTTTGTAAAGTTAACAACGAAGTTAGGAAATACCTCTTCAGTGTCTGATTCTGAGTCTGATTCAGAAGCTTCACTATCTTCTGAAATGTTAGCCATGAGAGCTATGTTTGCCCTTTCATCATCTGATTCTGAGTCAGCTTCAGACGAGTCAGAGTCATCCCATGTGGCCATGAGACTTTTCTTCTTCTCTCTTCCAAACTTCTTTTTGGGCTTTTCCCTCTGAAGCTTTGGGCAGTCACTCTTGTAGTGTCCTTGCTCATTGCACTCATAGCAGATGATGTCTTTAGTGTTTGGCTTCTTGCTACTGGAGGAGCCTTCAGATCTTCTGTATCCAGAGGAAGAATCTGTCCTTTTGTATCTGGAAGAAGACTCGTTCTGATCAGATCTTCTGGGATTCCTGAACTTCCTTTGTCTTTACTTCCACAGTTGATTTACTCTTCTGGAGAGAAGGGAAAGTTCGTCTTCTTCTGATGAGGATCCATCAGATGTTTCTTCAACTGCCTGCAAAACTTTAGACTCAAATTTTCTGTTAGATTTTAATGCTAAAGGCTTACCTTGCTTCTGAGGCTCATCAGCTTCTAGCTCTATCTCATGACTTCTGAGGGAGCTGATAAGTTCCTCCAGAGTGATTTTGTTGAGATCTTTAGCTAGCTTCAGAGCAGTAACCATAGGCCTCCACTGCTTGGGTAAACTTCTGATGATTTTCTTGACATGGTCAGCAATAGAGTATCCTTTGTCCAGAACTTTGAGACCAGCTACCAGAATCTGGAATCTAGAGAACATAGTTTCAATGGATTCAGATTCTTCCATTTTGAACGCCTCATATTTCTGAATGAGCGCCAGAGCTTTTGTTTCTTTGACCTGAACGTTGCCCTCATGCGTCATTCTGAGAGAATCAAAAATATTCTTTGCTGTGTCTCTGTTGGAGATCTTTTCATACTCAGTATAGGAGATGGCACTGAGGAGGATGGTTCTGGCCTTGTGGTGATTCTTGAAGTCACGCTTTTGTTGATCAGACATTGATTTTCTATCAATCTTCTGACCACTTGCATTCACAGGGTGCGTGTATCCATCTGTCACCATATCCCACAGATCAGCATCATGTGCTAGAAAGAAGCTTTCAATTCTGTCTTTCCAGTAATCAAAGTTTTCTCCATCAAAGACTGGAGGTTTGCCACTGAATCTGTCTCTGTCCTCATTGTTGTCATTGCTGATGTGAGAATTGTTTCCTGCCATTGTGTTTTTCTGACGCTGGATCTTGTACTGACACGGTTAAGTGTTTTAGCTCAGAACCAGGCGCTCTGATGCCAATTGAAGAGGTGAAAAACACAAGAAGGGGGGGTTGAATTGTAAAACTGAAATCTAAAGCAATTGACAAGATATTTTTATCCTGGTTCGTTTGATCTCAAACTACTCCAGTCCACCCGTCAAGGTGATTTCGCCTCTCTCCAACGAGGTCTTAATCCACTATATTCAACTGAATATTACAGACTGCTTTAACAACTGCTAAAGCCTTCTTGATTCAAACCACAACCCGGTTTGTCAAGGTAACACTTTCTTACAAAGAGATAAAACTATGTGTGTGGATGTTTTCTACAAAACTTTATCACAACTGTGATGTATACACAAATTGAAGCTTAGAAACTAGATTGCTAAACAGTAATGGAATATCAGAGTGTGTGGTTTAGCAAAACTGATAGGACGAAGATTTATGGTTCAGCTTTTGTGCGTGTAGAGATTTGGAGAGCATTAACCATTTCAATCTTCAAAGCCTTGTTTATATAGCACTGAGATGATGAACGTTGGATGCAATATTCTTGATTCAATGCTAATAACAAACTTTCCTTATTGAGCAGATCTTGTCTGGAATGAGGCCGTTGGAATTAATTAGCTTTCAATGCACAGTACCGTTGCTTACTTAGCGCATGTTCTGGCTTGGCTCATTCTGACTCTGCTTCGCTGCTGATGAACTATTGTGTTTCTTTATCAGAGTGTTGAGCGCAGTCTTGTTCATCAGGCTTCAGCATGTACGTAAGTTGATCATCTGATTTTGACGTTCTGATCTAGCAACTTCTGATGCTGGTGTCTGAAATCAAGTTCTGATGCTGAATAGATGTGATCTTGCTTATATCAATCAGAGTATCTGCAAGTCAGAACATAATAATTTTAGGCAGCAGATAGTTCATACATGAAACTTATAAATACTATATCTTTTCACTTTGTTATCATCAAAACTTAAATATAGGGTAGTAGATTCAAACTTTGTTCTAACAATCTCCCCCTTTTTGATGATGACAAAAACTAGATATTTTAAATGAAAATAACGTGAAAAGGTATCTGGAATATGTATCAGAATAAGAAGTAAAAGGATAAGGAATAAGGAGATGTCAGAGTTGAGAGATACTCCCCCTGAGTTTATTACTTCCCTTTGATTATACGTGTTCTTCAGGATCAGATCTTTTTGCCTTTCTTTGAACATCAGAGTATCAGAGTCTTTGACTTATCAGAAGCTTTGTGTCAGAGCAGAGCTTCAGAGCTTTTCTTGTCAGAGCTTTGCTTTGGATCAGAGTATTAGGACGGATCAGAACTTCATATTGATCAGAGCTTCTAGTCTTCAGAGTGTCCAGGAGCTTCCTTGTGCCTGTAGACTTTAAACAAAACAGAAAAAACATTTCAAGTAATAGAGTTAGAATGTTTGAGAATTTCTGTCTAGTTAGCCGTTATTGATTTAAATATCATTCTTGTTCTCCCCCTTTTTGTCAGCAATCAAAAAGTGTTGGTGATGTGCTAAAATAAATAAGATCAGAAAAACTAATCATATTAAGATAGTTCAGAATCAAAACAAGAAAATATTACAAACATAATCAAACAGTACATCAGAAAATCAAGGAAAACATGAAAAAGGTCATGCATGAAAAAAAGATTAAGGTTGAGGAGGCAAGCGTGTGAACAGGTTCTCCAGCATGGCTTGAATCTTTTCAGAAGTCTCATTCTGTTTATGCACCTTGCTGACAACAGTGTCAATCTTGCTGTCCTGCACATCCATTCTCTCTTTCATCTTCTGATCATTTTCATCCATCCGCTGCTGCAGACGCATGTCATTCAGCCTTAGTTCTTCCAGAGTCTGCCTGTCCAAGGCAGCTTGAGAAGCATTAGAAGCAGGAGGCTTCTCAGAACTTTCAGCAACATCCTCTGCTTGACTTTCTTCAGCTTGAATGGTCTTGTCTTCTTCTGATGATTGCACCTTTGCAGCTTGCTGTTTCTCAGACCAAGGTTCACTGTCCAGAGGGAGCACATCCTCTTTCAGAAGCATACTTCCAACTTCATTCAGAAGCTTGCTGAAATTTTGTTGTGCCTGCTCATAGTTGATATCCTGCAACTTGAGGGCTTCAGCACGTACCCAAAGTCTGAATTGTGACCAGAGCTGATCAGAAGCAGCTGGGTCAATCATCCCCGGACAGACTTGCTTCAAAGAAGCAATCCATTGCAGCACACCTGTTTCAAAATTCAAAATACCAGAGCCAACATCTGGTTGCTTTGGTTTTGGGATGGCAATTTTGTGTTTTAGATCAGCAAGACGGTCAAGACTGGTTAAGTCAATGAAAGTCCTGCTGGGGTTTTCAGAGGTTTTCTGAGAAGCAGTTTGTTTTGGAGAAGGGGTATCAGAATCAGAGATTTCGATTGGAGTGGGTGGTGTTTTGGGAGTATTTGGTGATGTCGATTCTGATGAGGATGGTAACTGGGGCATGATAACAGTTGTGCCATATGGCAACTGAATTACCAGCGGTGATGGTTGAGGTGAGTGAGGTTCAGATTGATGAGGGGAAGGAGTTTCAGAGTGGTGAAACTTTGTTTGTGGTGAAGGTGGATTTATTTCTGGTTGGGGAGAGGGAGGTGGAATCTCTTATTGCTCAGGGATCAGAGGTTCTTCTTAGAGTGGTTGTTGTTGTTGTTCTGGTTCTGGTTCTGGTTGTGGAGGAGGAACATTTTGTGGTTCAGAGTTTGGTTGATCAGAGGCATGTTGATCAATATCAGACAGCACTTGGTCAAGTGCTGATGTTGTTGAAATTGTTGGTTGTTTGGGGTGTTTGGTTCTAGGTCTTCTGAGTTTTAATGCCTCAGAAGGGTCTTCTTCTTGTAAGGTTTCATCAATGGTAGGGATGGGAATTGATATTCTATGAGAGGTTTGAGGAGGGATAGATGCTGGAATAGTAAAAGAATTTGAAACAGGGGCAGCAGATGAAATACCTCTTTTCTTTGGAGTCTGCTGAGATGATCCTTCTGATGGCGCCTTCCTCTTCTTTGTCTTCTTCAGAGTCACTTCTGGTTGGGGTTGATGCAGATCTCTGATATTCAGCTTTGGATCTGTACCATCTGCCTTGTACGCATCCAAGTACCTGAGAATCACCTCTGGTTTGGATTCAGTTTCAGAAAATAACGGAAAATCACTCAGAGGCACTCTTCTGCTGGAGATATCAGCAGTGGAAGTAGCTCTGGGTTCCTTCTGAATATTCTCTATCAGCTTCATCTTTTTCAGGTTCTTTGCGTTCAGAGGTTTCCCAATTGTTGGTTCAATAGTGCTCAGCTCTTGAGCTTCTATCAGATGCTCAATCAGCCTATTCTCTGTCAGAATATCTGATATCAACCTTCCAAAAGGTATCCAATCCCTCTTGGTTCTTTCTTCTTCCCTTGTTTCTTTCACACTGGTTCTGAGGTGGTTGAACAGGAAGTGAGCCAGATTGATCTTTATCTTCTGATCAATAAAGTAGATCAGAAACTGCTGATCCACATTTATGTAATCAGGAGAACTTGTTGGTTTCCTGTGGTTGAAGCACCCCAGAACAATCTTAGCCCACACTCTGTAATGATCCTTCAGATCTTTAATCTTGCTGCTGGGCATCCCAAGAGTGAAAATCCTTTTAGCTACCACACCTATATCAGCACATCTTTCAGCCATGTCCACACAACGGACGCCACCACCACTTTGACCGATTAGCCTTGCAATGAGATCTTCAGTAATCACAATCTTCTTCCCCATAACAGAGGAGATGACTAGATGTGTTGAAACCTTGGCGTGAATCCAAAATTCCTTGACCAGCGCTGGGAATGTTGGTCCAACCAACCTATCGAAATACCTTTCCCACTTTTGAGCCCTAATTTCTTCAGTTAGGTCAAAACCATTCTCCTTCAAGCTTTCAAAATCAATGATTAACTCAGAAAGCACTTCTAGATTCTTCACCGGAGTGAGGAGAGTTCTGAGTGGCACTTGATATTGCTCAGATGATGCTTTCTTCTGATTACCTGCAGAAACGCTACTGGAGGTTGCCATGTTCACACTAAAAGGGTTTTGAGAATGAACTGAGAAAAAAAAAGGTTTGCAAGAGATGAACTCAGAAATATGCAGAAAAATGCTTGAGTATTAGTGAGAAAGCGTAAAGAATAAGAATGAGAGATTAATGTGCTTAAATAGAGTTTTCAAAACTATTTTGAAAAGATAAACGTTTTTAAGAGAGAAAAAAATCATGATTGCCATTTAAAAGCATGATTACTTTTCATTAAATGCTTGCTGATTTTGGGGGATTTGAGAAAGATACTTAAAAACGGTTACCAGACATGTGTCTCAATGCACCCAATCAGCGCTTTGCCTTCTCAGAAGCGTGCACGCGTTCTGCTTCAGAGATATGCTGATGATTGGATGACACTTGTTTGATGTAGTGATCAGCACGTCTGTCTTTGAGCTTAGACTCTCAGATCTTTAGACTTGCATCTGATACAATCTGCATGTTCTATCTTTCTGAAAGGAGATTGATCAGAAGTTCACAGTAAAATAATTACATTCTGAAGGTAAATATATGGAATTAAAACATTTTCATTCTGGACATACTTTCATGCTGAGATGTTTCAGAATGAAATTAAACCTATCTTCTGAAAGGGGTTTAGTAAAGATATCAGCCCATTGATGGTCTGTATCTATAAATTTTAAGTTTAAAATACCTTTCTGAATATAGTCCCTAATGAAGTGATGTTTTATTTCTATATGCTTAGCTCTAGAATGTAAAATGGGATTCTTACTTAAGCAAATAGCAGAAGTATTATCACAAAGTATAGGAATGTTACTCTCAAAAATCTGGAAGTCTTCAAGCTGACTTTTCATCCAGAGCATTTGTGTGCTACATCCTGCTGCTGCTATGTACTCAGCTTCTGCTGTTGACAGAGCAATTGTTGATTGTCTTTTGCTGGACCAAGAGATCAGATTTTCTCCCAGAAACTGGCAGCTTCCAGAAGTACTTTTACGTTCCACTCTGTCTCCAGCAAAATCAGCATCACAGTAGCCTACTAAGCTGTAATCACTAGATTTTCTATAAAACAAACCCAGATTAGTAGTACCTTTCAGATACTTGAAAATTCGCTTAACAGCTGTTAAGTGAGATTCTCTAGGATCTGATTGGAATCTAGCACAGATACAAACACTGAATAGTATGTCAGGTCTTGAAGCAGTCAGATAGAGGAGAGAACCAATCATACCTCTGTAGACTTTCTGTTCTACATTTTTGCTTACCTCTTCTCTTTCCAGAATGCACGTGGGATGCATTGGAATCTTTGATGGCTTACATTCTGACAGGTCAAATTTCTTCAGAAGATCTCTGATGTATTTGCTCTGATGAATGTAAGTTCCTTCTGGAGTTTGATTGATCTGAATTCCCAGAAAGAATTTCAGTTCCCCCATGAGGCTCATCTCAAATTCTGCCTGCATACACTTAGCAAATTTTCTTCCAAGAGAAGGATTAGTAGAACCAAAAATAATATCATCAACATAAATTTGACAGACTAAGATGTCACTCTTAACTGATTTACAGAATAGAGTAGTGTCCACTTTCCCTCTGGTGAATTCATTTTCAAGCAGAAAGTTACTTAGCCTTTCATACCAAGCTCTGGGAGCTTGTTTCAGACCATACAGTGACTTCTTTAGTTTGAAAACATGTTCTGGATGTTTTGTATTTTCAAAACCTGGGGGTTGGTGTACATAAACTTCTTCTTCTATATAACCATTTAAGAATGCACTTTTGACATCCATCTGATACAGAGTGATGCCTCTATTAACAACAAATGAAATTAAAAGTCTGATAGATTCTAACCTGGCGACTGGGGCAAAGGTTTCGGTATAGTCTATCCCCTCTTGCTGACTATAACCTTGTGCAACCAGTCGTGCCTTGTTTCTGATGACTTCACCTTGTTCATTTAGCTTGTTTCTGAACACCCATCTTGTTCCAATGACGTTGAATCCTTTTGGTCTGGGAACGAGATCCCATACGTCGTTTCTGGTGAATTGATTCAGCTCTTCTTGCATTGCCAGAATCCAGTCATTATCCAGAAGTGCTTCATCAATAGAAGAAGGTTCAATCAGAGACACCAGTCCCATAAGAGTTTCTTCAGAGTTTCTGAAGCTTGCTCTTGTTCTGATTGGATCTTCCTTTCTTCCTAGGATAGTCTCTTCTGGGTGATCCAAGCTGCTTCTGGGTAATCTCTTCTGAGGTTGATCAGCAACTGTTGTAGGATTTCTAGCAGTGCTCCTTTCAGACGTTGAAGGAATGTCTGTGTTGAGAGCTTCTGATGACTTGTCTTCAGAACCTGCAAATTCAATTTCTATACCTGCAAAAACTTCATTCTGCTTTGACTTTTCAGAGTCAAGCTTGTCATCAAAACGAACACTGATTGATTCTTCCACAATCTGTGTTTCTGTATTGTATACTCTGTACCCTCTTGAGCGTTCAGAGTATCCTAACATAATACACTTCTGTGCTTTAGAGTCAAACTTGTTCAAATAATTCTTTGTATTTAATATGAAGCAAGTACATCCAAATGGATGAAAATATGAAATGTTGGGCTTTCTGTTCTTCCACAATTCATATGGAGTCGTTTCCAGAATAGGTCTTATTGAGATTCTATTCTGAATGTAGCACGCTGTGTTTATTGCCTCTGCCCAGAAGGTCTTAGCAACGTTTGTCTCATTGATCATGGTTCTGGCCATTTCTTGCAATGTTCTGTTCTTTCGTTCTACAACTCCATTTTGTTGGGGAGTTCTAGGACAAGAGAAATCATGCAGAATGCCTCTGTCATTAAAGAATGACTCAAAATCTTTATTTTCAAATTCTCCACCATGATCACTTCTGACTTTAACGACTCTAAGATCCTTTTCATTCTGAACTTGGTTACAGAAGGTAACAAACACAGAGTGTGACTCGTCCTTGTGTCTTAAGAACTTTACCCATGTCCATCTGCTATAGTCATCTACGATTACTAACCCATACTTCTTACCACTGACTGAAGCAGTTTTAACTGGTCCAAATAAGTCAATGTGCAGAAGTTCTAATGGCTTAGAGGTGGAAACAACATTTTTGGATTTAAAAGAAGGTTTTGCAAATTTGCCTTTCTGACATGCTTCACACAGAGCATCTGAATTGAACTTCAAATTAGGAAGTCCTCTGACCAGATTGAGTTTGTTAATCTGAGATATTCTTCTCATACTAACATGCCCCAATCTTCTGTGCCAGATCCACTGCTCGTTGTTAACAGACAGAAGACATTTTACATTCTGACTTTTTAGTTCAGAAAGTTTGATTTTGTAAATGTTGTTTTTCCTCTTACCATTAAACAGGATAGTCCCATCTTTCTGACTAACAGCTTTACATGATTTTTGATTAAAGATTATATCATAACCGTTATCACTTAATTGACTTATGGATAACAGATTATGCATCAATCCATCTACTAGCAGAACATTATTAATAGAGGGAAGATTTCCATTACCTACAGTTCCAGAGCCAATTATCTTTCCCCTCTGATTGCCTCCAAAGCCAACGTGGCCTCCAGGCTTAAGTTCCAGGCTTTGGAACATATGCCTTCTTCCCGTCATGTGTCGTGAGCAGCCAGAGTCCAGGTACCATGACTGGTGTTTCTGACTTGCTGCTAAAGATATCTGCAACATGTATTATTTTATCCTTAGGTACCCAGATTTTCTTGGGTCCTGATTTGTTAGTTTTACCAAAACTCTGGTTGAATTTTGGTTTCACAGAGTGCTTACTGCTAGTATATTTGATATCATGTGTGTGACCATACACAAAGTGTGAATTCAGAGGAGTGTGTTTAATGGTTAGGTCCATGACATTCTTTGGTGTAGGAACCTTACCTTGGTATCCTATTCCTTTCCTGCCGTTTCTGCTAACTCCATAGATCATTGAGGCCATTCTGCTTCTATCTATGCTTTTAGCTAGGAACTTCTGGAAACTGTGATCATACTCCTTGATGATCTCATCAGCGTTGCTGGGAGTTTCAGAAATTGGTTCCTTCTGAGAGTTTTGTAAAGTGTTTTCTAATTTTGAAATCTTACTTCTCAGCTCAGAATTTTCCAATTTGAGACTCTCAGACTTATTAGAGTCAGATTCAAGATTCCTTTTCAGGTCTCTGAATTTAGCTCTAATTTGCTGATAACGTTCCAGAATCTCATTAAGGCTTTCAGCAAGTTCAGCCTTTGTAAAGTTAACAGCGAAGTTAGGAAATACCTCTTTAGTGTCTGATTCTGAGTCTGATTCAGAAGCTTCACTATCTTCTGAAATGTTAGCCATGAGAGCTATGTTTGCCCTTTCATCATCTGATTCTGAGTCAGCTTCAGACGAGTCAGAGTCATCCCATGTGGCCATGAGACTTTTCTTCTTCTCTCTTCCAAACTTCTTTTTGGGCTTTTCCCTCTGAAGCTTTGGGCAGTCACTCTTGTAGTGTCCTTGCTCATTGCACTCATAGCAGATGATGTCTTTAGTGTTTGGCTTCTTGCTACTGGAGGAGCCTTCAGATCTTCTGTATCCAGAGGAAGAATCTGTCCTTCTGTATCTGGAAGAAGACTCGTTCTGATCAGATCTTCTGGGATTCCTGAACTTCCTTTGTCTTTGCTTCCACAGTTGATTTACTCTTCTGGAGAGAAGGGAAAGTTCGTCTTCTTCTGATGAGGATCCATCAGATGTTTCTTCAACTGCCTGCAAAACTTTAGACTCAAATTTTCTGTTAGATTTTAATGCTAAAGGCTTACCTTGCTTCTGAGGCTCATCAGCTTCTAGCTCTATCTCATGACTTCTGAGGGAGCTGATAAGTTCCTCCAGAGTAATTTTGTTGAGATCTTTAGCTAGCTTCAGAGCAGTAACCATAGGCCTCCACTGCTTGGGTAAACTTCTGACGATTTTCTTGACATGGTCAGCAGTAGAGTATCCTTTGTCCAGAACTTTGAGACCAGCTACCAGAATCTGGAATCTAGAGAACATAGTTTCAATGGATTCAGATTCTTCCATTTTGAACGCCTCATATTTCTGAATGAGCGCCAGAGCTTTTGTTTCTTTGACCTGAACGTTGCCCTCATGCGTCATTCTGAGAGAATCAAAAATATTCTTTGTTGTGTCTCTGTTGGAGATCTTTTCATACTCAGTATAGGAGATGGCACTGAGGAGGATGGTTCTGGCCTTGTGGTGATTCTTGAAGTCACGCTTTTGTTGATCAGACATTGATTTTCTATCAATCTTCTGACCACTTGCATTCACAGGGTGCGTGTATCCATCTGTCACCATATCCCACAGATCAGCATCATGTGCTAGAAAGAAGCTTTCAATTCTGTCTTTCCAGTAATCAAAGTTTTCTCCATCAAAGACTGGAGGTTTGCCACTGAATCTGTCTCTGTCCTCATTGTTGTCATTGCTGATGTGAGAATTGTTTCCTGCCATTGTGTTTTTCTGACGCTGGATCTTGTACTGACACGGTTAAGTGTTTTAGCTCAGAACCAGGCGCTCTGATACCAATTGAAGAGGTGAAAAACACAAGAAGGGGGGGTTGAATTGTAAAACTGAAATCTAAAGCAATTGACAAGATATTTTTATCCTGGTTCGTTTGATCTCAAACTACTCCAGTCCACCCGTCAAGGTGATTTCGCCTCTCTCCAACGAGGTCTTAATCCACTATATTCAACTGAATATTACAGACTGCTTTAACAACTGCTAAAGCCTTCTTGATTCAAACCACAACCCGGTTTGTCAAGGTAACACTTTCTTACAAAGAGATAAAACTATGTGTGTGGATGTTTTCTACAAAACTTTATCAGAACTGTGATGTATACACAAATTGAAGCTTAGAAACTAGATTGCTAAACAGTAATGGAATATCAGAGTGTGTGGTTTAGCAAAACTGATAGGACGAAGATTTATGGTTCAGCTTTTGTGCGTGTAGAGATTTGGAGAGCATTAACCATTTCAATCTTCAAAGCCTTGTTTATATAGCACTGAGATGATGAACGTTGGATGCAATATTCTTGATTCAATGCTAATAACAAACTTTCCTTATTGAGCAGATCTTGTCTGGAATGAGGCCGTTGGAATTAATTAGCTTTCAATGCACAGTACCGTTGCTTACTTAGCGCACGTTCTGGCTTGGCTCATTCTGACTCTGCTTCGCTGCTGATGAACTATTGTGTTTCTTTATCAGAGTGTTGAGCGCAGTCTTGTTCATCAGGCTTCAGCATGTACGTAAGTTGATCATCTGATTTTGACGTTCTGATCTAGCAACTTCTGATGCTGGTGTCTGAAATCAAGTTCTGATGCTCAATAGATGTGATCTTGCTTATATCAATCAGAGTATCTGCAAGTCAGAACATAATAATTTTAGGCAGCAGATAGTTCATACATGAAACTTATAAATACTATATCTTTTCACTTTGTTATCATCAAAACTTAAATATAGGGTAGTAGATTCAAACTTTGTTCTAACACCCTAGAATTCCAAACCGGGATTCCCTAACATACTATGATCCATACTATTGAATATCTAAACCGATAATACGAATTAACTAATCGAAATCACCCCTTACCTTGTGGGTTCTTCGAATTCTGACGCTTCCGGTTTTCTCCTTCTTTTTCCTCTTCTCAAATGCACGTATGATGAATATTCCAAAATAACTCTCTTTCTCTTCTTTTTCCTTTTAATACTCCTTTTATTATTTCAATAAAATAATTAAATTAGTAATTAGTAAGAGTAGAGTATTTTACCCATCACACCCTCTAATCACTCTTCACACCACCAATACTTCTTTCCTTTAATTAATTAAATTAATTCCAATAATCCAAAAATACCAATAATTAAATTTCTAATTAAATTAATAATTAAAAATTCTAATTATTTAATAATCGGATTATTTGGGGTGTCACAACTCTCCCCAACTAAAAGAGTTTTCGTCCTCGAAAACATACCTTAGACGAACAGTTCAGAATACGAGTCCTTCATCTGACTCTCTAGCTCCCAAGTGACATTTCCATCTGCTGGTCCTCCCCAAGCCACTCTTACCAACGCGATCTCCTTGCCTCGCAACTATTTCAACTTCCGATCCTCAATTCTCGTAGGTACCGCTTCCACAGTCAAATTCTCTCGTACCTGTATATCGTCTACCCGAATCTCATGAGACGGATCAGCAATGTACTTCCTTAGCTGAGATACATGAAAAACATCATGTAAATTTGCAAGTGACGGCGGCAAAGCAATCTGATAAGCAACTTTCCCAACTCTCTTGGTAATCTGAAACGGACCAATAAAACATGGAGTCAACTTCTTTGACTTCAAAGCTCGACCAATACCAGTCATCGGAGTAACTCGCATAAAACATGTTCTCCTTTGCTAAACTCAAGATCTTTCCTCCTCTTATCGTGATAACTTTTTTGACGACTCTGAGAAGTCCTCATCTTCTCCTGAATCATCTTAATCTTTTCCGAAGTTTGTTGTACAATTTCCGGTCCAATCACAACACTCTCTCCAGATTCATACCAACACAACGGTGTCCGACACCTCCTACCATACAATGCCTCAAACGGAGCCATACCAATGCTCGAATGAAAACTATTGTTGTAGGTAAACTCAATCAATGGTAGATAACTATCCCAAGCTCCACCTTTCTCCAACACACAAGCTCTTAACAAATCTTCCAACAACTGAATCGTTCTCTCCGTCTAACCATCTGTCTGTGGATGATAAGCGGAACTCAAACGCAACTTAGTACCCAAAGCTTCTTGCAATCCCGTCCAGAATTTAGATGTAAACCTCGGATCTCGATCCGACACAATACTAGAAGGAATATCGTGTAAACTCACAATCTTCTCAACATACAATTCTGCTAATCTTTGCATCGGATAATCCATTCTTATCGGAATAAAGTGAGCAGATTTCGTCAACCGATCAACAATAACCCATATAGAATCACAATTCTTCGATGTCCTTGGAAAACCAGACACAAAATCCATAGAGATTCCATCCCATTTCCATTCCGGAACAAACAACGGTTCCATCAATCCTGACGGTTTCTGATGCTCAATCTTCGACTTCTGACAAACCAAACAAGCATACACAAACTTAGCAATTTCCTTTTTCATTCCCGGCCACCATAACAACTTCTTCAAATCATGGTACATTTTAGTAGCACCAGGATGAATACTCAATCCACTACAATGTCCTTCTTCCAAAATACTCTTCCTAATCTCTGCAACATCCAGAACACACGCCCTATTACCAAATCTCATAACACCATTCTCATCAATCCGGAACTCGCCTCCTTGACCTTGGTTGATCAATGTCAATTTATCAACTAACCCAACATCAGACTTCTGTCCATTCCAAATGTATTCCAGAATACCACTAGTCTGTTTCAACATACCCAATTTCATACTATTCGGAGTAGTTTCACATACCAAACTTAAATCTCTGAACTGCTCAACCAAATCTAACTCACAGACCATTAACATCGACATATGCAAGGACTTCCTACTCAAGGCATCTACAACAACGTTTGCCTTACCAGGATGGTAATTCAAACCGAAATCATAATCCTTTGGAAATTCTAACCATCTCCTCTGCCTCATATTCAACTCTTTCTGATCAAAGAGATACCTCATACTTTTGTGATCACTGAACACCTCAAACCGAGAACCATATAAATAATGCCTCCACAACTTTAAAACAAACACAACAGCTGCCAACTCCAAATCATGAGTCGGATAATTCCTTTCATCTACTTTCAATTGTCTCGAAGCATAAGCCACCACCTGCTTATCTTGCATCAACACACCACCTAATCCCATTAATGATGCGTCACAATACACAACAAAAGACTTAGTCGGATTTGGCAAAATCAAGATCGGAGCACTTGTCAACCTCCTCTTCATCTCTTTAAATCCTTTATCACATTCAACATCCCAAACAAACATCTGACCCTTCCTGGTCAACTTAGTCAACGGTAACGCTAATTTGCAAAATCCTTCTATAAACTTCCTGTAATAACCTGCAAGACCCAGAAAACTACGGATCTCAGAAGCATTCTTCGGCGCTTCCCACTGAGATACTGCTTCTACCTTCATAGGATCCACAACAATTCCATTCTTGGAAATTACATGGCCAAGAAAACTTACTTCACTTAACCAGAATTCACACTTGGACAACTTCGCATAAAGCTTCTTCTCTTTCAACAATTCCAACACAACTCTGAGATGTTTTGTATGCTCTTTATCGCTCTTCGAATAAATTAGAATATCATCAATGAACACCACCACAAACTTATCAAGATACGGATGAAATATCATGTTCATATACTCCATGAAAACACCAGGTGCATTAGTAACTCCAAACGGCATAACAAAATACTCGTAATGTCCATACCTCGTTCTAAATGCAGTTTTCTGAATATCTTCCTACTTCACACGAATATGATGATATCCGGATCTCAGATCAATCTTACTAAATACACAAGCTCCAACTAGTTGATCCATCAAATCATCGATCCTCGGCAAAGGATACCGATTCTTGATTGTAACTTTATTCAGTTGTCTGTAATCAACACATAATCTCATTGAACCTTCTTTCTTCTTAACCAACAACACCGGAGCACCCCACGGCGAAACACTCGGACGAATAAACTTCTTCTCAAGTAACTCCTCCAACTGTTTCTTTAACTCCGCTAGTTCAGATGCCGACATACGGTAAGGTACCATCGACACCAGACTAGTTCCAGGAATCAAATCTATAGTAAATTCTACCTCCCTCTCAGGTGGCAATTCACTAACGTCTTCCGGAAACACCTCTGGAAATTCATTCACCACTGGCAATCCATCACTCTTTGCTTTTCCCCCCGCTTCTATTGCAGAATACAACATAAATACCACAGCACCATCTTTCACAGCTAGGTTCATCTGTTTAACCGACATAGTCACATCTTCGACACCAACCTCTTCAAGAAAAATAACCGTCTTCGCAAAACAGTTGATATGAACCTGGTTGAATTCCAACCAGTTCATTCCAAGGATGATATCAAGTTGTTCTAACGGTAGGCACACTAAATCCATACCGAAACCCCTACCAAAAATCACAATAGGACAATTCCTACAAACATACGAAGTAGTCACTGAACCCGACGCAGGAGTATCAATAACCATACTTCCATCCATATTAGAAATTTCCAAATTCAATCTTTTATCACAATCCAAAGCAATAAAAGAATGCGTAGCTCCAGTATCAATAATCGCAATCAAAGGTATGTCATTAATAAAACATGTACCTTTAATCAGCCGATCATCTGGCTTAGTCTCTGACCCAGACAATGCAAACACTTTACCACCAGCTTGCTCCTTCTTGGGTTTTGTACATTGAGGATGAGTATGACCTTCTTCACCACAGTTGTAACAAGTCACCACTCTTACTCTGCAATCATTGGCCGCATGGCCGAGTTTCCCACACTTGAAACACTTCTTATCATTACTTTTGCAATCCACCATACGATGTCCTGTCTCACCACACTTGTAGCACTTAATGGAAGAACTAGAATCTCCTCCACCAAACTTCTTCCAACCACCGGGTCTCTAATTACTTCTATCATAAGGCTTACCACGATCCATCTGTTGCTTACCCTTCCTATCAACATACCCTCGAGCATTCGACTTAGTGCTAGCAAGATCCTCCTCTAAAATCCTACTACAGTCAACCAGATCAGGAAATCTTTGGATACGCTGATACCGAATACCCTGCTTAATCTCATCACGAAGACCATTCTCAAACTTGATACATTTGGAAAGTTCTCCATTTGCATCGTTAGTATAATGAGCATAATACTTCGCTAACTCAGTAAACTTCGAAGCATACTCACTGACAGTCTTGTTACCCTGCTTGAGTTCCAGAAATTCAATCTCCTTCTTGCCTCTGATGTCCTCAGGAAAGTACCTCCTCAGAAAAGCCCTCCTGAACACAGCCCAAGTCAACGCAATACCATCTTCTTCCATTTCAGTTCTGGTAGCAACCCACCAGTCATCAGCTTCCTCTGCTAAAATGTGAGTTCCGTATCTCACCTTCAGCCCTTCAGCACAGTCAATTACTCTGAAGATCCTCTCGATCTCCTTCAACCACTTCTGAGCACCTTCGGGATCATGTGCACCCTTGAACAACGGAGGATTATTCCTTTGAAAATTCCCCAATTGTCGGTCAGCACCAATCACCGCTCCCTGCTGGTTCCCTCCGAGTACTCCAGCCAACATTCCCAATGCTTCAGCAATAGCATCGTCGTTTCTTCCGTTACCTCTTCCGACCATTGTTCTTGTAACATTACAAAACAACCTCATCAGCACACAAGTATCGACAGTGTCATCTTACACTAGTCGCATACAAAAGGGATAACGACACAAGACAAGACCGACTATGCTCTGATACCACTATTGTAACACCCCTTCTAAAATACCACGAATAATATTAATTATATCAATGATTAAAGACATATTCCATCAGAGTTAACACGGAACAAGGGATGTCACAATTATGAAATAAATAAAACTTCCAATAAAACAGTAGTCATGCTACACTGAGGGTTATTATTCAAATAATTCAATCAAATTAAGACCATGTCTTACACAGCGGAAAAATACCATATCCAAAATAGAATAAACCAAAACATAATTATTCCCAATGAAATTCAAAGAAACAATTGAATAATAACTAATTCCTCAACTAAACGTTCCCCAGTGTTACAACCTATCAGAGCACGACACTGACACGCGGACTTAAAGTAACATAGCTCTAGAGCCATCCTCACCAACTCCTGAGCTGCTAACTTTAATATGAAATTGTTAAAGTAAGGGTGAGATTTCTCATAATTAACATGCATTATAAGCTTCTCAATCAACATTATATCACAAGCATATTATTTCACCCATTTTAGCATAAATTCATATTCAACACGCAGTTCCAATCATACAAGTCATTATGCACAAATCAATAATCAACCAAAGAATTGTAACACTGGAAGACATCCTAACATGTTACAATTCCATGCAAACACAAATGCAGACACAATGCATGTGGTACCAACACGTGACCAAGTCACCCAACACTGATCCATCATCAACCGGATACAGCAACCATCGATTCGTCCATAAACACCCGGACACGAATCCAGCCTAACCACCCATCATCACCCGGGTATCGGTTAATGGCAATACAAGTCAAATTCCACACAATGGGAATTAACTTCACCAAAACAATGCATATGCACACACATCACTAGCATGCAACATCAAATCAGTCTATGAAATACATCAATTTATCATAACTGAACCAAACCAAAAACATGATATCTCAACAATCATGCACACCATAATTAGCAACATAAACATGCCTTTCATTCACACAATACTAATACATCCATCCATCACAGGTTCACTGCTACATTCACACCCATGTGCGTTAGCCAATAATCACTTATTCCGGGATTTGACTCATTTTCAAAATAATTTCAGGTTTTAGGAAATCTTTTCATTTTATAAAATAGAGAATTAAATTTAAGAAATAACGTCCAAAACGACACTCAAAACGGACTTACGGTTTGAAAGTTATGAATTTTCAAAGTTTAATATTTTTCAAAAAGTTACAGTAGAACCCGGTTCCTACATATGCAGGAACCGGTTCCTGCGAAGTTCAAAAATCACGCTTCTGGAAAAATGTATGGGAACCTGGTTCCTACCTATACAGAAACCGGTTCATACGTGCATTTTTTCCAGTTTTTATAAATTCACACAGTGGAACCCGGTTCCTCCCCACTGGGAACCGGTTCCCATGACCTGCAGAGTCAAATTCTGCACTTTTAACAGCGTTTATTCATTCTAAACCAATTCCAAACATACTCATACGAATTGCAACATGAGAAACACCAAAACACATCCATTTTACACCATTATAACATCAAACAACATTATTTCATCATTCCTTTTTATCATCTGACACCCTAATGGTTTTCAACCTACAATTCGACGCAATAGGGACAATTCTACGGAACCATAGAATTCCAAATCGGGATTCCCTAACATACTATGATCCATACTATTGATTATCTAAACCGATAATACGAATTAACTAATCGAAATCACCCCTTACCTTGTGGGTTCTTCGAATTCTGACGCTTCCGGTTTTCTCCTTCTTTTTCCTCTTCTCAAATGCACGTATGATGAATATTCCAAAATAACTCTCTTTCTCTTCTTTTTCCTTTTAATACTCCTTTTATTATTCCAATAAAATAATTAAATTAGTAATTAGTAAGAGTAGAGTATTTTACCCCTCACACTCTCTAATCACTCTTCACACCACCAATACTTCTTTCCTTTAATTAATTAAATTAATTCCAATAATCCAAAAATACCAATAATTAAATTTCCAATTAAATTAATAATTTAAAATTCTAATTATTTAATAATCGGATTATTTGGGGTGTGTGTCAATAGTTTTGTAGACATCTTGTTGGGGGAAATGAATCCCTGACTGGTGTTGGGGATGAAGAACATATGTAATCTTTAATTTTGTCTAGAATGCTTCCGATGGTGATCCCTGCTTGCTGTTTGAGAAAACTCTGCTGGGAAATGTTGACTTCTATGAGAAGGATTCAGAAACATTAGTCGTTCATCGCTCTACTGGGGAGTTTAATTCTTCCATACCCTGACTGGGGATAAAAGAGATGGATAACCTTCTGACTCGTCTGGGGAGGATGAAGTTGACTGATATCTGGTCCAGTTCTAGATTTTGTAGCAACTCTCTGGGAATAGTGGTGACTTCACTGGAAGAGGAATTTTGCTGATGATTCGTAGCCATTCGAGGAATAGATTTAATCTGGGGAGACTGTAATCTGTTGGGGAAATAAACCCTATTGGCGGGGAAATGCTCTACTGAGGAAACAAACTTTGTTGGAGAGAAGAAATATGCAGGGGGTTTTATAGCTTTGTAGGAGTAAATTCGGTTGGGGAAGAGAACTTCCATGAACTATATTGATTGGAACTCCGTAGGTTAGGTGATATTGCCAGTAAAAAGATCATATTCTTTTATCCGTGGGAGAGATCTGTCGGGGAAATTGCGGGGAATGTATCTTTATTGAAGATGAATTTGTGAAGATTACCCTGTGGGGATAATCTCATGGAAGTGGCTCTGTGGATATTTTTGGATAACTTAAATGTGATCCCAACTCCTAGAGTCTTGAGTAAATTCATATTCTTGTTCTTATGCATACATTTGTTAACAGTTAATTGTGTTCATATGCATACGTTCATTGAATTTTAGTCATTGGACGTTTTTGCAAACAAAACAGAAAATTAAAAAAAGTTTTGAATTTTTAGGGTGTATTTGTATTGATAGTTTGCCTATGAACATGAGAGTTTGTACAAAGAGACATAAATCCTAGTAAGAGGAAATCGTCATAAAATGAAAAGAGTACAAAGTGAAAACAAAACATATAGCCATGTGGAAATGATCTCGTTGGGTTCCAACTCTACTATTTCCCCTATGTCTACGAACATCTCAACCCTTTTTGTCGGAAGAATTTAATTGAAATGTACCCTTTGAACTTTTGACTTTGGTGATAAAGCTTGCGGTAAGTGATCCAATGGGACATAGTCGTACGCTTTTAATCCCTAACTTTTGCCTAGACCGCCCTTTCGGGTTTTTAATCCACCAGGATACCCTTTCTTTCCCAAGCCGCCTTTTCAGGTTTTCGACTTTCCAGGTGTTGTACCCCAAAATTTGCCCTCCCATATTTCTCAAGACATGTCAAGAATCATCTCCAAGTTGCTCAAGATGGCTCAAGAGTTGGACAGTCAAATCATCTCCTAAGGCAGTCAATCTCAAATTAGGGTTTTGTGTTGCATCAATGTCCTTGCATCCAAATGACCTCAAGTTCTACCCAATGTCATAATATGTTCTTAAGTTCATCCATGTCAAATTTCAAGCCTTGCAGAGGAAGTTTGGTCAGTCAATTGCTCAAGAGGCCCAAAAATCGACTATGCTAGGGCAAAAGTCAACTGTGTCCTACAAATAGCCAAAACTCAAGATTTTTTGTCAACATTATCATTTTTAAGGATAATTCATCATTTGATCAAGGGTTGATCATGATTCATCAAGGATTGCTCAAGATTCATCAAGATTCAAAAGTTGCTAAATTAGGGTTTTGTAGGAAAAGTCAACTCAACTTTGACCAAGCATGACTTTCTCATACTTTATGAGAAATGACATATCCAAAGCTCATTTTTAAGAGGATGCAATTTCCTACAATCCATATTCACACCCCAAGATCAAGAAATGCACTCACAAAAAGTTACAAATTTGGACATTATAGGTCATTTTTTAAAGTCAACAAAAACACCTTTTTTTCCAAAGCTTATAACTTTAGAATGGAATATCAAAATGATATGATACCAAAAGGGTTGGTTAGAGGACATCTCAAGGTTTCTAAAAAGTCCAAGAACACCTCCAAAAGTTCAAAATTGAAGAAGTTACGCATTGTTGAAGTTGGGCATTTTTCCAAAATTGCCAAAAGTCAACTATCCCCAAAACTTCAAATTTTGTCAAAAGGGCCCACTTTTTTCCACTTGATTTGATCTTATCACACCACACACGTGTCCTATCTTCAGTTTTATGTCCACTCATTAATTTTTCTATTTTATTTGATTTTTATTGATTTAATTCATTTTAAATCAATTTAAATCCAAATAAAATCCAAACCTTAATGAAATAGGATCTTTTTGATTGATACAGCTTTCAATTATCATCATGGACAAGATCAAACTCATACCAAGCCATATCATGCACAAAATATTGGATTTGGGACATTTTTGGAAGCTTTGTAATGGAGGATCATATCAAATCTTGATTCATCAATACACAAAAACTCCAAGCCCAAGACTTGACCTAATTGACTCTATTATACATATACAACATAAAGCATACAAAAAAAGGACCTGGAGGCTGCACAAACTGCAATACAAAACTTGGAAAAACTCAAAAAAGCTTGGAACTGAAATCTTGGTTAGAGACGTTTTCAACACAAAAGCTCAACGTAGACTTCTTGCTTGACGTCCACTGAAGCTATTGGAATCAAAATCAAGCCTTCTCCCTCCCTGAATCGCGTTGTAAGTCCTTCGAAACATACCCCTGTACACGAAATCATAATCTCTCATTCTCGCATCTTTTTGACAAAACATGGACATATTCTTGATCCTTGCATGATTTCCAAGCTATCTGCAATATTGAATTGTGTTTTTGTAGCCTGTAAAGCTCTACCCGAAACTAGGGTTTGGGTTTCTTGTTTTTAGGTGTTTCAATTTCAGGTAAAATCAGCACTATCAATGGCCATGGATGAATTTAGGAGGAAGAGACGAGCATGATGATGGTCTTGGTTTGCATTTTTGTGGCCTAAAGCTCGTTTTAGGATGAAGCCATGGATCTTGCTGCGGATAAAATTCCGTAGGTAAATGTCCAAGGGCCAACTAAGAAGATGACAACGTGGCCCTGTCTCATTCGCTGTTTCATATTTCGCGCGCTTTTGTTTTTTATTCCAGCATATTAATTGTTGTTTCTTTATAATAATTGTTGTCTATCCATTAACAAAAAAGATGCAGTGGTTGAGTTGGTAAGTGAAGCGTGTCAAAGTCCAATGGGACCTGGGTTTGAATCCCAGGTCCCCAACATATTTCTTGTATTTTTATTGCAGATATTTGTTGTACCCCAAATTTTGACCTAAGATACCATCTCCCATCTGCATCATTACATTGCAAGCGTTTTGATCTATTGATTTTTAAAAATTCATAACTTTTTCGAGTCGAGAGCTGTTTATTTTCGAACGCTAAATTTATTAATCGATCAATGCTAAAGCAATGTTTATTAATTATTTATTATCCTAAATTTAAATAATTGAAATTTGTTTTCAGTTATTATATAATTTAAAGATTTATGAATAATGAAATAAATATTTGAAAAAAAGGTTTATTAATTGATCAAACAATGTTTATTAATTATTTATTATCCTAAATTTAAATAATTGAAATTTATTTTCAGTTATTATATAATTTAAAGATTTATGAATAATGGAATAAATATTTGAAAAGAGGTTTATTAATTGGTCAACAATGATTATTTAATTATTTATCATTCTAAGTTAAATAATTGAAATTCTATTTTTTAATTATTATAATTTAGAGAATTATGAATAATGAATTAAATAATTGAAGTTATTAATTGATCAATGATGTTTATTTATTTGTTTATTATTCTGAATTTAAGTAATTGAAATTGATTTTCAGTTATTATACAATTTAAAGAATTATAAACGATAAATAAATAATTGGAAAGAAAAAGAATTAATTGGGAAATAATAGAATTTTGTTCACTCTATTCTATTTATTACAATTGTTATTTAAATATTGTATTATTTACAAAATATTTATAATGACAATTACATAAAAAGTTTAAAGTAAAATAAAAACTATTTTTCTAAGATTCTAATTCTTCATCTTCTATCCAATGCTTCTTTGTCTGCTCATTTAATTTTACCTGCAAAACAATTAAAAGAAAAAGTTAGAAATAAATAAATAATTAAAAGCAGAAAATTATTTTTAGTATTCATCATTAAAAGCAGACGGCTGGAATCAGTTTTACCCTTTTTGCAAATCGCGGGATTTCTCCCGGTTCACAAAAAGGGATGGATTTTTTATTTTCAAAATGAATGCACAATTAAAAAAAGATGCACAAATTCATTTTTGTTTTCAAACTGCATAATTAAAATCAATTGCATTTTCAAAAAGTCCACTGCATATTTCAAACAGCATATGCATCAATTCAATTGTTTGTCAAAATAGCATACAAAGAATTAACATCATATGCATAGCAACAGCATATGCAAGTCCCATATGCAATGTACACAAAAGCCAACGTAAACATGCAGCAACATAGGAAGAAGTCAAAAACTTAGGCTCCCATGCAGTAGACAAAAGAAGTGTGCAATTTTAAAACCAATTTGCAAGCAAAGCATTTTTCCATTTTTACATCATTTCCCAGCCCTGTGCTCTTTCAGAACAGTTAGTACATAGCATCATTTTATGTCAAAATGTACCTATGAGAGAGAAGAGAGATAGAAGTTTGGTTTTACAGGTTTTGGTTTAGGCAGAAAGAGTTACAAAACAAATCAGCAGTATTGCAGTAAGAGAAAAGAAGCATGAAATAGGAATACAAACAAACTGTTGGAGCAGTATGGTGCAGAGCATCAAGAAAGATACCAAAATATACCAAGCCTGTAACGTAAACCAAGCCAGCATATTGATATATACAACATTACAAACCCCTTCAAATACCAAGAGTTCATAACCTGCAAAAGAGGGCCTTCCACACTAAAACTGTAAAAAACAAAGATACAAAACCATTTTTCTCCAAGTCTAAAAACAAGAAACCAGTAGAACCTATTGTCAAACCTGCATATAACCATAAACACCATGGCCTAAAACCAAATGCTAAACCTGCATATAACCATAAACACCATGGCCTAAAACCAAATGCTAAACCTGCATATAACCATAAACAACCATGGCCTAAACCAGTTAAAACCTACTGCATAGAATCATTTCAGAACCTACTGCATAAACCATCAAACCAACATGACCAAAAGCCTTCCTCCAACATAAACAACACCATAACCATTTTCAAAACTATCATACCATATGGCCTAAAAAAAACCATTAACCTGCTATCTCATAAACCATCAACCTGTTCCATAACCTGTTAAACACAAACCTTAACATCACCAAAATCAAAACCAATAAACCTGTATCAATAACCTGTTCCATAACCTGTTAAACACAAACCTTAACATCACCAAAATCAAAACCAATAAACCTGTATCAATAACCTGTCACATAACCATGACCTAAACCAAAACCAGTACAACTTGTAATGGCCTAAACCATCAAGCCTCAAAACCTACTGTATCGCGACCAAAACCAGTGCAACCTGTAATAGCCTAAAACCATAACCCCTTGTCCATCCAACCAAAGCAAAACCCAGGACTATGCAAGCTTTTTATCAAACCAATGTCAAAACAGTAACATGTCCAAACACGAAGGCCTCAAATATGTTCATCATTGGCCATAAAAAAAGCATACAGTAGTAAAGGCAAGAAGAAGAAAAGAAGCTAGTCAAAATTCATTTCAACAATAGCATCAAGGCAACCCAGCAAAGCATACAGAGGCGAACCAAAGGAAGAAGAAGAAAGATACAAATACAGAGTACCAGGGTCAAGTAGCTAGCAAGCATCACGCGTTTCCCCTTTGCCTTGGCCTCCTACGCACTCAACCCTCCTCCTCCATCTCCAGGTAACGATCCTCTTGCTTTTCTTTCAATACCTCAATAATCATGTGAAAAATGAATAAGAATCAGAATAGGCGAAAACCACAACATGCAGTATTTGAAACCTAACGAACGAAAACGAACTTACCGTAAATCCTCGCCCCCTAGCGTCCATGGGAAGAAGAAGAAAGTGGAGAAGTTGGTGGCCGTGGCAAAGGACACAGTAGCGAAGCAAAGGCGAAGAAGACGATCGGAGAAGAAGACGATCGAAGAAGACGAACGCGTGAACAAGAGAGAACGGCGTTGTAACTTTGGTTTAACCCTAATTCAACTAATAATTTTGTTTAACCCTAAAACAGACTAAGAAGCATATTGGACTAAACTTCAAACGCCAAAGCCCAGCGAAACCCTTTGTGCACCCCCCGTTTTCAGTTTTGTTTGGGCCTTTTAAAAATCTTTAACCCATATATTTACTTGTCTTTTTTTTTCCCTTTGATACACATTTCTATTTTGTTTTCTTTTAGTTTTTTTTGAAATTATTATTACATTAGTTAATTAGTAAGTGTAATAAAAAACAAGAGATGTATTTAATTAAAACATTTTAATAATTTGATCATTTTATTAAGTTAACTTTAGGACTAATTTAATAATTTTTAGTATTTCTTTTAATTAGATTTAAGTTAATAACCTTTTAAGTTTTAATTTAGTAATTAATAAAATAATGCTTTAATAAAAACTATTAAAAAAAAACATATAATAATGAACTTAAAAAACATTTTTACTTCTTTTAATTAATTCACTCGTTTTAGTTAATACTAATACAAAAATATAAAAAAAAAATAGAATTTAAGATTTAAAACATTTTATCTTTTCTTTAGTTGACTCTCTTGCGTTATTAATATTAAACAAAAATCTAAACAAAGTGCATATTTACACCACTTAGTCTTTTATTTAAATTGTTGTATATCATTTATTTATCATAATTTTCTGTTTACTTGATTATTCTGTTTACGTTTAAATCCAAGGGAAAAAACGATTAAATTTGTCGACTTCATGTCCTCAAGTCTAATCGCGCGAACATTCGCATTTCATTAAAACTTAGGATAATTTTTCCTCAAATATTCGATCTTTTCAAAACTCATACCTTTTAAGCAAAAACTTCGACATTAGGTCGTCGTATCTTCAAAAACCCGTCCGTACCCCTTTTTCGGCCAAAACAATTTATTTTTTCAATCAGACGAACAATTTTAATAAACAGATATTTCAAAAGGTTCCTATAGAGTACTATAGATACATTGGGTGCTAATACCTTCCCACTGTATAACCAACCCCCGAACCATAGATCTCTTTTCAAAAACGCCGTGTATTTTTTATTACTTTTAAAAGTATTATTTTACATTGCATATTTAGGGTTTTATTTCGCTCTTTCCCCTTTTCCCTTGGAAATAATAAAGCGCGGTGGCGACTCTTGCTTTTGTGAGACGAATTAATCAATAATTCGATCTCCGATTTACCCCGCTACATTTTTTATCGCTACAGAATTGGCGACTCTGCTGGGGAAAGATTGACCTCTTGCTGGTCCATCCCTAAGTGGGTTAAGCCAAATTTGTTTTATCTGTTTTATTATTATTTGATTTGCTTGATTATGTGTTTAAATTGGGGTGTTTGGGTTTTTGCAAAGGACGAATCCTATACCCGGATTAAGTAACACTTAAGGAATAGGACGGGCGGTATAGTCATGTTAACTTTGAGGGAGTAATCCCGAAGAAGGAGGCATGAGATCCCCCACTCAATGGAAGGCCCTCTTGAACTTAATATTTGTTTACCGAGTAATCGGGAAGACATTATTATTTTCGACCTAGGAGCCCGAGAAGTTGAGGACCGTAGAACCCTAACCCATCTTGGCCTTTTTAGGTGTAGCGCGGAGACTATCACGGAGTAATTCGAAAGTAGTTGTCACGCGATGCTACGCTCAGATGAGTTTCTCTTGAGAATATTGCTAATTATCGAGTAATCAAGACGTTGGCAATATCCGAAGGAGGAATGTAGACTCTGGGAACTCTTAGAACCTTGTCTTACAGGTGTGATTGAACCATTAGTACATACCTTTGGGTGGGATTTACCCTCGACTCCATGCTGAACGTTGAACCTTTGAACCCCATGTTTGTGAACTTGGGTGTGACTGTTGCATTATCATTCATTCATGCACTCATCAACATCTTTGTAAAAAAACTTGTTTTTCAAGGAACTTCGGATTGATTTTTGCAGACATCTCAGGTTATTATGGAATTTGGAAGGAGAAACACTCGAAGCTTTAGTTTTAAGGAGCCCGAGATCGAAGAGCTGAAGAGTTTGATTCCGAAGATTGAGAACCCGACGGATTTTCAGAAAAAGTATGGGTTTATTATACCTCTCATGAAGCGCAAGATGAAGGAAGGCATTCTTAATACGTTGGTTCAATTCTACGATCCTTTGTACCGATGTTTCACCTTTCCGGATTACCAGTTGATGCCCACCTTAGAAGAGTACTCCTACATACTTGGTTTGCCGATCATCGACTGTGTTCCTTTTTCTGGATTAGAAGAGGAGCCCAAATCTCACGAGATAGCGACCATCACCCACTTGAAGAAGTCAGAAATAGAGGAGAACATGACTACAAAAGGGGGAATCCGAGGTTTGTCTGCGCAGTTTTTGTTGAAGAAAGCTCGTCAGTTCGCTGAGATGAAAGATACTATTGCCTTTGAAGACGTCTTTGCTTTACTCGCTTATGGTCTATTCTTGTTCCCTAACATTGATAAGTTTGTGGATATCAACGCCATCAGGATCTTCTTGATGGGAAATCCGGTCCCTACGCTGCTCGGAGATACCTACTACTCCATCCATCTTCGAAACTCTTATCAAGGAGGGATGATTATTTTTTGTGCACCGTTGCTGTATCAGTGGTATGTCTCGCATCTACCCGGGTCTGATGTTTTCTGGGATCTCGAGAAGGAGCCGCGTTGGGCGCCAAAGATTATGGCTCTTACTCATTTCGACATTGATTGGTATAATCGAGTTTACTATGACGTGAAGATCATCGATAGCTGTGGTGCTTTTCCTAACGTGCCTCTTCTCGGTACGAGAGGTGGAATCAATTATAACCCTGTTCTCGCGCGCCGTCAGTTTGGATACCCGATGAGGGACAAGCCAAACAACATCCATGTGAGTGGTTTCTTTCTACATGAAGGACAAGAGCATCAGGCAGCTAAGAGGGAGATCGAAGGAGCTTGGCGCCACATCCATAGGAAAGGGAGAGATATGTTAGGACATAGAGGTGCCGTTTCTTTGGAGCCTTACCTACAGTGGGTCCGTGATAGGGCTTGTGCTCTCAAGATGCCCTATAAACTTGAGAAACCTTTATTCCCTACCGTTGCATCATCATCTGTTGTTATCCCTATCGCGAATATGGGAGAATACCAAGGAAACCTGGCTAGGATGAAGTCCGAGAGGGATGCTTGGAAAGAAAAGTATAATATGTCTGAATATGAGAATCGAGTCCTGACTCGACAACTAAAGGAAAAGGAGGATTTACTCTTTATTCAAGACGGCTGGTTCGTTGATCACGATGAGAAACTTCGTCAAAAGGATGCTTTACTGAAGAAGTATGCTAGTGAAAGGAAGAGAAAGAAGGAAGGTTCGGTAAGCGTTGCTCTTGTTCCTAATCCGCAAAAGGAAATCATTGATCGACTGGTAGCCGAGAAGAAATAGATGGAAGACTTTTATGAAGAGAAGATCAGGAAGCTCCGGTTACAGCTGGTATTTGGTCCTTCATCTGATGATTCTGAGTGATCTTTAGCTTTTAGTTTTATTTTTTGATGTCATTTTGTAAAACTTTGTAAAAGGGCTTCATGTTCCGAAGTTGTAATTTATTGCTTTATTAAGGGCTTTAATGCTCCAAAGTTGTAATTTATTGCTTTATTATGGACTTCATGTTCCAAAGTTGTAGTTTACTGCTTTTATTATTGGGTTGTTATCCCAAAGTTGTAATTTACTGTTTTGTTATTCCAAAATTGTAAGTTGTAATTTACTGTTTTTGATTAATGGATTGAGTTTTTGTTGTTCCAAATTCCTTTACCATTGATATGTGCAAAATTATCGAAGTTCCTTGAAAAACTATTAAAGTGAATCATCATTTGCATCGCACATCATGCATCATTCAACATTTCACTTCACACTTTTTTTAGAGTCTTATCCTTGTTTCTTTTTCCACTCCAAAGGTTGTCAAGCTGTCTCACCGATACGACACTCGAGCCAATCGTCAGAGGAAAATGGAAGATCTGGAACAGGAAAATCATGAGCTTCGTGGGGAAGTTGCTACACTTCGTATCGAGATGGAAAAGTTAACTGCGTTAGTGGAAAGTTTGGTGGCTGTTCAGAATCAGCCATCGACTACGGCTGCTGAGATTCAGACTTCAACTCCAGTGGTTTCCGAGATTGTCACTGTTCCAACCTCTGTGACTCAAATCAACTCTCCGCTTCAACATCAGATGCCGAAAGGTTTTCCGTGGGGAATGCCTTACAACTTTGTGCCAGAGGGGTATCAGCCTGCCGTACAACCTTTATTTCAACCTTCTTTGTCTCTTCCTCAGCCAGAGACAACTGCCTTGCCGCCAGTAATTTCGTCTGTGACACCTTTTTCGCAACCGATTATGACAACTGTCGCTCCTGTGGTTCACTCCGTGCCATACTTGAATGAACCTACTTATCCTACCGAGCCTGCTGAAAGTTTGGGTCTTTTTTATAGAATGGAAGAATTTCAGGATCAGTTCTAAGAAATGCAGAAGGAGCTCAGAGCGTTAAAGGGGAAGGATTTGTTTGGGAAGAACACGCATGACCTTTGTTTAGTTCCGAATGTCAAGATTCCAGCAAAATTCAAAGTGCCAGACTTTGAAAGATATAAGGGTGATTCGTGTCCTCGAAGTCATTTGACTATGTACGTGAGAAAGATGTCTACGTATTCCGATGATCATGACTTGTTGATTCATTATTTTCAAGACAGTTTGACGGGTGCTGCTCTAAAGTGGTACATGGGTTTAGACAGTATTCGGATCCGCAACTTCAACGATCTTAGCGAAGCTTTTGTCCACCAGTATAAGTACAACGTTGACATGGCACCGGAAAGGGATCAACTCCGGGCGATGTCGCAAAGAGACAGAGAATCTTTTGAGGAATACGCCCAGAGGTGGCGTGAAATTGCTGCTCAAATCTATCCACCTCTTGAGGAGAAAGAGATGACGAAGATATTCTTGAAGACTTTAGGTTCCTTTTACTATGAAATAATGATCGCCAGCGCACCCAGTGACTTCACCGAAATGGTAAGCATGGGCATGCGGTTAGAGGAAGGGATTCGTGAAGGGCGTTTGGTTAAAGAAGGAAGTCCGTCTAGCAGTACTAAGAAGTTTGGAAGTGTTTTCCCGAAAAGAAAAGAGCAGGATGTCAGCACATTGTTCCCAGGGAGACCAAGGAGAGGTTACTCTCACGTTGCGGCAGTCACTCTAGCTGTCCGCCCAGCTTTGATGACCCCAGCTCATCAAACCCCACCAACTCAACAACGGCCATTTCAGCAGCAGCCTCGACAACAGGCTTATCCATTCAACAATCAGAACCGTTCACCAAGAAAATCGCAGTTCGATGCCATTCCTATGACTTATACTGAATTGTTCCCTGCTCTTATCAAAAAGAATCTCATAACGACAAAGCCTCCTCCTGTCGCACCGAATAGTACTTCTCCGTGGTACAAGGCGGATCAGTTTTGTGAATATCATCAAGGGTCACCGGGGCACAACCTTGAGAACTGCTTTGCTCTGAAGGCGGACGTGCAGAGGTTGATTAAGAATGGTATTTTGTCTTTCAAGGATGTTAATCCAAATGTTAGAGAAAATCCTTTGCCTCGACATGGGGCAGCATCAGTGAATATGGTGGAAGGTTGTCCGGGGAAGTTTCGAGTTTTTCAAGTTGAACACATAAGAGAGTCGTTGATCAGGTTACATTAGAGTTTGAGAAGACTTGCCTTTGTTAGACATCAGCATGATTATGATGTTTGTGAATTTTGTTCAAGAGAGGTTGATTGCCCTATTGTGAAGGAGGATATTCAGAAGTTGTTAGACCAGAGAGTTATCACTATTACGTATGACAGAGATCCGGAGGATGAAGTGAATGTTATAATTCCACAATTCAATTTGCCTGAATCAGTAGAGATCGTTTACGATAGTCAGACTGCACCTGTTGATCCTTTGATTATTTATCCACCTGGCCCTGTGCCTTACAACTCAGACCAAGCTGTACCGTATAAGTATAATGCCACAATGATTGAGAATGGGGTAGAAGTCCCTATACCAACAAGGCCATCTTTTGTTAACATTGCTGATGTGAGTAGAGTTACGAGAAGTGGACGTGTTTTTGCAGCAGTACCTTTGAAGAGACCAGAAGTTCAAGTCAGGAGGCCCATACCGACTGAAATTCCAGTGAGAAATGTTGAACCAAGGGTTGAGATAGGCCAATCCAATGAACCTATCCCTCACCCTGAGGATGATGAGATTCTGAAGCTTATCAAGAGAAGTGAATATAAGATTGTGGACCAACTTTTGCAAACTCCTTCCAAGATTTCCTTGCTTGCTTTACTGAGAGATTCTGGTGCCCATAGAGAAGCTTTGATGAAGGTCTTGGACCAGGCGTTCGTGGATCATGATGTGACGGTTGACCAATTTGATGGAATTGTGGGAAATATTACTTCGTGTAACAATCTTGGTTTCAGTGATGAAGAACTCCCGGAAGAGGGGAGAAACCATAATATGGCTTTGCATATCTCAGTAAGTTGTGGAAATGATACCTTATCAAGTGTGTTGGTAGATACAGGTTCGTCGTTGAATGTGATGCCCAAAACTACATTATCTCGGCTCTCGTATCCAGGTGCTCCTATGAGACCTAGTGGGGTAATTGTTAAAGCGTTTGATGGTTCTGGGAAGACAGTCATTGGTGAAGTGGATCTTCCTATAGTTATTGGTCCCCATACTTTTCAAATCACTTTCCAAGTGATGGATATTCGTGCTGCCTACAGTTGCTTATTGGGTCGTCCATGGATCCATGATGCGGAGGCAGTCACTTCCACGCTCCATCAGAGACTGAAGTTTGTGAGGCATGGGAAGCTAGTAATGATCGGTGGAGAGCAGGCTATGGTGGTAAGCCATTTATCATCATTCTCTTTTATTGATGCTGATGAGGATGTGGGAACCTAGTTCCAAGGTCTATCTGTTGCCAATAATGGAGTGAAGAAGCAAGGGGCATCCATTTCTTCTTTTGAGGATGCGCGACGAGTGGTGGAAAGTGGTTCGGCCGAAGGATGGGGCCAGGTGTTGACTTTGCCCGAGAACAAATCTGGGGAAGGTCTTGGTTTTCGTCCCGTGTCTGCGAGAGTCAAGCAAGAGGTGGTTGTTCGTCCGATTCAAGAGGTTTTCCGAAGTGCAGGTTTTATACATCCTGAGGTTGATGCTATCATAGAGGACGATTCCGAGGAAGATTTACCCGATTTTGTGACGCATGGATTGGCTTGCCAAAACTGGATAGTTGTTGATGTTCCTATTGTTATGCACATTTCCGAGTAATGTTTTGTTTTGTTTTTCTTTGAAAAAATTCGCTCTGCCCAAGGCGAAAAGTATTTTGAGTCGGGCTATGAAAAATAATTCCTTTTGCTCTGCCCAAGGCAAAAGAGAAATGTTTGGGCTCCTTTGTTTCAAGTATTTCCCTTCAATGAATAAAAATGTTATTTTGTCCACTACTGTTTTATTTTTCACTTTTTGGAAATAGTAATGAAAATTAATTGGTAGTAATAGGAAATATAATAACCTTTTGTTTTATTTGCACAAATCGATTTCTAAAATAAAGCATAATCATGTGTGCAGATTAATCCATGACTTAACCATCGAAAACAATGATCCTATGCCCTCTCCCAACTTTGAATTCCCTGTGTTCAGAGCCGAAGAAGAGGATGGTGAAGAGATTCCTGTTGAAATTTCCCGTTTGCTTGAGCATGATGAAAAGATTATCCAGCCATTTGAAGAACCTGTAGAGTTGGTTAACTTGGGTGATGAAGAAGATAGAAAGGAAGTCAAAGTCTGAGCATTGCTTATCTCGGAAGTTAAAGAGAAAATGTTGGAGCTTATCAAAGAGTATGTTGATGTGTTTGCTTGGTCCTACCAAGATATGCCGGGTTTGGACAACGATATTGTGGAGCATCATTTACCGTTGAGACCTGAATGTCCGCCGATTAAGCAGAAGCTGAGAAGGACTCGTCCCGATATGGCTGATAAGATCAAGGAAGAGGTTCAGAAGCAGATTAATGCGGGTTTCCTTGTTACATCGGTCTACCCTCAATGGTTAGCCAACATAGTGCCTGTTGCTAAGAAGGATGGCAAAGTTCGAATGTGTGTAGACTATCGAGATCTGAATAGAGCTAGTCCGAAGGACGACTTCCCATTACTTCATATTGACGTATTGGTCGACAGTACCGCAAAGTTCAAAGTCTTTTCTTTCATGGATGGCTTCTCTGGTTACAATCAAATCAAGATGGCACCAGAAGATATGGAGAAGACCGCTTTCATTACACCTTGGGGAAATTTTTGTTATCGGGTTATGCCGTTTGGTTTGAGGAATGCTGGTGCGACATACCAAAGGGCCATGACTGCTTTGTTCCATGACATGATGCATAAGGAGATAGAAGTGTATGTGGATGACATGATTTCCAAATCACAGACTGAGGAGGATCACTTGGAGCATTTGTTGAAGTTATTCCAGCGCTTGAGAAAGTATAAACTCCGTCTGAATCCCAACAAGTGCACTTTTGGTGTTCGTTCTGGAAGACTTCTGGGGTTCATTGTCAGTCAGAAAGGTATTGAGGTAGATCCTGATAAGGTCAAAGCTATTCGGGAAATGCCCGCACCCAAGACGGAAAAACAAGTAAGAGGATTCCTTGGGAGACTGAACTATATTTCCAGGTTCATATCTCATATGACTGCTACCTGTGGGCCGATTTTCAAGCTTCTCCGAAAGAACCAAGGATGTGTGTGGACAGAAGATTATTAGAGAGCTTTTGATAGAATCAAAGAATATTTGCTTGAACCTCCCATTTTGATTCCTCCGGTGGAAGGAAGACCTTTGATTATGTACCTGACTATATTGGAAGATTCCATGGGATGTGTGTTTGGTCAACAAGATGAGACTGGAAGAAAGGAACATGCTGTATATTATCTGAGTAAGAAATTCACAGACTGTGAGTCTCGATACTCATTGCTTGAGAAAACCTGTTGTGCTTTAGCTTGGGCTGCTCGCCGTCTGTGCCAGTATATGATTAACCACACCACTTGGTTGATCTCCAAAATGGATCCGATCAAGTATATCTTTGAGAAGCCCGCCTTATCTGGAAGAATAGCCCGTTGGCAGATGTTGTTATCTGAATATGACATTGAGTATCACACTCAGAAAGCAATCAAAGGGAGTATTTTAGCCGATCATTTGGCTCACCAACCAATTGACGATTATCAATCCATCAAGTTTGATTTCCCAGATGAAGATGTTATGTACTTGAAAGCTAAAGATTGTGAAGAGCCGTTACCTGAAGAAGGACCTGATCTCGAATCGCATTGGGGTTTAATATTTGACGGAGCTGTGAACTCTTATGGAAATGGAATTGGGGCAATCATCGTCACTCCCCGAGGTACTCATATCCCGTTCACGGCGAGATTGAAGTTTGACTGCACGAACAACATGGCGGAATATGAGGCATGTATTATGGGTCTCGAAGAAGCAGTGGATCTAAGGATTAAGATTCTTGATATTTACGGAGATTCGGCATTGGTGATTAATCAAATCAAAGGATAATGGGAAACTCGTCATCCTGGTTTGATCCCTTACAGAGACTATGCTAGAAGATTGTTAACTTTCTTCAATAAGGTGGAATTACATCATATCCCTAGAGATGAAAACCAAATGGCTGATGCTTTGGCTACTTTGTCTTTAATGTTTCAAGTGAATGGTTGGAACGATGTGCCTATGATCCGAGTTATGCGCCTCGACAGACCTGCTCATGTGTTCTCGGTAGAAGAGGTTACCGACGACAAACCGTGGTTCTATGACATTAAACGTGTTCTTCAAACTCAAGAGTACCCGCCTGGGGAATCCAATAAAGATAGGAAGACGTTGAGAAGATTAGCAAGCAGTTTCTTTCTCAATGAAGAAGTTTTATATAAGAGGAATTATGACATGGTCTTGCTCAGACGTGTAGACAGACGTGAAGCAGACATGCTGATGCAAGAAGTACATGAAGGATCCTTTGGCACTCATTCCAATGGACATGCAATGGCTAGAAAGATGTTGAGAGCTGGTTACTATTGGATGACAATGGAATCCGATTGCTGCAAATATGTGAAGAAGTGTCATAAATGCCAGATTTATGCGGACAAGATGCATGTGCCACCGACCCTCCTCAACGTTATCTCTTCACCTTGGCCTTTTTCTATGTGGGGCATTGATATGATTGGAATTATTGAACCCAAAGCTTCAAATGGTCATCGTTTCATCTTGGTAGCGATCGATTATTTTACTAAATGGGTGGAAGCAGCATCTTATGCTAATGTAACCAGACAGGTGGTAGTCAGATTTATCAAGAATCAGATCATTTGTCGATACGGTATCCCGAGCAAGATCATTACTGATAATGGTTCGAATTTGAATAACAAGATGATGAGAGAGCTTTGTGAAGAGTTCAAGATCGAACATCATAATTCTTCTCCTTACAGACCGAAGATGAATGGGGCTGTTGAAGCTGCTAACAAGAACATCAAAAAGATTGTCCAGAAGATGGTGGTAACTTATAAAGATTGGCATGAAATGCTTCCGTTTGCTTTACATGGATACCGTACTTCAGTTCGAACTTCAACAGGCACAACCCCATTTTCCCTAGTTTATGGTATGGAAGCAGTACTCCCCGTGGAGGTTGAGATTCCGTCTCTGAGAGTGTTGATGGAAGCTAAACTTTCTGAGGCTGAATGATGTCAAAGTAGATATGATCAGTTGAATTTAATCGAAGAGAAGAGATTGACAGCTTTGTGTCACGGTCAGTTGTATCAGCAGAGAATGAAGAAGGCTTTTGATAAGAAGGTTCGACCACGCGAGTTCAGAGAAGGTGACCTTGTGCTCAAGAAGATATTATCTTTCCAACCTGATTCAAGGGGCAAGTGGGCTCCGAATTATGAAGGACCGTATGTCGTTAAGAGAGTTTTCTCTGGAGGTGCTTTGATTCTCACCAATATGGACGGTGAAGAGCTCCTGTGTTCCATGAACGCCGATGCAATCAAGAAATATTTCGCTTAGGTTTGAGTTGACAGTTTGATAAGTTGAAAACCCGAAGGGGCGGCTTAGGCAAGCTTTTGGTCAGGCCAATCTTGGCATTTGAGCACATTCCGGAATTCGAAGTTGTTAGGGAGAATAGTTATCATGGTTTTTGGTGTAACCTTTTTATTTCATGTACTATTTCCCAAACTTTTGTAAACCGTTGGAGTCGCATTGTTAGTGAACTATCATATTATTAATGAAATTTGAGCATTTACCTTTTGTGGGCAAAATTTTAATTTTTATGGAAATACTTGAAACAAATTTACTTAAAATATTCTTATTTTAAAAATGTGTCGTGAATAACGAAGGGAATATTAACAGTTTGTTCCAAGGATGGTCAAGCCATGAAATGCAAAACAGTACGGTATTTTATCCCTGCTTGTTGAACTTGTTTTCTTTCAAACCGTCATGAGGTGTTGGTTGTGTACACTTTTGGTTCTAGTGGTGCTAAGTTTGGTGACTCCCCAGTTGTTCCAGTTAAGTGTTGTTTTGGCTACCTTCATTTGGGCGATTTCTGAAGTGTGGTACGCTTTGTCTCATGCCAGTAGTCTATTGGTGTTAGAAGATTGGATTTGAATGCTTTTCTCCTCAGAAGACTTGAACCTTGTAGCGTGATACACTCTGACGTTGCTTTGGGGTTCCAATTCCAGTTATTTTCCGTCCTTTTAAGATTGGCCGAGTATCTATCTTGTCGTGACATCTTATCGTCTTCAAGATATTCCATCTGTTCGTTTTATCAGCATAACATTCATTTATTCATTTACACTTATATCGCCATACATATTCACATTTGCCATCGATTTTGGGTTGTACTTTGTTTATTCAAATAACGTACATGTTTCTTTCCAAGTAGAAGGTTAGCTTAGGCAGAAAATGTGCCTCCTTTCTAAATTCTCCAACAGAGCTAATCCTCGTGGATGATTTTTGATTTAGCTTACCTTGTCCATTTCTGGATAGGATGAATTCCCCAATCGAGTTACTTTCTCATTGGATGGAGTCCTGTTTGACTGTTTTCTCTCTAGTTATTCCTGGACGAAGTTGTTGTCTCTTGCGTAGGCTATCTCATGATTTTCCCCAGTGAAGTCGCGACCTAGACGTATGGTGCATTTATTTTGCACATTTAAGTATGTGATCTCCTCAGGAAGGACTGATTCATGATTCTCTTTGACGAAGATTTTTATTCTCTGCCAGTGTCATCGCAACTTCTTTCTGAGTTACTCATCGGAAAACGACAAGCGGCGGTCTCTTCATGAGCAACTTGTACGTTATAGACATCGTTGGAAAACGACAAGCGGCAGCTCTTCACGAGCAACTTGTGCGTTATTATTATTTTGGGAAAACGACAAGCTGTAGCTCTTCACGAGCAACTTGTGCGTTATTATTATTTTGGGAAAACGACAAGCGGCAGCTCTTCACGAGCAACTTGTGCGTTATTATTATTTTGGGAAAACGACAAGCGGCGGTCTCTTCATGAGCAACTTGTACGTTATAGACATCGTTGGAAAACGACAAGCGGCGGTCTCTTCATGAGCAACTTGTACGTTATAGACATCGTTGGAAAATGACAAGCGGCAGCTCTTCACGAGCAACTTGTGCGTTATTATTATTTTCGGAAAACGACAAGCGGCAGCTCTTCACGAGCAACTTGTACGTTATGATTTTTCTGGAATACAGCAAGCGGCAGCTTCTTTATTTGAGCAGCTTGTATGTTATTAGTATTTTCTTTGGACGACAGTAAGTGGCAGTCTCCTTATTTGAGCAGCTTGTATGTTATTGGTATTTTCTTTGGACGACAGCAAGTGGCAGTCTCCTTATTTGAGCAGCTTGTATGTTATTGGTATTTTCTTTGGACGACGGCAAGTGACAGCTTCTTTATTTGAGCAGCTTGCGTATCTACAATCTTATTATTATCTCGGCATTAATGAGTATATCTCCGGAAATCTCGCAGAGAAAGTTTGTTATGAATCGTTACCTTCAGAAGTCGGTAATCTGTCGCCAGCAAATTTGATACTTTCTGTCTATCTTTGACCTCGAGTTGTGAACTCACTATTTTGGGTCAATAATCTATTTTATGGCCTATGCAAGATGCCTTCTTCGTTAGGGTCAGAGGTCGTATTCCCTCAATTTTATTCGCTGTCAAGAGTCTGTCGTTTGAAGTCGATAGCTCGTTTCCCCAGTAGTGTATAATCTACGTCTCTGTGTTTTGTTGGTGTTTGATTCCTCCAGCATCGTCTTGTCTCATACAATATCTTTCTCTGTGAATTCAATCACTGCATTCCTATCAAACATAATGGCGGTATCTTAGGGTAAAAATTTGCGTATTATGTATTTAAGTACCTTCAATCTCGTCGAAACGAAGATTTTAATATTCATATCTCCAGATAGAAGAAACTTAAATATGGGCAGCTGTTGTACCCCAAATTTTGACCTAAGATACCATCTCCCATCTGCATCATTACATTGCAAGCGTTTTGATCTATTGATTTTTAAAAATTCATAACTTTTTCGAGTCGAGAGCTGTTTATTTTCGAACGCTAAATTTATTAATCGATCAATGCTAAAGCAATGTTTATTAATTATTTATTATCCTAAATTTAAATAATTGAAATTTGTTTTCAGTTATTATATAATTTAAAGATTTATGAATAATGAAATAAATATTTGAAAAAAAGGTTTATTAATTGATCAAACAATGTTTATTAATTATTTATTATCCTAAATTTAAATAATTGAAATTTGTTTTCAGTTATTATATAATTTAAAGATTTATGAATAATGGAATAAATATTTGAAAAGAGGTTTATTAATTGGTCAACAATGATTATTTAATTATTTATCATTCTAAGTTAAATAATTGAAATTATATTTTTTAATTATTATAATTTAGAGAATTATGAATAATGAATTAAATAATTGAAGTTATTAATTGATCAATGATGTTTATTTATTTGTTTATTATTCTGAATTTAAGTAATTGAAATTGATTTTCAGTTATTATACAATTTAAAGAATTATAAACGATAAATAAATAATTGGAAAGAAAAAGAATTAATTGGGAAATAATAGAATTTTATTCACTCTATTCTATTTATTACAATTGTTATTTAAATATTGTATTATTTACAAAATATTTATAATGACAATTACATAAAAAGTTTAAAGTAAAAGGCAAAATACCCTTTTTAGTCCTTTAACTTTACCCCAAGGTCCATTTTGGTCCTTTATCTAAAAAAAGTATCAAACTGGTCCTATAATTCTTTCAAAAGGACCATAGGAATCCTTTCCGTCCAAAAGGCCCAAACGGACGTTTGGTTTGCATGCGTGGCAGGTGACATGGAATGTTATCATCTTCAAGCTGGTTCCAGAAATCCTCAAATTCTAGGGTTCCAGAAATCCTCAATTTTCCCATTTTGAATTTGAAATTCCCTCAATATGATGAAGGAAGCATCATCAGAGATCCGGTTTTCGTACGATTGCAATAGAGATGGAAGCTTAGATGGAAAGTTGCGATGGAGACCTATATGTGGTTGTGGAGAATCTGCGGTTCTTCGAAGGGCTACCACCGTCACAAACTTTGGGAAGAAATTCCGGGGTTGTCGTCATTACAAGGTAAGCATGAAATTAAAATGGGTTTTCATATATTCTTGTTCTGATAGTTCCTGCAATAGCTGAGATGAATCTGGATGTCACCATTACAGGGTTCATCTGAATCTGGGTGTGGATACTTTCAATGGTTCTTTGATGATGTGGTGGATGAGAAGGATCAGTTTATAAAGAAGCAGAATAATAGGTTGGAGAAGCTGCAAAATGAGCTTGATGGAGCAAAGATGGAGATACATCATCTAAAGGAAAGGAAGGATGGGCTGAAACATAAGATAATGGAGTTACAAATTGAAAAGAAGAAGATGAAGAATTCTTAGAAAAAATGGAAAAGATTCTTCTTTATTATGTTAGTTGTGGTAATTTGGATGATGTTGTAATAGATTCATATGTAACACAGTCTCAATTTGAACATGGTATCGTTATGAATTTGAATTTTTGTATCAACTTGAATTTTTGAACTAGTAGCATTTTGATCAATGTAACATACTGTAAAACATAATGTAGCAATTTTTGTATCAATGTAGCATTTTGATCAATGTAACGTACTGTAAAACTAGTAGCATTTTTGTATCAATGTAAAACATAATGTAACATACTGTAACAATCCAAACATATAATTATAAGGTGGTGGATACCACTAAGTTGCATACAAAAGAACCTGATATTACAGGTCCAATCCAAACAGCCTGATATTACAGGTCAAAACAAAAACTTGTCCTTCTTGATATTACATGATCAAAACAACTTAACATAACCAATTCTAATATTCCAAGTTAACAAAACAACATAACAACTATAGGTCCAATCCTAATCCAAAACAGACATAAAAGTAAACTAAGGTTTCCACTTTGGTGCTGCTCTTTTAGTTGGTGTTGTCCTTCTTGTTGTTGGACCTACAACAGTTATTGATGCCTTTAACCTCGTTGTTGGACCTGGTGGGACAAATGGTGCATTTGGCCTTCTAACTGACAACTTTTTGGATGATTTAGATTGAGATGGCTGAGAAGCTTGACCAGGATCTGACTTAGATGCTTGAGATGGGACAAATGGTGCATTTGGCCTTCTAACTGACAACTTTTTGGATGATTTAGATTGAGATGCCTGAGAACCTTGACCAGGAACTAACTTAGATGCTTGAGATGCCACTGGTACAGATGCCACTGGTACAGATGATGCCACTGGTACATATGCTTGAGATGGTTGAGAAGGCACTGGTACAGATGCTTGAGATGGTTGAGAAGGCACTGGTACAGATGCTTGAGATGGTTGAGAAGGCACTGGTACAGATGCTTGAGATGGTTGAGAAGGCCCCGGTACAGATGCTTGAGATGGTTGAGAAGGCACTGGTGCTTGTGGTACAGATGGTGCTTGTGGTACAGATGGTTGAGCTACATGTGTCTGACTAGTAGAAGGCACCTTACAAGTAAGCTTGTTGTTACCTACCTGCTTACACCTGCTACACTTTATAATGAATCCTGTTCGTCTCATCTTTTTATCAGTACCATCTAGCTCACCTTGCTCTAAATTCCTCCTTTTCTTTGGCCTTCCAGGCATTTTCCTGAATTTGGGTGGCATAACATCAGGGTACTCAGTTGTAACCCATAGGTTTGAGCCATTAACAGGGAATATGACAGGTTTGTACACTTGCAAATATCTAGATTTCCTGTAATAATCAGGAATGTATTCATCAATCCTATGGTTCCTATTCTTGATTGCTGCAAGTGAATGAACACATGGTAGGCCTGTTAGCTCCCATCTTCTGCATGAACAGATTTTTTCCTTCAAGTTTACAGTGAATTTTTCAGCAGAATTTTCCAGATGCCTCACTTCAAACATATGCTCATCAGACATCCTAACACAGAAAAATGGACATTCCAAATTAAGATGAGAATGGACATTCCAAAGTCAGACATTCTAACACAAAAAATGCTTGTTTTAATAATTTTACCTGGGAAGCCATATGTTTGTGAATGAACTTGTTTTCTCAACCTTTTTCATAATGTTTGGCAACACTTCTACATCTGTCAATTTCTGAAACCTCATCCTGTTTGTAGCCCGTCTCTCCATCATGTATATCCTAATTTCTTCCACCATGGTTATTAATGGCTTGGCCCTTGACTCCAAAATAACACTATTAAAGGATTCTGACATATTATTGAGAACTGCATCGCATTTGTTATGAGTCTTGAAGTATGATCTGCTCCAAAACCTTGGAGGGGTAGACATCATGTGCTTGTATGCTTCTCCATTGATATGTTTCATAAGTTTCATCTCTCTTTCCCAAGCTTGGTAGTAAGTTGATTTGGATGCCTTCCATATAATTTCCTTTAGTTTTTTTCCTGGAAATCTCTTCCTAAAGTTGTTGTAGAGATGCCTAACACAGAATCTTTGTTCAACTGTAGGCAGCAGTTCCTCCATTGCAGGCAATAATCCCTCGGTCATGATATGTATATAACTTAATTATTAAACATGAGAATACCAAGATAAACATGAGAATTTAATTATTAAAAATACTAATCAATTGAGAATTAACAATAGAGTCATACCTTTTGTTGATCAGAAATAAAAGTGTATGTGAGACACTCTTCTCTTCCACCTAGATCACCAATAAGCAGCTCCAAGAACCATGTCCAACTTTCCTTGTTTTCACTCTCCACTACTGCATATGTTATTGGTAGCATTTGATCATTGGGATCTCTGCCTATGGCTGACAGGATTTGACCTCCACAAAGCCCTTTCAAAAAACATCCATCAAGCCCTATGAAATGTCTACTTAACCTGAAGCTTTCCTTACAAGCTGCCAAGCATATGTAAATCCTTTTGAAGTGTAATTTCTGAACACCACTACCTTCTTGAGCTGGTTGGACATGTACTTTCACAGTTGACCCTGGGTTAGATCTTAACAACTCATGTGCATAGTCATAAATCCTTGTATAATCCCCTAAGAATGACCCATCAACCATGTCTCTTGCTGCAAACCTAGCCCTTATAGCCTTGGTTTTGTTGACCCCCACATTCCACTTCCTCTGCACCTTTTCCTTAATGTCCTTAAGCTTCAATCTAGGGTTGGTTTTAAGTGCATTCTGCAACCTCTTGCTAAGCCATTTAGTCTTCAACAACTTCACATGATATTCTCTACTACAACTATGGGTGTCTATCACCTTTCTTAGTTGCCAAGTATCCTCAACATCCAACTTAGCCCAATAACCTTCCCATTCACATCCATCCTTACACCTAACCCTAACCCTTATCTTGTCATTTTTGATGTACTTTAAATTTCTGCCAGATTGGACTGCATAAGAGGTAACTGCTTCCTTGATATCTTCTTTTGTACTAAAATATGTACCCACTTCCCATTTGTAATTGGACATATCCTTTAGAAGCTTGAAAATGGGATACTTCTTTCTCTTGGTAGTATTGCTATCTTCACTATCACAATCACTTACAAGATCCTCACTTTCATTATCACTTCCTTTATCACTTCCTTTACTATCTTCTTTATTTGGTTCAGTTTCACAGAGATCAGTTACTTCTGCCATACCTTCTTCCTCTTCCAAGTCAGTATCACAGTCATCAGTTTCATCATCAAATACAACCTCCTTTGCACTATCATACGAAAAGCTACTATCATCAGAGCTATCATCATCAGAACTATCATCATCGTTCTGTCCAACAGCATTTTCACTTGCCTCCTTCTGTCCAACATCATCTTCACTTGCCTCATTCTGTATAACAACATCTTCACTTGCCTCCTTCTGTCCAACAACATCTTCAATTGCCTCCTTCTGTATAACAACATCTTCACTTGCCTCCTTCTGTCCAACATCATCCTCACTTACCTAATTTTGTCTAACTGCGTCATCTTCCATTACATTCAGGGGTATCTCATCTAAAATAACTTCACTCTCATCAACATACTCAGGCTGTGACAATGGGTGTTGAATAAAGACTTCAACACGTAAATGAACCCTATATAGATCAGCAATCTCTAAGGCCCCTTTGTCATCAAACAACAGATTCATTCCAGCAGTTGGATCCTTATAGTATATCTTCTCTATGGCTGGGTAACCTAGTTCCTTAATAGCACCCAATAACTCAAAATAACCCCACATATCATCATCTACTCTCAAATCAGCAATCTCACCTCCTTCGTACACACTCAAGTCCTCACTAACAAATTGACCACTGTGGTGTATCGTAATATTAAGAATTTCCTCCATTACACACAATGCCCTAAATAGAGAGATGAATTTCAGAGAAGGGAGACGAATTTCATGGAAACCCTAACTATGAAAATAGAATTCTTGCAGAAAGCAGAAACTTACCTCTGATGAGAAGTCTGGTTTCACCTTCAAGGAAACATGCAATGGATGAGTGGTAATGCCACATAAGAGTGTCAAACTGACTTTTAAGTGGAATTGCCACATGCAATTTTTCTAAACCCACGTGTAATGCCACATAAGCGCTGCCATTAAACATGACTAACGGAGTGGATGGAAAGGACAAACGTGGTCCTTTTGAAAGAATTATAGGACCAGTTTGACACTTTTTTTAGATAAAGGACCAAAATGGACCTTGGGGTAAAGTTAAAGGACTAAAAAGGGTATTTTGCCAAAGTAAAATAAAAACTATTTTTCTAAGATTCTAATTCTTCATCTTCTATCCAATGCTTCTTTGTCTGCTCATTTAATTTTACCTGCAAAACAATTAAAAGAAAAAGTTAGAAATAAATAAATAATTAAAAGCAGAAAATTATTTTTAGTATTCATCATTAAAAGCAGACGGCTGGAATCAGTTTTACCCTTTTTGCAAATCGCGGGATTTCTCCCGGTTCACAAAAAGGGATGAATTTTTTATTTTCAAAATGAATGCACAATTAAAAAAAGATGCACAAATTCATTTTTGTTTTCAAACTGCATAATTAAAATCAATTGCATTTTCAAAAAGTCCACTGCATATTTCAAACAGCATATGCATCAATTCAATTGTTTGTCAAAATAGCATACAAAGAATTAACATCATATGCATAGCAACAACATATGCAAGTCCCATATGCAATGTACACAAAAGCCAACGTAAACATGCAGCAACATAGGAAGAAGTCAAAAACTTAGGCTCCCATGCAATAGACAGAAGAAGTGTGCAATTTTAAAACCAATTTGCAAGCAAAGCATTTTTCCATTTTTACATCATTTCCCAGCCCTGTGCTCTTTCAGAACAGTTAGTACATAGCATCATTTTATTTCAAAATGTACCTATGAGAGAGAAGAGAGATAGAAGTTTGGTTTTACAGGTTTTGGTTTAGGCAGAAAGAGTTACAAAACAAATCAGCAGTATTGCAGTAAGAGAAAAGAAGCATGAAATAGGAATACAAACAAACTGTTGGAGCAGTATGGTGCAGAGCATCAAGAAAGATACCAAAATATACCAAGCCTGTAACGTAAACCAAGCCAGCATATTGATATATACAACATTACAAACCCCTTCAAATACCAAGAGTTCATAACCTGCAAAAGAGGGCCTTCCACACTAAAACTGTAAAAAACAAAGATACAAAACCATTTTTCTCCAAGTCTAAAAACAAGAAACCAGTAGAACCTACTGTCAAACCTGCATATAACCATAAACACCATGGCCTAAAACCAAATGCTAAACCTGCATATAACCATAAACACCATGGCCTAAAACCAAATGCTAAACCTGCATATAACCATAAACAACCATGGCCTAAACCAGTTAGAACCTACTGCATAGAATCATTTCAGAACCTACTGCATAAACCATCAAACCAACATGACCAAAAGCCTTCCTCCAACATAAACAACACCATAACCATTTTCAAAACTATCATACCATATGGCCTAAAAAAAACCATTAACCTGCTATCTCATAAACCATCAACCTGTTCCATAACCTGTTAAACACAAACCTTAACATCACCAAAATCAAAACCAATAAACCTGTATCAATAACCTGTTCCATAACCTGTTAAACACAAACCTTAAAATCACCAAAATCAAAACCAATAAACTTGTATCAATAACCTGTCACATAACCATGACCTAAACCAAAACCAGTACAACTTGTAATGGCCTAAACCATCAAGCCTCAAAACCTATTGTATCGCGACCAAAACCAGTGCAACCTGTAATAGCCTAAAACCATAACCCCTTGTCCATCCAACCAAAGCAAAACCCAGGACTATGCAAGCTTTTTATCAAACCAATGTCAAAACAGTAACATGTCCAAACACGAAGGCCTCAAATATGTTCATCATTGGCCATAAAAAAAGCATACAGTAGTAAAGGCAGGAAGAAGAAAAGAAGCTAGTCAAAATTCATTTCAACAATAGCATCAAGGCAACCCAGCAAAGCATACAGAGGCGAACCAAAGGAAGAAGAAGAAAGATACAAATACAGAGTACCAGGGTCAAGTAGCTAGCAAGCATCACACGTTTCCCCTTTGCCTTGGCCTCCTACGCACTCAACCCTCCTCCTCCATCTCCAGGTAACGATCCTCTTGCTTTTCTTTCAATACCTCAATAATCATTTGAAAAATGAATAAGAATCAGAATAGGCGAAAACCACAACATGCAGTATTTGAAACCTAACGAACGAAAACGAACTTACCGTAAATCCTCGCCCCCTAGCGTCCATGGGAAGAAGAAGAAAGTGGAGAAGCTGGTAGCCATGGAAAAGGACACAGTAGCGAAGCAAAGGTGAAGAAGACGATCGGAGAAGAAGACGATCGAAGAAGACGAACGCGTGAATAAGAGAGAACGGCGTTGTAACTTTGGTTTAACCCTAATTCAACTAATAATTTTGTTTAACCCTAAAACAGACTAAGAAGCATATTGGACTAAACTTCAAACGCCTAAGCCCAGCGAAATCCTTTGTGCACCCCCCGTTTTCAGTTTTGTTTGGGCCTTTTAAAAATCTTTAACCCATATATTTACTTGTCTTTTTTTCCCCTTTGATACACATTTCTATTTTGTTTTCTTTTAGTTTTTTTTGAAATTATTATTACATTAGTTAATTAGTAAGTGTAATAAAAAACAAGAGATGTATTTAATTAAAACATTTTAATAATTTGATCATTTTATTAAGTTAACTTTAGGACTAATTTAATAATTTTTAGTATTTCTTTTAATTAGATTTAAGTTAATAACCTTTTAAGTTTTAATTTAGTAATTAATAAAATAATGCTTTAATAAAAACTATTAAAAAAACATATAATAATGAACTTAAAAAACATTTTTACTTATTTTAATTAATTCACTCGTTTTAGTTAATACTAATACAAAAATATAAAAAAAAAATAGAATTTAAGATTTAAAACATTTTATCTTTTCTTTAGTTGACTCTCTTGCGTTATTAATATTAAACAAAAATCTAAACAAAGTACATATTTACACCACTTAGTCTTTTATTTAAATTGTTGTATATCATTTATTTATCATAATTTTTTGTTTACTTGATTATTCTGTTTACGTTTAAATCCAAGGGAAAAACGATTAAATTTGTCGACTTCATGTCCTCAAGTCTAATCGCGCGAACATTCGCATTTCATTAAAACTTAGGATAATTTTTCCTCAAATATCCGATCTTTTCAAAACTCATACCTTTTAAGCAAAAACTTCGACATTAGATCGTCGTATCTTCAAAAACCCGTCCGTACCCCTTTTTCGGCCAAAACAATTTATTTTTTCAATCAGACGAACAATTTTAATAAACAGATATTTCAAAAGGTTCCTATAGAGTACTATAGATACATTGGGTGCTAATACCTTCCCACTGTATAACCAACCCCCGAACCATAGATCTCTTTTCAAAAACGCCGTGTATTTTTTATTACTTTTAAAAGTATTATTTTACATTGCATATTTAGGGTTTTATTTCGCTCTTTCCCTTTTTCCCTTGGAAATAATAAAGCGCGGTGGCGACTCTTGCTTTTGTGAGACAAATTAATCAATAATTCGATCTCCGATTTACCCCGCTACATTTTTTATCGCTATAATATTCTAGCACATCTCATGCCTTGCAGTGCATCATATTCCCTCAGATCTCAAGGTGCCAGATGGCCTCCAGGCCAAATCTGATGGCCTAAAAGTGATGACCACCATAAGACCTAGTCAACGCATGTGCATGGAATTCCAGAATGTCAAACAAGGCTTGCACGTTTGGGCCTCTGAATTGCAATTTCCACCTCCAGTCTGGGCCTAAACCCCCCCAATGGGTTATTTCTTTTCTCTTTATATTTTCTTTTTATTTATTTGTTTTACTTAATTATTATCATTATTATTTAATTAACCAAATAATTTATTTTCCCTCATAAAATCAAAAACACAAAAAATATTATTTTTATTTATTAAAATTAAATTCATCATTTTATTTTTGTAAATAAATTAATTTAATTGATTTAGCTTTAATTAGGTATAATTTCAATATTTTTGCAATAATTAAAATTAATGTAGAAAATTAGATTTTTATTAATTTTGACCAAATTTATTTTATTTCCTTAAATATAAAAAATCCAAAAATATTTGCATTAATTAATTTAATAATTAGCTTAGGTTTAATTCTTTTTTAATTCAAAAAATAACAAAAAAAATGCTTTCTTTTCAAAATGGTCAAAACCCTAAAAAATGCGCCCGATTTAATTTTCTCGCACGCGATCCATATTTACTCAATATTGTAATTGCTTCCCGGAATGTAATAGCTTTAAATAGGACTTTATTTTATCGCTTTCTTTTACTTTCCGCACTTTTAAATTAAAGGGTTGTTTTTGGCGATGTAAATACCCGACGCCTTGTAATAGTTTAGATTTAATTTTCGCAATTTAAATTCCGCAACTATACACTGTTAGATGTTTGATAATAGGGAATGCATGACAAGATCAAATGTATGAACCTAAAATCAACATAGCTCACCCATGACATGTACAGAGATAAATAATTGAAAAACAACACACTCGCACATGTGCACTCTTAGGGTACACCTCACTTAGTTGCCTTCGAAAGTGGTCATTGAGTATAGGAAGTTTTAGAGGTCGTCCTCTTGTCCAAATATCATAAGTTGCCTCAAAACGATTGCCTCGGAAAAAATGATCTAAGACATTAGGGTTACCGCTAAGGCGTCCTAACATTGCTTTAGTGACCACACGTCCCTTAATCGAATTGACCCGAAATCTCCAACGACGGTGCTACCTACTCCTCAATAGTGGGATAGCATTGTCTAAAGGACATTTGTACAGATTAATTCCTTTTTCGAGTAGGTAGATGGTTCTTAAGTACTTGCTCATTCTAAAATAAAACAAAACTTTTCGCACTTACACTCCTTTCAAACAAAAAACTCCATTCAAACCCATAAACACAAAGAAAAGCAAATTTTGAAAACACTTTGAGCAAGTACCTAAGAGCCCATGGATAACCATGGATAGAAAGGGTGCTAACACCTTCCTTTTCTATAATCTACCCCCCGGACCCGAGAAACATCTCAAAAAAGGAATTTTTCTGTGCTTTTTTCCTTTCCTTGTTGGATAAAATAAAAGACGGTGGCGACTCTTGCTTACCGCGACATTTTGCGGAAAAAAACGTAAAACGTGAACCAGCATTCCAAAACAGTCAGTTCTCTTCCCACCGTATCACAGAACTGGCGACTCTGCTGGGGATTTGATAATAAGTGGGGTGTACCTTAGGATTAGATCATTGTGTTTTCAATTGTATGCTTTGTATGATTTATCTTTGTGGGCTTGTATCGGAGTTCTATAGATCCTAACCCGAATCTGGGGATACCCTTTAGGTAAGTAGCAATAAACTGTGAGGGAACTGTCCGGCGTAGACTGACACGGTTGAAGTAGTAGCTACGTTGGTGTGGCACTTTAGTCTGTACCGATATCCCTTGTGTTGGAACGAGGAGAATATGGGTCTTCTAAGGGGTCATTAAGCACCAACTGACCTTAGAACCTTTAAATTGACCAACTTTGCCATAAAACAGTAGCAGTATGCTACACTCATTGAGACTAAACTCTCGCGATGATTCCGACTGCAAGAAAAGGTTGCTAAACTGGAATTATGACCGATTGAGGGTAGTCAGTGATATTGAGATCCTCTAGAACCCGGTTACTATTTTTAGGACAGGTTTAAACCAACTGAACTGAAAGAGGGTAGTACCTAAGCTCCTTGCCAGCCTGAAATCTAAGGGCTCTCTGTGTGACTTGTGTGCCTTTACCATGTTTGCTATTGGTGGATACTTGTGGTGTGCTTACTATCATGACATCATGACATCATAACATTGCATACATCTTGCATTAGACTAACCTATTTCAAAGACAAGAGGGATTCATCTTTGCTCTGTTTTGTAGGTCATCATGATGCCCATGCGTAAGAATACCATCCGGATCAACTTTGTCCAGGTTCCTACCTTGCTTAAAGAGTTGGTTGCCAAGATGCCTGACACTACTTCCTTCATCAATAGGCATGGTTCTCTTCTCAGTTTGGTCACCTCCAAATTGGACGAGCAGATGATGAGTGTCCTAGTCCAGTTCTATGATCCGATGTACCATTGCTTCACTTTTCAGGACTATCAGTTGGTTCTCGCACTAGAAGAGTTCTCTGAGTTGCTCGGTATCTCTGTTCTGGAGCAGACCTCGTTTACTGGTTGGGAGAAGATTCTGAGACCGGAAGAAATTTATGCAGTCCTTCATTTGACAAAGGAAGAGGTAATGGCTAATTGGGAGACAAGAAGTGGAGCAAAGGGCTTTCTGACTAAGTTCTTAGTTGGTAAGGCTAATTACTTCTGGGATAGTCTAGACTTCAAGGCATTCGAGGATATTCTGGCTCTTCTAATCTATGGCTTGGTATTGTTTCTGAATCCTGACACTTTTGTTGATGTTAATGCAGTAAAGATCTTCATCTCTCAGAACCCTGTACCCACTCTCTTGGGTGACATTCTTCATCAGCTTTATGCTCGTACTGCCCGAAAGCGGGGAACCTTAATGTGTTGTGCTCCATTATTGTCGAGGTGGTTTATTTCGCACCTCCCCAAGTCAGTGTTGAAGAACAAAGAAGGCATGGGTTGGGCCTATAGGGTGATGTCTCTCTCGCATAATGAAATTATCTGGACTCTCAAGGGTATGGATGAGGTGACTATTATTGATCGATGTGGGGAGTACCCCAATGTTCCCCTGATAGGAACCTATGGAGGAATTTCTTACAACCCATGCTTAGCTCTCCGTCAGTTTGGAAGATCCAGAAGAGAAGGACCTCATGAGCTGTTAATGCCTAACATCATCTTTGATTTTCAAGGGGATAGCGACGAACAGCGTCGCAGATTCATAAGGGCTTAGGATAGAGTTCACCAATCTGATCCACATGGGCTGGGCCCAAAGACTTCACTTCCGATGGAGCCATATCTCAGATGGGTCTGTATCCGTGCCCAAAAGCTAGGTATGCCGTATGAAGCCGTCCGGCCTGTCACTCTTGAAGTTGCTAATGAAGAAGGGGTTCTTCCAACCATCTTCCATCCTTATATGCCCACTGACATTGGGGCACTGAAAAGGTCTTGGATGCAACTGAGGGAAGAACGTGATTCTTACTGAGAGAAGTTCAACGAGCAAGAACAGAAGATCCAGAAGTTGACTAGGCAATTGGAGAACGAGCGGATCCTGAATGACTATGTCTGCACTGAGAAGAAGAGACCATGGGAGCATTGATTGACCTTTGATGATTTCCTTTCCAGTTTTATTTACTTTTCAGTATTTCTTTTCATGTAACGCCCTGAGGGCATCAGTTGAACAATTTGAATTCCAAACTTTATCTAATAAAGTGTGTTTCATTTCTTGTTTACAAATTTGAATCTCCCGATTGTCTTTGAAATCATGTCATACGCATTTCATCCTATGCACTCCATAACAGGTACCCGTTACAGGTCTCTTATCTTCTTCGCTGTTTATTTCAGCACTCACCATGTCTGCTGAACCTTTAACTGAGCAAGCTATCAAGGCCCTACAGGCCCAGAATGCCCAATTTCAAGAGTTGTTCATGAATCTAGCTAAGGGTCAGCAAGACCTGAAGACCTTGATTCTGAAAGAGAAGAAGAAGAAGAAAAGGACAATCTTGTTCAACACAGGGCACAGGTTTGGAAACAGGCTCCAGAATGAAGTTGATTTGACTACCTCATTTGGAGGGAAAGATAGTCAAGAAGAAAGGAGGACTCCTATCCCTGTGGTCTCCGACAACGAGATGGACTTTGATGAAGAACAGTATCCTCTTGCTGAGGATAGATACAAGCAACTGGAAGACCGGTTGAGTGCTATGGAAGTTCAGAAAGTGCCTGGTCTGGACTTTGGTGATCTAGGTCTATCACCTGGGGTAGTGATTCCCCACAAGTTCAAGGCACCAACCTTTGCTAAGTATGACGAAGTTTCTTGTCCGAAGTTGCACCTCCGGTCATATGTGAGGAAGATTCAGCCGTACATCACTGATAAGAACCTATGGATCCATTTCTTTCAAGACAGTCTCTCAGGGACTCAGCTTGAGTGGTACTACCAGTTGGATGGAGCCAGTATTCACAATTGGGAAGATTTGGCTACTGCTTTCTACAGGCAGTATCAATACAACTCCGACCTCGCTCCCACGTGTACTCAACTCCAGAGTATGTCAATGGGAATGGGTGAAGGATTCAAAGATTATGCTCAGAAGTGGAGGGACCTCGCTGGAAGAGTACAACCACCCTTGGCTGATCGGGAGCTTGTGGACATGTTTCTGGGAACCCTGTCTGGTCCATTTTTCAACCATCTGATTGGAAGCTCTTCGTCTGGGTTTACAGAGCTTATTTTGACCAGTGAAAGGATTGAGGCTGGTATTAAGGCTAGGAAGATACAAAAGGGTGCTTCGTCGAGTACCGAGAAGAAGCCATTTAAGAAAGAGTCAAGCGCTGTCTACATTTCAAGAAACCAAAATAAACCTGAATGCCGCCAAGCTGTGAATGCGGTTATTATTTCAAAACATGCTGGTGCTCCTCAGTACAACAATCAACAAAAGGACGAGAGATCTAAGAGGCAATTCACTCGTCTCAGCATGACCTTATCTCAGATTCTGCCACAGTTGCTGAAGACTAATCTGGTGGTTCTAAAGGAAGCCCCAAAGAATTCAAATACTACATCACCGAGGTATAACCCTAATGCCCGATGTGCTTATCACTCTGATAGCCAGGGGGATAATACGGATGATTGTTGTACTTTGAAGAATAAGATACAAGACTTAATTGATGTGAAGGAGATTGAGTTTGAGGCGCCCGAGAGGCCTAATGTTGTGACTACCCCTATGCCCAAGCATGGGGTAAATGCTATAGAAGAAGATTTGTTTGTGGTTTCTGTGAATGATATTTTTACCCCTCTGTTGACTGTAAAGAAGAACCTTTCGCTAGCCGGTTTATTTCCGGGATGTGATGAAGGTTGCCGTATGTGTTCTGTTCTACCTACCGGTTGCCATCTCTTGAAGTCAGGTATCCAACGCCTGATGGATAGTAAAGAAATTATGTTTGAGAAGATTGTCGTTCCTGTAGTCCATAATGAAGAAGTTTCCATTATCACCATCTTCGACAATTCTTCCAAGGCTCCCTCGAGAAAGCTTGTTAGAATTACATCTGTTCCCAGAATTGCACCTGTGATCATCATTGTTCCGGGGCCCATCCCCTATACCTCTGATAAAGTTGTCCTTTGGCATTACGGGGCCGATGTTTATTTTCATGGAGTTAAGCAAGAGTTGGATGTTGATACTGACATCAACAATATTATTGGTCCTGCTAAAGTTACCCGCAGCGGAAGACTTTTCTCACCTGATATCTCTCTGCCAACCGTCTGAAAACCTGTTGTTATCACACCTGCCAGTGTACCTGCTACCATTCCTGTTCAAGTTCCTATTCTTACCCCTGTCACCGAGTCATCTGACACTCGGGGAAAAGGAATCACCACTGATGTGCCTGCCCAGACGGAGGCACTAAAGACAATTACTGTTGAAGCTTCTAAGCAAGAGATGGAAGAGATCCTGAAGATCATTAAAAAGAGTGACTACAATGTAGTTGAGCAGCTGGGGCAAACCCCATCCAAGATTTTTATGTTGTCATTGTTGCTATGCTCAGAGGCCCATGCCAAGGCTCTGATTACCTTCTTGAAGATGGCCCACGTACCACAAGAGACATCAGCTGATCAGTTTACAGATTGCGTGGCCAATTTGACTGCTGATAATGGGTTGGGTTTCTCTGACGCCGACTTAACTGCTAAGGGGAAGAATCACAATGATGCCCTGCATGTCTCCATTGAATGCAGGGGCACTACTCTTGCACATGTATTGGTGGATACTGGTTCCTCATTGAACGTTTTACCGAAGAAAGCTCTAGACCGGTTAGACTGTGAAGGGTTGGAGCTGAAACCAAGCAACATCGTTATCAGGGCCTTTGATGGGTCTAAGAGAATGGTGCATGGAGAAGTTGATATTCCGATTAAGGTTGGTTCTCATGTCTTCAATTCTACATTCTATTTGATGGACATTCGGCCATCTTATTCTTGTTTGTTGGGTCGTCCATGGATCCACAAAGCTGGGGCCATAACCTCAACGCTCCACCAGAAGCTGAAGTACCCGGTCAAAGGGAAGATTGTGACAGTTCAAGGAGAGGAAGAGTACATGGTTAGCCACCTCAACTCTTTCCGATATGTAGAGATGGATGGGGAGTTCATTGAGACCCCGTTCCATCATTTTGAAGAGGTTCCCCAGACACTGGCGTCAGTTGAGACTGTTGTTGAAGATTCTCCTATGAAGATGGCTTCCTTAAAGGATGCCCGGGCTGTTATTGAGAAGGGTGAGTGTGCAAATCGGGGCCGACTCCCTGATTTTACACAGAAGACTAACAAGTTTGGTTTAGGTTTCACTGCAGAAGCTCAAAGGGCTGTTCGGAATGCACGAATCGGAAGACCTCCCGTGTTCATCAGCAACTCGGGGGTGAATGCCATTGAAGACGATGTGGAAGAGTCTGAGTTCGACAGCTGGATCTATCCTACGACCGAAAGTGGACTAAGCAACTGGACAACAAAGGGCTTCATCCCTATTTCTTTTGTTACTCAGTAATGAAACTTTTTGTTTTGAATTTGTAACAAATAATGTTTTAAACTTTATGGCCCGGTGTCTTACCCGGGGCACCGTGGCTTCATTTGTGAGGGCTTTATGTGTGTCATTTTCATATATCATTAATAAAAGCATTGGACGTTTTTTGCATTTCAAATTTTGCGCTCCTTGTTTTTCTTTATTATATATTGCAAAACAGTTGTTTTTACACACACTCACGTATCATGATCTACATCCACTATGGATCCCACTGATAACGACTCTGCTACTTCCGGTCATGACTTCGAAAGTCCGATCAACTTAGCCAAAGACGAAGGTAAAGATGATTGTGAAGTGTCTGTTGAGTTTGTTGGACTACTGCTTCGAGAAGAGAGGGCCATACTACCTCCAAGCCATTAATTCTGATGCCTCCAATTACAGGAAGACCGTTGATCTTATAAGTGCTGGATAATGCAAAGAGGTATGTGTTGGGGCAGCATGACAAGTCTGGCCGAAAAGAGCATGCTATTTACTGCTTTAGCAAAAAGTTTACTGACTGTGAGACCCAATACTCATTGCTCGAGAGAACTTGCTACGCTTTGGCATGGGTTGCTCGCCGGCTGAGACAGTACATGTTGACTCATACTACTCTTCTGATACCAAAAGATCTAAACATCTTGACGGCACTTTAGGCCTTTTGCAATGTGGGGCATTGATATGATCAGCGAGATCAGACCTACGTTATCCAACGGGCATCGTTTCATCCTGGTAGCGATTGATTACTTTACAAAGTGGGTTGAAGCAGCTTCCTTTGCTACTGTAACCAAGAACGTCGTGGCACTGTTCATTCAGCACAATCTGATCTGTCGATACGGTGTACCATAGAGGATCATTACGGACAATGGTACCAATCTCAACAACAAGATGATCACCGAGCTCTGCGAGCAATTCAAGATACAACATCACAACTCTTCTCCCTACCAGCCGAAGATGAATGGGGTTGTCGAAGCGGCTAATAAAAACATTAAGAAGATCATGCAGAAGATGGCAGTGACGTACAAAGATTGGCACAAGATGTTACCATTTGCTCTTCATGGGTACCGTACCTCAGCGTGGACGTCAACAGGGGAAACACCCTATTCCTTGGTATATGGTACGGAGGCAGTCTTGCCCATTGAAGTTCAGATACCCTCTCTTCAAATAATGAAGGATGCAGGTTTGAGCGAAGACGACTGGATTCATACCCGACTTGATCAGCTGAACCTAATTGATGAAAAGAGACTTACTGCTATTTGTCATGGTCAGACGTACCAAAAACGGATGATCAAGGCATTTAACAAGAAATTTAGACGACAAGAGTATCAAGTTGGGGACCTGGTAAACAAGTGCATTATCTTGCCTCAAGGTGATCCCAGGGGCAAATGGACCCCTACTTATGAAGGGCCATTTGTGGTTAAGAACATTTTCTCAGGAGGAGCAATGATTATAACCACCATGGATGGTGACGACCTTCCTCACCCCGTCAATGCAGACATAGTGAAAAGATACTACGCATGATCAAAGACCCGCTAGGTTGACTGGCCTAGGCAAAAATAAGGGCTTCCCGGAGAACCAAAAGGGTTTGGGCAAAAATAAGGGATGAAAATGAAAAAAATATGTATACCCGGCAAGTCGAAATCCTGAAAAGGTGGCTTGGGCAAAAATGGGTATCCCGATGGACTGAAAACCCGAAAGGGCGGTCCAGGCAAAAATTAGGGATCAAAGTATAACACTATGTCTCATTGGATCACCTTGCATCCAGACTTCGGTATCGACTATCAAGCTCGGACGACATTAATCAATCAGATTCATCTTCAACCAAGTAGCAAAGTGATGAGATGCTCGAAGACATAAAGGCAATAGCAGATTGGGGACCCAGTGGGATCATTCGCATAGCTGTTTTGTTTTCTTTTTTCGGCGGAGTTCTCTTACTAGGATGTCAGCCTATTGTACAAAAACGCCTATTTACAGGCCAAACTTCAAAATCAATACAATTCATTTTTCAGACAAATTTCAAACTGTTTTTCCTTTTATCTGTTTTGTTTTGCAAAGAACGTCCAATGTTTGTTTTTGATATATGCATTTAACATTAATTGCTGCTCATAAATATTTACATGTGAAAAAAAAGAACGAATTACGGGTAACATCAGAAACAGGGGCAATAAGAATTGTTCGAGCTGTATGGTTGCTCTATTCACCAGGTACAAAGGTAGATTCAGCTGAAGAATATGGCTAAGATACCGTCACTTCCCCTCAGAGTAAGACAGTAATGGTAGCTATCCCCAACTGAGACTTGCAACCATGAACGAATCAACAATACTCTCCCCAAGCAGAGTTCATCCACCATCAACGCTAAAAAGGCTTGGTATCCCCAGAAGGTCTTAATATTCCCCAACGGAGTATAAAGATATTCCCCAACAAGATATAAGAGTATCCCCGACAGTCTTAATATTCCTCAACAGAGTATAAGAATGTTCCCTGGCAGAATACAAGATACCCCAGTAGAGTCAATATTTCCCAGCACGGTCTGAAAAAGCTTCCCCGACGGAGTTGAATCATCTTCCCCAGTAGACTCTGGAAGTTTATCCCCAGCGGAGTACAAAAGTAAATCTCCCCAGCCAAGTTCAAAGGATCATTCCCAGTAGAACTCAGAGGTTTATCCCCACAAAAGTTTAACAGGATTATCCCCAGCAAGCCGCAACTGAAAGATCATCCCCAGCGGAGTTCTTTCCTTTCACAAACAGGAATTCAATCCTCAACAGATCTAATATCACCAACAACGGTAACCCATCCCCAACGGAGTTTATCAGCAGAATCCCCAGCGGAGTTTATCGTTAAAATCCTCAACAGAGCATCTCTTTCCCACAGAGTAATTCCCCTCGGAGTAATCTCCTCATCAGTTTATTCCCCAACGGAGTCCTCTTCTCCTGCAGGTTTATTCTCACAACCATCTTCGTTCACCATCCCCAGCGGAAACGAAGAATTCAACTCTTTCTCCAGAAGCTATCCGGGATTTATTTTCCCCAGCTAAAACATCACATTTTCATACATCATGATATATGCATATACGCATTATACCATATAATCTCATTTATGTTTAGAACATCATTGCTTGATCCATATCATGCATTGCATATGACTGACCTTTGCTTTTCAGGAAAGATGCAGTTAAGTTCTCATCTATGTCAAGGGAGACAAAACTAGTTAAATCGATTCCTAAAGATTTTTCTGAGGCCACCCGTCAAAGGATACAAAACCAGTTAAATGATTCCTAAAGATTTTTCTGAGGCCAACCCGTCAAAGGAGACAAAACCAGTTAAATTGATTCCTAAAGATTTTTCTGAGGCCAACCCGTCAATGGAGAAAAGACCAGTTAAATTGATTCCTAAAGATTTTTCTGAGGCCAACCCGTCAAAGGAGATAAGACCAGTTAAATCGATTCCTAAAGATTTTTCTGAGGCCAACCCGTCAAAGGAGACAAAACCAGTTAAATCGATTCCTAAAGATTTTTCTGATGCCAACCCAGTCAAAGGAGACAAAACCAGTTAAATCGATTCCCAAAGATTTTTCTGATGCAAATCCAGTCAAAAGAGACAAAACCAGTTAAATCGATTCCTAAAGATTTTTCTGATGCCAAGCCAGTCAAAGGAGACAAAACCAGTTAAATCTATTCCTAAAGATTTTTCTGATGCAAATCCAGTCAAAAGAGACAAAACCAGTTAAATCGATTCCTAAAGATTTTTCTGATGCCAATCCAGTCAAAGAAGACAATCCAGTCAAAGAAGACAATCCAGTCAAAGAGACAAAACCCCCCCTGGTCCAGTTAAATCAATTCCTAAAGATTTTTCTGATACTAATCCAGTCAAAGGAGACAAACTCATTCAAAGGAGATAAATCCAATCAAAGGAGACAAACCCAGTCAAAAGAGAGAAAAAAACCCTCTGGTCCAGTTAAATCGATTCCTAAAGATTTTTCTGATACCAATCCAGTCAAAGAAGACAAAATAACCTACCAACAATCTCCAAATGGCATTTGTAAGCCCATTCCCGACATCACAATGCTGATACCAGTTCATGCGAGTGCAAATTTCTGGGCACTCTAGTGTTCAATCATCTTCCATCTTCGGATCACGAAAGGCCCGAAAGCCAATCTATATCCTCAGGTTTAAGAAGATTGAACAGGGGCAACTGTTGTACCCCAAAATTTTCCCTCCCATATTTCTCAAGACATGTCAAGAATCATCTCCAAGTTGCTCAAGATGGCTCAAGAGTTGGACAGTCAAATCATCTCCTAAGGCAGTCAATCTCAAATTAGGGTTTTGTGTTGCATCAAGGTCCTTGCATCCAAATGACCTAAAGTTCTCCCCAATGTCCTAATATGTTCTCAAGTTCATCCATGTCAAATTTCAAGCCTTGCAGAGGAAGTTTGGTCAGTCAATTGCTCAAGAGGCCCAAAAATCGACTGTGCTAGGGCAAAAGTCAACTGTGTCCTACAAATAGTCAAAACTCAATATTTTCTGTCAACATTATCATTTTTAAGGATAATTCATTATTTTATCAAGGGTTGATCATGATTCGTCAAGGATTGCTCAAGATTCTTCAAGATTCAAAAGTTGTTAAATTAGGGTTTTGTAGGAAAAGTCAACTCAACTTTGACCAAGCATGACTTTCTCATACTTTATGAAAAATGACCCATCCAAAGCTCATTTTTAATAGGATGCAATTTCCTACAATACATCTTCACACCCCAAGATCAAGAAATGCACTCACAAAAAGTTACAAATTTGGACATTATAGGTCATTTTTGAAAGTCAACAAAAACACATTTTTTTCCAAAGCTTATAACTTGAGCATGGAATATCAAAATGATATGATACCAAAAGGGTTGGTTAGAGGACATCTCAAGGTTTCTAAAAAGTCCAAGAACACCTCCAAAAGTTCAAAATTGAAGAAGTTATGCATTGTTGAAGTTGGGGATTTTTCCATAATTGCCAAAAGCCAACTATCCCCAAAACTTCAAATTTTGTCAAAAGGGACCACTTTTTTCCACTTGATTTGATCTTATCACACCACACACGTGTCCTATATTCAGTTTTATGTCCATTCATTAATTTTTCTATTTTATTGATTTAATTCATTTTAAATCAATTTAAATCCAAATAAAATCCAAACCTTAATGAAATAGGATCTTTTTGATTGATACAACTTTCAATTATCATCATGGACAAGATCAAACTCGTACCAAGCCATATAATGCACAAAATATTGGATTTGGGACATTTTTGGAAGCTTTGTAATGGAGGATCATATCAAATCTTGATTCATCAATACACAAAGATTCCAAGCCCAAGACTTGACCTAATTGACTCTATTATACATATACAACACAAAGCATACGAAAAAAGGACCTGGAGGCTGCACAAACTGCAATACAAAACTTGGAAAAAACTCAAAAAAGCTTGGAACTGAAATCTTGGTTAGAGACGTTTTCAACACAAAAGCTCAACGTAGACTTCTTGCTTGACGTCCACTGAAGCTATTGGAATCAAAATCAAGCCTTCTCCCTCCCTGAATCGTGTTGTAAGTCCTTCGAAATATACCCCTGTACACGAAATCATAATCTCTCATTCTCGCATCTTTTTGACAAAACATGGACATATTCTTGATCCTTGCATGATTTCCAAGCTATTTGCAATATTGAATTGTGCTTTTGTAGCCTTTAAAGCCCTACCCGAAACTAGGGTTTGGGTTTCTTGTTTTTAGGCGTTTCAATTTTAGGTAAAATCAGCACTATCAATGGCCATGGATGAATTTAGGAGGAAGAGACGAGCATGATGATGGTCTTGGTTTACATTTTTGTGGCCTAGAGCTCGTTTTAGGATGAAGCCACGGATCTTGCTGCGGATAAAATTCCGCAGGTAAATGTCCAGGGGCCAACGAAGAAGATGACAACGTGGCCCTGTCCCATTCGCTGTTTCATATTTCGCGCGCTTTTGTTTTTTATTCCAGCATATTAATTGTTGTTTCTTTATAATAATTGTTGTCTATCCATTAACAAAAAAGATGCAGTGGTTGAGTTGGTAAGTGAAGCGTGTCAAAGTCCAATGGGACCTGGATTCGAATCTCAGGTCCCCAACATATTTCTTGTATTTTTCTTACAGATATTCCAGCACATCTCATGCCTTGCAGTGCAACATATTCTCTCAGATCTCAAGGCGCCAGATGGCCTCCAGGCCAAATCTGATGGCCTAAAAGTGATGACCACCATAAGACCTAGTCAACGCATGTGCATGGAATTCCATAATGTCAAACAAGGCTTGCACGTTTGGGCCTCTGAATTGCAATTTCCACCTCCAGTCTGGGCCCAAACCCCCCAATGGGTTATTCCTTTTCTCTTTATATTTTCTTTTTATTTATTTGTTTTACTTAATTATTATCATTATTATTTAATTAACCAAATAATTTATTTTCCCTCATAAAATCAAAAACACAAAAAATATTATTTTTATTTATTAAAATTAAATTCATCATTTTATTTTTGTAAATAAATTAATTTAATTGATTTAGCTTTAATTAGGTATAATTTCAATATTTTTGCAATAATTAAAATTAATGTAGAAAATTAGGTTTTTATTAATTTTAACCAAATTTATTTTATTTCCTTAAATATAAAAAATCCAAAAATATTTTCATTAATTAATTTAATAATTAGCTTAGGTTTAATTCTTTTTTAATTCAAAAAATAACAAAAAAATGCTTTCTTTTCAAAAGGGTCAAAACCCTAAAAAATGTGCCCGATTTAATTTTCTCGCACGCGATCCATATTTACTCAATATTGTAATTGCTTCCCAGAATGTAATAGCTTTAAATAGGACTTTATTTTATCGCTTTCTTTTACTTTCTGCACTTTTAAATTAAAGGGTTGTTTTTGGCGATGTAAATACCCGACGCCTTGTAATAGTTTAGATTTAATTTCCGCAATTTAAATTCTGCAACTATACACTGTTAGATGTTTGATAATAGGGAATGCATGACAAGATCAAATTTATGAACCTAAAATCAACATAGCTCACCCATGACATGTACAAAGATAAATAACTGAAAAACAACACACTCGCACATGCGCACTCTTAGGGTACACCTCACTTGGTTGCCTTCGAAAGTGGTCATTGAGTATAGGAAGTTTTAGAGGTCATTCTCTTGTCCAAAGATCATAAGTTACCTCGAAACGGTTGCCTCAGAAAAAATGATCTAAGACATTAGGGTTACCGCTAAGGCGTCCTAACATTGCTTTAGTGACCACACGTCCCTTAATCGAATTGACCCGAAAACTCCAACGACGGTGCTACCTACTCCTCAATAGTGGGATAGCATTGTCTAAAGGACATTTGTACATATTAATTCCTTTTTCGAGTAGGTAGATGGTTCTTAAGTACTTGCTCATTCTAAAACAAAACAAAACTTTTCGCACTTACGCTCCTTTCAAACAAAAAACTCCTTTCAAACCCATAAACACAAAGAAAAGCAAATTTTGAAAACACTTTGAGCAAGTACCTAAGAGCCCATGGATAACCATGAATAGAAAGGATGCTAACACCTTCCTTTTCTATAATCTACCCCCCGGACCCGAGAAACATCTCGAAAAAGGAATTTTTCTGTGCTTCTTTCCTTTCCTTGTTGGATAAAATAAAAGACGGTGGTGACTCTTGCTTACCACGACATTTTGCAAAAACAAACGCAAAACGCGAACCAGCATTCCAAAACAGTCAGTTCTCTTCCCACCGTATCACACCAGGTGTATAATCTTTTTTATATATCCCTAATTTTTGCCCGAACCCCTTTTGGTTCGCCGGGATGCCCTTATTTTTTCCTAGGCCAGTCAACCTAGCGGGTCATTTTCATGCGTAGTATCTTTTGACTATGTCCACGTTCACAGGGTGCGGGAAATCTTCACCATCCATGGTGGTCAGTATTATAGCACCTCCCGAAAATACTTTCTTGACAACAAATGGCCCTTCGTAGGTGGGAGTCATTTTCCCATGGGATCACCTTGCGGTAGAATGATTGTTTTATCACCAAGTCACTAGCCTGATATACCCAATGCTTAATTTTCTTGTTGAATGCCTTAATCATACGCTTCTGATACATCTGACCATGGCACACAGCTGGAAGGCTCTTTTCATCAATCAAATTCAACTAATCCAACCTAGTATGAATCCAATCGTCTTCATCTAAGTCAGCATCCTTCATAATTCTTAGAGAAGGGATATGAACTTCGACAGTTAAGACAACTTTCATACCATAGACCAGAGACAATGGGGTTTCCCCAGTTGGTGTTTGCGCTGAAGTGCGATAGCCATGAAGAGCAAATGGTAACATCTCATGCCAGTCTTTGTAAGTTAGAACCATCTTTTGTATGATCTTCTTAATGATCTTGTTGGCGGTTTCCACTGCACCATTCATCTTTGGTCGATACAGAGAAGAGTAGTGGTGCTTGATCTTGAACTGCGTGCATAGTTTGATGATCATAGTGTTGTTGAGGTTAGTGCCATTGTTTGTAATGATTCTCTCATGGATGCCATATCGACAGATAAGGTTATGCTTGATGAATTGGGCCACAATATTCTTGGTAGCTGAGGAAAATGAGGCCGCTTCATCCCATTTTGTGAAATAGTCAATGGTGATGAGAATGAAACGATGTCTGTTAGAAGCAATAAGCTTGATTTCTCCGATCATATCAATGCCCCATATTGCGAATGGCCAAGAAGCAGTCATGACGTTCAAAGGTACTGGAGGCACATGAACTTTATCAGCATAGCTTTGGCACTTACGACAAGTTCTTGAGTGATGGTGACAGTCGGTTTCCATAGTCGACCAATAGTAACCTGCTCTCAAAATCTTCTTAGCCATAATGTGATACGGTGGCAGAATCGACTGTTATATACTGGTTTTTGCATTTTGTATTTGCAAATGTGCGGTAAGCAAGAGTCGCCATCGTCTTTTCTTTTATCCAACAAAGGAAAGGGTGAAAAGAATAGAAAAAGACCTTTTCGAGATGTTTTCTGAGTAAGGGGTAGATTAAGGAAAGGGAAGGTGTTAGCACCCTTTCCATCCGTGGTTCTCCATGGGCTCTTAGAGGTTTTCTCATTTTGAAATAATTTTGTGCTTTGTGTGTTTGAAAATGTTTTGAGAACGCCTTAGTACGGTGAACTTTGTATTGTTTCTCGGGATAGTGGAGAAAGTATGCAAAGTGTTTTGAAATTGTTTTTGAAAAGTAGTTTTATGTGTAAGTACAAAAATGTTTGATCAAACTTCTAACAGCTATCTACTTTTATACTCGAAAATGATCATTCTTTTCCTCTTTTCCTTTAGACAATACTATCCTACTATTACTGAGTAGGTAGCCTTATCGTTGGATGTTGAGGGACATTTGAAGGGATGTTTTACAATCATAAAGGCAACATATGGAGACGCTTTATCAATTTTATTTAAGGGACGAGATCATTTACCGAAAGGCAACACCGTAGGGTCATCGAGGGACTATGATATTTTGATTTTACGGGTCTTTGCTAAAGCATCCCCATTCTCGAGGGACATGACTGTTTTATTTTCCAAAAGGCAACCGAAGCGGGGATACCCTAGAGGTGCATATGTGCATATGTGTTGAGATTCAGTTATTTTTGTCTTTTTATTAGGTTAGCTAACGTTTTAATTTACAGTCTTTCCATACACGCCTATTTACTAACAATAATATAGCAAAACAATAAAGCAGTAAGTGTGCGGAAAATAAAATGCAGAAAAATAAATCCTAAACTATTACACGACTTTGGGAGAGATACAATATAAGTGTAAGAAATAAAGTGCAGAATTTTAAATCTAGACTATTACATTCCATAATCAGTTACATTACTTATATAAAATGCGAGAAAATAATAACACGCAAAAGGTTAGAAACTACTTCTAAGAACCTAAGGCAATAAGATTTTTTTTTTTGTTTATTTTTTACTTAAGAGAAAAATTAAATTAGTTTTCCTAAAGTCTATTTAGAAAATGAACTAAACTTTTTGTGGGGTTTTTCTTTATATCTATGAAAAGAAATATTAAAATTAAAGTAAGTCCTAAATTCTAGTTTACTTTTAATTTTGAAAGAAAAAGGTTAAAGTTAATTAATTAATTAATTTTAGAAACTAATTACTTAATAAAAAAACTAAATTCTAATTTTTTTCTGATTTTTATTGTTTGTTGATTAAAAACAAAGTAATGAAAATGATAAGCTAAATGGAGGAAAACAAATATATAAAAAAAAGGAAAAGAGTAATCTGCAGGATGTAGGCCTGGATCGAAAGGCCTATGGATGCCTTTTGATCCAAGTGAAAAGGCTGGTCGAAGATGCCTGAGAGGCTACATCTCTGGGGTGTTCAACTTGGATGTGTCATCCTTCGATCAGGGATACTGGATCTGCAAGGAATTCGTTAGAAAAAGAACAAAAACGTATGACCTGGGTGTCGAACCCAGGTCTTTCGATTCCCTCTCCAATCGAAGGAATCTAAAGTTTTTTCGCCCCAAAAATCCTGAGATTCGAATCTGGGTTTGTTTGGCCTGGAACTTCCCAAGTGTGATTTGAAGGGAAATCTCAGATTGTGCCCTAGCGATGGCACGATCTCACCCCTGCATTTTAGCTTGCATGCAACACAAAAATTGGAAATAACAAGAGTATACGTGCAATGTATATCTAAATGGAATGAAGGTGCCATTTTGGTTCTGCAAACTCTTACCAATCGAAGGTGGCTCTGAGCATGGAAATGTTTGCTGGGAATAGGTGTGGACTCCTGGATGTCTCAGGAACAAGAATCTGGTCTTTGTTTGGGCTGAAGGTGCATGCAAAAAAAAGTGCTTCGATTTGACACTCCTAGGGTTTCTATGAGCAATATGGCAGCATGATTTGTTCGTGTGCAAAAGTCTCTTGTTTTTCGTCCCCTTGGCACTGTGTCCTTGGCCTTGTATTTATAGGAGTGTGATGGTGTATAGTAACGACAAGATACAACCATTTAACTAGGCTTTTAAAGCTATGAGACAAGAATCAGACATATTAAAAGGTTTCTTTTTTTGAAATATTCATGCCCCTTTTGAAATCTTGGATGAACCTAGACATTTGACTCCTTCGAATGCCCTCCAGCATTGCTCTTCGATTGGCCTATTGTTACTTCCTTCGAATGGTTTTCTTTTAACTCAAACCAATCGAAACATCAACTCTCCTTTTTAATTGGTCGAAGGTTGCTTCATCTCTCTATCTATCGAAGGCTTTGAACTTGATTCGAATGGCTCATATTCTCAGCATCAAAGTTTATTCGATTAGCCCATACACATTATTCTTCTTGATGGCGCTGAGTCCTTATTCAAATTGCTCATGGCTCCCCTCAGTAGAGCTTCTTCTCTTGAGCCATGGTTTGTATGGATTCAAATGACCCATCATCATAATTTCTGGAAACCTCTCAGTTATTTCTCTTTTTGATCTCATGTTCTCCAACTTGGACAATCAGAATATCACCCTGTTGATATGTCAATCGAAACATCACCTGGTTAACATGCCTGTCGAAGAGCACTTTGTACACTCTAACAGAAGAAAAAAAACTTATTTAAGATGCCCGTCGAAGCTGCCTCGTTGAAGATGCCAATTGAAGGACCTTTGCGGATGCCAATCGAAGGACCTTTGTAGATGGAAATCGAAGGGCCTTTGCAGATGCCAATCGGAGGACCTTTGCAGATGCCAATCGGAGGACCTTTGTAGATGGCAATCGAAGGGATATCATATCATTCACACTACTTTCTTTATGCCTCATGTTATTGTCATACTATATAACTATAAAACAACTTGTTGAACTCATGTTGTTACTTTAGCTATTATAACATCAATTATCTAGATATTTTACCGCATAATGGTTACCATATCAAAATCCATATAACCAAACTTTAAATATTTCATAACACACAATATTTACTAAATACTTGACCGTAAGCAAGTCAGATGTTCAAACCGTACAAATATAAAGACACATAGTAAACATAAACAAAATAAACACACAACTGGTCCTTCTTTTCCATTACATATCCAACACAATCTGTTTCACTGTCTCTTCTTTCCCGGCTCAACATATACCAGTATTTCATCGGCTGGAGGATATCGAATGCAAAAATGCATGATGTCTCCTTTCTTTAATTCTTCATGTTTAGCAAATTCATACCAACCAGTCGTGAGATACTTCTCGCCTTCATCATTATTCCTCACTTTCACTACACAATTCTCTGAGATACCCTTCTCCGAATCATATAACTCAATCGAGCTGACCGGTCCACTAAGGGACTTCTTAATCACTCCACGCGGTAGTTGCTGAAAAAACAGATTCATAAATTAGATGATGTTCAACCCTGAAAAATATAAATATATCGTTGCAACAATTAACTTCTACTGCTTACCAACACATTCCTTCTCATAACCTTAGCATTAGATACAACCCTGCTCCATGTTTCTTCATTTCTTCGACATATATTGGAGTAAATTTCCTGATTCAAGCACAAACCAAATATATGCATACTAAGGGAGAATTGATTCTTTGAATCCATCATTGCTTATTGACTGCAACGACCAAGTCTTCTCCCCATATTTGACCATTCCTGCATTTATAATAGGAACATTGACATATTTAAGGGGATGAGTGTTCCATGATCGGTAAATAACATAAACTGCAATTGCTAGCTGGTAGAGTAACTACAACATATGTCGTGGCCATAGTTGGTTGTCCTTAAGGGAGTATGTAGGGAAACCATTTCAACTAAAGTACGGGAAGAAACTCCATTCAGTAGTTCCGATAAAACTAAATTTGTTTCTATACAAAAAATCTTGACAATATATTTTAGCACCTCGTTTCATTCATCATTTACAATCTCATCCAAAAGACACTACTTAAATGATTTTAAAGAAGTCTTGCCATTGCAAATGCTCAAGTCTTTATAAACAAAAATCATACTTAAATCAAGGATACCTGACTGGCTTGATTAGTTAAGTATTACTAAACTTAACATGTACAAAGTATGAGGAAAGAAAGTTGAGCATTTAATTAAAATAAATGTATATATCATGACAAATGACAATGACATGATTAAATATCTCTTTAGAAAGTTGCTACTTACTTGCTAGCAACTTGCAAGCTAACAAATAGGCAATTTCTTAAAGGAAAACTCATTAGATGACACAAAAGGCTTGATAGGCAGGAAGTCATGCATGTCATGAAATATACATAGTCAAGGAAAAATCAATAAAACTTTAAAGACTATATCAACAAAAGATTTATTAAAGAACTAATCCGCATACAATAGTCAATTTCTTGAAGGAAAACTCATTAGATGACACAAAAAAAAAGGCTATACATAGTCAAGGAAAAATCAAGATAGTCTCAAGAAAACTTTAAAGACTATATCAACAAAAGTTTTATTATAGAACCATTCAACATACAATGGATAACAATGTGAGCAAACTATAAATTTCTCAACAGGCATGATGATCTTCAATCTCCACCATTGGCTCGACCTGAGGCATGGGAAACATACCTGCAGTAGTGAAGCCAGCAACACAACCTCCACGTCCATCAAGAGCAGAACATGTTTCATCTGACACCAAACCTGCAGCATCTGATATAGTAGTCGCTCCTTCCGATGCTCCTTGTCCTTCACCTCCTAAGATAGTTATAACAGCCGCAACATGATTGATATGCGGAAATGGTAAATACACACTGTGCACAACTATCTTCACATTGCAAATGACGCCAGCCCCTCTGGTTCTAAGCCTATGTTCCACATTACATAGAAGTCTACTAATAAGATCCTTTGCCTCTGCTGATAGTTTAGCTTCTTCTGGATATTTTAAATAATTTCTCCAATTGACTATATGAAAATATGAAGGTAGGAGATACAATATGATGATAAAGATTTAAAAAATCATAGGCAGTAAAAAGGAAGAAGATAGACTCATAATAGAATTTTAATAACTGACATGTGTCATCAAACTATAAATTATAAAATATCAATATTGGTCAATAGGTTCAAATATATCATGAGCCATATCCTTGATACAAAAATATCCTAAAAACATGGTAGCAGTAAAATATAATACTCTTCATAAACCCTTAAAATGATACCAAAATCTTCATGAAGAATATATAAAACAGAACGAAGAATATACCAAAATTGTCTTCACAAACAGCTGCAAGGTGCTCTCCGTGACAGGTTTCAACAGCCAGCTCAACGAATTCGCGCGATCGATGTAAAGAGATAACACGGTAACATTTTTTGTCCGAATAAAATTTAGCAAGATAAAATGAATTTGTATAATTTTAAAAAGATGTTGCAGTTCACCATTAGTAGCAACAACAACAACTTTCTCAGGTGTAGTCGACTTATTTTCTATAGAATCTCCGGTGGTAGAAGCAGTTGGTATTATACTCAAATAATACAGTAGCAAAAATGTATAGCATACCACACCAGCACAAACAAAATCAAGCTCTTTCGTAAAGTTTTCTTTTTGCTTCTCCATCTCTGCAGCAGACTGAAGTGAACGCGAATATATCGAAGCATAATATCACAACAGTCAATATGCTTGAAGAAAACAACAACTTGATAGATAATTTCAAGATTGACACTGTTATAGCCGCAAAAAAATAGTTGTTTAGTGAAGGTGTTATAAACATGTAAGAAACATACCACTCTCTCGAACCATCAGTTTGACGACACCGATATACCAACATCTTCAACACATGTTGTCGTTGGTGAGGAATATGTTGGAATACTGAGAATTTACATTAAATTGCATTCAGTAAACATCACATGAATTTCATTTTTATTTTATTTTTCTTAGTATAAGAGAATATGTAACACCTTAAGATCTCGGTGGATTACACGGTTAGAATGCAAGTAGTCTACCGCTATCAACAGTTGAGTTAGCCACTTTCAGACCTGCTGCACTTCAAATTGGAATTCCAGAGTGAGTAATGAATATTCATAATGAAATGTTAAGTAATTGACGATTAAGCTATTAATTACCTCCTATGGGAAAAATGATCTGCGGGCTTTCTTAATGCTCTCGGCCCTGCTCCACAAAGAATACAAAGTACCATCTTTAGGACTTTGTGTCAATGATAATATATCTCTTTTGTAATTAAACTTTTATCGTTTACGGAATACAAGAGGCATGGGACGCTAAGCAACTACAAGGAAACAATTATTAACTTTGACAGACAAATCAAACCACTGAGACAACATTTTATAGAGCAACAATTTTTAACAGTAAATTATATATCAAATCAGTACCTCAAAATACATTAATTGAAAACAGAACATCAAAATAGAAGTTGTTATAAGATGTTATAAACTGTCAACAATCTATAATAGAATTTGTCAAACAAAATAAAATTATGAAATCGACGTCGCGACTATGTAAGATTAAAACATCAATTACCAATTTTTTTACCACAATCTTTCTACTGGAAACAGGATGGAAACACTACCGATTTTTGTTGGTCTTAATTCATAAGCATTCTTGAAGTTATCAACCCTGTTTTTTCTGTTCATTTCAGCCCGTTTTAGAGCTTTGGTGTCCTTCACCCACTGTTTGTATTCCTCTTCACGTGGAGCAGAGTCGCTTACCTTCCGTTTCCGTTTATGGGAGAGGAAGAAACGGTGGTGGAAGTAATGGTTTTTGGGCTTAGGGTTTGGAAGAAACGGGGATAGTTGGTGGATGGAGAAACAATGCGGCGGTTGTAGGAACGATTTAGAACACGCACAAAATAGAAATAGGAAGAGAGAGGTAGAGCAGATGAATGAAAAATGTAACCGCTATACAGAGGTAGTGGAATGAGGAGAAAAACGTAACCGCTGTCATTGATGACTCAATGAAATAAAATGTAAAGAAAAATTAAGATTTGAAATAAACTATTTTTTGTTTTCTAATGAAGCCACGTGATTTATTTTTGAAATAAAAGGACAAAATAGACTTTTACGATAGAATAAGTTTTCTTATATTATAGATATAAGATATTTGTATCATTGAAAATTTAAATTAGAACTAAATTAAGTAGGTTTGGACATCTTAATCATCAAAATTAAAATTCACTAGCATTACTTAGTCTAATTAAAAAAATTGGGTATTTGTACCGTCAAAATTATAATTTGTAAGTCTTGCTCTGTATAATTAGGTAAAATGAATTGTCTATATCTACTAAATTAAAATTCTTAAGTTCTACTCATTTTAAGTAAATTTGAACATATGGATTATCAAAATTAAAATCCTTAATCTCACCTAGTATAATTAAATAAAATTGAAGATTTTAGATCAACAAAATTAAAATTCCCAAGTCATAAAAATTAGAATTCTTAAGGTATACGTACCTGCTTCTCTTTAAAGAATTGCACTATTTATGACGTGTAAACATGGGTGATAGTTTTATTCCCTCATGTTTCATTGCATCTACATTATTTAATGCTTTCTTCTAATTTACCCTTTTGTATTATACTTCCATAAGTTTATTTCTCTACACTAGATTTCTGTCCTCCAACCTCTTCAACTAATTTCAATGCTTCTTCCACTTTTCCAGCTCTACAAAGAGACCTTATAAACAAAGATTAGCCGGTAACTGTGTAGCCAAATTTTTGAAGTGAATCTATGCACTTCCAGCTTTTAAGATACTACCTGTTTCACATAAACAACTAAGGTAGGTTTCAATCAATTCCTTGTCATGACATCTCCTAAACTAATCATCTCAATGTATACTTTGAGAGCATCATCGATTTTCCTTCTTTTCCTCCCACTTAAAGGCAATGATTCAACCGTTGTATGTCCTCCTAATTGGAGTATAACCATAAACTTTGATACAACGACACCAATAATAATTTGAAAATGAATAAAATAAAGATAATTATAAATGTTGATGTAAGTGCCATTGTCCAACATAGATCCGGGCAGGTCACGCCATTTTTTAGAGGTATCAGTTTTATATAGTTTATGGTCTGTTAGTCCATGTTTCTGTTGCTATTGGATAATTGTTTCTTCTTAATTCATAAAACAGTTCTGGAAGTGCTTGAATTCTTTCCCACACCCTGCAATCTTGATTGCAATGTTGTATGGGTTGCTTTTTCCCTCATGAAAAAATGTTTAGCACTGCGAAACTATGCCTATTGCATATATATTAGCAATGTCATGTCATCACCCTTATGAAGTAGTAACCACACTCTGTGCAGCATTTTCACAAACAGCTTTAGTGCAATCATGTTGCTCCTTAAAACCAACTTCGGTGTCGCGAAGTTCAAAAGAAATCAGAAACCCAGAAGAGGAATGAATGATCAGGGATCACGTTTTCAGCACATAAAATCTTGGTACGAACATAAAAAATATTGTTACTATTTGCATAGCCAGGATAACACAATAGCAGATGTGACCTAATGGATTAGGCTTTTGACTTCTAATCAAGTGATGGTGGCCTTGTGGGGTCGGGTCCCACCAGGTATTTAAACCGTTTTTATTTTTTTGTTAATTTTTAATTTTTTTTAGTATATCACACTTTTTTTTTGTCTCGTAAACAGAATCAATTAAAAAACAAAGATGTTCGTCTGAAAACGGTTGTAATAGTCACCGGAGTGATTGAGTTCCGTCGCACCATGATTTCGGATCGCGCATTAAAGCCAATCGATTGAGTTTCAAACTAATTCATTTTAAGGTTTCATTCAATTCATGAACTAGAGTAAAAATTCTCAGCCACATGAACTATATTATTATTATTATTATTATTATTATTATTATTATTATTATTATTATTATTATTAATATTATTATTTCTGCTATAGTCTTTGTTGTTAACTTCCATAAGTTGATGACTCAGGAGATAATAAGCATTACATAGCACCGACACCTCAAGAAAATGGTGTTTGAGTCTAACACTGACACAACACTGATAATCGAGATTACATTTTATTTATTTATCTTTTAAATTATTATCGTTGTCGACGTGTCAGTTTCAATGTCGGTGCTGGTCCGAGTCTGGGTCATAGCTTGCCTTACTTGAAAGTGGTATAAAAACTGAGTCCTTTGTCTTCTTAATTTTGTGTTTAAGTCTGATAAAAATTACTATCTATCTTTTTGTTAAGATAAATACAGAGAGTACACTTGGATATTGTCCTTTGAGGATAAATTGTACTAGTTTATATTTTTCTTTTCTTTCGACGTTTCTGTTAAATCAGTATAAAAAAATACAGGCAATATGTTCAGTTTGACATACAAATCACTTTGTTAATTAGACAATACAAGAAAATGAATTGAGAATTTTCAAATAGGACCTTATTTTTTTTTTAAAGCTAACATTTGATTCTGAAAGAAATTGATCCACTCTACGTCTCTACATTGATCAAAATTGGACTTGTACTTCTATAAGTTTGTTGACTCACAAGAAGGCTGAACAACGCTGGGATTTTCATATGGAGAAATATTTCTATTGTTGGGAGCCACTGCTGCTCTTATTGGTTCGTTCATGCTATTCTTACTTATCTTTATCATATCGAAAATTGAATACTAATCCATGTAAATTGCTTAACCGGAAAATGTATATGCAATAGGTCCAAAGGATTTACCAATCATATCCAGAACAGCCGGCAGGGCTGTTGCTTATGTACAATTGGCCCGGGGACAGGTTCAATCTGTTATACAGCAATCTCAAGCTCGTCAGGTACTCTCATTTTCTTCGATCAAACGTATAATTCACCTTGATTTGTCTGTCCATAGTAAAATGCGGCAAAGTCAACATTGCATTGTAAGGAAACTGCATTCTAGTTAATGACATGTTTTGTGTTTTAGCTTCACATGGAACTTGACGGACTGTTGGCACAAGTAGATGCTATTAAACATGAAGTTCGAAGTCTTACATTCATAAATCCTGGCCCTTTAACTCGGAGCCTTGATAGTCTTGACCACGCATCTATCTTGAATGGTAGGTTTACATTGATGCATTATTTAATCGAAACATTGCTGATATTTTGTATGACCGTGTTATCGTCTGTTGTTGCATATACAGACTACAGAAAACCGGAAGGTGCTGGGGTGAATCTCTCAATATTGTCTCTTACCAAGGTTTATCAACCAAATACTACATAAACTGATAATTCTATAGAATATACTTCGCTAGGAACCGTGTTTTCTTACACGTCTAATTATTTCTAGGATTCAACCCCATTGCCGTCAAATTCATTCAATATGCAAAACCAAGCAACTACCTATGCCAGGTTGGCCGAGGCCCCTTCCATAAAGAATGGTTCATTGGCAAGTAGTGCTGAAGTTGAGAAGGTTAAATATGGGCTGCAGCTTATTGTCATGCCAGTTCCCGCTGAAAGTACTGGACTCTTACCAAATCGCGGGGGTAATAATAATTAGGGTTGTGTAGTTGGTTTTACTTTATCATGATTGTCTGTTATCTGCATTGCGTACTATGTTATAGAGATTTTTATGCAGCTTTTTTATATTCACAATTCTCATGTACTATGTTATAGAGATTTTTATGCAGCTCTTTTTATTGCTCTAGAATGATATCTGAATAGAAACATGCTTTGGTTGTATTAGGAGCTGATGTGAAAGGATCTGACTTAGTTCAAGAAGCAATTTTGGAAGCAGAGGTAGCTCATAAAGCAAAGGAGTCATTGGATAGATGTTTCTGATGTACTTTCCAGGGAGTTCTCTCCCTTCATCCAAAGCAGATTATTGGATGTCGTATTTCTTTCTTTCACCCAAAGCAAGTCATTGGATGCGGTGGTCCCCTTTCATAGTTATGTTGATGTCCAGAACCAATAATTGGATATCTTATATCCAATATATTGTTTTTCACTCTCCAATGCCAAATATTGGATGCCATTATTCAACTATCACAAATTTTCAGTTTCGAGTCTTTCTAATAATTCCCACAAAGTCTGTCTCGTATCATACATCATTCAAAAAAATATATATGTAAAAAAGAGTCATGCATTCATTGCATTCTCGCCACACTTCATTCACCTCATACCCATTGCGTCTCTGGGCAAAAATTCGGATTTTTTAATATTTAACTATCTCCCACTACGATCATATGAAGTTTGATCATCTTCATATCATCTGATTAAAGATATTTAAATAGGGACATCGTTTATATTCTGAGTTTTTCTCATTGACATCGTCTATATCCAAATTAATTTTTATTCGCATATTTGCATTTTTCGCGCATTTCCCTCGCTTTGTTCTTGTTTTCAATTTTTCTTTTAGGTATTAATTTTGTTCTTTATTTCATAATTAAGAAAAAAAAATTATATATGTTTTTCTTTTTATTCTTCATTTTTATTTAGAATTTAGTTTTTAGTTTTTGTATTTCATTTAAAAAACACCATAAAAATATATAGTTTTAATCAATAATTTAGTTTTATTATTTATTTTTTGTTATTTAGTTTTATTTTTAATACAATAAATATCTTAAAATATCTAGGCAATGGTTTGTTTGGTGATTTGTGAAAACCTAATTGGTTTTTATAAGTATGGATAAGTCGATATACAGGATGAAAAACGCAAAAGCTGCGTAGAACAACATCTTCTAATCTCCTTCTTCTCTTCATTTTCCTTCACGGAGACACCAACCGAACCCACCATCCAATCTCTCTCCTCTCCGTCGCTATCCCTCCGCCCTTACCCTCCTCGTCGAACAACCCACCAGCCACCATCTACCTGCGTTCGCGATGGTAATCTCCTCTATCGACTTCTGCTATTTCCTCGCGACTTCCATCACCATCAGCATTTCACAACAACACAGATCCAACCATTTTCTCTTCAATATCCAACAACACTCCAACCCAGCTCACAAGTCTCACCATTAAACAGCCAACCGAAAACCATCACCAACCGAGCTCCTCTCTTCCGCAAACATTTTGCCACCCTCCGAACTGAACTCACTCCATCATAGCCTCCATGAGTTCATAGTTCCGGAAACCAACGAACCCACACCACAACTTCGTTTCACTATTCCGTCATAGAACCTCACGCTTCATTCTGGTACAACACGTCTCTTGACATTGCTATTAGTTCACCATTTTTTAAGCTTTTTATTTTCTGGATTGTTGTGGTTGAATTGAAGATTGAAATTGATGATGGTAATTTGCTGTCATGATTTCTATTAAAAACAGTTTGATGTGTTCAGTTTTGATCTCCTTTGAGTGTAGGTGCTAGGCTTTATTTGTTGGAACTATTATGCTGTCGTAATTCTCTGGAAAAGAATAGTCCGAGGATGTTCTCTTTTGAGTTAAATCGTTGATGCTATTATATATTTTGTGGAAAAGCAGTCGAGCATGTAATGTGTGTTGAGTTTGTTTGTTTGAGTTGAAATTGTCATTAAACTGTGATGAATTCTAATGTCAGCGTCGCTTTGAGTGTCGGAGTATGTTGGAATTGTTGTGTCAGATGTCATTCCGTTTGTGTATGTTGAAGTCGTTATCGTGTTATTTGTTTTGAATTCGATTGAAATCTATACCATGTTAATATACTATTCTCGCTTTAATTTCAATTGGAGTTGTGATGAATGTTATGCGTGTAATTCGAATGATTAAAGTGTCATCTTATACCAGTTTGTTTCGAACATGATCAAGTCGAATCGTAAGGCATCAATAGGTTATTGTTGTTGGTTTTGTGAATGATAACATGACTTTGTTTTGTGGATTATTCTTGAGGGTAATTAATTAGCTTTGAGTTGGTTCATCGTTGTTGTTCTTGTGAATGACACATTTTGTTTAAGATCAATTTGAAAGAGGTATTAATGTTGTTTGGATACATTTGATTGGATTTAAATGAAAAATCTGGTTGTGATATTATTGTGGTCCGCGTCTTGGTCATAGCTTGCCTTACTTGAAAGTGGTATAAAAACTGAGTCATTTGTCTTCTTAATTTTGTGTTTAAGTCTGATAAAAATTACTATCAATCTTTTTGTTAAGCATAAATGCATAAATGCAGAGATTACAGTACACTTGGATATTATATTCCTATAGAAGTTAATCAAAATGAACACAATCATATGACTGTAATAGAAGTATTAAACATTAATGCCTTATTGTCCTTTGAGGATAAATTGTACTAGTTTATATTTTCCTTTTCTTTCGATGTTTCTTTTAAATCAGTATAAAAAAATACAGGCAATATGTATAATTTGACATACATCACTTTGTTAATTAGATAATACAAGAAAATGAATTGAGAATTTTCAAATAGGACCTTATCTTTTTTTTAAGCTAACATTTGATTCTGAAAGAAATTGATCCACTCTTCGTCTCTACATTGATCAGAATTGGACCTCTACTTCTATAAGTTTGTTGACTCACACAAGAAGGCTGAACAATGCTGGGTTTTTCATATGGAGAAGTATTTCTATTGCTGGGAGCCACTGCTGCTCTTATTGGTTCGTTCATGCTATTCTTACTTATCTTTATCATATCGAAAATTGAATACTAATCCATGTAAATTGCTTAACCGGAAAATGTATATGCAATAGGTCCAAAGGATTTACCAATCATATCCAGAACAGCTGGGAGGATAGCCGGCAGGGCTGTTGCTTATGTACAATTGGCCCGGGGACAGGTTCAATCTGTTATACAGCAATCTCAAGCTCGTCAGGTACTCTCCTTTTCTTCAATCTAATGTATAATTCACCTCGATCTGTCTGTCCATACTAAAATGCATTTCTTCGATCAAACGTATAATTCACCTCGATTTGTCTGTCCATACTAAAATGTGGCAAAGTCATTATTGCATTGTAAGAAAACTGCATTCTAGTTAATGACATGTTTTGTGTTTTAGCTTCATAAGGAACTTCACGGACTCATGTCACAAGTAGATGCTATTAAACATGAAGTTCGAAGTCTTACATTCATAAATCCTGGCCCTTTAACTCGGAGCCTTGATAGTCTCGACCACGCATCTATCTTGAATGGTATTGTTTACATTGATGCATTATTTAATCGAAACATTGCTGATATTTTGTATGACCGTGTTATCGTCTGTTGTTGCATATACAGACTACAGGAAACCGGAAGGTGCTGGGGTGAATCTCTCAATATCGTCTCTTACCAAGGTTTATCAACCAAATACTACATAAACTGATAATTCTATAGAATATACTCTGCTAGGAACCGTGTTTTCTTACACGTCTAATTATTTCTAGGATTCAACTCCATTGCCGTCAAATTCATTCAATATGCAAAGCCAAGCAACTACCTATGCCAGGTTGGCCGAGGCCCCTTCCATAAAGAATGGTTTATTGGCAAGTAGTGCTGAAGTTGAGAAGGTTAAAGATGGGCTGCAGCTTATTGTCATGCCAGTTTCCGCTGAAAGTACTGGACTCTTACCAAATCGTGGGGGTAATAATAATTAGGGTTGTGTAGTTGGTATACCTTATCATGATTGTTTGTTATCTGCATTGTGCACTATGTTATAGAGATTTTTATGCAGCTTTTTTATATTCACAGTTCTCGTGTACTATGTTATAGAGATTTTTATGCAGCTTTTTTTATTGCTCTAGAATGATATCTGAATACAAACATGCTTTGGTTGTATTAGGAGCTGATGTGAAAGGATCTGACCTAGTTCAAGAAGCAATTTTGGAAGCAGAGGTAGCTCATAAAGCAAAGGAGTTCTTTTCACAGCCTGAAAATCAGCCCGGAAATCAGATATGATTGATATAGTAATCCTATATGATACCTTAAATTTTTTTAGATGTTAGCATTTGTAGATTCACAATGGTGCATATTTAGTCTATTTTTATCTTGAAGGTATTGGTTGATGCATTGTCATTTCTTTAAGTTTCTCTTGTTCCTCATAACAGAAAATCTAAAGGATTGTTTGTGCTTTAACAATTTGAAGTTACTAGATCTTCTATTGATGCAATTTCTTGATAACTTCCACCACCATGACACCAAGGTTATCATTGAGATTTAAATCTTGAATATAAAGAAATATTTTTCAAATTGTGAAGTGAATATTATGAACCATAAAGATATAATCAATAAAAGTGTGATGCTTTTAAATGAGAAACAGTGTTGCTGCATGTCATTTTTTAACTTGGCCGTAAAGTATTTGTTGATCGTGTCCTTCATCCTGCTATTTGATTATCATTCCCTTGTTTGTATCATGTCTCTGACTATTAATGAAATGTACTGATTTACTCGCTTAAAACACGGGAAAAAGTACATAGGGAGAAAACCTAAGTTGATAGAATGTTAAATACTTCACAATTTAAGTCGTAAATCAAGACGAAAAAGGCGGTTGCTTAAATGTTTACGGGCAAGTTGTAGTTCACCAGAGTTAACTAGGATTCATACATTTATTGTCCAAAAAAGATATGCATGGTGATTTATATTGATCGTGTTTAATTTTGTTTTGAATTGAGATACATTTGCATGTATTTTAATATGTTCATAACCATGCTTGATACTATTTGTCACAACTAAGCACCCTCCATTTGTATTACTATAGTCAAAATTGATTACAACCATTGAAGTGTATCCTCCTCCCTTTGTAATACCTTAGATTTAAATCACAAAAAATATGACTTGTATTATTGTACCATTGTACTATTGCCTTTTGTTCCAATTTGAAAGTGACTCTTTGAGAGGGAAACATTAGAGGATGTTATATTTTATTTTAAAGGGATCTCTATCAGATGATGTCAACTAGATGATCAAAGTAATCTTTATCAAAGACAATGATTATTAGAGGAAGTGATTAATTTTCATTATGTTAGAGGAAATGACTAATTTTCATTCAGTTAGAGGAATTGGTAACAGATATAAGTTTGTTCCTTTGGGTTAGAGGAACTGGGGTCAGATAAAGTGATTCATTTTCCTCTGATTATATGAACTAGCACCATACAAAGTAATTCATTTTCCTCTGGTCAGGGAAACTGATGCCAAATGAAGCTGACATTGTTGCTTCAGTTAGAAGAAATGGTGCTAGAGACAATCCCAGAGCTTCCTTCTACATTCCTCTAATATAGATTTCTATACATAAAACACATAAATAGAGAAGAAAATTGTTCTCTTATATATTGATTATCATCGAAATCAAAATTAGAGATCATTGTTTTTCAATTGAACTAGGTTATAATAATCTTTTCATATTTTTGATGATGACAAACAAACATATTTTGATGAAAAATTTTCAATTTTAAAAGGGAAAAAAATATCAGGGGTATCTTTTGAATTTATGCTAAACTATGTGACTTTTTTTTCCTTAATCATGCATTCTCTTTAAAAATATCTCCCAATTACTCAATGTTTTCTTTCAAAAATAATTTTCTCACTCTTTTGTCATCAAACGAGAAGGTTAATAAAAAATAGGAAAGAGAATAAATCGGTTGCAAAATTTAAAAGAATTAAAAATAACTAAAAACACAAACATAAACTTATTTAGCCCAAACTATGCAAAGGTGTTATGTATTCCAAACTATGCAAAGGTGTTATGTATTTGGGTTTGGTTTGCTGTTGTTAATTTTTTTGAAACTTTTTAAATTACTCATGTTTTTCTAGTATACCGTGCGAAAAATATTAAAATATTTTTAGGTTTCTGAGATATGTCTCGGAGATGCATTCAGGATGTGATCAAACACAAAATTTTTTGAAGGTACATTTACGGTATCAAATCGATATTATATTTCTAGAAAAATGCCTTATAGAATGCAGCAAAAACAAAAACAAAATACACCAACTTCAAAAAATTTCAACACCATTGATATCATAAAATAAGCAATACATAAGGAATTTTAACATAGATCAAACAATACACTTCAACATCCAGGTGGACGTTGTAATATCTTGATAATATCATCGATCGATCTCAAAATTGTCGCATCCATCTTGATCGGAACTTTTTTATTCTAAACGAAAAAAGGTTCTCCACATAGCCCGTAAACCAGCGTCCGTCTTCAGCTCATGGTTGTTGAACTCAAGCTTCCTTTCTTCGTCAACTGATGACGAGCCGTACTCAATCTTCACGATTTTTCCGATTATCACCATATAGTATGAGCTCTTGCAATATGTATTACAGATCTCAAGAGGGGTATACTCATTGATCTTAAATTATCGGGATAGTGTATTACCGATAAAGTGAACATTTCCAACACGCCATTTGATGCTCATGCTGGTTTTGTGTTTTGGTATGAAACAAAATCACGAGTGAGCTTATTTATATTAGTGGGATGATATTATGGACCATACAAATCCTATCTGCTGACAGAGAATGTACTAGAGATGTAACTTTGAAAGCATCCTTAATTTTTTACCGAAGATGTATCTGCGGAAACTTCACTTGTATTAAAAATCAGAAAACAAACAGAAACAAAATCACATAATTGTCTTGAATGCTGGAATTGTTGGACAAACTACAAAATACTTATATTGCACAGCATAATACATTACCAAAATATCATATACAATAAAAAGATAAATCATTACTAAAATGGTCTGAAATAACTGTCTCCTGCCAAATCTATAGGTGGTACCCCCTTTGACTTTTCCTTATTTTTTTCTATTTCAATGTTGCTCAACTTACTGTACTCTTGCATCCTTTCAATAAATTGATCCGAGCAAGTCTCATATTGGATTGTATAATAATTCATCCACCCCGGTGATGTAAATGGTATATGGCATACTAGTTCAAATACACTTGAAGAAAATATCGTGGATTTAAAATCCCCTAACACATATGATACGATCATTGAGATTTAATGATGGAGTAGCCTGGAGTGGGAAAAAAGATTTTGAAAAACCGTATCTTGTAAGATTAATACACACTCTTTCATATGTATTTTCTATGAGATGACTCGTCTTAGAGAAACGCATCCACTTTTCCTCCGGTGCAAATCCACTAACGCATGGTACAAGAGCGTGATAAATTTCTTCAACTTTTTCTTTAGTCTCGAGCATTTGTGTGTATAATTCTCTATTTCTCCTCAACTCTCTGATAATAGTATCGCGGATAAGTTGGTGATCATCTTTTCCTTTAGCGAGTAAACCAGAAACAGCCTGAAAACCACAGTTATTCTCACCCTTAACATTGACGATTCGTTCAATGTAATTGTGCATAAAATCATCCTTGCTATTTCTCAACTAATTCTTCAGACAAGCATGAGCAGACGCAACTCAGTTTGTTGTTATATTTCCAAGGTGCATAATCTGATCGGTCCAAGCACAAACAATCTTTTCCTTTACCTAGTCCAAAATTGTGCTTTCAACATATTTCAATAAATCGAGATATTTAACGCACACCTTCCTGAAATGTATAACATCATTAACATATAACTCTTTTGTAGATGCATGTATATAACATTCCACGCATCCATAATTTTCTCAATTATAATGTCCGCCTTGACCACTTTCCATCTTCACCTACTATTTGTTTTGTCCCTACCGCAGGTTTAGCACGACTTCTCACATTCTTAGTAATGTGATACCTACAAAGTAATGCATAAGATGTGAGAAGTATCTTTGCAACCGAATTCATTAATGCAGTATCTCGATCGGTAATAATGACTTTCGACATATCTTCTTAGTCCTTCAACATAGACTGACAGACCTCTAAAGTCCATGCAAAGTTGTTCTCTTTTTCGCACTTTAGAGATACAAAATCAACAGAATACGTCTTCTCAGTCGACGTAACACCAACAATTTCCAACAATGGAAGTCTATATTTGTTGGTCTTATACGTTGAATCAATTATAAACACGCTAGGAAACGTATTGAATAATTTAATAGAATCAGGATGAGTCCAATATATATCTCTTATTGTTACTCTATCTTCACATCTCTGGTGCCTAAAAACGTAATTGTTATTATTTAAAAATTTCAAGAGGTATTGCATTTCAGTTCAATTTCCCCTAATCACTAACTTGGATTGATAGTGCTTATTCTACACTTGTTTGCTATTTGAGATATTCCTAAGTCTTTTGCGCTTCACGATTGCAAGTATGTTTTTGGGAGATACCAAATTCAATGTCACTTCAGAAACATATGTAATACTTGACAAATCTTTGACATTTGTTAAAATTGATGTATGATTTTGTCACCTATTAAAATCAAAAGGAAAATTGTAATAACAATTTATAGATATGGAGAAAGATGCAGAAGAAGATTTGTCATATAAAATCAAATATTTGTGAATAAAAATAGAGATTGACGATGAAGAACAAATACATAAAAATCGACTTTGTTTGAAAGTAGAAACTATCACCTAAAAATCGCTGGAGCAGGTTGGAGAAGAAGTAGAATAAAAGGATGGAGCATGAGAGAGAGAGAAAAAGGAGGTTAAGATTTGTAAGTATGCACAAATCCAAACTTTAGGAGGGAGTTTGTGAAGAATAAAAACAACTTTGGAAAAAGACAAAATGTTAGATTTCAGAGTTTGTTTTGAGCTAATAAATGAAAACTCATTTACAATACAGAAAGAAGTAGAAACAAAGATGTTAAATAGTAATCAAAAGGATGCAAATATGTTAATTTAACCAATTTAATCAAAAGTTGTAGGTTAAAATCTCTAAAATGATGTGCAGAAGAAATTCAATTTATAAAAAAAAAAAATTAATATCATCTCATCTATAAAAAGTGGACAACATTGACTCTCTCGTTAAATTTGAGATATCAATTGTAGTTGAAGTTTTGTACGATTTTTAAGTATATATGAATGGTGATACTTCTAATTATTACTTTAAAATATGAGTAAAATCTACTATATTTCATAATTATCATGTAGGCTATAGATTATATAAATTTTAAGTTTTTCAAAAAAAAAGAAAATACAGATATTTTAAAGAGAAAAAGAGTATATCATAAAATATTTTTATACTAACAACTAATCACGAACGTATATTTTTAAATCACACTTTTAATTTTAAAATATTAATATTATATGATTGAATGTTATAATTTTATTTAATTATGTAAAATTAATTTACATAGAAAGTATATTCCCTTTAATCTCTATTTTAAATTTAATATAATAAGGTATATTATTCCTTTAAAATTATAATATTGTGTATAATGATATTATAATTTTTTGGACTGGGCCTATCCTTGGCGCAATCACCAGTGAGGCCCAATCCAAGCTTGCCAATATATTGCGCTGAGTAGTGTATCTTCCGAGCACACCCCGATCATGGTTATCTGGCCAGCTATGATTGCTTCCCGTCGGTGCTCGCGAAGAATATCCCCGACGAGCGCGCACTCCCACCGAACACCCTCCTCGTAGGGCTGACTTTCAACCTCTCTGGATTTCCCGGAGTCTTCATGGTCCCGGGAAGATCGCATCTTTATCCTCTCTGTCTTGCGGAGGGCGTCATCCAGGTAGGAGGCCACGTGCAGGTCCCCACTACTCACGTAGAATCTGGCAGTCTCTTTGTTGGGTCTGTTTGATCAGCCCAATAAAGAGACCTTGGCCCAGTGCTAGGGGCTATAAATACCCTCTATTTCGAGAGGGTCAAATATTCATTCATTCACACCTACATTCATACTTGCTTGCTCATTCCGTCTCTTACTTTGCCATCAGAGTGTCTTGCAGGTACCCCCTCCCATCTCCTTCAAGCCCGAAGCTAGCTGTGACGGTTCAACTCTGATCGGGTCAGATTAGTGGTACCGTCTGTGGGAATCTAAGCTTCCCCGTCTTCTCTCCGTTTAAAAGACAAAAGCTAACAATCCTCGACTGTCATGGCTGACCAAACTCAAGACAATCAGAACGTCTGTGTCATCGACGTTAACAATAACATCGCCGACAATAATGCAGGCCTCGATAACGCCAGCCATAATACGGTCCTTGGCGTCAACATTCTCGGACCTTCTAACTATCGGGATGGAGCCACAGCTTGTTCTTCATCAATCCCTCCTCGACTTGAAGAAGATCAACCAATTCCTCTGAACTACCCAGCCGTCCAATTCCACGAGGTCCCTGTCCCCGCCGGGGCGGACGCCACGACCAGGGCACTGTTCGCGGCCATTAACCAAACCAATTATCTCATCTTTGCCCAAGGGGAAAGACTGAGAGCACTCGAGGACGACCGAAGGCCCCCTAGAAGGAACAGAAGACCTCAATCTCCTCCTCCTCGACAAGCGAACGAACATCCCCGATCTCCCCCGCGGAGACAGAATCGGGACATCTCTCGAAGCCCGTCGCCTCGACCACTCGGGCGACGACCCCCTTTGGAGAGGGAACCACTCGTCGATGCAGGAAGGCGCGACCATGGCCCCTCACGGCAAGAACGAAGAACTCTTGGAGACAGACAAGGGGAAGCCATCAACGGTCACACCGCTTGAGGAACGCTCCGCGCGACCAGGGCCACCATGACCGCCACTACATTAGATCCCTGTCCCGCTCCCAGGAACGGAGTGACGAGGATGATCCCCGCGGTCCCTTGTCACAAGCTATCATGGAGGCGCCCATTCCCCCGGGCATGGAGAAGCCTCCCCACTTAAAGAAGTATGACGGCGTTGCCAACCCGGTCGACTACATAGACGGGTGCGAAGCCATGCTGCACTCTCACAACGTCGAGGGACCAATCAAATGCCGGTTGTTCCCCCCGACTCTGAGGAAAGAGGCCATGGACTGGTACAAAGGTCTCGTCCCGGGGTTAATTACCTCTTGGCGAAACCTGAAGAACCAGTTCATCAGCTCGTTCACGGCTTCGCGACGACACCCGAAGACCGAAGCAACGCTCGAGGCCATCATCCAGAAACACGATGAGACCTTGAGAGAATTCATTAACCGCTTCAACCGGGAAGCCATCCAGGTCCCCTGCACGGACCATATGAAGAGATACTTGCTGGAGAGGGGGCTCCTCCCCTGCACCGAATTCAGAAAAGTCGTGGGCATCGAACCACCCCGAATGTTTGATGCCCTCCTCAAAAAGGCCAGGGCCTACATGGACTACGAGGAGAGAGAAGCGGCCAACAGAGCCCGAGACCCCAGAAACCGCGGATCCAGTAGCAATCTGCGACAAGACGTCGCCCCTCCTTGATGAAATGGAGAAAAGAGAAGGGACGATAAACCCCGGGACGCCCGGGAACAAAGGGGACCCTCGGGGAGGTTCACAGAATACACTCTGCTTACAGCTTCCCGCAAGCGCATCTTAGCAGAGTGCGCAAGTACATATTTCAAGGACGGCGGCGTCAAACATCCCCGCCCAGCTCCTGCCAAACCTGGGGTGGACCGAAGCAAATACTGCCAGTACCACCGGAGCCACGGGCACCTGACCGAAGACTGTGTCCACCTCAAGGACGCCATCGAGACCCTCATAAAAGGGGAAAGACTTGCATAATACCGGCAAAACGAAGCCCCTTGTTGGGACGCCCGTGAGACAAGGGAAGCAGAAGAGGATGCCCGACCATCTGACGAGTCAGTTCCCATCCAGACAACGTTCTCCGTCATAAGACCTGAGGACTTCTACGTCCCCGCACATTTGCAAGAACCTTTGTCCATGCACAGCAGGTGGGAACACTTCCCCTCCGCCATGGTCATCAATGGCGGAGGGTTCAATGATTTGACCATAAATTCAGCTAAGAGGAAGCTGGACGAGCTGGTCGATACAGCCCCTCCATAAACGGTGACCCTTGAAAGGGTGAAAGGCATATCAAAACCAATCACCTTCTACCTCGAGGAGCTCCCCGGAGGGACCCCCAATTCGTCCATCCCTCTCCTGATAAGGGCGAGAATGGCCAACTTCGACGTACATCGCGTCCTCGTCGACGAGGGAAGTTCCGTCGACATGATGTATAACCAGCTGTTCCGAATACTACAACTCGATGACTCTCACCTTTCACCATACATGGGGTCATACCTGCAAGGCTTTAATGGCCCGACCTCCAAGCCTTGGGGATACTTTGAGCTCATGATCACATTCGGCGAGGATACTGCTACTAGGCAAGTCAAGGTGCGCTTCCTCGTCATTGATTGCCCGTCCCTCTACAACTGCATTTTGGGAAGGATGACACTGGCAGAGCTGACCGTAGTGCCCTCCACCGTCCATTTAAAAATGAAGTTCTACACCAAGAGGGCACGGGTTTCCATTATTGAAGGTGACCAGGCAGCTTCCCGAAGGTGTTTCAACGTGGCGTCCAAGGGACACGACACGGTCGACACCAGCACACGGCCCGCCAAGAAAGCTGCAACTACGCGACAAGAACCTCAGCGGTCAAAGCCCGCAGAGCAGAAGAACAGAGAGCCCCTCTAAAGGTCGACTTGATATCCCTAGACACTCGCTTCGACCAGGATGAGCCTCCCAGCGGCGAGCAAGTCCCCCTTCGACCGATTCCAGACGGGGACTTCGATCTCATCCCCTTCAGTGAAGACCCAAGCAGAGGAGTGAAGATTGACACCGGACTCCCCGACTTGGCGAGGAAGCAAATCAAGGCTTGCTTGCGGGAGAATGAAGATCTGTTCACATGGAGCACTGCGTAGATGCCCGTTCTCGACCCTGAGGTCGCCTGTCATCAACTCACCATTGATCCAGCCGCTAGGGCAATAGTGCAACGTAGACGTAAGCAGTCTCTGGAGAAAACGAAGGCTGCTGAAAAAGCTGTAAAAGATCTCTTAGAGGCAAATTTTATTTCTGAAGCCCGGTATTCAACCTGGCTGTCAAATGTTGTACTTGTCAAGAAAAATAATGGAAAATGGCAAATGTGCGTTGACTACACCGATCTTAACCGGGCATGCCCCAAAAGATGCATTTCCTTTACCTAATATTGATATGCTGGTCGATAACTCAGTCGGTTATAAAATTATATCATTTATGGACGCCTTTTCGGGCTACAACCAAATCCCAATGGCCATAGGCGACAAACACTGCACCTCTTTCATGACTAGCTCGGGAAACTATTACTACAACGTAATTCCCTTCGGTCTGAAAGACGCATGGGCAACGTATCAGCAGATGATGAACAAAGTCTTTCGCAACCAAATCGGGGATATGCTCAAGGTATACATGGATGACATGATCGTCAAGTCTCGAGCAGACACCAACCATGCCGCTCATCTCAGGGAAGTCTTTGCCAGAGCGAGGCAATGCAAAATGAGGTTTAACCCCGAGAAGTGCACGTTCGGGGTCAAGACGGGCAAGTTCCTCGGCTTCTACTTAACAGAACGAAGAATCGAAGCCAACCCCGACAAGTGTCGGGCTTTCTCCGAACTCTCCACACCTACGTCGAAAAAATCCATACAAGTCTTGAATGGCATGCTCACCTCATTATCTCGTTTCATTGCAAAATCCGCTCAACACGTCCTCCCTTTCTTCAAGCTTCTTCGCAAGGAAGTGGCCTTCGAATGGACCGAGGAATGTGAGCAGGTGCTGCTCCATCTTAAACAAAGCCTCTCGCAGCCTCCCATGTTATCACGACCAGTTGACGGGAAAACCTTATTTCTATACCTAGCCGTCTCGGTCGAAGCCGTCAACGCAGCCCTCATTCGTGAGACGCGCGACGGACAAAAACCCGTTTATTTCACAAGCAAGGCGCTTCAAGGGCCCGAGGTTAGATATCAACAGATAGAAAAGGTAGCTCTGGCCCTCGTCAATGCAGCGAGAAGGCTCAGACACTACTTCCACGCGCACACGATCATGGTGCGAACAGACCAGCCCGTGAAATAGCTCCTGGGTCGACCAGGCATGGCGGGTCGAATGTTGAAGTGGTCTTTGGAACTTTCTGAGTTTGACATCCAATACGAGAGTAGGAAAGCCCTAAAGGCATAAGATTTGGCCGATTTCATTGCTGAGATGACCGCTCAACCCTCCCTCCCCCCCACCCCCACCCCGTAGGGAAAGAGCACAAGTGGATCATCTTCGTCGATGGAGCATCCAGCTCGACCGGGAGCGGCGCAGGAATCCTCCTAGAGAACGAGGAAGGTGTGGTGGTCGAGAATTCGCTCACCCTCTCCTTTCTGACCTCGAATAACCAGGCAGAAAACGAGGCCCTACTCGCGGGTCTGAGACTGGCCGAGGATTTAGGTGCACGTGAGTTACAAATTTTCACCGACTCTCAACTCGTCGCGTCCCAAGTTAAAGGGGAATACCAGGCTAAAAACAACAGCCTCATCGAATATTTGAACTTGGTCAGGGAGAATATGAAATAATTCGACTAAGCAGAAATTTCGCACGTACCACGCGAGCAAAACACAAGGGCTGACATACTTTCGAAGCTCGCAAGCACAAAAAAGAAAGGAGAAAAAAAATCCGTCATACAAGAGTCTCTATCTCTCCCGAGCATCGAAAAGTCCACGACTTCACCCGAGGTAAACACCATCGGAGACAGCTCATGCTGGATGACCCCGGTATTCAACTTTCTAACGAAGGGGGAACTCCCCCTGGACCGAAGAGAAGCAGCCGCGAACAAATGACGAACATGCTCCTATGTGGTGCTCGAGCACAAACTATATCGCAGGGGATTTTCCATCCCACTCTTGAAGTACATCGACAAATCTGCAGTCCCCGAGATATTATGGGAAATACACGAAGGGATTTTCGCCCAGCACATGGGCGGTAAATCCCTAGCGAGGAAGGCATTACGAGCAGGGTATTACTGGCCGACAATGCAGGAAGACGCCAAAGACCACGTCAAGAGATGTGACAAATGCCAAAGACACGCCGACATGCACCTCGCCCCGCCACTCGAGCTGAATATATTGTCATCCCTGTGGCCATTTTCCTGGTGGGGGATGGACATCCTCAGACCATTCGTGCAAGGGACGTGCCAAAACAAATTCCTCATTGTAGTCGTGGATTACATTACAAAGTGGATAGAGGCCGAAGCCCTTGCGAAAATCACCTCGCATAACATCCTCCTCTTTTACAAGCAAAACGTTCTCGCCCGGTTTGGAATCCCGTAAGCGCTAATCACAGATAGCGGTACCCAATTCACCGACCAAGGCTTTCAAAGCTTCATCGCTAAACTCGGCACCAAACAACATTTTACCTCAGTCGAGCATCCCCAAACTAACGGGCAAGCCGAGGCCGCCAACAGGGTCATCTTGCAAGGACTCAAGCACATATTAGGTGAAGCAAAAAGGGGGTGGGTTGAAGAACTACATAGAGTTCTGTGGGCTTACCGCACCACGCCCCATTCGACGACAGGTGAGACTCCATTCCGACTGACATACGGCACCGAGGCAGTCATCCCAGTATAGATCATGGAGCCATCTAGGCGAATGGAGATGCCTCTCAACAAGGAGATGAAGGACGAGGATCTGAGAGACGAGCTCGACCTGGTCGAGGAAATCCGATCAGGAGCAGCCCTGCGCGAGGCCACTCTGAAACAGTAGGTAGCCCTACGCCACGAAAACAAGGTCATAAGACGTGAATTCCAGGTCGGCAGCCTAGTCTTGCGGAGGAACCAGAAAGATTCCCGCAAAGGAAAATTGGCCGTAAACTGGGAGGGACCTTATCGCGTCCAGGGAGCTATGGGCACGTGAGCGTATTATCTCGAGCAATTAAACAGAGAAACATTACCACGACCCTGGAATGCTGCGAAGCTAAAATAATATTATAGCTAAAGCCCTCACCCGCTGGAGGACTTTCGTCGTCGAATAGCCACCTTCAGTCGATGAAGGGAAAAGCTTGACCACGTAGGTGAGTCGAGGTACAGACCCGACCTACCAACCAACGAGGGCATATTATCGTTCAATTCGATGAACCAAACGTACATGCCCGGAAGGGACACCTTGATCGAGCTCCACGGTTGAAGTACACCACATGGAAGAACACCCAGCTCGCGATGGGCAGTTCACGCCACGAGCGTAGGATCCCAATCGCGACCATACGCCCGACATGCGGATTCCCACTCTGCGCGTTTGATGCATTTCAAAATGCGTCGAACCGACATAGGGGTCGAACGAATATCTCCATACGAACACAAACTTCGTAAAAAATTCATTACCAAAGATAACAGTCGGGCATATACATCAAATATTATCAGATAACTGTAAACAAAGCATCCATCGAATATGCAGTCATAAATAAGGATCAATAATATACCGACCACAAGGGCCGGCGTTATCCAAAATTACAGTCTAGGCACGATGGCCAAAAAACTAAAAGAATAAAGGAGGGCACGCAGCCCCCAAAAACAATAACGGGCGCGCAAGCCCAAATACCAATAAAAGCATCAATCAGTCCCCGAAGTACCAACATCAACGTCAAGAGAGTCAGGAGGAGTCACAACCCAGCCATCGACAATCTGGGACAAAACCCCTGTCCCTTCGGTATTCAACCCCGGATTAAGCATGGACAACTGATTCACCGCAGACTCAAAGCCATCGGCTAAAGCGCCAACACAGTCCAACTCCAGGAGTTGAATGCGAGTGATGAAGTCAGAGCGCGTGCGTAAGTCGACCATCCCTTCTGTCTCGTCCTCTGCGGGCAGCATAACAGCCTTCAGGTCTTCGACCTCTCTCGACAGCCGTTGGTTGTCACTCTCCAACCGCTCCTTATCAAGCTGAAGGCAATATTTTTTCTCAAGAGCTCTATTGGCCCTTTCCTTCTTCCCCGACAACACGTCGGACTACTCACGAAACATTTCCTCAGAGCGTTCGAGGAGAGCCTTCAATTTGCGGGATTTGTCCAAAAGAGCCGCCTTCTCCGACTCTAGCTCATTGACCCGATCCAAGAAGTCTGACCCTTCGCCTGCAAGGACAACTGCCATCTCGGCCATTTTCACCACCCTGACCATGCTGGCAGCGAGGTGTTTCCTCCGACCTTCCTTGTTGAGCCTCCTGATGATGTCGGCCTCGTTGTCGGATACGGACAAAGGAAACCTCTCGAAGAAATCCTTTTCCATAAAACAGGGTGGCAGGCTGAAGGCCCGGGCACCCGCCCCTCCATCGGTCACTTCGACCCCATCATCTGGTCGACTCTGTTTCTTGCTAATCAAAGCAGATTGGCGCTTGGTGTCTGGGGAACCCGAGGACCCACTAGATCCTTCCCTGCCTGATTCAGGGGTCGGGCCCATTCGCGAGGCTTGTTGCGGCCTCACCAACCTCTTGCTGATCTTTTTGTCTTGAGTCAGCTTCAGCAACCTCTCGCGACGCTCCGCCATGTGACCTGCAAAGGAAGTGTACTTAGGTTAGCCATATTAAAGAAAAAATAAAGAGGAATATCACTAGAGCAAAGCAAGAAACCTAAGAGGTCTACGGCCTGCCCGTAAGACTGGCATTTGATGAGCGCCTTGGTGTTGATCGGATGCGCCTCGAACGTCGGCTCGTCATCCTCATCAAGAACTTTGTCCCCTTCCCTCGTAACCCACCAAGAAGGGAAGAAACCATCGACAAACTTGTTTAGGACGCCATAAGCTTCCTCATCCTCAACGCTCATACCGCCAGCAGGAGTGTGGTAGTATCCAGGTCCATGGTCGTAATGGCCTGAACGCCAGTGGATGGGAAACTTTGAGACTTTCCCAATCTCGGGATTACCCTCAGCATCTAAACACGGCTCCCTGTCCTCGTCCACCACAACGGCCGGTTCGAACAGCGAATCCATGGCTGTCTGGGTAGACGGTTGCAAAATATACCACTTATCCTTGAAATCTCGCACATAATCCATATACATCCTAAATAGTCTCTTCGACTGCTTAAGGGACACCCAACTGTGCTTCCCTCCTCGGGACGGCCGTTGTAGATGAAAAACCCTGAAGAACAGGGGAACCGTTGCCCCAATCCTTAGGAAGCGGCAGGTGAGTTCGAATGCTCGGATAAAGGCAATCGCGTTAGGATGAATCTGGGAGAGGGCCAGGTTCAAGTGGTTGAACACTCCCACCTGGAAATCATTGAAAGGCAACCGGAGCCCGAGATCTTTAAATACGATCTCGTACATTGGGAAAGGCGTCCTGTGTAAACTCCGAGCAGATACGGGCATCCCTCGTCAGCCTCATGATCTTAAAGTTTCTCTGAAATCCCTCCTGGCTGCCGCCATACTCAACGACAGTGTAAGCTTGTTTACCGGTATAGCTATAGATCGAAGTTATTCCCCGGGGTTCAGCACCAACCCAATCCAGAGTAGGGTCGTCGACAATGTCGACCAGATTGATGCTTTCGTCGGCAGTGTTTGTTTCCTCAGCATCATTACGCCCCGAGGACTCAAGAATCTCAGCCATTTACCTGCAAAGTACAGGAAACCAGTGAATTCGATAACAAATCCGCTTTTCCGCCATACAGACAGGGAGAAGTAAGCAACACTCGGACCGAGTCAACAACCATTTGTACGAAAAACGGGGAACACATAGACCTCGACCAAACACTGACCTTAACGGCGGACGTATATCAATCATAAATGTCACGAGCATAGCATGAATATCGTGAGAAAAGGATGAATCCCACGACCAAGTTCATAACGTTGCTAGCCAGATACAAGAATACTACGGGGAAAACTAGCCTACATACTAACGAAAGGATGAATCCCCCGAACAAGTTCATAAATCTACTAGCCAAATGCATGAATATCACAGGCACGATGATAAACCGTATGCCTAAACATATGAATGTCGCAGGCGTAATCGTGAATCAGGCGCCCAGAGTGCTTCAATTTCTCGGGCACGATCCCCAGACACGAAATTCTACCTCTAAACACCATCAAAATCTATCTACAACATGAGATATCAAAGAAAAAGAACACTTACTTATAAGAAGAGTGAGGAGCGACGGTGGTGGAGATGAACACACGGCAAACGGTGCAGAGGTCTCAGCGACGCTAGGAAAACACGCGGTGTTAAAGGCAAAAAAATATGAGAGCGTGAAGATGTGAAAACAAGCTATGGACCCTGAAGCCCTATTTATAGAGATGACGTAGAATATGAAACGTCGCGTCGGGGAACCACAAACCGCCTTCATCCTCGACGCCTACTCGTGTAGATAATGATGCCCCTACTCCCTAGGGCGGCATTATGGTTTCCAAGAGCCGCACCACGTGTCTGACTAGTGTATCACCACCTCCCCGCGAGTGCTCCTCGAACACTCCTCGATCCCTGCACGGAGCAAATCACGAACCTGGCGACGTCTCACATCCCCGATTGAAAAACTCTTTGTCGCACAAACGAGTCTCGCGAAGGGGCGAACTTGAATTAAGTCATAAACTCCCGTACCAGGAGCAACGACTTGGGGGGCTCCTGTTCTGGACTGAGCCTGCCCTTGGCCCAATCACCAGTGAGGCCCAATCCAAGCTTGCCAACATACCGTGCTGAGCAGTGTACCCTCTGAACACACCCCGATCATGGGTATCTGGTCGGCTATGATTACTTCCCGCCGGTGCTCGCGAAGAATATCCCCGACGAGCGCGCACTCCCACCGAGCACCCTCCTCGTAGGGCTGACTTTCAACCTCTCTGGATTTTGCAGAGTCTTCATGGTCTCGGAAAGATCGCGTATTTATCCTCCCTATCTTGCGGAGGGCGTCATCCAGGTAAGAGGCTACATGCAGGTCCCCACTACTCACGTAGAACCTGACAGTCTCTTTGTTAGGCCTGTTTGATCAGCCCAATAAAGAGACTTTGACTCAGCGCTGGGACTATAAATACCCTCTATTTCAAGAGAGCCAGGTATTCGTTCATTCACACCTACATTCATACTTGCTTGCTCATTCCGTCTCTCACTTTGTCATCGGAGTGTCTTGCAGATAATCCCTCATCTCCTTCAAATCCAGCCCGAAATCAGTTGTGACGGTCGAACTCTGATCGGGTTAGATCAGTATACTATTCCTTTAAAATTATAATATTGTATATAATGATATTATAAGGAAAAGAAAGAGAGAGAAAAAGTCGTATAATGATAAGATGTGGTTGAATAGATGATTGCGTAAAACTTTTGTAAAACAAAATAGAATTTTCTTATTTCCCCTTTACACTTTCCATAACGATATGTAAATTTGACTTTTTTACATATATTTAACAATTAATGTATATAACTCATCTAAATCTAAATCATTCATCCGAATGGTATCTATCTTAAAAAAAAAAAAAACTCATTATACACTTAAATATTATATCATTAAATTGTCATTGACATTTTAATTTGTTTATTTTGGAGTAAAACTTGAACGGAACCTTCAACAAAATTTATAATATTAAAGAAAATAGTTATAGTACTGGGTTTGTCAAAAATGTATACTACTTCAACAGATTTATTTTTATAATTAATGATATTGTAAGAGAGAAAAAATTAAAATTTCCAATGATAATTTTTTTGTATGCTGGCCTTTGGCTAAGTCAGTCAATTAACATATTTTGGTTCAATTTTTCAAAGTCAAATTTTTATAGAATATGTAGTCAAATTATTTCATCAATTTTATGAATTAAAAGAAAGAAAAAATGAGGTTAAAAGGATGAAAACAAGTTGCATGGTGTTAGTTTTATAATGGGGTAGGAATCTCTCTAAATTGCATTGATTCAAACTTGCAAGGAAGGTATTTCTTGAAGCATCAAAATCAGAGTTACTTAAAGAGCAAACTAATTCCTAATCACAAAAATCACTGCCTCTTCATCACGTTTTCTTCTATGAATTCAATGATCCCACACAACCACTAAGTCCAAAACCTACCACTTTTTTCCCTTCCACACCACAGCATGCATATTTTCCTTTAAAGACTACAATTTCATCATAAAAAGATTGGATTTTTAATGGGTGGCCAGCAAAAGAAAATTAGTCAAAGAGCAAGGAATCAGGTTATGGGTTTCAAAGTTTCTCATAAGCCTGTAGGGTTTGACCTTATGCAGAACTGTGATCTTCCTCCACCTTCCAAGGTTTTTCTAGGTTCAGATAAAACTGTCATATTATCTATGAATAAGGTCTGTAATATTTCAGGCAAAGAAAAAGAGCAAGATAGTAAACACTGTGGACTCGAAAATGGTGATGACGAAAAGGATAAGAGAGAGCTTCTTAAGGCACTGAAAGCATCTCAAACACGTGCTAGAGAGGCAGAAAAGATGGCTGCTATTCTAAACAAAGAAAAGGATGATCTCTCTGTTGCTTTGTTGGAAGAGGCCATGCAGTTGTTTGCTTGTCGCCAAAGGGTGAGATTGCTTGAGCTTCAAGTTTTAAACCTGCAGCAAAAGCCAGCAATGTTGATGCCTGCAGAGGAGGCTATAGGATTACCCCATGAAGAAACAGTTAGTGTCTCGTGGGTTCTGGCTTTGATTTTTTCATTGGGAATTGGGGTTGCCACTGCCCTTGCTTGGGGTTACTAGTGCTGCTGCTATCGCAGATGTTTAGTTGATACATGATAGGAAGACAATCTGCATATACAAATTGTTTTAACATTATCTGTTTTTGTTTATTTACTGCAACATGATCGCCAATCGATAATTTAGCAGTATGATTTGAAGTGTTTTAATAAATTTAATATGATATGAACAGTCGAAAAGACCCAAATGATGCAACTTATATTAAATCTCGTGTACATTAGTAGTGCAGTAGTGCAGAACTGCTATTATATATACATTAGTTCACACCTTTGCAATTTCCAACGCCTATGCACATAATATTATTTACCACTATACTAAACTTACAATCACCACACAAATAGCAATTTATATGGTTAAGTGTATAGTTCTCATATGATCATAACATTCATCACTTTCTAAAAAGATTTCCAAGCAAACCCAACAGACATGTTTTCCGCACTTGCACTCAATGTGATTGCACCCATCTACCTTTTCAATTATTTGCCCACAAGCAGAGCAGCTCTTGACTTGTTCTTTCCCTTTACACCACTCCCTCAGAGATGAGATCTCTGGGTCATTTTTAAGCTCTCGGTATCTCTCGCATGAAACAAATGGATGATATTCTAAGTGGCACTTGGTACAGGTGTCTTCATAACATGCCCCACAAGTAAATGGCTCACTACCTGTATCGGGATCAGCAACTCGATAAATTGAGGGGCAGTCGGGAGACGGGCAAAACCTATAAGTTCCGGAACTCGAAGCTACAAAAGCTCGCAAAGAAGCCCTGAAAAGTTCATCCAACTTGTCATTTGACAGGAGAGTTCTGAAATCTGTAAGCAGAATAGGCTCTCCACAGCCCGTGTGAGCACAACATATTGGGAAACTGCCTTGGTTTCTTATAGCAGATTCACACTGCTCAACCAGACATAACCGGCAGAACAAATGACGACAGCCTTCAAGTTGATATCCATCTTCAACCTCACACAAGCAAATTGCACAACTAGGTCCTGTGTCATGTCTCTCAACTAAATGAATGCTTGAACGTGCAATCTCCAAAGTTATTTCCTCTACTCTTGGTTTCAACTCCTTGTTACCAATAAGAATAATTGCCTGTTGGCGTGTGTTAAGTTTGAGATCAGCCCCAGGCACCTTCTCTTTTAGTCCATGAAGATCCGGCCCAAAATTCTTAACCACTCGTTTCATCAAGTCAGGAGGTAGGTCCCTCCCTCTCAGAGGGATTACTAACTGCTTTTCTTCATGGAGGGAGAGTAGAGATTGAATTAACTTCTGCTGAGCCAAAGCAATCTTTTCTGGCGAACCAACAATTCTCAAATTCAGGTTTTGCTTGTCAAAAACTATGTATGTTTTAGTCTCTTCCTGTATGGAGCATTTAAGACTAAAGCCCTCTCTAGACGACATGAGCTGTAGAGCAGCAGGAGTAAGGCTTCGATGGTCAATGATGTTCCCTCTTGACAGTTCTTCCAGAGGTCTCCTAACTTCTGCCACTTTCTTGGTGGCATTGGATGTTATCTTCAATCGGTGGGAACCATTAGCAGTTCTGTTTAGGTTCCACTCAAGACCTAACCAAAAGACCATTGATTGTCAGCAGTCAAAAAAGATGCAATAGATGACATGACATGACAGAAACTAGCAAACTAAAACAAACCAAAATAAGGGTGATTTATTTTGGACTGAAATATCCTTAAAACACAATTTCTATATACAGGGCACTTTTTTTATAATTGCGACCTAATAGTTTCCATTTTATAAGAAATTCCAAGATGAAAGTAACTCTGTACACTCCCTTAAATTGTATCCATCTTAAACAATAGTGCCTAAAATCCACATCCTAACATACAATACATCAACTGCTAAAAAACAAGTAAAATAAGGGACCGACAACAAAAAAACCTAGTACTCACTTCTCCTCTCGGTTTTTCCAACCTGTTTTCTTTGGGAAAAACATACTGCTGAAGCTTAACTGGATATGAGTTATTATTTTCATTAAAAAAAAAACCAACAAAGTTGAACAAAAGACATGGTGAAAGTCAACATTTTTTAGGGGGGAAATATTAAGTTGCAGCCATGTAAATAAAAGGCTCAGCTTTTGAAAAAACATCAACAGAATAATTACAAGCATCTATAAAAGATAATGATGAAATTACCATTTAAATTATTGAATTTTGCAAGTATGTTTTCCACTTGTTCCGCAATCACGTGATACACTGGTGCAGGAAATATCAAGGAGCTATGAAACAACTGTTGGCACTGTATCTTTTGCCATGAGGAACATCCAGGCAACACCTTTCCTTCAATTTCTTCCAAAGCTTTAGCTGCTTCTAAATGTAATCTTCCATCAAAATTAATTAAAGCTCTCATGTAAGAATCCTTTGGCTCAGGTGGAAATACCTGAACACGGCAAGAACTAATATGAGGGTCTACTTTGGGCATTAAGGGGGAAATTAATTTAAAGAGAGCCTCTTCGCAGGCACTGCATGGTGGATTTGCAACAGCCTCTCCCCTCACCACAAAAAAGTCCAGAATCCTTCTACTTGTAGCATTTCTTAGTACATCCAAAATTTCAGTTTCTTGAAGCTCTCTGTCAAACCCACTTATCATAATACCGTCCATAGACTTATTACTAAGTGCACAACGAACATACCTCCCACCAATTGCAAGGTTATAAAAATCTCTCAACATGAAATTGACATCATTTTTATCACATTTAACTATGCCGAATCCTTTGCTAGGTCTGCGGGGCCAGAAAATTCTTGCTTTAACTTCAGGAAATAAAAATGTTTTATCCCCTCCCATAGATGATTGTGAAGCAAGTACTTTCAAGTACGAGCCACAAAACTCTTCTCCATCCAGCTCAACGGCTCTTTTGGCAGCATCAGGGGACAAAAATGTTATCTTGCCCCACTTTTCTCTATCTGCAAGATCCTTCCCCATTCCTGGGAACTTGTACACAGCACATATAGAACCTGAGGTGTTCTTCTCAAAAAACATCAGGAGCTCCTTGTCTTCAATTGCATTTATGTTTGGGTGATACACATCAACACTCAAGGAATGCTTCTCGAGTTCCAAATGCTTTATCTCAGCACCAGACCCAAACAAAGCCATAGGTGATGAGGAACCAGACCCGTGATACAAACATTTTTCCATACATTCTGTGTGTAACCTCTTTTTCTCATATTCTAAAACATCACTCACCAACATCGTAGCAGTACTCATATCGTGTGAAGCGGCATATAACTGGATGAGATTCTCGTCAACAATGACTTCAACGAAGATTCTTTCATCCAAACAAGCTTTCCTAATACGTGAAACATGACCAAGCAAATTACTGTTGGATTTCCCACAAAACCTTTTGAGAAGAATAGTGCCAAAACCAGTCAATGTCTTGGTTTGCAACTTCCGTTCTTCCATTTTGGATACATCAAACGAGGGAGGGGGTTGAAGGTTGTGTAATGATTGAAAGTCAACAGCACTAACACAGACCAGATATTCATTAGACGCTGAGAGAAGGTCACCGAAAACCACCCAATTAGGCTTCTGAGCAAACACGAGCAAGGAAGAAGATGGATGCAGATGAACATGTTGTCCAGTTTGCGCTACTTCATAACCAAGATGATTGCGTCCAGAAAACATGGCTACATTTTCAGAAAGTGAGGCCAATATAACCTTTTTCAAATTCTTATCATGAACAGAAGGTGTATGAGGATCCCAACGCCAGTAACTTGGAACAACAAAGCCATGTTCACGCTCTAGAAAAGATTCTAACTCAAAAACTGTGTCTTCACATCTCCTCATACATTTAGCATTGATGCTGTTTTCCCAACACCATTTATTCCTCCTCTCTCGAGGCAGAGCCTCCCATTCTTTGTACACAGAGAGAAGTGTAAAAAGGTCACCGTCAGAATGGCAAAACTGCACTTTGAGACAATCAGATCTTTGCTTATCACCTTCATTACCAAATCTGCAAAATATGTTACTAGCATTGGGCATCATGGCAGCAAGGACAACACCTTCTCTGCCCAGAGCAAGTTGGAAACAGCCTAGGATAAGTTTACCATGCCTTGGTTCAATCCCCATTCTTGCCAAGTACCTACCTTCATAAGTTAGATCATGAACATTATTGTTCAGTTTAATGAATCCTAATTGAATTAGATTCTTGATCGCCATCTCAATTGAACTGGGGCTTGGAGCATCCACAAAATCAAAATCCTGCACATTCTTCACCCCTAAAGCAAGGATCTTCAAAACTGCTACACCAAGATGAACTCTCCGAATCTCAGGTTCTTGATTTAGTTCCATAGAATGATAATCAGCTTCTGAGTACATCCTATAGCACCTGCCAGGCTCAGTCCTCCCAGCACGACCAGCCCTTTGATTAGCTGAGCTCTGGCTGATCCAGCAAACCTTAAGTACATTCATCCCAGTGCTAGGATCAAATCGGCAATCTTTAGCCAACCCGGAATCTATCACATACTTAACACCAGGAATTGTAAGTGATGTCTCTGCAAGATTGGTTGAAAATATCACTTTCCTTTTTCCAGGATAGTTCTGGAAAACATGAAATTGCTCTTCGGATGTAAGTTTTCCATGCAAGGGCAGAGCAACAGCAGATAGGACTTTAAATTTTTCACAGGCCCATTCTACTTCTACCTGTGAGGTCAGAAAGGCAAGAATAGTTCCTTCCTTTTCTGTTTTGTGAATCTCTGTTGCCATTCTGACGACATCAACAACATAGGATTCCACGGCAGCGGCGCCAGATTGGTCTCCATAATCGGAAGGAACATATCTCATCTCGACCGGGAAGTTTCTCCCGTGTACATGAAAAACTCCACAGCCATAGAAATAGTCGGATAGCTGTTTTGCATCAGCTGTGGCAGACATAATGATGAGCCGCAAGTCAACCCTCTCACAAAGTAAATTCTTTATCAATGCCAGCAGTAGATCCGTATTTAAGCTCCTTTCATGAGCCTCATCAACTATAATGCACGATACCCCAAATAAATTTCTGTCACGCATGTACTTCTGCAGTAAACAGTGATCTGTCATGAATGATATCTTGGAATTAAACTTCTCGCTGGATGAAAATGTAGAAATACACTGTATTGAATTTTCTTCAAAACATCCACTACTTTCCTCCTGTACCCTTTGAGCCAATGACTTGGCTGCAATCTTGCGAGGTTGGGTGCAAACAATTGACCCATCCGCCCCAATGCCAGAATCAGCTAGAAACTGCACTACTTGAGTACTCTTTCCAGAACCAGTCTCTCCAATCAACACAGTTATCTGCACAAATTATACTCATAAGAACCACAAAAATTAAAGTAGCAACATGACTAACAGTATGCATTGGCAAAAAAAAATGTTTTTTTCTAGCACAGCCAACGAATACAAAATCTTATATCTCTTCCCATGATCAAATGAAGGAATTACAACAAAAAAAAAATTAAACATTTTTTCAAGCATATACCTGTTGGACAAATTAAAACAAAAAAAAAACTTCTTTTTTAAGCATATTATATGAAGATACCTGTTGATGATGTATTTGCTGAAGAATTTCCCTCCGGTAAGCATAAATGGGCAATCCTTCTTCAAGTCTTCTCCGTTCCCGAACAATGAGGCTGTGAATCTTCTTCCAATCAAAACCCCCATCAAACCTAAACACAGAAACAAAATCTTCACCACTCTCCATGTCGTTACTCTCTCCCAGGTGCTGTAAAACACACTCCATCGCAAACTCAAACTCCTTCAACCTCTTCTCAACCAAACTCTTCTCCTCCTCAAGCCCTTTCTTTCTTTCAACATGCTGCTGCTGCACTCTAGCAGGAAAAGGCTTCCCCAACAGCCCCTTAACACGAGCAATCTCCTTCGATAAACCATCCCACTCCTCCACCCACTTCTTCACTTCCTTCCCCTCCATCAACTCCTTCACATGGCTCACAAAAAGGCTTCTTAAACGACCTTCAAGCTCAACCCTATCAGAAGGCACCATAACATTCCATATCAACTCCGGCGTAAAATCATGCCCTCCAACAAGCCTCGATTCCCAGAACCAAACAACAGCTTCACGCGCATCCGTCCACTGAATAAAATTCAGCGACGCAGCAACACCATCACATGGGTAAAAACAAAAATTATCCGGATTCGGCTTACATTTCCCTATCAAACACTCAACATCATCCCTCTGGAGAGAGCCACGGCCATGATGAAGAAGCTTAAGAATGAAATTAGGCTCACGATGAGGGGAATTTCGCTCTGGAGGACGGTCAACACGGTGGTTGGAGTGGAATCCAGGTTTCCGGTAACGGTAAACCGGACACGGTGGTAGACGGTGGAAATTGGGGTTGTTGTTTGACGGAAAAGTCTTCTTCATGGTGAAGCAAAGCTATTAGCAGTGAATAGTGAAACCCTAAATGAAGTGAGAAACTAGAATGTGTTGTTTGAGATTTTAGGTTTGAGAGTATTTAAATTAATTTGGATAGTCTAGTGTGACCCTTGGATTACTTTCTTTCCTTTTCAATTTTTTTTTTAAATTCACAGTTTTCAAATATTATATTATCTCGTATTATGCGCTATTTCCTTATTATTAGTATGTTAGAATATTAGTAATAATCAACACTAGCCATATTTTTATTAGTTTACTTATATATTAATTTTACTTTTTTTTAAAAAGATATATTTTATTGTATTTGAATTTACTAATTAGTTACCTATCGTTGATAATTTTTATTGTTAAAAAATTAGATTAATTTTTTAAAACTATTAATTTTAAATTAAAATTATTCAATCTTAATCAAACGATCTACTATATTTAAATATATCTAAATGTGTGAATCCATAATCATTTGATGTTGCAAATTTGGATCGAAAGTGCATGACTTTAGAATTGTAATATTGACTATTTTATGGCTTTCTTCTAAAAAAAACACTTAAACCAAAACTAGAAAATACTATTTAAAATTTAATTATAAGTCAGAAGGTACATGAACAGTCCAATTCAAATATATAGAAAAAATGAGTATTTTATGTGCAGCATTTAATGTTATTATTACAAAAATATCGTTACATTGATTTTTTGAATTTACTAGAAGGCGGACATTAATAAAAGGGGTAGGCTGGTAAATGTATTTATTTTTGTTATATATAAAATTAAATAAGATTAGTAAATTAAAATTAATATAAATTAAATATAAAGTATTTAAAATGAATAAAATTATTCAGGTGATTAAATAAAATTATCCTGCAAACACAATAAAATTTTAAATAAATTAGCAGATTCTGAAATAAAAATTAAAAATATATGAATTAGAATCAAAATAAATAAATTTATATATTTTTAATTAAAGATATGATATAAAATAGGATATGATAGAGATATGATATAAAATAAGATATGAATATGATATAATATAGATAAGATAGAACTTATCATGTCATCTCTTTGATTGTCATGATATTAAATATGATAATATTATAATTAGGGGTAAAAATAGGTCAAATCAATAATAGGGGTCTACGGTTTAGTCTACATAAGTTCAAATCAGGCCAAACTTTATTTTTTAATAGAAAATGCATAGGCTTTTTTATAAGTCTATTTAATTAAAAAGACTAGGCCTCAGGTCATGAAAAAAACATTTTAGACCTAACAGACCTGCCTATATAAATAAATATGAATAATTTTTTTATTATCATTATGTTATGTTTTGTACTTTGAATTAAAATACAAAAAAAAAATTGATTATCTTGGAGAACTTATGAAAATAAGATGAAAACACCTTACGAACAATGTTATAAGTTGTTTTCACAAGCCCTCTTAAACAAATAGTCTCACAAAATTTATGCTAATAGGTAAGTTTAAAATAAATCAATGCAAACAAATTTTTAGTCTCATTGGTTTTTTAGTTTATTAGTCTAATTAAACATTATTTGAATTGCTTATTTACATATGTCTAAAATAATAGGTTTTATGTAAGCTAACAGACTTATCGGACATTAGAAAAGGTCAGACTCAGGCCTAAAAATAAATTTATGACAGACTACAGGTCAGGCTTAGACTTCAATTTTTTTGGCAGGTCAAGCTTAAGCTTGGCAAAGCCTAGCTCGACCCAGCCTACTTCCTCTCCTAATTATAATATTAGTAAGATTATAATCAATTTTTATAGTTTTGATTTGTTTTTATTTATACACTAGTCAATTTTTATGATTTTTACTCATTCATTAAATTTTAAAAACCTCTCCCATGTTAAAATTATTCTATAAAATATATTAAAAAAATACTTCGATTTGTTTCTATTTATATATTGGCCAACTCTTATGAATTTTATTTGTAATTTAAAATTATCTCCCGCATTATAAATTATTTTATAAAATGTAAAAGGTTTAATCGAATGAGATTAATTGGTCCTTGTGGTCTTGTTCGTTTATATTTATACACTAGTCAACTTTCATGATTTTTATTCATTTATTGTAATTTAAAAATATCTCCCACGTCGACTCATTCATCTCTTGTCTCTCCTCTTACTATTATTCATCAATGTTAACCTTAAGCTTACTTTTAGGTCAACTGGTCACCGTCAGGGAGGATTTCTCTAGTAGAAATGTTTCAACATGGTCTTGCCTCGATAATGCCCAGAAAGCGCCTCAATCATCCAAAGCACCACCCAACAAATAAAAACGTCCGCTGAGGCTTACAACATAAATTCAAACATCTTTCAAATACCAATATCTCATTTCCCCCAACCGTGTGTAAAGGGTGATATGATTGTCATCTCAATACCGAAAGAGGAATACCAAGTTGGACTTGAAGCTTGTAAGTAAAACCTTCATAGACGTCTATGTTCATGTCAAAAAAGAAGGCACAAGCAAAAGATCTGAACTTAAAGGAAAATAAAACGGTTAGGATGCATAGCTCACCTCAAAACTGGTCAACTGGTATGAATCAAATAATGAACAAGGATCATGAGACAAGTTGAATTGTTAAAACTCCAACCCTTCGAAACAAATTTAATATCTTGTTACATGTGGTGGTGGAAGACATTGTGGAATCCGATGATAGCTCGCTATACAAAGATTTTGTGGATGCACACAATTAATAGAAGAAGATATTAACTCTATTGAAAACTCACGTGAGTTAAACAATGAAAAGTGTATTCAATATTCTTGGGATAACCTGGAAAATATTGAGGAGGTGGATGGGGACCTAGTGGAAAGCTCAACTTGTAACGAGACTCATAGTTTCACCTTGTTAGAGCAAAAAAAAGTTAGGCATGAAAGTGGATACATAACCAGATCAAAGATTGGTCAATCCACATCTTTGAAATGATTTTTTTTTTTGAATTCTAGGTGTCTGGCCAATCACCCATATAAAATTGGCTCTTAAAAGGATTATTTTAAACAATAGACTTGATTTCCTATTTGTGGTTGATCCTTGAATGTGTTATGATAAATTCCCTCAAACCCGGTTACTTAAATATGACCTTAAGTTTATTTCCCTTTACTGCAAACCTATCAAGCTTCTTAATTTGTGGTACTTTTGCAAATGTCACCTAACTCGAAAAATCCTTTATATTGGAGATCAGTATATAGCCTTTACACCATAGTAGAGAATGATGCCATTTGGTTGGTAGCGATATATGCTTCAACCAACAACATAAGAAGAAGATATTTGTGGGCAAATTTAAATAACATCCTCATGACACACAAAATCCTTTGGTGCCTCATAGGGGACTATAATGTGATCTTAATAGCCTATAATGGTAGAATTTGTATAGTTCACACCCTCAAAAGACTAGACAAGGCCATTTGCAACATGGGAAGGCTGGATTTTAGTACCAAAAATTCTTGCATCACTCTTGCCTAATGTAAGGTTAAACCATCACCCCATAAGGTTGGACTTTAACTTCTCCATAAATACCTACTCATCCTCCTTCAAATTTTTACAAATGTGAAACACTCATCCAATGTGCTTGGAAGTGATTAAAAGTAGTTGGAATATCAAGATTCGTGATTTTCATATGTCTATTTCATTTGAGAAATTGAAAATCCTAAAGGTTAATCTAAAAAGATGGAATCATAACACTTTTGGGAATGTGCATCTGATGGTCAGAGAAGATGAATACAAGTTAAATTAGGTTCAATTAAAGATCTGAGATGAAATTCATTCTGAGGAGTTGGGAACTCTAGAAAAAGGTTGCATGACTAACTTGAAGATGGCCCTTCACATGGAAAAATTGTTTTAGAAGGTGATCGTACCTGACCAGAAGAGATTGTCAAAGCCCACGAGCTTCGAGCCGAGTAGCAGTTGGATATGAAGTGGGGGGTACCTACAAGACATTTTTGATGCCAAAGTGAGGTTTAGATCTATGCAAGCAAATGTGAAAGTAAGGATGAGATATTGAATACCCGACCCTCTCAAATGAGAGGGTATTTATAGCCCCCAACGTTGGGCCAAGATCCCCATTGTTGGGTTGGGCAACCAGGCCCAAAATAGAGACTGCCAGGTCCTACATGCATAGTGGGGGCCAACACGTGGTCCCCAAACTGGATGGACTCCTCTTAACTATCAGGAGGATTGGATGCAATCTTTTCGAGACCAAGAGGACTCAGTGATATTCAGAGGTGTTAAGAGTCAGCCCTAAGAGGTGGATACTTGTGAGGTCTTTCTGCCTGTCGTGGACCATCCCTGCCAACTGCGAGGTTGTCCTTGGAGGACTTATCTTGGTCGATGAGAGGAGTGAGGAATGCTCATGGGGTCCTCCTGACTGTATTTGGCCTTTCTCGCCATTCATGGAGTTATCCATGTCGACCAAAAGAATGAGGTGACTGCCTGAGCTAGTCGAGGACAGAACTCCGTCAACAAGCTTTTTCGTGTAACACAGTTGGATTAGGCCTTGTATGCTATTTGGGCCAAGTGCAGGCCCAATACAGAACATGATCCCCCAAGTCGTTGCTCCTGATGAAGGAGTTATGACTTGAATCCAACATTTCCTTACGACGAGCATAACTTAGTCGGGGGTCTTTCATTGCGTCGAAGGAAGGGTCGTCAGTACGCCTTGTAACACGAGCAGTGGCTGGAATTGGCTTCACGGGGAACATTTCAGTTTTTCCTCGACATGTGGGGAAAGGAAAGTTCGTAGGATGTGGCCACGTGGCGTGGCCTTTGGAATAGAAACGATGGTCTAGGGAGTAGGGGTCATTATGACTTGAACGTGTAGGAAGCAAGGAGAAGGGCGGTTGGTGCACTGCCCAATGCGACAATTCGTATTCCATGTTAGCTCTATAAATAGAGCATCAAGGCTCATTTGTCACATTTCAACTCTCGCTCTCTCTCCGTTCTCTCTATTGTATTTGGTTCCACATTGTTTGTTATTTTCTTTAACCACTAACGCCAACGCAACCTCTGTCGCGGTCTTCCCACATTCTCTGATCAAGTAAGTGTTTTCTGGTACTAATTGTCATTTATGATTGATAAATCTTTGGTGAATTTCACTACCGCGGGGTTTTTTTCTTGGGGTGTTCATACATCCCTTCATAATAGTCACGAATGGGCCCGTGAGATTCACCTAGATCCCACAAATTTCGTGAATTTACCCGTGAAATTCATCTGCTCCCCGTGAAATTCGAGAATTTCCCATTGTTCCCCGCAGAATTTGAGAATTTTCCTGTAAGATTCCTCTGTTCCTCGTGGAATTCGTGATTTTTCCTGGAAAATTCATCTGTCCCTCGTAGAACTCATGGATTTTCCCAGAGGGTTTTATCCCATACTCGTGGTGCTCCTGAATATTCATTTTGTCTTTGTCACTGTCGTGCGGTTCGTTTGAGGTGCGCATAAGCTTCTTGTGGTGCTTATGTGTTGTTATTTTTTTCTCACTGCACGAGGGTTCATCGACCTTGTTTGGTCACAACATCCCCTTTTCACTTGTGTTGCGGTGGAAGGGTGGATTTGATTTGGTTGTCGAATTCACTGGTTTCCTTTGCTTTACAGGTGAAATGGCTGAAACTTCTGAGTCATCTGAGCAGACCGAGGTGGAACAGACAAGCGTAGCCGACGAGGGAGTCCATTTGGTCGACACTATTGATGACCTAATTGTTGAGCCGTATGGTTGCTGCTTTGGGGTGCCACCCCTTTAAGGGAAACCCCAAAGGCCCAATCCAATGATGACTTTTTGTGATGGACCTCGTGGGGCGTGAGTCGCTTATAAAAAAGAGGGGCCTGGGTCTCATATGTCATTTTCTCAAGTTTTCTCCTTCAACTCTCTTGCTCGTGCGTGAATCTTTCCTCCCAGCTTTTCCAGGTTTTTTTCCAAGAGTTCTTCATCCACGTAAGTTATATCTCCTCAACAACATATTTCTTCAGCATTTCTGGATTAAACATCTAAAATTTGCCTTGACTGGATGAATATTTATGAGTTCTATGATGAACACTCATGAATGTTCATTGAAGTTCATGAGTTCTGCGACGAACACTCATGAATGTTCATTGAAATTCATTAGTTTATAACGTCGGGGAGGATCTCCCTGAATAGTGGCCATGATATAGGGGACGTTCTCCCCGAGTAATTGGGGGTGATTTGGGTTCTTGCTCGTTTGAGTGAATATCCCCCACGATAACGTAGTCTCCCAACGTAAATATAGTCCGCTTTAGTGTATAGTCGAGGGTTTGGGTCGAGTTCGTCGTCCTTTCACTTGATCTGCGGTGGAAAGGTGAATTTGATAATGTCGAATTCACTGTTTTCCCAGCTTTTCAGGTAAAATGGCACACTCAGTCGGGGATGATGTTCTGCCCGCCAACTATGAAGATGAGCCACATGTTAATGAGGACCCTCTGGCATGGGTCGCTCCTGAGCCTCGAAATAAGAGGCCGTGCTTTTCTCAGAATGCAACGGATGCATTCAATTTTCCGGAGGTACGAGCGGAAGGGGCCCCTGCCAACTGGATCCTTCAAATTCCCCACCGCAACCGGAGAATATGCTCGACGTATCCGGGAAAATGTTTCCCTATGTACGAATTTGCATTTAAAGAGGCGGGGATGCGTTTGCCCTTCAACGATTTCCAAGTGGGGGGTTTTTTCAATGGCTTCAACTGGCGCCCTCTCAGCTTCACTCAAACGCGTTGGCGTTTACGTAAGCGTTCGAGCTTGTATGCCAGTATCTGCAGATAGGGACCATGCTGCCCCTCTTTTTCCGTATCTTTCATCTCCAAAGACAATCCGTCGGAGGGGGGCAACTGTGGGTGTCGTTCAATCAGTTCGGGAAGCTCTTTGGACCTTATCTAGAGTTTGTCCGAAACTTCAAAGAGAGGTACTTCATTGTAAAACCTCTGACGGACGTGGCCATAGACTCCCTGTACACTCGCGTGGAATAAGTGGAGGATGGGCGGCCAGTTACCTGGCTCGTGGCTAGATTTCCGCTCGAATGACAATGGAAACACTTCAAGTGAAGACCTGAATATTATGCTATGAAGCCTGAGGACTTGGACGCTCGGGACCAACTCTCACACGAGAAGTTGGCGGTCTATGTTAGGAGCTTCTCCCCTGCGAGGTGTGTGGACGTGAATAACAACCTCCTCTTTGACAACAATGGGGAGTACCTTTTAGTCAATAGGTTGATCAACACAAAGGCTCTGCTTGAATGTTCCTCAGATGGGGAAGCCATGAGGCTTTTAGGTAGGGGACGCCATCGCGATGATTAATTTTTCTTGCCTTTCATATGGGGACGTGCCCGTGTTATTTTCCTTATTCTAACCCGACTGACGGTTCTTTTTGATTGTAGGTCGAATGGTGTCCCTTTTTGAGCGCTTGTTCAAGTTGAGGCCCAAGAATGCGTCCACCTCAGGGCCAAAGAGCAGGGTCACCCAGCTCCAGGAACAGGCCAAATCTGCGGGCCGTGCCAGCGGTTCCCCCTCTTCATCAAAAAATATGGTTCCATCTGGCGAGCCCACCTAGATTACCGTCAATGAGCCCGCGACAAAGAGGAAACACATGAAGAACGTCGAAGGTGTAGTGCCCGAGGGTGACAAAGTACCCGCGGGGGTCTTTGTGCAACCTCCTTGCTATCTAAACCATGATTTCCTTAGTGGGGAAAGCTCCTTGGGCGTGCACGAGGAGGAGAGGGAAGTGATCTTGTTCGAGGATAAGGAAGTTCGTCGAAAGAATATAGCGGAGGATGTGTCATGAGGATGCTCGAGACAGCCATGTTGCTGAATGACGAGGCCGCGAGCTCTCAGGCCACTCTCGACGTAGCATATGCCAAGATCCAAAAGCTGAAGGCCAAGAATGAGAAGTTAAAGTGCGATATCCTTAATCACGAGTCAAAGTTTGAGGCTCAAGTTCGACTTCTCAAGGATCTAAATGAGCTGCGACCTCAATTGAAGGCCGCTACTAAAGAGAACGAGCGTCTAGTCGCCCACACAAAGGAATTGGAAGGGATCACAGCCCCGACTGAGGAAGAAACTGATGCAGAGAAGGGCATGGCGTCCAGAGCAGAGTCGATCGCTCGCATTCGAGTGCTTGAACAAGACGACATGGACACCCTCAACTATGGTTTCAACATGGTCGTTGAGCAGCTGAGGATCCTTAACCCCGAGGTTGAGATGGTGGTTGAAGGGGCGGTTCCATTCAACCAAGTTATTCATGGGAAGTTCTTTTATCCCCCTGATAATAGCGACGAGGAATATGAAATTTGATTATTTTTTAGGGTCTGCGTGCCTGTTCTCATTTATTTTTGATTCGTGGCCGTCGTTCCTAATGTGTAATTATTTTGAATAACGTCGGCCTTCGTGGTCGGCATTTATGAATGCCTTTGTTTTGTTTTCATGTATTTATTCATAAAGAATTCCTCGTCGTTTTTTCTGGCTCACTTATTGTATGAATATTCATATGTATGTTCGACCTTTGTTGTGGCCAACGCAAGTTTTCAATGAAAGTTGGTTTACATGTATGGAGATATGTGCTCGACCCTTATATTGTTCGACACACGTTGGGATGTGTCGAGGAGGTGGAGTAGGGATCCGCAGAACGGGTGTAAAATCGTGGTCGAGATCCTAAACTCGTGGCGTGAACTGCCCACTGCGAGTTGGGTGTTCTACCATGTTGGGTACTTCGACAGCAGAGCTCGATTGAGGTGTCCTTGTCGGGCTAAGATCTCGCTCTTGAAATGAACAAAATCTCATCTTTCGCTAATGTTTGGAGGCTATATCCGTACCTAGACATTCCTACATGGTCGAGCTAATCCACTCGTTGGTTGGAGAGGATTGGTCGACTGCTAACGCCCATAGTAGCTGAACGACTTTAGCTATAATATTGTTTTAGCTTCGCAGCGTTCCAAGGTAGATGTAGTGGTTCTCCATTTAACTGTTCGAGGTAATAAGCTCCGGTGCCCGTAGCTCCTTGCACGCGGTACGACCCTTCCCAGTTTGCAGCCAGTTTCCCCTCACGGGAATCTTTCTGGTTTCTTTGTAAGACTAGGTTGCCGACCTGAAATTCGCGCTTTATGACATTGTTGTCATGGCGTAGGGCTACCTGCTATTTTAGCGTGTCCTCGCAAAGATCCACTCCTGATTGGATCTCTTCGACTAGGTCGAGCTCATATAAGAGGGCCTCGTCATTTATCTCCTTGTCGAGGGGCATTTCAGTTCACCTGGATGGCTCCATGATTTCTACCGGGATGACGGCCTCGGTGCCGTAGGTCAGTCGGAATGGCGTCTCTCCAGTTGTCGAATGAGGCGTTGTATGATAGGACCATATGACACTATGTAGTTCTTCGACCCAACCCCTTTTTGCTTTGCCCAACCTGTGTTTGAGTCCTCGAATGATGACTCTATTCGCGGCCTCGGCCTGCCTGTTAGTTTGGGGGTGTTCGACCAAGGGGAAATGTTGCTTGGTGCTGAGCCTGGCGACGAAGTTTTGGAAAATTTGATCGGTGAATTGTGTCCCGTTGCCGGTGACGAGCGCTTGCGGTATTTCGAACCGGGCAAGTACGTTTCACTTGTAGAAACGGAGGATGTTGTGTGAAGTGATTTTGGCCAGAGATTTTGCTTCTATCCACTTCGTGAAGTACTTGACGACTATGATGAGAAACTTATTTTGATATGTTCCTTGCACAAAAGGCCCGAGGATATCCATTCCCCACCATGCGAATGGCCAAGGGAAGGATAGTGTTGTGAGCTCATGTGGAGGTGCGAGATGCATGTATGCGTGCCTCTGACACTTGTCGCATTTCTTAATATGCTCCTTGGCGTCTTGTTGCATGGTCGGCCAGTAGTACCCCGCTCGCAGTGCTTTTCGTGCTAGGGATCTTCCGCACATGTGTTGGGTGTTGATTCCCTCATGGATTTCTCGCAGTATCTCGGGGATTATGGATTCTTTGACACACTTCAAGAGCGGGATGGAGAATCCACGACGATATAACTTATGCTCAAGCACCACATAGGAGCATGCTCGTCATTTGATCGCGGCTGCCTCCCTTTGGTCTAGAGGAAGTTCCCCTTTTGTCAGAAAATTGAACACCAAGGTCATCCAACATGAGTTATCCCCGATGGCGTTCACTTCGAGTAGTGTCGTGGACCTTTCAATGCTTGGGTGAGATAGGGACTCTTGTATGACTGATTTGTTTCTGCCCTTCTTCTTCGTACTCGCGAGCTTTGAAAGTATGTCGGCCCGTGTGTTCTGTTCGTGTGGTACGCATGTGATTTATGCTCGGTCAAACTTTTTCATATGTTCTCTGACCAAGTTCAAATACTCAATGAGGCTGTTGTTCTTAGCCTAGTATCCCCCTTAAACTTGAGATTCTACAAGTTGGGAATCAGTAAAGATGTGTATCTCTCGTGCGCCAATATCTTCGGCTAGCCTTAATCCTGTGAGCAGAGCCTCATGTTCCTCCTGATTGTTCGAGGTCGGAAAGGAGATAGTGAGAGAGTGTTCGATCACGACGCCCTCCTTGTTTTCAAGGAGGATTCCTGCTCCACTTCCCGTCGAACTAGAAGCTCCATCAACAAAGATGGCCCACTTATGCTCCTTCCCTGCGGGAAGGTTGTGAATGGTCATCTCTGCAACGAAGTCGACCAGAGCTTGGGCCTTGACAACCTTCCTGCTTTCGTATTGGATGTCGAACTCCAAAAGCTCCAAGGACCATTTTAGAATTCATCCTGCCATGTCTGGTCGACCTAAGAGTTATCTTACAGGTTGGTCTATCCGTACGATGATCGTGTGTGCCAGGAAGTAATGTCTGAGCCTTCTTGCTACATTGAAGAGGGCCAAGGACACCTTCTCGATCTGTTGGTACCTGACCTCGGGTCCCTGAAGTGCTTTGCTCATGAAATATACTGGCTTTTGCCCGTCAGGAGTCTCGCGAATGAGGGTCGCACTCACAGCCTCGATGGAAACGGCCAGGTACAAGAACAAGATCTCCCCGTCCACTGGTCGCGATAGTACGGGTGGTCGCGAAAGGCTTTACTTGAGATGGAAGAGGGCTTGCTCACATTCCTCGGTCCATTCGAAAGCAGCCTCTTTGCACAGAAGCTTAAAAAACGGAAGGGCGTGTTGTGTGAATTTCGCCACGAAGTGGGAGAGCGAGGTGAGCATTTCGTTCAACACTTATATTTATTTCTTCGAATTAGGTGTATGGAGCTCGGAGAATGCTCAACATTTATCATGGTTGGCTTCAATTCCCCGTTCTGTTAGGTAAAAATCAAGGAACTTGCCCGCTTTAACCCTGAACGTGCACTTCTCGGGATTGAACCTCATTCTACATTGTCTCGCTTGGGCGAAGAGCTTCTTGAGGTGGGCAACATGATCAGTTTCTGCTCAAGATTTGACGATCATGTCGTCCATGTATACCTCGAGCATATAACCAATCTCGTTGTGGAAGACTTTATTCATCATCAGCTGGTATATCACCCCTGCGTTTTTCAGACCGAAGGGTATTATGTTGTAGTAATAACTGCCCGAGCTGGTCATAAAAGTGATGCAGTGTTTGTCGACCATTTCCATCGGAATTTGGTTGTAGCCCGAGTAGGCGTCCATGAAAGATAAAATTTTATATCCGGTTGAGTTGTCGACCAGCATGTTAGTATTAGGAAGGGAAATGCATCTTTAGAGCATGCCCGGTTAAGATCGGTATAATCAACACACATACACCATTTTCCATTATTCTTTTTAACAAGTACAACATTTGACAGCCAGGTTGAATACCGAGCTTCAGAAATAAAATTTGCCTCTAGGAGGTCTTTTACAACTTTTTCAACAACCTTAGTTTTCTCGGGGGACTGCCTACGCCTACGTTGTACTATTGCCCTAGCGGCTGGATCGATGGCCAGGTGGTGACAGGCGACCTCGGGGTCGAGTCTGGGCATCTCCACGGCGCTCCACGCGAACAGATATGCATTTTCTCTCAAACAAGCCTTGATCTTCTTCTTCTCCAGGTCGGGGAGTCCGGTGCCGATCTTCACCCCTTTGTGCGGGTATTCACCGAGAGGGACGAGCTCAAAGTCTCCATCCAGAATTGGTCGGAGGAGTCCCTGCTCGCCATTGGATGCTTCATCTTGGTCGAAACGGGTGTCTAATGAAATTGAGTCGACCTTTGGAGGAGCTCTCTGTTCTTCCGCCTTGACGAGCTGTGGCTCTGGTCGTGCTGTTGTGGCTCTCTTTACGGGTCGTGCTCCAGTGTCGACCGTACTCTGTCCCTTTGACGCTGCGTTGAAGCATCTTCAGGCAGCTTCTACGTCACCTTGGATGGTTGCGATGCATCCTCTCTTTGTGTAGAATTTCATCTTTAGATGGACGGTGGAGGGAATCACGGTCAGTTCCGCCAGTGTTGGTCTCCCTAGGATACAATTATAGAGAGACAGGAAGTCGATGATCAGAAAATGCATATTGACTTGTCTACTGGTTGTGTCCTCGTCGAAGGTGACCAAGAGCTCCACGTACCCCCGAGGTTTGGAGGTCGATCCGTTGAAGCCCTACAGGTCGGACCCCACGTATGGTGAGAGGTGGGTATCGTCGAGCTGCAGGGTTCAGAAGAGTTAGCTATACATCACACCGACAGATCTCCCTTCATCGACCAAAACGCGATGAACGTCAAAGTTAGCCATTCTCGCCCTAACTAGAAGGGGGATGGCTGAGTTAGGGGCCCCTCTGGGCAATTCTTCGAGATAGAAGGTAATCGGCTCCGATCTACCCTTAACCCTCTCAAAAGTAACCATTTTCGGGGGGGCCGCATCGACCAGCTCGTCCAATTTCCTCTTCGCAGAGTTTATAGTTATATCATTGAATCCCCAACCACTTATGACCATAGAGGAGGGGAACCACCTACTATGCATGGACAGAGGCTCTTCGATATTGTCGGGGACATAGAATTCCTTCAGTCTTGTAACGGAGAATGTTGTCTGGATGGGGACCGTCTCGTCTGATGGTCGAACATCATCCTCTATCTCCTTTGTGCCGCGGGCATCTCGACGAGGGGCTTTGTTATGCCGATATTTCCTGAGTATTCCCCCTTTGATGAGGGTCTCAATAGCATCTTTGAGATGGACAATCTTCAGTCAGGTGTCCATAACTTCGATGGTATTGGCAGCATTTGCTCCGATCAGCCCCGAGCTTAGCAGGAGCGGAGCGAGGACGCTTGACACCTCCGTCCTTGAAATCAGTATTAGCGCACTCCGCAAGGATGCGCTCGCGGGAAGCTATCAGCGGAGTGTACTCGGTAAACCTCCCCGAGGGTCCTCTTTGCTCACAAGGATCTCGTGGTGTATCATCCCTCCTCTTCTCGCTAGTTCGTCGAGGAGGGCCAACATCTTTTTGTCATGGATTTCTAGTTGATCCACGATTCCTTGGGTCCCGGGCTCTGTTGGCCACTTCCCTCTCCTCATAGTCCATGTAGGCTCTAGCCTTCTCGAGGAGAGCATTGAATGTTCGTGGTGGTTCGATGCCAACGGCTTTTCTGAACTCTGTGCCCGGGAGGAGTCCCCTCTCATGAAGGTATCTCTTCATATGATCGGTGCAGGGGACCTGAATGGCCTCGCGGTTGAACTGATTAATAAACTCCCGAAGAGTCTCGTCGTGTCTCTGGACGATTGCCTCGAGGGCTGCTTCAGTCTTTGGATGTCGACGTGAAGCAGTGAATAAACTGATGGACTAGTTTTTTAAATTCCTCCAGAAGGTAATTGACCCCAGACAGAGGCTCTTATACCAATCCACCGTAACCTTTCTAAAAGTCGTGGGGAACAACCAACATTTGATTGGACCCCCAGTGTTATGGTAATGCAGCATTGCCTCAAACCCGTCGATATGGTCGACTGGGTCGGTGATGCCGTCACACTCCTTCAGATGGGGAGGTTTCTCCATACACGGGGGGATGGGTGCCTCCATAATAGGTTGTGACAAGGGACCGTGGGGGTCGTCCTCGTCACTTCTGTCAGGAGAGCGAGAAGGAGATCTGTTGTAGTGACGGTTGTGATGGTGACCCTGGTCGCGCAGAGGACTCCTCGAGCGATATGGTCGTTCGTTATTTCCCCTGTTCCTACTATCAGGGGGTCTTTTCTCTTGACGTGAGGGGATGTGACCGCGTCTCCCCGTATCTACCAGCTGGTCTCTCTCCAACACGGGGCGTCACCCAATTGGTCGTGGAGAGGGGCTTCGAGAGGCGTCCCGCCTGCGTCTCCACAGGGGAGATTGGGGAAGTTCCTCTATCTGAAAAGGAGGAGGAGAATGAGGCCTCCTATGTCTTCTAGGGGCTCCCTGAGAGTCTTCGAGCGCCCTTAATCTCTCCCCTTGGGAAAAGATCAAGAAGTTTGTTTGATTTATCGCCGCAAACAATGCCCTTGTCGTGGCATCAGCACTCGCGGGAACGGGGACCTCCTGGAACGCGGGTGGCTGGTGTTACTGGAGAGGACGATGATCATCTTCGAGTCATCGGGACAATGACGACAAAGAGGCAGTCAGCCCATCTCTGTACTCTGAGGGGCCGGGAATATCGCTGGCGTGGCCGTTGTTGTTGTCGGTGTTGAGGCCAGCGGGACCAGCGTTGTTGACTTTAGTGGAATGGTTGGCGACGTTGTTGTTGACATCAGCGACGTTATTGTTTTATGCTGTGTGATCAGCCATGATAGTCAAAAGGTAGTTGAATTTAGATTTTGCCTCATGTGAATGGAATACGGGGAAGCAAGATTCCTATAGACGGCGCCACTGATCGTACCTGATCAGAACGGACCGTCATAGCTTGCTCCGAGTAGAACTTGAGAGTGAGGTGGGCGGTACCTGCAGGACACTCTGATGCCAAAGTAAGTTTTGGAATGAGCAAGCAAGTATTAGAGTAAGAAATGTTCAATACTCGACCCTCTCAAAAGAGATGATATTTATAGCTCCCAGCGCTGGGCCAAGGTCTCCATTGTTGGGCCACATTGAGGCCCAATAACGGAAACTGTCAGGACTTACGTGTGTACGGAATCCAACAAATGGACTCCTCCCTGGTCATCTGCTCTGTGAGAATATGAGTTGGATCCGTGATTTCCGAAAGGCAGTTAAGATGACTTTGACGTGAGAACATGGGCCACGTTCCCCAACAGATACGTGGGAAGTTGTCCAACGGTCCCTAACTTGGGTTGTCTGCTCTTGGATCTTGTACAAAAGTATTGGTTTGAACCTCCCATTCGGGAGACAAATGTAGGCTCAATTCAGATCATTAACATTTCATCTAATTAGCAGAAAATAACCTGAAAACTAATTGCTAAATATGCTACTAATGAATGAAAATAACTAATGTAGTCTGTTTTGAATAATTAATAGATCAATATAATATTTTTTAATTTAAGGGACCAAATTGAACATTTAGTTTAACATACAAGGACTAAAAACGATATAAGATTATGATTATGTTTTTGATTATATCAACATATATCCTTCGGATAGTAGGTTTCTTTCAATTAGTGTCATGATAGAGGTACGTATCTACAAATTAGGATCAAATCTTTTGATTTTCAATTCACATCTCTTTTGGATGTTAAGCCTTATGATTAATGTTTTTGTTAGGCTAAACATAAATAGAACAATTCAAAATTTTCAGAATGTTAAGTTGTTCCCAATAAGGGGTGAATTATAAGCATACATAATAATAATAATGATACATTAAATAACATTACTTTGAATTGAAAGACTTGAAGTGGAGAATATCGTATGAATGTAATGATGCATACATAGGAAGGATGGGAAAAATTAGAACCTAAAACTTCTCATTGTTATCTTGATCAAATTTGCAACATTGAATTTTTAAGCAGATTATTGTGAAAAATGATACCTCGAAACAAAATATAACATGATTCTTCAAGGAAAGAAACCCTCAAGAATAGAAAAGAATGAAAAAACAAGAAGAACATAAATAATTGGTTATTAACTATTATTCTTTACTTTCTCTTTAAATCAGATTACAAGTACTCAAGAATAACAAATAACCCTCTCACCCTAAATTAGGATTTGCAGTGTGCAATGATGAGAGACTAGTATGCTATTTATAATAAACCTAACATATTAAACCAATGAGATTTTTTTATAAATATCCATTACAAGCTAACTTAGGGTACAAGCTAACTTAAACAATTGGACATAACAAACATGCCCAATTCGATGCTTACAATCCTATCATTTTGATACCCACATACTAGAACACACTTCGACTATAGTATGTGGGTCTTTGACACCAGCATGTGAACATACTTCGACGACATGCATAAATCCTGTCGAACCAGAAGCTACTCTTTGAACCAATAAAACTCGATCCAATATCTTACAAATCTCTACCTTGAAACAAACTCTAATATCAAGGAACAACCTAACTTTCTTCATGAAGCTTTATCAACTGCATAAAATGGAAAACTTGCAACTGGGCAATGTCTTGGTGATCATATCAACAACATTGTGAGCTGCCAAAACCTTTAGCACTTGGACTTCTCCATGCTCGATTACCCCTCTGACAAAATGCAACCTCACATCAATGTGTTTGGTTCGCTCATGATATGCTAAATTCTTTGACAGGTGTATTACACTTTGACTATCACATTTGACAATGATAACTTGACCTTGAAGTTTCAGCTCCTTAGCAAAACCTTCAAGTTACAATGCTTCTTTCACAGCTTCAGTGAGGGCAATATATTATGCTTCAGTGGTTGATAAGGCAATAACCTTCTGAAGTGTCGCTTTCCAACTAATTGATGTGCCAAACATAGTGAAAACATATCCAGAAATGGATTTTCTGGAATCCATACAACCTGCATAATCAGAGTCGACATATCCTTCGATTACTGTTTTACTATCTGTTAGAACAAAGTTTGTTTCTGATCATATCTTAGAGTTTTGATGATAATAATAAAATAAATTTTGTATAATATATTTTATACTCTGATGTGCATGTTTTCTAATTCAGATGATGTTCTGACTTAAGCATTCTCAAAAGTGAAACATCATTCTACGTAAGTCTGAAGCAAACTCTGAAGGAAGCACTCCAAGGTAAACTCTGATAAAAAGTAATCTTAAGCAATCTTTGATAAAGCTAGCTGAAGAAAAGATTTGAAAGAAGCACGCTTAAAGCAATATCTGATAATACAAGCTGGATCAAACTATGATAGAAGAAACGTTAAAGCAAACCCTGATAGAAGAAAAGTTAAAGCAAACTCTGATAGAAGAAAAGTTAAAGTAAACTTTGATGTTGCAACGCTGCAAGCAAACTCTTAAACTTCCAGAGACAAGCTTTGACAGTACCGTTGATCATTTAATGCTAAGATGGCTAACACACTCAAGTGGTACTACGCACGAGAGCATTGGAAACATAAAGGCTAAGCTAACACACATCATTAATGCATACACTCTCTTCAAGGCAGTAACGGTCAAAACTTGAAGTTATATATAGAAGACCATTTGTTTCAAAGCAAATTTACTGATCCATGCAAAATATACCGAAGCTCATGATTTTCATTCTTGCAAACTCATTGTATATAGTGGGTAATTCTTAAGTATTGGACTAAATTATTAGTGATAAATCAAAGTTTGTGATATAGCTTATTAGAAGCATTCTGATTCACTACTATTAAGAGATAATCTTTGTAATCGTTCCTTGAGAGACCAGTTGGGTCAGATTTCTCAAGAGGGCTAGGAGTAGCTGAGTCTTAGAGGTGTTAGTCACTTGCAGTTGGCTTTTGCATTATATTATTAGTCACAATAGTTTGGTTGTGCATTTGTAATCAGTTTTGATTATAGTGGATTAAGTCCTCGTTGAGAGAGGCGAAATCACCTTGGCAGGTGGACTGAAGTAGTTTTAGTTTCAAAAGAACCAGGATAAAAATATCTGTGTCCTTCCATTATTATTGCGCGAGAAAAAGGAAAAAATTATTCAACCCCCCCCCCCCCCCTCTCTAAGTGTTTTCTCACCCTTCAATTGGCATTAGAGCTCTAGTTCTGGGTGCAAACACCTAACAGTGTCAGAAAAAGATCCAGAAGGAAAACACCATGGCAACTGAACAAAACAACAACAATTGCACCATACCTCCTGTGTTTGATGGAGAAGACTTTGAATACTGGAAGGATAGACTAGAAAGTTTCTTTCTAGGTCATGATGTTGTTTTATGGGATACGGTCCTAGATGGTTACACACATCCAGAAGACAAAGACGAAAACAAGATTGACAGAAAGAACATGGATAAACAACATAAATTAGATTTCAAAAATCACCATAGAGCCAGAAATATCTTTCTGAATGCTATCTCTAAAACGAAATATGAGAAAATCACCAACAGAGATACAACACATGACATGTTTGAGTCTCTCAAAATGACTCATGAAGGCAATGCTCAAGTAAAAGAGGCAAAAGCTCTGGCTCTCATCCAGAAGTATGAAGCCTTCAAAATGGAAGAAAATGAGTCCATTGAAGCCATGTTCTCAAGATTCCAAACTCTGACTGCTGGCCTGAGAGTTCTGAACAAAGGATACACCAAGGCAGACCATGTTAAGAAAATTATCCAAAGTTTGCCCAGAAGATGGGAACCTATGGTTACTGCATTCAAATAGTCAAAATATTTGAATGATGTATCCCTTGAAGAACTTATCAGTTCATTAAGAAGTCACGAGATAGAACTTGATGAACATGAGACTCAGAAGAAAGGTAAGTCTGTCGCCCTTAAATCTATTAAAAAATGTGTGTGATCGGTGGAAATAGAACTGACTGTTTTTTAAGCTGGTTTTGCGAAATGTCGTGGTAAGCAAGAGTCGCCACCGTCTTTTATGTTCTCCAATATGGAAAGGACAAAAGCACAACAAAATTCCTTCTTTGAGAATGTTTCTCGGTTCAGGAGGTAGATTTATAGAAAGGGAAGGTGTTAGCACCCTTTCTATCCGTGGTTATCCACGGGCTCTTAGGTACTTGCTCTTATGTTTTCAAAAATTTGTTTGCTTTTCAAGTGTGTGCGGGTTTTGAAAAAATTTCGTTTGAAAAATTTCTAGGTAACTCTTGTATCTGTCCTCAAGAGTGTATAAAAAATTTGTTTGAAAACTTTTGAAAGTGTGAGTGCGAAAAGTTGTTTTTGTTTGTTTTGAAGAGAGCAAGTACTTAAAAGAAATCTACCTACTCTAAGGAATTAAGCTGTGTAAGAGTCCTTTAGATAGTGCTATCCCACCATTGAGAGGTAGGTAGCACCGTCGTTGGAGGTGTTCGGGTCAATTCGATTAAGGGACATGTGTGGTCACCGAAGCAATGGTAGGATACCTTAGGAGTAACCCTAATATCCTAGATCCTTTTATCCGAGGCAACCGTTTCGAGGCAACTGGATCTTTAGACAAAGGGAGACCTCTAAAACACCCTATACTTGACGACCACGTTCGAGGCAACCAGTGAGGCGTACCCTAGAAGTGGCATGTGCTTTGGGTGTTGTTTTTCAGTTAAGGTTATCTTGTACATGTTATTTGTGAGCTACAGATTGATTTTATTTACATACATTCTTGCAGGCATATTAGCAGTTAGGAGTGCGGAAAATAAATTGCGGAAATATAAATTCTACGCTATTACAAGGCGCGGGTCTATACATCGCCAAAGACAAAAACCCGTTTTGGTAAATAAAGTGCGAGAAATAGTAAATAAAGCGGTAAAATTCCTATTTAACTATTACATTCTGGAGACAGTTACATAAACAAACAAAATAAATAAATGCGCGCGAGAATTAAATCGGGAACGTCCTAAGGGTTTTGACCCTTTTTGAATAAGAATTGAATTTTGTCCCTTTTTTTGTAATTAATGAAATTAAAATTAATAACTAATTAATTAATTTAATTAAAAGAAAAATATTTTTGTGTTTTTATGTTTTTTTAATGAAAATGAAATAAAAGGAATTAAAATTAAAAGTCCTAATTCTAAATTAATTTTACTTATTAAAAAAAGTTAAAATTGTTCTAATTACACCACTAATTAATTAATATTAAAATTTATTTACAAAAACAAGTTAATAAATAATAAAATGTTTTTTTTATATTTTTTAATGAAAAATATTAATTAAGGTAATAATACTAATAATTAAAAAAAAAGGAATTATAAAAGAAAAGAAAAATAAAAAGATAAAAAAAGGAATAACAAAACCAAGGGGGGGTATGGGCCAGAATTGAGGGTTTGTTTAGCATTGCTGTGGCCCATTAAGCACAAAGTCACGTTGACTCCTGGAATCATGTGCATATGATTGACTGAAAAGCATGGTGCTCATCATTTCCTGGCCACTGGATTGTTGTTTGTAGACACTTGGTATGCTGAAGCGTCAGGGCACATGATGTACCACCTTTAGAAGCCTGCACAGGAATACATTGAGAAAAAATGGAAACAAGGAAATTGGGGGACCTGGGAAAACTTACAGCGCGGTATGATGAACCTTAGGACGTGGCAAGGGTTGCTTTAGCTTCAGAGTATGGCAATGAAGAGAGTCACGTTCTCCTTTTGGCCTGAAAATGCTTGCAACACTCCTTTTGATCTCACACTTTTTTTGGTACTTTTTGGATTTTGCTCTGGCCGTTTGTGCATACTATAGGTTGTGAATGAGGCTTGCAAGGCTTGCATATGTAGTAATGAGTGAGAATAAGTCACATTTAGGAGCCTTTAACCATTGCAATTAAGCTTTGGATTTTGTCTTAACCACCATTAAAGGCCTTTCAAAGCTTGTTCAAAATTTGAATTTTCATGCCTAAATGAGCTTAGCACGAAATTGGTAGGTTGCAAATGCTTCATGAAGGCTATTCAAACCATAAGATACCATTTAATTAATTTTTTTAGATTTACTTGAATTATTATGGATTAAAATGAATTAAATCCATAAAAATTAAATAAAAATAGAAAAATAATTATTTGGTCTTGAAATTGAACATGGGACACGTGGGTGGCATGACAAGGCTGAATCAAGTGGAATAAAGTGGACCCTTTTGTCAAAAATTGAAGTTTCAAGGATAGTTGACTTTTGCCATTTCAAAAAATTTCCCAACTTCTCCAATGCATAGCTTGCTCAATTTTAATCATATGAACATGTTCTTAGACATTTTGGAAAGGTATTGAAGTCCTCTAACCAATGCCTTTGGTCCCGTGTCATTTTGATTTAACAATCTCAAGTTATGGTCTTTGACTTAAAATGCCTTTTTGTTGACTTTTGAAAATGACCTATAATGTTGAAATTGGTAACTTTTTGTGAGAGCATTTCTTGGACTTGGAATGTGAAGATGAGTTGTAGGAAATGTCATCCCCTTCAAAATGAGCATTGGATGAGATTTTTTTGATGAAACATGAAAAAGTTATGCCTTGGTCAAGTTATAGTTGACTTTTCAACTGTCCAAAAATGGAAACTTTTGCATCTTGATGATTTTTGAGCCATTCTTGAGGAATCATGATCAAGACTTGATCAAATGATGATTGTGGCTTCAAAATAAGATGTTGACCAAATTTTTTTACTTTTGACTTCCAAATGACCATTTTACCCCTATAGTTGATTGTGAAGTAAATGAGGCTTTTGACTGTGCAACTTGACCTTGTGAGCCTTGAAACTTGGCATGTAGATGCTTGACAATGTGTATAGGCATATGTGACTTGATTGAGCCCTTGAAAACCTCAACTTCTTTGCAAGAACCAAAACCCTAATTTGACTGGCTTAGGAGGGTGTTTGAACTGTGCAACCCTTGAGTAGACTTGAGCAAATTGAGATGATGCTTGTCAAAACTTTGAAGAATATGGGAGGGCAAATTTTGGGGTACAACAGTTGCCCCTGTTCAATCTTCTTAGATCTGAGGATGTAGATTGGCTTGTGTGCCTTTCGTGATCCGAAGGTGGAAGATGATTGAACACTAAAGTGCCCAGAAATTTGCACTCACATAGTAGAGTATCAGCAGTGTGATGGCGGGAATGGGCTTACATATGCCATTTGGAGAGATGGTGGATAAGAGGATGGGCTTATAGATGCCATCTGGAGATGTGACAGAACCTTGTCAGAAATGGGCTTATAGATGCCATTTGGAAAGATGGTATGAGAGGATGGGCTTATAGATGCCATCTGGAGATGTGACAGAACCTTGTCGGGAATGGGCTTATAGATGCCATTTGGAGACTGTTGGTAGGTGGATGGGCTTATAGATGCCATCTGGAGGTTGTCTATTGAATTGTAATTTTTGTAAGTTGAAAGAGGGAACCTTTGTAGGGTTGCCTGATGATGAGCTAGTGTAAAACTGCATCTTGGAAAGAAGGACACCTGTGTAGGGTTGACTGATGATGAGCTCGTGTAAAACTGCATCTTTGAAGGAAGGAAACCTGTGTAGGGTTTACTGATAATGAGTCAGTATAAGACTGCATCTGAAATGGAGAAGGAACCTGTGTAGGGTTACTTTGATGACGAGCCCGTGTAAAACCGCATCTAGAGCTGAGAAGGAAACCTGTGTAGGGTTTACTGATGACGAGTCCGTGTACAACTACGTCTGGAGTTTGAGAAGGGAACCTGTGTGGGGTTACTTTGATGTTGAGCCCGTGTAAAACTGCATCCTGGAAGAAGTAAAACCTGGGTAGGGTTTCTGATGACGAGTCCGTGTAAAACTGCATCTTTGGAAAGAGAGAACCTGTGTAGGGTGTCTTTGACGACGAGCCCGTGTAAAACTACGTCTGGAGAGAGAGAACCTGTGTAGGGTTTCTTCGGGATAAGTTCGTGTAAAACTTCTGGAGGAACCGGGGTAAGGTTACTTCGGGATAAGTCCGTGTAAGACTTCTTCTAAAAGAAAAGGGAACCGGTGTAGGGTTACTTTGATGATAAGTCCATGTAAGACTTCTTCTGAAAGAAAAGGAACCGGTGTAGGGTTACTTTGATGATAAGTCCGTGTAAAACTTCTGGATGAACCGGGGTAAGGTCATCTTGAGATAAGTCTGTGTAAGACTTCTGGAGGAACCAGGGTAAGGTCATCTTGAGATAAGTCCGTGTAAGACTTCTGGAGGAACCGGGGTAAGGTTACTGCAGGATAAGTTCGTGTAAAACTTCTTGATGAACCGGGGTAAGGTCATCTTGAGATAAGTCCGTGTAAGACTTCTGGAGGAACCGGGGTAAGGTTACTGCAGGATAAGTTCGTGTAAAACTTCTTGATGAACCGGGGTAAGGTCATCTTGAGATAAGTCCGTGTAAGACTTCTGGAGGAACCGGGGTAAGGTTACTGCAGGATAAGTCTGTGTAAAACTTCTGGATGAACTGGGGTAAGGTCATCTTGAGATAAGTCCGTGTAAGACTTCTGGAGGAACCGGGGTAAGGTTACTGCAGGATAAGTTCGTGTAAAACTTCTTGATGAACCGGGGTAAGGTCATCTTGAGATAAGTCCGTGTAAGACTTCTGGAGGAACCGGGGTAAGGTTACTGCAGGATAAGTTCGTGTAAAACTTCTTGATGAACCGGGGTAAGGTCATCTTGAGATAAGTCCGTGTAAGACTTCTGGAGGAACCGGGGTAAGGTTACTGCAGGATAAGTTCGTGTAAAACTTCTTGATGAACCGGGGTAAGGTCATCTTGAGATAAGTCCGTGTAAGACTTCTCCTGAAAGAAAAGGAACCGGTGTAGGGTTACTTTGATGATAAGTCCGTGTAAGACTTCGTCTGAAAATTGAGAAGGAACCGGTGTAGGGTTGCCTGATGATGAGTTCGTGTAAAACTACATCTGAGGTTGAGAAGGAACCGGTGTGGGGTTGCTTCATGATGATCAAGTAGATAATTGTCCTGTTTGGTTTCAGATATTAACCCACGATCAGTCGTCCATAGAATTTTCCTGGCTTGTTACCGGTGTTGATCTGGAACTGTAAAGGTAGATGGTAATCATCTTTTGATTGACTTTTTTCTGAAAAGGCAAAGTATTAGTCGTATGCAATGTCATGATGCATGAACTGCATGATTTTAAGATGTTCTCAAAAATAAGTGAGATTTGTGTTGTATGATGCGTATGCATGCTATAATGTATGAAGATGTGATGTTTATGAATGTATTCTCATCTGGGAAAATAAATCCTTGATGAATGTCGGGAGTTTGTTGAATCCTGGGCTGATGTTGAAGAGTAGAGTTCTTCGTTTCCGTTGGGGATGATGGTTGCAAGAATAAATCGGTAGGAGAAGATGACTCCGTTGGGGAATAAACTTGTTGGAGAGATTACTCTGCGGGGAATTACTCTGTGGGAAGAGATACTTCGCTGAGGCTCGATGATAACTCCGCTGGGGATACCGTTGATAAGCTTTGTTGAGGGAATTGATGAACTCCGCTGGGGGGGGAGGAAGAACTTCGCCGAGGACGATCTTTCCGTGGTAATTGGCTGAGGATAACCCAGTTATAAGCCTTGGTGGGGAATAACCTTCTGAAATAAAGCCGGGGAGAAGCGTTCGTACTCTGCAGGGGATAAGCTTCTAGAATCTACTGGGGATAAGCTTCCAGAGTCTACTGGGGAGGATGATTCAACTCTCTTGGGGAAACTCTTGGACTGTACTGGGGAATGGCTTCACTGGGGTGTCTGGTATTCCGCCGGGGAACAATCTTAGATCAAGACTGTCGGGGATGCTTGCTCAGGAACATCTGTATACTCCGTTGGGGAATATCGAGATCTTCTGGGGATACCCAACTTCCTTAAGGCTGATAGTAGACTAACTCTGCTTGGGGAGAGTGTTGCTGACTTGCTGGAGATATTGTGCCTTCTCGGGGCTGATTGGAGACCAACTCTGCTTGAGGAGAATTGTTGAATCTTGTTTTACTCGACAGGGAGTGAAGGTATCCTGGTCGTTCTTCAGCCGAACCTACCTTGGTACCTTGGTGGATAGAGCAACTAGATTGCTTAGACAATTCTTATTGCCCCAGTTTCTGCGAGAGAAGAAGGCCTGTAAGGTGTTTGATGACTGCCGATTGACGAATCTTCTTCTGGTAGGCAAGTGACAAGATGATGGGACATAGTCGTACGCTTCTGATCCCTAATTTTTGCCTGGACCGCCCTTTCGGGTTTTCAGTCCACCGGGATACCCATTTTTGCCCAAGCTGCCCTTTCAGGTTTTCGACTTGCCGGGTGTACATATTTTTTCATCTCATCCCTTATTTTTTCCCGAACCCTTTTGGTTCGCCGGGAAGCCCTTATTTTTGCCTAAGTGTGTCAACCTAGCGGGTCTTTGATTGTGCGTAGTATTTTTTGACTATGTCCGTGCTCTCAGGATGTAGGGAGGTGCCCCTGTCAGTAGTGTTGCGTTGCCCTACTACCAGAAGATCTTCGTTTGATCGTCCAATGCCCCAAGTGATCCAGATGGAGATTTGCCCCAAGCTGGTTGGCCTTTTGAGAGATTCTCCGAATCTTGACTTAACTGCCCCAGATGATGGACAATGATCATGCCATGCCCCTTGATTGGGAGTGCTTTTGTTCATCAGTTATTCTTCGTGCGAACTTCTTATGCTGTTCAAACAAATAGTCATATGCAATCAATGTTATATTAAAAATGCAAAGCTTATGTCTGTCTTGAAGTTTTTTTTAGAAATGCAGTTTTTTCATAAAAAACACGTGAACTTTTTGTAAACTGTGTTTCTTCAGTAAAACCAGTGAATTTTATAAAACGCGATGTCCACTTAGTATTTTACAGCGAGCCTTAAGGAGTCAGGATACCTTTGTAACAGTATGCTTTTGAACTAACCCATGCCTCAGCTAGGACTTTTACGGGTTATAACGTGGCTTGGTTCACGGTTTAAGAAACAAAGGATAAGGCTCAAAATGTAATTGTACCCACCCGCTCTTCGTGATGTTCTTCAAACCTAAACTCAGCTAATCGTGCATTAGACCTTGTTTGAGTCTTTGTCATGATATTCCAATGATGGTTCGGATATTGACAGTTTATTTTGAATAGGCAGTCATTTCCTTTTGTCGAGGGTTTGTTGGACCTCTCTCTTTTTGATTGTGTTATCCCTGCTTTTGCCTGAACTGTTTCTTTTAGGATTACAGTCAGCGGGATGCCCCAGTTTTTGTAAGTCTCCTTCATAGGTTTTGACTTATTGGGCTTTAGTTTTTTTTTTGTAATGACTGCCTGTCTTTATGATTATTCAGAACCATCACTGTCTTTTGCTTTGTAAGGACTTCTTTGGTGCCATTCGTTGTGCACCTGGATCAACTGAGAAAACTACCCTGCCCCCAGGTTATGATTAAGGGTTTTAATTTTCGAAAAGAAAAACTCCTACTTCTTTGGCTCGAAGGGGTTGACGAGGGATTATCTTCCTTATTACTCCAGTGTTTAGGAATTGAAACAATGCCTGTACCTCATCAGCGGGGTCTGTTCAAAAGCATACTGTAGATCGTGGTATCATTTTCGTCATCCTCCCTCAAGAGGCTTAGAATTATTAATTGAGAGTTGACATCAAAAAATGAAAGCAGTTTGAATATAGCGAATGCGAATATATTGATTCAAAACAGACATATGCGATGCATTGATAACGTAAAAGAGTTTGACATGAACAAATGTTTGAACAATCAAAGAAAAATACAACTTGAACATTCGAATGAACAAAAGCTTCTTAGTTTGCACTAGTCATCTCAGATGGAAGATTCTCAGCAGAAGATTTTCATTTTGCCAACTGGCATGAACTCCAGCACCCTTCCGTCGATCAAGTCCTGGATCTTGTTCCTCAAGCTCCAACAGTCGTCAGTGTCATGTCCAGGACTGTCAGAATGGTAGGCACACCTTTCATCAGGATTGTACTTCAGGGAGGTTATGTTGAGATTCTTAGGAGGATCTTTTAAAGCAATCAGCTTGACCTCCAACAAGCGTCTCAGTATCAGTGATGATGGTATACCAGTCTCCGAGAAATGTCTTCCAGATGTATTTCGCTTACGCCAATTACCCTGTTGACGCTGGTGAGGTTGATGTTGGGCTTGTGACCCTAAAGCAAACTAAGGAGCTTTTCCCTTGTCTTCTTGCACCACAGGTGGTTGAATGATGGCTTGCTCTTCAACCTTAGATGTTTGCCCCAGTTGGTTATCCCGAAGCAGTTGGTTGATGAGAACCCTGAGCTCTCCTTGTCTTTGAGATAAGTCTTGGATAAGAGCCATTTGCCCCAACATCTGGGTTCTCATTGTATCCACCTCAGCTTGTAGACGTTTCAGTCGTTCTTCCTTATCGCCTTCAGGACTGTTCCTGACCAAAGTCCCCATGAGGAGTGTTCTCAGCTCTTCCTGCCCCTTGGATAGATTTAAGAGGATCTCCCCGAACCGAGTCTCTTGAGCGTGAAGATCCTGGTTGTCTTGTTGGGAAGCCATTGCTGAAATTAACAGCGGAGATGGTAAGTGACCTGTAACAAGGGTACCTGTTATGCAATGATATGTATGTATGCATGCAATGTTTTCAAGGATCTCGTGGGGTAAACAGAGAAACTTGTTAGAATTCGAATTCGGTAGCTTGATTGAAGGAACTTCATGTTGTTGAGAGTCCTTCTTCAAGAGTCAAAGCTCACCATATCTAGTGGGTCATAGCCCCTGACTCAAGTTATCAACCTTGACTAGGGGAAAATAAATCCCCTTTGCCCCTTGCTAGACATTTGATTCATCATGACCTGCATCACACACCCTTGAGATCCTTGAAATGGATTAGTCCTTATGTAGGATGTATGCAATGGTATGATGTTATGCTATGCATGGAGTGATGTAAGTAGGCCCTGTAATGAGTCCCAATTAAGGACTGTAAACAAAACCTGCAAGGAACTCGTGTTGTTAGATAACAAGTGTGCAAGTAATTCAAGTTTGAAGGCACATAAGTCATACAGAGCCCTTAGAGTTTAGGCCAGCATGGGGTTTGGGTACTACCCTCTTGAAGTTGGTGGGCTCAAAACCTGTCCTATCAAAAGTAACCGGGTTCTAAGGAGCTCAATATCATTGGGTTGTTTTCTATGTTCATTGTTTTGATTTAGCCACTGAACTGGCGATCAAAATATTCCAAGAAAACAACCCTCAATGAGTGTAGTATCGAGTATCAACCAACTTCGGACTGCACCAAAGTCAGTCATCTCACTACCCCTAAAGAGGCCAGGATGGTCAAGTAAGGTTCCTAAGGTCGATTGATGCTTCACGACACCACGCGGCGGCCCCGTACTCTCCTTGACTTGACTCAAGGGTTACCGGTACTCACCAAAGTGCCACATCAACGTAGCAATCTGCTTCAACCGTGTCGGTATACCTCGCACAGTTCCCTTACAGTTTTGTTGCTACTTTCTAAGAAGGTATCCCCCAGATCCGGGTTAGGATCTATGAAAACTCCCAAAACAGGCCCACAATATTAAAGCAAACAAATCAAGCAATTGAAAACATGATGATGAACTATTCCTAAGGTACACCTCACTCAAAAGTCTCCCCAGCAGAGTCGCCAGTTCTGTGATCGGTGGAAATAGAACTGACTGTTTTTTAAGCTGGTTTCACGAAATGTCGCGGTAAGCAAGAGTCGCCACCGTCTTTTATGTTCTCCAATATGGAAAGGACAAAAGCACAGCAAAATTCCTTCTTTGAGAATGTTTCTCGGTTCGGGAGGTAGATTTATAGAAAGGGAAGGTGTTAGCACCCTTTCTATCCGTGGTTATCCACGGGCTCTTAGGTACTTGCTCTTATGTTTTCAAAAATTTGTTTGCTTTTCAAGTGTGTGTGGGTTTTGAAAAAGTTTCGTTTGAAAAATTTCTAGGTAACTCTTGTATCTGTCCTCAAGAGTGTATGAAAAATTTGTTTGAAAACTTTTGAAAGTGTGAGTGCGAAAAGTTGTTTTTGTTTGTTTTGAAGAGAGCAAGTACTTAAGAGAAATCTACCTACTCTAAGGAATTAAGCTGTGTAAGAGTCCTTTAGATAGTGCTATCCCACCATTGAGAGGTAGGTAGCACCGTCGTTGGAGGTGTTCGGGTCAATTCAATTAAGGGACATGTGTGGTCACCGAAGCAATGGTAGGATACCTTAGGAGTAACCCTAATGTCCTAGATCCTTTTATCCGAGGCAACTGTTTCGAGGCAACTGGATCTTTAGACAAAGGGCGACCTATAAAACACCCTATACTTGACGACCACGTTCGAGGCAACCAGTGAGGCGTACCCTAGAAGTGGCATGTGCTTTGTGTGTTGTTTTTCAGTTAAGGTTATCTTGTACATGTTATTTGTGAGCTACGGATTGATTTTATTTACATACATTCTTGCAGGCATATTAGCAGTTAGGAGTGCGGAAAATAAATTGCGGAAATGTAAATTCTACGCTATTACAAGGCGCGGGTCTATACATCGCCAAAGACAAAAACCCGTTTTGGTAAATAAAGTGCGAGAAATAGTAAATAAAGAGGTAAAATTCCTATTTAACTATTACATATCTGGAGACAGTTACATAAACAAACAAAATAAATAAATGCGCGCGAGAATTAAATCGGGAACGTCCTAAGGGTTTTGAACCTTTTTGAATAAGAATTGAATTTTGTCCCTTTTTTTGTAATTAATGAAATTAAAATTAAAAACTAATTAATTAATTTAATTAAAAGAAAAATATTTTTGTGTTTTTATGTTTTTTTAATGAAAATGAAATAAAAGGAATTAAAATTAAAAGTCCTAATTCTAAATTAATTTTACTTATTAAAAAAAGTTAAAATTGTTCTAATTACACCACTAATTAATTAATATTAAAATTTATTTACAAAAACAAGTTAATAAATAATAAAATGTTTTTTTTGATTTTTTTATGAAAAATATTAATTAAGTTAATAATACTAATAATTAAAAAAAAAGGAATTATAAAAGAAAAGAAAAATAAAAAGATAAAAAAAGGAATAACAAAACCAAGGGGGGGTATGGGCCAGAATTGAGGGTTTGTTTAGCATTGTTGTGGCCCATTAAGCACAAAGTCACGTTGACTCCTGAAATCATGTGCATATGGTTGACTGAAAAGCATGGTGCTTATCATTTCCTGGCCACTGGATTGTTGTTTGTAGACACTTGGCATGCTGAAGCGTCAGGGCACATGGTGTACCACCTTTAGAAGCCTGCACAGGAATACATTGAGAAAAAATGGAAACAAGGAAATTGGGGGACCTGGGAAAACTTACAGCGCGATATGATGGACCTTAGGACGTGGCAATGGTTGCTTTAGCTTCAGAGTATGGCAAAGAAGAGAGTCACGTTCTCCTTTTGGCCTGAAAATGCTTGCAACACTCCTTTTGATCTCACACTTTTTTTGACACTTTTTGGATTTTGCTCTGGCCGTTTGTGCACACTCTAGGTTGTGAATGAGGCTTGCAAGGCTTGCATATGTAGTAATGAGTGAGAATAAGTCACTTTTAGGAGCCTTTAACCATTGCAATTAAGCTTTGGATTTTGTCTTAACCACCATTAAAGGCCTTTCAAAGCTTGTTCAAAATTTGAATTTTCATGCCTAAATGAGCTTAGCACGAAATTGGTAGGTTGCAAATGCTTCATGAAGGCTATTCAAACCATAAGATACCATTTAATTAATTTTTTTAGATTTACTTGAATTATTATGGATTAAAATGAATTAAATCCATAAAAATTAAATAAAAATAGAAAAATAATTATTTGGTCTTGAAATTGATCATGGGACACGTGGGTGGCATGACAAGGATGAATCAAGTGGAAAAAGTGGGCCCTTTTGTCAAAAATTGAAGTTTCAAGGATAGTTGACTTTTGCCATTTCAAAAAATTTCCCAACTTCTCCAATGCATATCTTGCTCAATTTTAATCATATGAACATGTTCTTGGACATTTTGGAAAGGTCTTGAAGTCCTCTAACCAATGCCTTTGGTTCCATGTCATTTTGATTTACCAATCTCAAGTTATGGTCTTTGACTTAAAATGCCTTTTTGTTGACTTTTGAAAATGACCTATAATGTTGAAATTGGTAACTTTTTGTGAGAGCATTTCTTGGACTTGGAATGTGAAGATGAGTTATAGGAAATGTCATCCCCTTCAAAATGAGCATTGGATGGTATTTTTATGATGAACCATGAAAAAGTTATGCCTTGGTCAAGTTACAGTTGACTTTTCAGTTGTCCAAAAATGGAAACTTTTGCATCTTGATGATTTTTGAGCCATTCTTGAGGAATCATGATCAAGACTTGATCAAATGATGATTATGGCTTCAAAATAAGATGTTGACCAAATTTTTTGACTTTTGACTGCCAAATGACCATTTTACCCCTACAGTTGATTGTGAAGCAAATGAGGCTTTTAACTGTGCAACTTGACCTTGTGAGCCTTGAAACTTGGCATGTAGATGCTTGACAATGTGTATAGGCATATGTGACTTGATTGAGCCCTTGAAAATCTCAACTTCTTTGCAAGAACCAAAACCCTAATTTGACTGGCTTAGGAGGGTGTTTGAACTGTGCAACCCTTGAGTAGACTTGAGCAAATTGAGATGATGCTTGTCAAAACTTTGAAGAATATGGGAGGGAAAATTTTGGGGTACAACAATGTTAAACTAACGCTTTTCAGGCAGAAGAAGGAAACTCTGAAGACTCTGCATCAGAAGAAGATGAGTTATCTCTGCTCTCTAGAAAGATCAACCTGATGTGGAAGCACAAACAAAAGAAGTTCAGAAACTACAAGAGGTCATAAGATAAACCAGAATCTTCTGGACATAAGAAGTCAAGCAGAAGAGATATAGTCTGCTATGAATATAAAGAACCAGGACACTACAAAAGTGATTGTCCTAAGCTACAAAGAGAAATACCAAAGAAAAAGTTTGGAAGAAAGAAAGGCATGATGGCCACCTGGGATGATTTAGAATCTTATGAACCTGAATCTGACTCAGAAGATGAGCATGCTAACCTAACGTTTATGGCTACCACAGTAGATGATGATGACTCAGACTCTGATCAGAACCAAAAGAGGTATTCTCTGAATTCTCTAGAGCCGAACTTGCAGAAAGCTTATCAGAACTTCTTGAAAACTACAATTAACTCAAAATCAAATACAAGAAACTCGAAAAGAATCTTGCATCTGATTTTGAGAAAAGTGAAACAGAAAACTCTGAACTTAAAGGAAACATTTTTAAACTCAAAGAGGAAGTTCAAAAAGTTCAAAATATTTCTATTTCAGATTCTGCTTCAAGTTCAAGAGATATTCTTAAAGAATATGACTCTGCTTTTCAAACATTACTTGCTAAAAGCATAGATAGAAGCAAAATGGATTCAATGATCTATGGTGTTAGTGGAAATAATAGAAGAGGAATTGGATATGAAACTCCCAAAGGGAAAGAAACATATAAACTAAACCTGTTGAGGAAATGGTTATCACATATAAACCACTGTGCAATAAATTTAGTTTTAGGCACATACATGATATCAAATACACATCTCACTCTGAAATTTTTTATGCTAAATCAAAGTTCAAACAGAACTTTATAAACTCTAACCAAAAAGGACCCAAAAAGATATGGGTACCTAAGGAGAAAGTAATATATGTTGCAGATGTCCTTAACAACACAATTGAAATACCAGTCATGGTACCTAGACTTTGGATGCTCACGACATATGACGGGAAGAAAGTCTATGTTCCAAAGTCTGGAACTTAAATCTGGAGTCAAATTTGGAGGAAATCAGAAAGGAAAGATTATTGGTTCTGGAACCATTGGAAACGATAATTGTGATACGGTGGGAGAACTGACTTGATGTTTTGCGTTTTGATCGTATTTATGCGGAAAGCAAGATTCGCCACTGACTTTTCTTTTATCCAAAAGGAAAGGTAAAAAAGCACAGGAAAGACCTTTCGAGATTATTTCTCGGGTTTGGGGGGTAGATTATGAAAAGGGAAGGTATTAGCACCCTTTTCATCCATGGTTTTCCATGGGCTTTTAGTTACTCGTTTAGATCACTTGCTTTTATTTTGACAGTGTGCTTGTGGTGTGAGCTTTGAAAATATTTTGAAAATGTCTTTGTAACGGTTCTCGTTTCTATAAGAACGCGTACAAAATTTTGTTTCGAAAAGTGGTTCAAAGATGTGTTTGTGGATTGTGTTTTGGAAAGTGTTTTGAAAAGATGTTTTGCAATGGTTCTCGTCTCTATAAGAACGTATACAAAATGTTTTGTCTTTTGAAAATGTTTTGAAATGAAAGTGTAGGTGTAAAAATATTTTTTTTATCGTGAGCAAGCGAGTAACTAGGAGAGAATATACCTACTCAAAAGGTTTTCAATTGTTCTTTTCTTCCAACTTTTAATGTTGCTATCTTACCATTAATTTGGTAAGAAGCCCCATCATTGGGTGTAAAGGGACAGGCGCGGGTCAATTATTTCAGTCATCGAAAGCAACTTATGAGACGCTTTAGCAATTTTCGTAAGGGACTAGATCGTTTTATTGAAGGCAACATCGAGGGTCATCGAGGGACTACGATCTTTTTATCGAGGGGTCATTGCTAAAACGTCCCATATTCGAGGGACATGACTATGTTTCCAAGGCAACGAGCGAGGTTACCCTAGAGGTGCGCGTGTGAAAAAAAGTGTGTTTGTTTCAAGTTATTTTGTCTTTGAAATTAGGTTATCTAGCGATTGATTTTAAATCTTGCCATTCACGCCTAATTACTATACAGTATAAAGAAAACAGTAAATTGTGGAAATTGAAATTCTACGCTATTACAGAGCTTTCGGGAATGGGGGTACAATTTTTACAAATGGGGATGGAGCAATGCGATTAAAAATTAAAATAGGCAAACAATACAACCAAATCGAATCGAACAATTAAAAAAAATTACAACAATCTATGAAGTAAATTAACTGACTAAATATGGAAATAAAGTTCTTGATATATTTTTTTGTTTGTGAGAAAATTTGAAAATAAAATTGTTTTTTTGGTGTGTTTTGATGAAGAAGGTTTTATATTTTGACCTAATTGATGACCTTAAAAGAATTTAATTTAGTAAACCTAATCAAACTAAGATAAAAAAAAGTTGATTCCAAAAATCAAAGGGAAAATAATTAAAGTATGAGAAACCTAAGTCTAAATTAAATCGAAAAAGAAATTAATTGCTATAAAAAATATTTTTGAGGTTTTATTAGTCTTAAAATAAATATAGTAATTAAAATAAAATTAAAAGAATTAAACTAAAATATTTCAAATTTAATTATTCAAGAGAAATATATATTTTGATATTTTAAGAAAATATTTGAGAGAGTAAAATAAAACATTGCATATTTTGTGATTTTATGTAAAATAAAAACTACACCTATAATTTATTTCATAAAAAATAATTATCATTCATTTTTTAATAATCAATAAATAAATAAAAAAAAGTTGAGAAACAAAAATGATAAGCTAATGGATCTTATTGGGGTGTGAAGTTTGGTTCTGGGGTATGAATTGAATGGTGGTGATCTTGACAGTAAAATAGATTGACTTGTAAATCTAAGGCCCAACATAAAATAAAAAAAAAATAAAATAAAAATAAAATGAACAAACCGGGTCGGACCGGGTCGGGTCCACCCCAATTCCACTTTAGAAATCAAAAGGATTGTACAACCCTAGAAAAAAAAACGACGCCTCTCCTCTCTCTCTCTCGCGGATCTCAACCTCCTTCGTTTCTTTCCAATCTCATATCAAAATTTTGCCTACTTCCTTCAATCGCCCGACAACAACACTCTTGTTCTTCAACTCTCTTGCTTGGTTTTGATTCACGCGCCTCACCTTTCTCTCTCTCAACTCATGTAACAGGTTATAATAACAACATAACAAACAGTTATTCGAATGTGTGAGATTGGAAGCGAAGAAATTACCCATGGCGAAGAGATTTCGCTGGAAATGGTTGAGGTAAGGTACTTTAATTATTCTGCTCGCTGCTGTTTATTCCGCCTCTTCTGTGAACTAGACTTCAAACTGATTATGTCGCATTATGGATCTTGATGGGAATGTTGCGTGTATGAAAACAATGATTTTTATGAAAACAGTAGCCTGTCTTTCAGTTTCGTTTTTTTAAAGTATTTTCTCTGCTGTATTGTGCGTATCTCTTCTGGTTAAGATGAGTTTGTTATAAAGGTGAGATAGTGTGAAAATGGGGGAAAAACTGGTGAATTTGGAACACTTTAGGATGCTGTTTTATTGCTTTCTGGGGCAGATTTTTTGTGTTGTTAATTTAGTGCAACATTTAGACTGTTTGTGGACAGGTTAATAATAGGTTTAAGCAATATGTGGAGCAGAATTTTGGACTGATATAAGGCTGTTTTTTTTTATAGCAAATGTGCAGCTTTTTGGCAGCATTGCTGCAAGGGCAGCAGTATGACCATTGTGCAGTAAAACTTGGATAAGGACATAAGGGTTTTGGTGCAAGTTTGTGCAAGGACTTGGATCAAAGCAAGTTGGACAACAAGTTTGAGGCATGAAGTTTATAGGGAATTAGAAGTAGCTCAAGTTTTGATTTGCTTGTAACTCCCTTTGTAATTAGCTTTGAGATTTTGGGGTATAACAACTGCCCCTGTTCAATCTTCTTAAACTTGAAAAGCGAGATTGATGCGTTTGTCGTTCGCGGCTTGAAAGTAGAAGATGATTGAACACAAGAGTGCCGAGAAATTTACGCTTGATGATGCGCTGGTTGATTGCACAAGGAAATGGGCTTAAAGATGGCACTTGGAGAAGCGATGGAGAATTGTCGGAGATTGGCTTATAGATGCCATCCAAAGATGATTATTGACAGAAAGTTTGAACTCGATCTTAACAGAGAACGAATCAGAATAAATCGCTGAGAGATTTATCTAAACCAGTAAAAATCTGGAAACGAATCATAACAAATAGTTGAGAGATTTATCTGAACCAGTAAAAATCTGGAAACGAATCATAACATACCGTTGAGAGATTTATCCGAACCAGTAAAAATATGGAAACAAATAAGAATAAACCGTTGAGAGATTTATCTGAAACAATAAGAATCTGGTAATGAATCAGAATAAACCAATGAGAGATTAATATGAACTAGTAAGAATCTGGAAACGAATCAGAATAAACCGTTGAGAGATTTATCTGAACCAGTAAGAATCTGGAAATTAATCAGAATAAACCGTTGAGAGATTTATCTGAACCAGAAAGAATCTGGAAACGAATCAGAATAAACCGTTGAGAGATTTATCTGAACCAGTGAAATTCTGGAAACGAATCAGAATAAACCGTTAAGAGATTTATCTGAACTAGTAAAAATCTGGAAACGAATCAGAATAAACCATTGAGAGATTTATCTGAACCAGTGAAAATCTGGAAATGAATCAGAATAAACCGTTGAGAGATTTATCTGAACCAGTAAGAATCTGGAAACGAATCAGAATAAACCATTGAGAGATTTATCTGAACCAATGAAAATCTGGAAATGAATCAGAATAAACCGTTAAGAGAATTGTCTGAACTAGTGAAAATCTGGAAACAAATCAGAATAAACCGTTGAGAGATTTATCTGAACCAGTAAGAATCTGGAAACGAATTAGAATAAACCGTTGAGAGATTTATCTGAACCAGTGAAAATCTGGAAACGAATCAGAATAAACCGTTGAGAGATTTATCTGAACCAGTAAAAATCTGGAAACGAATCAGAATAAACCGTTGAGAGATTTATCTGAACCAGTGAAAATCTGGAAAGAATCAGAATAAACTGTTGAGATTTATCTGAACCAGTAAAAATCTGGAAACGAATCAGAATAAACCATTGAGAGATTTATCTGAACCAGTGAAAATCTGGAAACGAATCAGAATAAACCGTTGAGAGATTTATTTGAACCAGTAAGAATCTGGAAATGAATCAGAACAAATAGTTGAGAGATTTATATGAACCAGTAAGAATCTGGAAGAAATATTTTGTTATGTAGATAGTCGACCAGTCTTTTCTTGTTGAAAATCTTTGTCTGTTGGAAATTTGTTGGTGATAATTTCCTGTCGAATGACTCTTTCCTGCAAAAGGTGAAGAGTTAATTGTATGTAATGCTATGATGTATGCGATGCATGGTGTGATGTTTGTCTCTCAAAATAAATGAGATTGCACTGTATGTACTTGTGTTGTCAATGCTATGACGTATGGATGCAAATGTATGGAATTAAAGATTGTTTGTGCTGTAGCGTTGCTGGAAGCAGGGAAAATAAATCCCTTCTGAAGCACTGATGGGTGAATTTCCAAATATAAACTCTGTTGTAGAAGGGAAAAGCCGGACATTGCTTGTAGACTTCGTGAAACCCTGCTGGGGAAATCTGAGAAGTTGGGAAACTTACTGGGGACACTCTGGAGCGGTGGTTGGAAGTTTTACTCTGTAAGGAATATGAGAATGCTTGATACCAACAAGCTGCCTACTGGGGATATGTTAGCGATTCTGTAGTAGGATGTATTTGCTTCCGCTCCTGCTGGAGAAGGTGCCTGCGGGGATCTTATGGAATGACTTACAAATATTATCCTATTTCTTAAAGTCATTAGTAATTGTCTTTCCGTTTTTTTTTTGTTTTTTTGTAACAATAATCACGTTCAAATGCATATGCTCAAAAATAAATCATTGGACATTTTTGTAAACAAGACATAGAAACACAGAAAAACATATGGTTTTGCACTTTCAAAAGGGATATCTTTGTATTAACTTGAATAAGTATTTTTTTGTACAATGAGACGAGCATTCTAGCGAGAGAATGTCGTCGTAAAAAATGAAAATTGATACAAAGAAAAGATAGCTATGTGAAATAATGTCATGGGGTTCCCATTCTGCCATAGTCTTCATGTCTCTAAATGTCTTGTCCACTTGTCGCCTCGGAGAAGTCGATTAGATTGATTTAGAGCCGTTTGAGTTGATTGGTCGAGCTGAAGATTGTCTGCACGATGATCCAACAGGACATAGTCATACGCTTCAATCCCTAACTTTTTCCTGGACCGTCCTCTTGGGTTTTCAGTCCACCGAGATACCCTTTTTTGCCCAAGCCTCCCTTTCGGGTTTTTGACTTGCTGGGTGTACAATTTTTTTTAATTTTCATCCCTTATTTTTGCCCGAACCCTTTTGGTTCGTCGGGAAGCCGTTATTTTTGCCTAGGCCAGTCAACCTAGCGGGTCTTTGATCATGCATAGTATCTTTTAACTATGTCCGTCTTTACAGGGTGCGGGAGGTCGTCGCCATCCATAGTGGTCAAGATCATTGCTCCACCAGAGAATATGCTTTTGATTACAAATGGACCTTCATATGTATGAGTCCATTTACCCCTGGGATCACCTTGTGGCAAAATGATACACTTGATTACCAAGTCACCGACCCGATATACCTGACGTTTGACCTTTTTATTAAAAGCTTTGATAATGCATTTTTGGTACATCTGACCATGACAGATAGTTGTAAGCCTCTTCTCATCAATCAAGTTTAGTTGGTCAAACTGAGCCTGGATCCAATCTTCTTCATTCAAACCAGCATCCTTCATGATCCTCAGAAAGGAGATCTGGACCTCAATAGGGAAGACAACCTTCATGCCGTATATGAGAGAATAGGGTGTTTCCCCAGTTGATGTGTGAGTTGTGGTATGATACCCGTGGAGAGCGAACGGTAGCATCTCATACCAGTCTTTGTATGTGTCTGTCATTTTTTATATGATCTTCTTAATGTTTTTGTTAGAAGCTTCTACAACTCCATTCATCTTTGGCCGGTAAGGGGAAGAACTGTGATGTTGAATCTTGAATTGCTCGCACAAGGCGGTGATCACAGTGTTGTTTAGATTCGTACCATTATCAGTGAGGATTCTCTCCGGGATACCGTACCGACATATGAGATTTAGATTGATGAATCGAGCGACAACATTCTTGGTAACAGAAGCGAAGGAAGCTACCTCATCCCACTTTGTAAAATAGTCGATGGCCACTAAGATGAAGTGGTGTTCATTGGAGGCCGTTGGCTTAATTTCCCCAATCATATCGATTCCCCACATAGCAAAGGGCCAAGGAGCCATCAAGACATTCAGAGGAACCGGAGGGACGTGCACTTTATCAGCATAAATCTGACACTTATGGCAAGTCCGAGAGTGTTGATAACAATCTGCCTCCATGGTAGACCAATAATAGCCTGCCTGTAGGATTTTTTTTGCCATCGTATGCCCGCTGGAATGGGTACCAAAAGTGCCTTCGTGCAATTCAACCACGATCCTTTCAGCTTCAACTTTGTCTACGCACCGAAGTAAAACCGAGTCATGACTGCATTTGTACAAAATGCCATTACTAAGGAAGAACTTAGCCGAGAATCTTCTTAGGAACTTCTTGTCATTCACTGAAGCTCCTTCTAGATATTCCTGAGACTCGAGATACCTTTTAACTTCATGGAACCAAGGTCGATCCACTACTTTTTCCGTACTGATCTCGTGATAGGCTGGTTCATCCATCCGCTCAATGGTGATTTGAGGAGCCTCGTTATCCCAATTAAGTTTAAAAATATATGACATTGTAGCTAGTGCGTCTGCTAGCTGATTTTCTTCTCGCGGGAAATGCTCGAAGGTAATCTTCTCAAAATGCGGAAACAAAGTCAACACATGTTCTTTGTAAGGGATAAGGTTGGGGTGTTTTGTGTCCCATTCCCCTTTGATCTGACTGATGACCAAAGTTGAATCTCCAAATACATCCAAGTATTTGATCCCCAAGTCTATAGCAGCTTTGAGACTGAAGATGCATGCTTCGTATTCTGCCATGTTGTTTGTACAGTTGAAGCAAAGTCTGGAAATAAAGGGAGTATGAAATCCTTCCGGAGATATGAGTACATCACTGATACCGTTGCCAAGTGCATTGGATGCGCCACCAAAGAACAGGGTCCATCGGGATCCTTGTTCAGGTCCGTCATATGGCCTGATTTCTTCACAGTTGTCTAACGTCATGATGTCTTCATTCGGGAATTCGAACTTCATGGACTGATAGTCTTCCACAGCTTGGTGAGTGAGGTGATCAGCCAATACACTGCCCTTTATAGCTTAATGGGTAGTATACTGTATGTCATATTCTGTCAGGATCATCTGCCATCTCGCTATCCTCCCAGAAAGAGCGGGCTTCTCGAAGATGTACTTTATCAGATCCATTTTAGATATCAACAGAGTAGTATGGGTCAGCATATACTGTCTCAGCCGACGAGCATCCCATGCTAGAGTGCATCAAGTTTTCTCGAGTAGTGAATATCTTGTTTCACAGTCGGTAAACTTTTTGCTCAAGTAATAAACAACATGCTCTTTTCGGCCAGACTCGTCATGCTGCCCCAACACACACCCCATTGAGTTTTCTAAAATAGTCAAATACAGGATTAAAGGTCTCCCCTCGACGGGTGGTAACAATACCGGAGGCTCTTGTAGGTATTCCTTGATTTTGTCAAAATCAACTTGGCATTCGTCATTCCATTTGACTACTCGATCTTTCTTCAAGAGCTTGAAGATTGGCTCACAAGTAGCTTTTAGGTGAGAAATGAACCTGGCGATGTAATTCAAACGTCCCAAGAATCCTCTGACTTCTTTCTCAGTACGAGGAGAAGGCATCTCTTATATTGCTTTAACCTTGGCAGGATCAACCTCGATACCTTTGTTGCTGACAACAAAGCCTATGAGCTTACCAGATCGTACTACGAATGTGCATTTGTTTGGATTCAACCTTAGCTTGTACTTCTTCAGCCTCTCAAACAGTTTATGTAAGTGATCAAGGTGCTCTTCCTCTGTTTGCGATCTGGCTATCATATCGTCTACGTAGACTTATATCTCATGATGTATCATGTTATGAAATAAGGATACCATGGCGCGTTGATAGGTTGCTCCAACATTCTTCAGTCCGAATGGCATAACCTTATTGCAGAATGTGCCCCACTGTGTAACAAAGGTTGTTTTCTCCATATCCTCAGGCTCCATTTTGATTTGGTTGTAGCCTGAGAAACCATCCATGAAGGAAAACACTTTGTGTTATGCCGTATTGTCAACTAGAATATCGATGTGGGGAAGTGGTAAATCATCTTTGGGGCTTTCCCTATTCAAATATCTGTAATCTACACACATTCGTACTTTACCGTCTTTCTTAGGCACATGAACAACATTGGCAACCCATTGAGGATAAGAGGTAACAACCAAGAATCCAACATTGAATTGTTTCATGACTTCTGATTTAATCTTTTCTGACATATCGGGCCTCATGCGACGGACCTTTTGTTTTACTGGAGGAGAATGTTCCCTCGTAGGCAGACGATGCACCACAATGTCTGTATCTAGTCCCAACATATCTTCATATGACCAGGCAAAGACTTCAACATAATCGTGCAGCAACTGAACCAAACGCTCCTTGATATTAGGCTCCAAATTGGCACCCATCTTGACCTTCTTTCTGTCTTCCTCGATTCCCAAGTTAACTGTTTCGACCGACTCTTCGTGTGGATGAATGGTCCTTTCTTCCTGTTGCAACAACCTGGCCATCTCCCCTGGCACCTCACAATCTTCCTCACTTTTTTCGTCAGCTTGGTAGATCGAATTTTCAAAGTCATAATTGGCCATAGCAGAACCGTTACCCATGGGATCCTGAGTGGATATAGATCTGCATTTTTAATATGTGAGTGTGTGTAAGAGCATAGCTACCTTTGAAAGAAATAAAATGTAATAAATAAAGACAAAGAAAACAAAATTTGATGCAAAAACGTCCATGATTCATTAGAGACATATGAGAATGAAGTGACAACCCTCACAAATGGACCGTTGTGCTTCGGGTAAGACACAAGGTTTTTAAAAAGTCTGAATTGTTTAAATATTACAAGCCTAAAAATATTAAAAGACAATTACTCTTGAATAAAAGTAATAGGAATGATATCTTTGGCCTCCCAATTGTTGAGCCCTCCGCTGATGGTTGGAAAAAATCCATTCGTCCATGTCACAACTGCCATCACTGTCTTCTAATGCATTGACTCCTTGATTGCTGATACGCAGAGGTGGTACCCTAGCGTGAGAACGTCGAACAGCTTTTTGGGCCTCTGAAGTGAACCCTAACCCAAATTTGTTGGACTTGTAGGGAATATCCGGAAGCTGACCCTAGATAGTACACCCTCCTTCTTCAACTACTGCTCGAGCATCTTTCAAAGAGGCCATCTTCAGCGGAGGCCTGGTAATCTTCGGGACTTTTGGAGTAGACTTGGTTGCCACGACCTTTGCTGGAACTTCCCCAAAGTTATGACAGGGAGTCTCTATGAATTCACCATCCATTTCAACATACCTGAAAGAGTTCAGATGGCTAACCATATACTTCTCCTCTCCATGAACTGTGACAATCTTTCCTTTAATCAGGTATTTTAGCATTTGGTGCAGGGTAGAAGTGACGGCACCAGCACCTAGGATCTAGGGTCGGCCCAATAGACAAGAGTACGAAGGGCGGATGTCCATCACATAGAAAGTTGAGTCAAAAGTTTGAGTCCCAATTTTTATGGGGATACTAACCTCTCCGTGCACTATCCTCTTGGAACCATCAAAGGCCCTTACTATGATGTTGCTAGGTTTTAAGATGAGCCCCTCGCAGTCCAGTCGGTCGAGAGCATTTTTGGGCAAGACATTCAATGATGAGCCAGTATCCACCAGAACGTGGGCAAGTGTGGTGCCCCTGCATTCAATGTAAATATGCAAGGCATCATTGTGCTTCCTTCCCTTAGAGGTTAAATCAGCATCAGAAAAGCCCAATCCGTTATCAGCAGTTAGACTGGCCACACAGTTTTCGAATTGGTCGATGGAGGTCTCTTGGGGCACATGGGCGGTCTTAAGAAACTTTACCAAGGCTTTGGCGTGGGTTTCAGAACACAAAAGTAAGGACAACAATGATATCTTCGAGGGGGTCTGCCCCAATTGTTCTACAATGTTGTAGTCACTTTTCTTGATTATCTTCAGTATTTCTTCTATCTCCTTTCTAGAAGCTTCAAGGATGATCTCGGGACATTCTCTTGCTTGGGCAGGCTCAATCAAAGCCTCTTTTGCCCTTGTATCAGTAGCAGGGATAATAGTAGGAGTATCACTAGAAGTGTCGGTAGGAGTGGCAGTAGGAATGATCACAAGAGTAGCAATGGTCTTTGGAGAAATCTCTGGCGAGAAGACTCTTCCACTTCTTGTTATTTTGCTGGTCCCAGTGATGTTACCGATATCGGGATCAATATCTCTCACAAATTCGTCTTTGACAACCAACTGATCTTGCTTGACGCTATAGTAATAAACGTCAGCCCCATAACTCCAGGGAACAGCTTTATCCGAGGAGTATGATATTGGTCTTGGCATAGTGATGATTAAAGGTGCAGATCTTGGAACATATGTAATCCTGACGGGTCTTTTGGTGGAGACCCTGGGAGGATTGTCGGAAATGGTGATTATCGAAACATCTTGATAAGAACTTTTGATAAGAGGTAGATTTTCAAATAGGATTTCTTTGCTAGTCATCAGGCACTGGACGCCTATCTTTAGTAACAAACAACCATTCGGTAGAGACTTGCATAAGTGACAATCTTCATCGCAGCCTGGGAACAGGCCGACTTGTAGTAGATTCTGTTTAATGGTCAACAGAGGAGTAACTCAGTCATTCACGAAGGAAACAAAACGATCATCATCAATGGCGTTGATACCTTGGCCATGTCTGGGCATCGGCGCCGTTATTACATTAGGCGTTTCTGGGGGATCAAATTCAATATCTTTTGCATTAATAAGGTCTTGCACCTTATTCTTTAAGGCCCAACAATCATTTGTATCGTTCCTCGGGCTTTCAGAATGATAGGCACATCGGGCGTTCGGGTTGTAGCAAGGAGAAGCAGTATTGGGGTTCTTGGGAGCTTCCTTTAAAGTTGCCAGATTGGTCTTTAGAAGGTGTGGCAAAACTTGAGACATGGTCATGTTAATCCGGGTAAATCGTCTCATGGGCGCTTCTGGTTTGCGCTGATAATTTCGCTGCTGATTTGGCACAGGATTAGAAATCATAACATCCCCTACCGTCGGGCGACGGTCAGTTTTATTTTGATTCCTATAGTCATACGCAACAATGACCTCCTTCTTTCCAACAAAGGGCTTCTTCACCATACTCGAGGATGCATCTCTTTGAATTTTTCCGCTTTTTATACCGGCCTCGACTCGCTCACCAGTCATGATTAATTCAGTAAACCCAGCTGAAGAACTCCCAATCAGGTAATTGAAAAATGGTCCTGACAAGGTGCCTAGGAACATATCCACTAATTTTCTGTCAGATAGAGGGGGATGGACCCTGCCTGCGAGATCCCTCCATTTTTGATCATAGGTTTTGAAACCTTCACCTGTTCCCATAGGCATGCTTTGCAATTGCGTCCTAGTCGGAGCCAAATCAGCATTGTACTGATATTGTTTGTAGAAAGCGGCGGCCAACTCTTCCCAATTATGAACATTGGTCCCTTCCAATTGATAGAACCAATCCAACTGCGTCCCAGATAAGCTCTCTTGGAAGAAATGCACCCACCGATTCTTGTCAGCCATGTGGAGTTGAATCTTTCAGACGTATGACCTTAGGTGTAGTTTCGGGCAGGAGACACCATCGTATTTGGCGAAAGTGGGGACCTTGAATTTTTGTGGGATGACGACCCCTGAGATGAGTCCTAAATCTTCAAAGTCCAAACTGGGTACCCTCTGAATCTCCATAGCATTCTGTTGTACCCCAAAATTTGCCCTCCCATTTCCTCAACGTTTTCTCACCACAAGACCCTTGGAGTTCAAGATCCAACTAGGGTTTCCTCTGCTCAAGACTTCTCCTTGCACTGTTGACCCAAATTAGGGGTTGTGTTTGCACAAAGATGTTTGGACCTAAAATGCCTAAGATGACTTTCATGCTTCATATTGGACTCCCAAGTTTATCCCTACCAAGTTTCAAGCCTTGATTCCAATCTTTGCCCAGTCAATTGGACAGTTGACCTAGAAATCAGCTGTATTGGGGAAAAAGTCAACTGTGGTCAATTGACAGTCAAACCTTATGAAATTTGACCCACATCAACATGATGAACTCATATGAACCATTTGGTCAAGTTTGGATCATAATTCCACAAGAAATTTGATCAGATCACCAAAAGGGCAAAATGGTCATTTTTAGGGTTTTGACTGCACAAAGGCAATTTTTGACTGTTTGACCTAGCCAATGGCAAACCAAGCTCACATATGGACTCAAGGATCCCATGGCATTGTCTTGACATGTTCAAAAAGTTCAAAAGATCCCAAATGCACAAGATTGACACATGAATTTTCCAGTCAATTGATCAATTTTTGACTGTATACTGAAAAGTCAAACTTTGACTTTTTGGTCAAAATCAAGTGTCAAGATTCATTTTTCATCAAAACATGTCAAAACATGAAACTTGTTCATCAAGAAATCAAAAATTGCAAATTAGGGTTTAAAATGAAGAATTTTCATAACTTAGAATTTTTCTAAGTTATGAAAATCTCTAATTTTTTCCTAACTTTGTCCCATTTTTTCATCAAGATGCATTTGGATTAAAACAAAAATCAAAACATGAAAGTTATAGTTCATTGCAAAATCTACAACTTCGAATCACAAAGTTTCCTAAAAAGAAGCTTGTAGCTCAAGTTATGATTTTTGGAACAAGGGTGCAAAACATTCTTAACTTAGAAATTTTTTGACCTATTTTAGGCAAGATTTTTGCCTAACTTCATGGCCACTTTTCACATGCTTCCACTTGGAATTTAAATTTTCATTACAAAGATGGATTGTAGTACACATTCCAAGCTTTCCAAAATATCCAAGAACTCATCAAACAACCTTGTGGTTAGGGAGAATCGAATTTGGCAATATGGTTAAAACTCACTTTGTTCATGGCCAATTTACATGTCCATAACTTTGCATTTTTGAACTCAGCATGCTCTAAGCTAGATTACAGGTCCTTTATCTTATCCACACTCAATAATTTAATGCAAACCCCTTGTGTTCAAGCCTTATCTTATGTGTTTAAACATTGCATACAAGATTGAGCCATAATTAGAAAAAGCAATATGTCCATTTTTGAAAAGTGGAACTTTATGTCAAATTTGCAAATCAAAAGTACAAGGCAAATCTCTTTGGCACAAGTTCAGAAGCATGTCACACTGATCAAGAGGGATGGTTGCAGCACATTTGAGGGGTCTGTACAAGCCTAGAAACCAAGTTGGCATTTCCTTGCTTCACATAGAAAAAACCTTGCATTTTGAAAGACAACTCTCATTGCTGCAAGAACTAGCTTAGACAAACTTGTTAGACACATTCTAAACAACATAACTGAGCTAAGGCACGACCAAAACACCTTCCAAACCTCATCAAACCTCAAAACACCATCCTACTGCAGAAAATAGAGTCACCTCTGCAGTTGTACCTCCATAAGCCAATCCACTCGTGCATTCTTGCTAAAACCAGTTCATACACATTCCATATCACATATACAAGCTATCCCAAGCATTGGACACGACCTGTAACACCTCTAACCAACTTCACCATTTTCACATTTTCTATTTTGCAGGTGGGTTGCTATAGCTTGATTCACTTGGTTTCAAAGAAAACTAAAGGTTGGAGAAGCATCCCTGACCTTCAAGCAAGCTGTACCAATCCTCAACTTGCCTTGAAAGTGCCTCCATTGCCAGATACGATCCAAGCTGAACAGGTAAGTTCATGGACTTCTACCTCTCAATCTAGGAAGAGCTAGCTTTAAGTTTGTGAATGAAAAATGTCATATTCATGTCCCTGAAGCTGTACCTATCCTCACTTTCCATTTATATTGCATATGCTGAGAGTATTTTGAACCTGAACATTGACAAAAACTTAGGTTAAGAATTAGGGATGAAGAAATTCTCTCTCATTTCTGAGAGTTAAGTTGAGTTTTTTATATGAATGGAATCGTGGCTTGATGCTTGACATCTTTCATGTTATAAGTTTGTGCTAAAAGTCCAGGAATCAGGAGTTGTGTTTGAAGCAAGAAAGGCGCGCGTTTTTCAAACGTTTGTCTGAAGGTTGAAGACAACCTTTCTTGGGCTGGGCCTGAGATTTCTTTTCCTTTTCACACCACTGTTTTACACATGCACCCCCTGACCCATTTTGAGATATCTTTGTTATTTTTGATTTTTTCCTTTTGATTTTGTTTTTATATTTTTGTCTAAACATAAAAAAACATTAAAAATATTTTTCCCACATTTTTTTGCATTTTTTGACATTTATTTTGTTTCATTTAGTTTTGTACATAAATAAATCTAAATATACTTTTATTTAAAATAACTAAAAATAATACAAAACACTTTTATTTTCTGATTTTATTTTATTTTATCTTTTGAAAACATTTTATTAAAAAATAAACTTTTTTAAAAATATTAAATATTTTATTTCTGTACATATAATATATATTTAATAAATAATGTAAATACTTATATATTTATTAGTATATTTAGGTTAAAAACATAAAAAAATAATATATTTTTATTTTTATTAATATTTAACTTGAAAATCACTTTTTGACAATATACTTTCTTTTTATTTATTTTTTACACATAATTAATAAATATTGTATATAATACTTAATAAATAATTAATACCTTTTATTTAGCAAAATTAGGGTTTTTGCCCTAAACATGAAAATATTCAAAAAAATTAACTTTCTTTTAATTATTTTTTATTTTATTTGTGAATAAAGTATACACTTACACCAAAATACCTTCACATACATATTGCTTTATTCTTATACATCTTTATATTTATATTTGCGCAATTCGATTTGGTTGTAAATATTGGACACTATCCTCCTATGAAGTCTCATCCCCATTTGAACATTTGTACCCCCATTCCCATGATCATTGTGTAATAACTTAGGACTTTTAATTTCGCATTTTTTAAGCTTTCTAATTATACCATGATAGACTTAGGGTTTTGTATGCAAAAACCAACAAAATAGTTTGACCTAAATTCAAGATAAACAAGCATGAAAATGGACAACACAAATCACACTTGCACCCCTAGGGTACTCCACTTGTTGCCTTCAATAATGGGCCATATTGCATGTTAGGTATCTTTGGCAAAAACAAATCAATTCAAATGATCATAGTCCCTCGATGACGCTTTCAAAAGTTGCCTAAAAAATGATCAAGTCCCTTAAAGCAAAATTGCCCAAAGATACTTGGCACCATTGCAATCATGGTCTAAACGATGACCCGCGCCTGTCCTGTTCACATCCTAACACAAGATTGTCCACCAAATACAATGGTTGAACAAAATTGTTAAAAGGGTTAAAACATAGCAAAGATCTTTGAGAAATTTAGGGTAGATAGCTCTTAATTGCTTGCCAACTTGCAAAACAAAAACACTTGCCTATTTTTCAAAACACACATCACAAAACACTTTCAAAACAACTTTCAAAAACATTGAAAACTTTTCAAAAGACAAGTACACCTTTGTATACATCCCAACATGGATCATTACAAAGGTTGCCACCACATTGGCCTCTTTTCAAAACATTTTCAAACCCACACACACAAAGCACCATTTCAAACAATTGAAAATCAAGGCAAGTTGATCTAAGCAAGTAACTAAGAGCCCATGGATAACCATGGATAGAAAGGGTGCTAATACCTTCCCTTTCTATAATCTACTCCCCGAACCCAAGAAATCATCTCAAAGGTTTTTGCTGTGCTTTTTAACCTTTCCTTAGGATAAAATAAAAAGTCGGTGGCGACTCTTGCTCAACCGAAACATTTGCAAAAACAAAACACAAAACCTCAAGTCAGTTCTCCCACCGTATCATAGAACTGGCGACTCTGCTGAGGAGTACTTAAAAGTGGAGTAACCTTAGGGCTTAGATCACCTTTGTTTTCAATTGTTTGCTTTGTTTGCTTTTATATTTGTGGGCTTTGCATCGGAGTTTCATAGATCCTAACCCGAATCTGGGGAATACCCTTTTAGGTAGCATAATCTGTGAGGGACCTGTCCGACGTAGACCGACATGGGTGAAGCAGTGGCTACGTTGGTGTGGCACCTTAGTCTGTACCGATATCCCTTGTGTTGCAACGAGGAGAATATGGGTCCTCCAAGGAGTCATTAAGCACCAACCGACCTTAGAACCCTAAATTGACCCAACTTGGCCATAGAACAGTAGCAGTATGCTACACTCATTGAGGCTAAACTCTCGCGATGGTTCTGGCCGCAAGAAAAGATTGCGATGCTGGAGTTATGACCGATTGAGGGTAGTCAATGATATTGAGATCCTCTAAAACCCGGTTACTTTTGATAGGACAGGTTTTAACCAATGAAACTAAAAGAGGGTAATACCTAAACTTCATGCTGGCCTAAAACCTAAGGGTTGTCTTGTGTGACTTGTGTGCCTTATCATGCTTGCCTTTGTGAATACTTGTGGTGTGCTTCATCATAGCATCATACCATCATACCATTGCATGCATCCTGTATAAGGACTGACCCATTTCAAAGAAAAGAGGGTTTCATCTTTGCTCTGTTTTGTAGGACATCATGATGCCCATGCGTAGGAATACTATCCGGCTCAACTTTGTTCAACCACCTACTTTGCTCAAGGATTTGGTTGATAGGATTCCAAACACTACTTACTTCATCAAGAGGCATGGTTCTCTCCTTGGCTTGATCACTTCAAAGTGGGACCAACAACTGATAAGTGTCCTGACCCAGTTTTATGATCCCCTGTATCATTGCTTCACCTTTCAAGACTTCCAGCTGGTCCCTACCCTGGAAGAAATCTCTGATTTGCTTGGTATCCCTGTTTTGGAGCAAACTCCATTCACTGGTTGAGAGAAGACTCTTAGGCCTGAAGAGATTGCTGCAGTCCTTCCCTTGACCAAAGAAGAGGTATTGGCTAACTGGGAAACTAAAAGTGGAGTTAAGGGCTTTTTGGTTAAGTTTCTGGTTGGCAAAGCTAATGATTTCTGGAATGACTTAGACTTTAAGGCGTACGAAGACATTCTGGCTCTTTTAATCTATGGTCTGGTATTGTTTCCAAATCCTGACACCTTTATCAATATCTATGCCATAAGGATCTTCATGTCTCAGAATCCTGTACCCACTCTTTTGGGTGATATCCTGCAACAACTCTATGCTCGTACTACCCGAAGACGGGGAACTCCATGGTGTTGTGCTCCTTTGCTAGTGAGGTGGTTTATTTCGCACCTTCCTAAGTTCGTGCTGAAGAATGAAGAAGGAAAGGGTTGGGCTCATAGGTTAATGTCTCTCACTGATAATGACATCACTTGGACTCTCAGAGGTTTGGATGAGGTAGTTGTTATTGATCGTTGCAGAGAATACCCTAATGTTCCATTGATCGGTACCCAGGGAGGAATCTCTTATAATCCATGTTTAGCTCTCCGTCAGTTTGGAAGAGCCAGAAGAGTAGGGCCTCATGAGATGTTGGTTCCTCACTTCCATTTTGAATTTCAGGTAGGTAGTGACAAACTACGCCATGGATTCATTAAGGCTTGGGACAGAATTCACAAAGCTGACCCACATGAGTTGGGACCAAAGACTTCTCTACCATTGGAACCCTATTGCAGATGGGTCCGCATCCGTGCTCAGAAGTTAGGTATGCCATACGAAGCGGTCAGGCCTATCATTCTTGAATCTCCTGATGAAGACGGGGTTCCTCCAACTGTTCTCCCTCCTCAGATACCCACTGATGTTGATACGCTAAAGAGATCTTGGGCGCAGCTAAAGGAAGAACGGGATTTTTATCGGGAAAAGTTCAACGAACAAGAACGGAAGATCCATAAGCTGACTAAGCAATTGGAGGAAGAGCGGATCCTGAATGACTATATCCATACTGAGAAGAGGAGGCCATGGGAGCACTGATGAGCTTTGGATATTTCTTTTACAGTTTTTATTTCCTTTTCAGTATTTTCATTCTTGTAATGCCCAAAGGCAAGTTGTTGAACAATTTAAAGTTTGAATCTAATGAAGTGTGTTTCCTTTTTGTCTACAAAGTTGAATCCCGTTTGTCTTTGAAAACATAAAAGATACGCATCTCATTGCATCATATGCATAACAGGTACCCTTTTTCCACAGGTTGCTTAATCTTCTTCGTTGTTTATTTGAACAGTCGTCATGAATCCTGAATCATCCAACGAGAAAGCTATCAAGGCCCTCCAGGACCAGAACGCCCAGTTTCAAGAGCTGGTCATGAGCTTAGCCCAGGTTTAACAAGAGTTGAAGGCTCTGCTCCTGAAGAAGAAGAAGAAGAAGAAGAGGACTGTGTTGTTCAACACTGGACGGAGGTTTGGGAATACACTACATAATGAGGCTGATCAGGCTACTTCCTCTGCAGAGAAATACAGTCCCCAAGGGGGAAGGGCTCCTAGTCCTGCAGTCTCCGACAATGATACGAATTACAATGATGAACAGTACCCTCCTGCTGCAGACAGATACAAGCAACTAGAGGACCGTTTAAGTGCCATGGAGATTCAAAATGTGCCGGGGTTGGATTTCGGAGATTTAGGTTTATCTTCTGGGGTGGTGATCCCACACAAGTTCAAGGCGCCTGCCTTTGCGAAGTACGATGGGGCTTCCTGTCCTAAGCTGCATCTCAGATCATATGTAAGGAAAATCCAACCTTACACTGCGGACAAGAACCTATGGATCCATTTCTTTCAGGATAACCTTTCGGGGTCTCAACTCGAATGGTTCTATCAGCTGGATGAAGCCAGTATCCGAAACTGGGAAGATTTGGCTACCGCATTTTATAAATAGTATCAGTATAATTCTGACCTCGCTCCCACACGTACTCAACTTCAGGGTATGTCACTAGGGACAGGCGAAGGATTTAAGGAGTATGCGCAAAAATGGAGAGACCTGGCTGGCAGGGTGCAGCCACCGCTGACTGACCGTGAACTTGTTGACATGTTCCTAGGGACCCTGTCTGGTCCATTCTTCAATCATCTGATCGGTAATTCTTCTACTGAGTTTACAGATTTGATCCTGACTGGTGAGAGGATAGAAGCTGGTATCAAGTCAGGGAAGATACAGAAAGGTGCCTCCGCGAGTACTGATAAGAAGCCTTTCAAGAAGGAAGCTAGTGTTGTTTATGGTCCCAGAAGACAAGTTAAACCGGAACGCCGCCAAGCTGTCAATGCATTGGTAATTTCAAAGCCTGCTGCTGCTCCTCAGCAGTATAGTCAACAAAGGGGTGAGAGGCCCAAAAGGCAGTACACTCGGCTCAGTATGACCTTGTCTCAGATTTTGCCGCAACTACTGTCAACCAATCTGGTAACTGTCAAGGAAGCTCCGAAGGTGGTGAACACAGCTTCTCCGAAGTATAATCCCAACGCTCGTTGCGCTTATCACTCTGATAGCCCCAGGCATACTACGGACGATTGCTGGGCTCTGAGGAATAAGGTTCAAGACCTTATTGATGCTAAAGAAATACAGTTTGAGGCGCCCGAAAGACCCAATGTTGTGACTGCTCCCATGCCCCAGCATGGAGTGAGTGTTGTGGAAGAAGACCGATATGTAGCCTCCGTGGAAGAGATTGTTACTCCGTTATCGACTGTTAAAAGGAATCTGTTGCTAGCCGGTTTATTTCCGGGATGTGATGAAGATTGCCTTCTATGTGTTGTTTCGCCTCTTGGTTGTCCTTTGCTGAAATCAGGTATCCAAAGCCTGATGGATAGCAAGGAAATCTTGTTTGAGAGGATTGCTGTTCTTGCTGTCCCTGCCGAAGAAGTTTCTATCGTCACTATTTTCAACGAACCTCCTAAGGCTCTCTCAAAGAAACCTGTCAAAATCATGTCCACTCAGAAGATTGCTCCTATCATCATCACTGTTCCAGGACCCCTCCCTTATACATCTGACAAAGCTGTCCCATGGCACTATGGGGCAGATGTTTATGTTCTTGGAGTAAAGCAAGAATTCGATACAAATACCGGTGTCAGTAGCATCACCGGGCCTGCCAAAATTACTCGCAGTGGTAGGCTGTTTTCACCAGATATTGCGCCACCATCTATTCAGAAACCCCTTATCATCACACCTGCAAGTGTGCATGTTCCCCCTCCTAATCAAGTTCCTGTTTCTACCCCTGCTGCCGAGTCCTCTGATGCTCGGGGCAAAGGGATTGCTGCTGATTTGCCTGCCCTGACGGAGGCGCCGAAGACAACCACTGTTGAAGCCTCCCAGAAAGAGATGGAGGAGATCCTCAAGATTATTAAGAAAAGTGATTTCAATGTTGTTGAGCAGTTGGGGCACACCCCCTCTAAAATTTCTATGCTATCAATGTTATTGTGTTCAGAGGCCCACGCCAAGGCCCTGATCTCCTTCCTGAAGACGGCTCATGTGCCGCAAGAAACATCTGCTGATCAATTTACTGATTGTGTGTCTAACTTGACTGCTGATAACGGGTTGGGCTTCTCTGACGCCGATCTGACTGCAAAAGGAAAGAACCATAATGAAGCCCTGCATGTCTCTATTGAATGCAGGGGCACTACTCTTGCCCATGTGTTGGTAGACACCGGTTCTTCATTGAATGTATTGCCCAAGAAGGCCCTAGACAGATTGGATTGTGAGGGTCTGGAGCTCAAGCCCAGTAACATTGTTGTCCGAGCCTTTGACGGTTCGAAGAGAATGGTACATGGCGAAGTTGACATTCCAATCAGGGTTGGTTCTCAAGTTTTTTATTCTACTTTCTATGTGATGGACATCCGTCCATCGTACTCCTGTTTGCTGGGTCGTCCATGGATCCACAAGGCTGGAGCTGTGACCTCAACACTACATCAAAAACTTAAGTACCCAGTCAGAGGAAAGATTGTTACAGTCCAAGGGGAAGAAGAGTATATGGTCAGCCACCTCAACTCGTTCCGGTACATAGAAATGGATGAGGAATTCATTGAAACCCCCTTTCAACACTTTGAAGAGGTGCCTCAGACGTTGGCATCAGCTGAAACTGTGATTGAAGACCCTCCTTTGAAGATGGCTTCCTTGAAGGATGCCCGGGCTGTGATTGAGAAGGGCGAGTGCGCAAACTGGGGCCGACTCCCTGACTTTACTCCGAAGACTGACAAGTTTGGTTTGGGCTTCACTGCAGAGGCTCAGAGGGCTGTTCAAAAATCAAGAATTGGAGGACCTCCTGTATTCATCACCATCCCGGGAGTGAATTCTATTGAAGACGACGTGGAGGAATCAGAATTTGACAGCTGGATCTACCCAACAACCGACAATGGACCAAGCAACTGGACTGCCAAAGACTTTACACCTATTACTTTTGTCACTCAGTAATGAACTCTTTTGTTTTCAATTTGTAACAAACAATATGTTGAAACTTTTATGGCTCGGTGTCCTACCCAGGGCACCGTGGCTCCATTTGTGAGGGCTTTTGTATGACATTTTCATATATCATTAATCAAAACATTGGACGTTTGTTGCATTTCAAATCTTGTGCTCCTTTTCTTTCCTTATCATATATTGCAAAACAGCTATATTTACACACACTCACTTATACAGGTTCCAATCCACTATGGATCTCACTGGTAACGACTCTGCTACTGCCAATTATGACTTCGAGAATCCAATCAACTTAGCCGAAGACGAAGGTGAAGATGATTGCGAAGTGCCTGGTGAACTTGCAAGACTGTTACTCCAGGAAGAGAGGGCCATTCAGCCACATGAAGAGCCAGTGGAAACGATAAATCTGGGTACTGAGACAGACCGGAAGGAAGTCAAGATTGGTGCCGATCTAGAGCTCAGTGTGAAACAACGGTTGATTCAGATGCTGCATGACTACATGGAAATCTTTGCTTGGTCTTACGAAGACATGCCTGGTTTAGATGCCGACATTGTGGTTCATCACCTACCTACCAAGGAAGACTGCCCTCCGGTAAAACAGAAGGTCCGCTGTATGCGTCCAGAGATGTCCGAGAAAATCAAAGCTGAGGTTATGAAACAATTTGATGCCGGGTTTCTAGTAGTGACTTCTTACCCTCAGTGGATTGCCAATGTGGTTCCGGTGCCGAAGAAAGATGGTAAGGTTCGAATGTGTAATCACAGGGATTTGAACAGGGCCAGCCCTAAGGATGATTTTCCTCTGCCTCATATCGATGTTCTGGTTGGTAATACTGCTCAGCATCTCCTTCATGGATGACTTCTCCGGTTATAATCAGATCAAGATGGCTCCTGAAGACATGGAGAAGACCACTTTCGTTACTCAGTGGGGCACCTTTTGCTACAAGGTCATGCCATTTGGGTTGAAAAATGCTGGGGCAACCTACCAACGTGCCATGGTTGCTTTATTTCATGATATGATCCATCACGAGATAGAAGTGTACGTCGACAATATGATTGCAAGGTCTCCAACTGAGGAGGAACACCTTGACCATCTATGGAAGCTGTTTGACCGTCTGAAGTTGTACAAACTGAGGCTGAACCCGAACAAATGCACCTTTGGGGTGAGATCTGGAAAATTGCTAGGCTTCATTGTGAGCGACAAAGGTATTCAAGTGGACCCTGCCAAGGTGAAATCCATACAAGAGATGCCAACTCCCAAGACAGAGAAAGAAGTCAAAGGCTTTCTAGGACGACTGAACTACATTGCCCGATTCATCTCACATCTAACTGCTACCTGTGAACCAATCTTCAAACTGCTGAAGAAAGATCAAGTAGTATGTTGGAACGATGAATGTCAGGCCGCTTTCGAAAAGATAAAAGAGTATCTCCAAGAACCACCCATCCTTATGCCACCAGTGGAAGGGAGACCTCTAATACTATACTTGACAGTGCTTGACAACTCAATGGGGTATGTGCTGGGGCAGCATGACGAGTCTGGATGAAAAGAGCACACCATTTATTACCTGAGCAAAAAGTTTACTGACTGTGAGACTCGGTACTCACTGCTCGAGAAAACTTGCTGCACTCTGGTATGGGCTGCTCGCCGGCTGAGACAGTATATGTTGACTCACACTACTCTGTTGATTTCAAAAATGGATCCAATCAAGTACATATTCAAAAAGCCTGCTCTGTCCGGAAGAATAGCAAGATGGCAAATGATCTTGACGGAATATGACATCCAGTACACGACTCAAAAAGCAATCAAGGGAAGTGTATTGGCAGACCATTTGGCACACCAACCGGTGGAAGATTACCAGTCGTTGAACTTTGAATTTCCAGACGAAGATGTCATGGTAGTAACTGATTATGAAGTACCTGGACCGGATGAAGGACCTGAGGAAGGATCCCGATGGTCTATGCACTTTGACGGAGCCTCAAACGCTTTGGGTAATGGAATCGGCGCTGTAATCATATCCCCTAAAGGCACTCATACTCCACTTACTGCCCGACTATGTTTCAACTGCACCAACAACATGGCGGAGTATGAGGCATGTATCATGGGTCTTCAAGCTGCAATCGACTTAAGGATCAAGTTTCTGAGTGTATTCGGAGATTCCGCTCTCGTGATCAATCAGGTCAAAGGCGAGTGGGATACGAAACACCCGAATCTTATTCCTTACAAGGAGTATGTATTGACATTGCTTCCCCACTTCGAAGAGATAACTTTTGAACACTTCCCAAGAGAGGAGAATCAGTTAGCGGACGCGTTGGCTACGATGTCTTCTATGTTCAAAGTCAAATGGGACAATGAGGCTCCCTGGATCATTATCTGGAAATTGGACGAACCTGCATATTGCTGTGATCTTGAGGCTGAGGAGGTAACTGAAAAACCCTGGTATCATGAAGTGAATAGGTACTTGAAAGCTCAAGAATACCCCGAAGGCGCATCAGTCAATGACAAGAAGTTCCTGAGAAGGTTTGCAGCAAAGTTCTTCCTCAGCAATGGCATTCTCTACAAGCGAAACCATGATTCAACCTTACTGCGTTGTGTGGATAAGACTGAAGCAGAAAAGATCATGGCAGAACTACATGAAGGTACATTCAGAACACATTCCAGTGGACATACCATGGCAAAGAAAATCCTTCGGGCAGGATATTTCTGGTCCACAATGGAAGCCGACTGTTATCAGCATTCGCGAACTTGTCATAAATGCCAGATCTATGCTGACAAGGTGCACATTCCTCCGGTTCCTCTGAACATCCTGACGGCACCTTGGCCTTTTGCAATGTGGGGCATTGATATGATCGGCGAAATCAGACCGACGACATCCAACGGGCATCGCTTCATCCTGGTAGCAATTGATTACTTCATAAAGTGGGTTGAAGCAGCTTCCTATGCTACCGTAACCAAGAACGTCGTGACACGGTTCATTCGGCACAACCTGATCTGTCGATACGGTGTACCTGAGAGGATCATTACGGATAATGGTACCAATCTTAACAACAAGATGATCACTGAGCTCTGTGAGCAATTCAAGATACAGCACCACAACTCTTCACCTTACCGGCCGAAGATGAATGGGGCTGTAGAAGCAGCAAATAAGAATATCAAGAAGATTGTGCAGAAGATGACAGTGACCTATAAGGATTGGCACGAGATGTTACCATTTGCTCTTCATGGGTACCGCACCTCAGCACGGACGTCAACAGGGGCAACTCCTTTTTCCTTGGTCTACGGCATGGAGGCAGTCTTGCCTATTGAAGTCCAGATACCCTCTCTCCGGATAATGAAGGATGCAGACTTGAGCGAAGATGACTGGATCCAGACTCGGCTTGATCAATTAAATCTAATTGACGAAAAGAGGCTCACTGCTATTTGTCATGGTCAGATGTACCAAAAACGGATGATCAGGGCATTTAACAAGAAAGTCAGACGACAAGAGTATCAAGTCGGAGACCTGGTAATCAAGCGCATCATCCTTCCTCAAAGTGATCTCAGGGGAAAATGGACCCCTACGTACGAAGGGCCATTTGTGGTTAAACATATCTTCTCAGGAGGAGCTATGATTCTAACTACCATGGATGGTGACGACCTTCCTCACCCCGCCAATGCAGACATAGTAAAAAGATACTACGCATGAACTAAGGACCCGCTAGGTTGACACACCTAGGCAAAAATAAGGGCTTCCCGGCGAACCAAAAGGGTTCGGGCAAAAAATAAGGGATGAAATGAAAAAAAATCTGTACACCCGACAAGTCGAAAACCTGAAAAGGCGGCTTGGGCAAAAATGGGTATCCCAGTGGACTGAAAACCCGAAAAGGCGGTCCAGGCAAAAGTTAGGGATAAAGCGTAATACTATGTCTCATTGGATCACCTTGCATCCAGAATTCGGCATCAACTATCAGGGCTCAGACTTCGGCATCGATCAATCAGCTTCATCTTCAACTAAGCAGCAAAATGATGAGACGCTTGAAGACATAAAGGCGATAGCAGAGGTTGAACCCAGTGGGATTAGTTTTCACATAGCTATTTTGTTTCCTTTTCAAAATTGTATAAACTCTATGTTATTCGGCGGTGTTCTCTTACTAGGACGTCAGCCTCCTGTACATAAACGCCTATTTACAGGCAAATTTCAAAATCAATACAAATTCAATTTTTCAGACAAATTATCCATTGTTTTTCCTTTTTTCTGTTTTGTTTTGCAAAGAACGTCCAATGCTCATTTTTTATATATGCATTTGACATTAAATTACTAGATCATAAATGTTTACATACGAAACAAAGGATTAATGACAGGTGACATCAGAAACAGGGGGCAATTTTGAAGTGACCAAGCGGTCTAGTTGCTTTGTCCGCCAAGGTACCAAGGTAGGTTCAACTGAAGAACGTGACCAAGCTACCTCAACTCCCCCACAGAGTAAGACAAGATTCAGAATTGCTTTCCCCAAGTAGAGTTGGTTTCCTATCAACCCTGGAAAGGCAAAATATTCCCCTAGCAAGTCAGCGATACTCTCCTCAAGCATAGTTAGTCTACTGTCAGCTTTAAGGAAGTTGGGTATCCCCAGAAGACCTCAACAATCCCCAGCGGAGTATAGACATCCCTCAACAAGCGTCCCCGACAGTCTTAATATGAGATTGTTCCCCGGCAGAATACCAACACCCCAGTACAGTCTAAATTTTTTTCCCCCAGGAGAGTGGAATCCATATCCCCAGCAGGTCTCAGAGCTTATCCCCAGTAGATTCTGGAAGCTTATCCCCTGCAGAGTACGAACGAATCTCCCCGACTTTATTCAGAAGTTATTTCCCATCAGGGCTTATAACTGGGTTATCCTCAGCTAATTACCACGGAAAGTCCGTCCTCGGCGAAGCTCTTCCTACCCCCAGCGGAGTTCATCAAATTCTCCAACATAACTTATCAGCGAAATCCCCAGCGAAGCTCTCATAAAAGCCTCAACGAACTATCTCTTCCCACAGAGTAATTCCCCTCAGAGTAATCTCTCCAACAAGTTTATGCCCCAACAAAGTCATCTTCTCCTATCGGTTTATTCTTGCAACCATCATCCCCAGCAGAAACAAAGAACTCTTCTCTTCAACATCAGCCCAGGATTTGATTCCCCGGCCAGTCGTCAAGGATTTATTTTCCTAGACGAAAATACATTCATAGACATTTCATATTTCATACATCCTGTTTACATACATGACAAAGTGCATACAAGACTAACTCATTTTGAGCATCATAACATCATGCATCTCATACATCATGACATTGCATACAACTGATGTTTTTCCTTTTCAGGAAAAAGATCAATCCAAAAGATGATTACTATCAAATATCACAAATCCAGATTCAATTCCTGTATCTAGCCAGGGCACATCTGTGAGTGATTGATTGTAGATTCGATACCTGTATCTAGCCAGGGCATATGTGCATGAACGGTTTGAAGATCAACCCCTGTAACAGGCCAAGAAGTTATCTTTCATTCTCAGGTCAGAGGACGACACCTGTATCCAGCCAGGAAAGCTATCTCTACCAACTTTTTGCAATTCCAGATTCGATTCTTGTATCTATCCAGGGCACATCTGTGAGCAACTAATTCCAGATTCAATACCTGTATCCAGCCAGGGCACATCTGTAGACAACAGTTCCAGATTCGATTCCTGTATCTAGCCAGCGCACATGTGTGAGAAACCAATTGTAGATTCGATACCTGTATCTAGCCAGAGCATATCTGCATGAAGAGACTGAAGATCAACACCTGTAACAAGCCAGGAAACATCTTCCTTTCTCAAAGTACGCAAGTTCTCGCTAAGGAATCTCTTACGCGATCAACACTTCCAAATGGCATCTATAAGCCCATTCCCGACAAGGTTCTGTCACGTCTCCAGATGGCATCTATAATCCCATCCTCCTATCCACCATCTCTCCAAATGGCATCTATAAGCCCATTCCCGACATCACATTGCTGATACTCCAGCATGCGAGTGCAAATTTCCGGGCACTCTAGTGTCCAATCTCCTTTTACCCTCGAGTCGCGAAAGGCAAACTTGCCAATCTAACTCTTCAGGTCTAAGAATATTGAACAGGGGAAACTGTTGTACCCCAAAATTTGCCCTCCCATTTCCTCAACATTTTCTCACCACAAGACCCTTGGAGTTCAAGATCCAACTAGGGTTTCCTCTACTCAAGACTTCTCCTTGCACTGTTGACCCAAATTAGGGTTTGTGTTTGCACAAAGATGTTTTGACCTAAAATGCCTAAGATGACTTTCATTCTTCATATTGTACTCCCAAGTTTATCCCTACCAAGTTTCAAGCCTTGATTCCAATCTTTGCCCAGTCAATTGGACAGTTGACCTAGAAATCAACTGTATTGGGGAAAAAGTCAACTGTGGTCAATTGACAGTCAAAACTTATGAAATTTGACCCACATCAACATGATGAACTCATATGAACCATTTGGTAAAGTTTGGATCATAATTCCACAAGAAATTTGATCAGATCACCAAAAGGGCAAAATGGTCATTTTTAGGGTTTTGACTGCACAAAGGCAATTTTTGACTGTTTGACCTAGCCAATGGCAAACCAAGCTCACATATGGACTCAAGGACCCCATGGCATTGTCTTGACATGTTCAAAAAGTTCAAAAGATCCCAAATGCACAAGATTGACAGATGAATTTTCCAGTCAATTGATTAATTTTTGACTGTATACTAAAAAGTCAAACTTTGACTTTTTGGTCAAAATCAAGTGTCAAGATTCATTTTTCATCAAAACATGTCAAAACATGAAACTTGTTCATCAAGAAATCAAAAATTGCAAATTAGGGTTTAAAATGAAGAATTTTCATAACTTAGAATTTTTCTAAGTTATGAAAATCCCTAATTTTTTCCTAACATTTCTCCCATTTTTTCATCAAGATGCATTTGGATTAAAACAAAAATCAAAACATGAAAGTTATAGTTCATTGCAAAATCTACAACTTTGATTCATAAAGTTTCCTCAAAAGAAGCTTGTAGCTCAAGTTATGATTTTTGGAACAAGGGTGCAAAACATTCTTAACTTAGAAAAATTTTGACCTATTTTAGGCAAGATTTTTGCCTAACTTCATGGCCACTTTTCACATGCTTCCACTTGGAATTTCAATTTGCATTACAAAGATGGATTGTAGTACACATTCCAAGCTTTCCAAAATGTCCATTTACTCATCAAACAACCTTGTGGTTAGGGAGAATCGAATTTGGCAATATGGTTAAAACTCACTTTGTTCATGGCCAATTTACATGTCCATAACTTTGCATTTTTGAACTCAGCATGCTCTAAGCTAGATTACAGGTCCTTTATCTCATCCACACTCAATAATTTAATTCAAACCCCTTGTGTTCAAGCCTTATCTTATGTGTTTAAACATTGCATACAAGATTGAACCATAATTAGAAAAAGCAATATGTCCATTTTTGAAAAGTGGAACTTTATGTCAAATTTGCAAATTAAAAGTACAAGGCAAATCTCTTTGGAACAAGTTCAGAAGCATGTCACACTGATCAAGAGGGATGGTTGCAGCACATTTGAGGGGCCTGTACAAGCCTAGAAACCAAGTTGGCATTTCCTTGCTTCACATAGAAAAAACCTTGCATTTTGAAAGACAACTCTCATTGCTGCAAGAACTAGCTTAGACAAACTTGTTAGACACATTCTAAACAACATAACTGAGCTAAGGCACGACCAAAACACCTTCCAAACCTCATAAAACCTCAAAACACCATCCTACTGCAGAAAACAGAGTCACCTCTGCAGTTGGACCTCCATAAGCCAATCCACTCGTGCATTCTTGCTAAAACCAGTTCATACACATTCCATATCACATATACAAGCTATCCCAAGCATTGGACACGACCTGTAACACCTCTAACCAACTTCACCATTTTCACATTTTCTGTTTTGCAGGTGGGTTGCTATAGCTTGATTCACTTGGTTTCAAAGCAAACTAAAGGTTGGAGAAGCATCCCTGACCTTCAAGCAAGCTGTACCAATCCTCAACTTGCCTTGAAAGTGCCTCCATTTCCAGATACGATCCAAGCTGAACAGGTAAGTTCATGGACTTCTACCTCTCAATCTAGGAAGAGTTAGCTTTAAGTTTGTGAATGAAAAATGTCATATTCATGTCCCTGAAGCTGTACCTATCCTCACTTTCCATTTATATTGCATATGCTGAGAGTATTTTGAACCTGAACATTGACAAAAACTTAGGTTAAGAATTAGGGATGAAGAAATTCTCTCTCATTTCTGAGAGTTAAGTTGAGTTTTTTATATGAATGGAATCGTGGCTTGATGCTTGACATCTTTCATGTTATAAGTTTGTGCTAAAAGTCCAGAAATCAGGAGTTGTGTTTGAAGCAAGAAAGGCGCACGTTTTTCAAACGTTTGTCTGAAGGTTGAAGACAACCTTTCTTGGGCTGGGCCTGAGATTTCTTTTCCTTTTCACACCACTGTTTTACACATGCACCCCCTGGCCCATTTTGAGATATCTTTGTTATTTTTGATTTTTTCCTTTTGATTTTGTTTTTATATTTTTGTCTAAACATAAAAAAACATTAAAAATATTTTTCCCACATTTTTTTTGCATTTTTTGACATTTATTTTGTTTCATTTAGTTTTGTACATAAATAAATCTAAATATACTTTTATTTAAAATAACTAAAAATAATACAAAACACTTTTATTTTCTGATTTTATTTTATTTTATCTTTTGAAAACATTTTATTAAAAAATATACTTTTTTTAATAATATTAAATATTTTATTTCTGTACATATAATATATATTTAATAAATAATGTAAATACTTATATATTTATTAGTATATTTAGGTTAAAAACATAAAAAAATAATATATTTTTATTTTTATTAATATTTAACTTGAAAATCACTTTTTGACAATATACTTTCTTTTTATTTATTTTTTACACATAATTAATAAATATTGTATATAATACTTAATAAATAATTAATACCTTTTATTTAGCAAAATTAGGGTTTTTGCCCTAAACATGAAAATATTCAAAAAAATTAACTTTCTTTTAATTATTTTTTATTTTATTTGTGAATAAAATATACACTTACACCAAAATACCTTCACATACATATTGCTTTATTCTTATACATCTTTATATTTATATTTGCGCAATTCGATTTAGTTGTAAATATTGGACACTATCCTCCTATGAAGTCTCATCCCCATTTGAACATTTGTACCCCCATTCCCATGATCATTGTGTAATAACTTAGGACTTTTAATTTCACATTTTTTAAGCTTTCTAATTATACCATGATAGACTTAGGGTTTTGTATGCAAAAACTAACAAAATAGCTTGACCTAAATTCAAGATAAACAAGCATGAAAATGGACAACACAAATCACACTTGCACCCCTAGGGTACTCCACTTGTTGCCTTCAATAATGGACCATATTGCATGTTAGGTATCTTTGGCAAAAACAAATCAATTCAAATGATCATAGTCCCTCGATGACGCTTTCAAAAGTTGCCTAAAAAATGATCAAGTCCCTTAAAGCAAAATTGCCCAAAGATACTTGGCACCATTGCAATCATGGTCTAAACGATGACCCGCGCCTGTCCTGTTCACATCCTAACATAAGATTATCCACCAAATACAATGGTGGAACAAAATTGTTAAAAGGGTTAAAACATAGCAAAGATCTTTGAGAAATTTAGGGTAGATAGCTCTTAATTGCTTGCCAACTTGCAAAACAAAAACACTTGCCTATTTTTCAAAACACACATCACAACACACTTTCAAAACAACTTTCAAAAACATTGAAAACTTTTCAAAAGACAGGTACACCTTTGTATACATCCCAACATGGATCATTACAAAGGTTGCCACCACATTGACCTCTTTTCAAAACATTTTCAAACCCACACACATAAAGCACCATTTCAAACAATTGAAAATCAAGGCAAGTTGATCTAAGCAAGTAACTAAGAGCCCATGGATAACCATGGATAGAAAGGGTGCTAATACCTTCCCTTTCTATAATCTACTCCCTGAACCCAAGAAAACATCTCAAAGGTTTTTGCTATGCTTTTTAACCTTTCCTTAGGATAAAATAAAAAGTCGGTGGCGACTCTTGCTCAACCGAAACATTTGCGAAAACAAAACGCAAAACCTCAAGTCAGTTCTCCCACCGTATCACACATTCAAACAATTCTCTAGCTGTTTGTATTTATCATCAGCAGGAGGATATTGTTCCTCAGAGTAATCAGGCTCTTCCTCTTCTTCGGATGTTCGGTCGTTGTTCACTTCCTGGGTTTGATTATCTCCTTCGCTTGACGATGTTACAAAGTCTAAAGTTCGTCTGGTTTGTCCTTTAAACCTTCTTCCCATTATCACAACACCGGTTGGTTTCTTCTTTTTCTTCTTCTTCTCTTTGGCCAGCAGAGTCTTCAACTCCTCTTGTCCTTTTGTCAGAGCCAAGAGCATTTGTTGAAACTGGGCATTCTGCGTCTGAAGATCTTTCACAATCTGTTCAACATCCATCTCACTAAAATAAACAGTAGAAGGATAAGGTGACCTGTTATGAGAAACCTGTATGATGTTATGATGAATGACGATGCAATATGCAAATGATTCCAAGGAAATTTAGAGATTTGAATTTGTTTAAACCTGAAATACGCCGTCGGAACCTGCCATCTGGATGTAATGAAACATCAATGAAGTCGCCACCGAACGTCTTTTATCCCGCCGAAAGGGAAAGGTAAACATCGAGAAAACCTGAAAAGGGAGAAATCACTGTCTTTCGACCGAGATATCGGATAAGGGAGTCTGTTACGCGAGGGGAAGGTATTAGCACCCCACACGCCCGTAGTACTCTACGGTATCGACTCTTGTTGTCTAATCTAATGGGTGTGGTCAAATCCTATGTCTATGGCTTAAAACTAAAAAGGGAATGCATGCGAAAAAAAGAAAATAATGTAGGGAAAAATAAAAAGTTGTGCTCGATCGGGCCCTACCCCAATGCCTACGTATCCCTTTTAAGGAATCAGAGCAGCTGTAGTTCGGCTCATATAATTTGGTTGGTTTGTGTTTTTTAGTTAAGATAACAAAAACAGTCAAGATGGCAAAACATCAAATAAAACAACAAACACGGGAGATGGTAAAACATCGACTAATAATAACATAGTAACATGTCTGTGATCGGTGGAAATAGAACTGACTGTTTTGAAATGCTGGTTCGCGAAATGTCGCGGTAAGCAAGAGTCGCCATCGTCTTTTATTTTCTCCAACAAGGAAAGGACAAAAGCACAGCAAAATTCCTTTTCGAGATGTTTCTCGGGTTCGGGAGGTAGATTATAGAAAGGGAAGGTGTTAGCACCCTTTCTATCTGTGGTTATCCACGGGCTCTTAGGTACTTGCTCACTATGTTTTCAAAAATTGTTTGCTTTTCTTGTGTTTGTGGGTTTTGAAAAAGTTTAGTTTGAAAACTTCTAGGTAACTCTTGTATCTGTCCTCAAGAGTGTATGAAGTATTTGTTTGAAAACTTTTTGAAAGTGTAGGTGCGAAAAAGTTGTTTTTGTTTTTTTTGAAAGAGCAAGTATTCAGGAGAAATCTACCTACTATAAGGAATTAAGCTGTGTAAGAGTCCTTTAGACAGTACTATCCCACTATTGAGAAGTAGATAGCACCGTCGTTGGAGTTATTCAGGTCAATTCGATTATAGGGACATGTGTGGTCACCAAAGCAATAGTAGGACGCCTTAGCGATAACCCTAATGTCCTAGATCCTTTTTTATCCGAGGCAACCGTTTCGAGGCAACTGGATCTTTAGACAGGAGGGCGACCTCTAAAACACCTTATACTCAATGACCACGTCGAGGCAACCAAGTGAGGCGTACCCTAGGAGTGGCATGTGCGAGTGTGTCAGATTTCATGTTAAGTTATCTTTGCACAAGTATTATGGTGAGCTACGAGTTGGTTTTATTTTCAAACAAGTCTTGCATGCATAATTAACAGTTAATAATTGCGGAAAATAAATTGCAGAAAGTGAATCTACGCTATTACAAGGCGTCGGGTATTTACATCGCCAAAAACATAACCCTTGAAAAATAAATGCGAGAAATTAAAATAAAGCGATAAAAGCCCTAGTTATCTACTACATTCTTGAAACAGTTACATCAATATAATCAAAATAATAATCAGGAATAAACATGCGCGAGAAAAATTGAATCGGGAAAAGTCTTAGGGTTTTGACCCTTTTTTTGAGAAAAGAAAGAAATTTGGTCCTTTTTGCAATTAATTAATATTAAACCTAATTTCCTAATTAATTAAATAATTACAAGAAAAAGTATTTTTTAGTTTTTTAGGTCTTTAATGAAAATAAAATAAAAAGTTTAAAATTGTCAAAAGAAAAACCCTAATTCTATGTTGATTTTATTTATTGCAAAAAATAGTCAAATTTAACCTAATTAACTAAATTAATTTGTTAGAATTTATTTACAAAAAATAGAGTGAAATTAATAAATAAATAAAAATAATAAAAATATTTACATTTTTTAATTGTCTGAATTTATTATGAAAATAATAGTTAGGTTAATTAAATAATAGTAATATTAATAATAAAAATAATTAGTAAAAGAAAAAAAAAGAAAAATAATTAACCAGGGGGGTGTTGGGCCCTTAGGAGGTTAATTAGCAATTCTGGCCCATTAAGCTACCAAGCCACGTTTGACTTTCTGGATCAGATACACGTTCATTGACTGGGAGTACCATGAACACTCACGCTTGGCCTTCAGATCTGCTTTGTCAGCCACTTGGCTTTTGGATGAGTGGAGGCATATGGTGAACCTGCCTTTGGAACCTGCACATGATTAGGCGAAGAAAAATAACAAATAATGGTTTTGGATGGACCTGGGAATCGAACCCAGGTCCCAATGATCAACGTCCAGCGCACCAACCACCAGACCACTTGCTTGCTTTTGTTATAATAATAAGAGGTGAATATAATATATCAAAAATAACAATTATGCTGGACCCAACAAAAATACGCGCGCTATTTGAATTGGCTAATCATGGATCAGCACGTCATCGTCTTCCTCATATTTCCTGTAAAAGCAAAGTTAGATAGCGGGGGTTTTTAACCCCCACAACCTGCAAGGACGAAAAATAGCGAATAGCAGTGTGATTTATATAAATGTTTCGCGAGTATGGCGTTATGTTCGTCTGGATGCAACGGTTTCAACCATGGGCATTAGAGGCTCCAATTTTTCTTGGATAATAAAGCCCTAATCTGAGAGCTCAAGAACCCTAGATTTCATTAATGGCGTTTTGCAATTCTGGGCATTATAATGCAATTAAACCACACCATCAGCTTCCTATGAGTTCAAGCAATACAAAACAAACACAAAATCATGTTAATGATGCATGAGATAAGCAATTCGATTCTAGAAAAAAAACGCAAACCGTTAAACTGTTCTTGATGATTTTGATAGGTTTAAGGCTTAATTTTGATTGTAATATGTCCCTGAGAGTTCCAGCAATGTATTAGAAACCACAAAATGCTTTGAATCACGTTGGAATGTGGAAATCAGTTTTCACTTTTCTTTGATTTTTTTCAATATGCTTATGGTTTTTCTGCAGCAATTTTCACGTTCAATGCATTAGGGTTGACTTGTGTACTTATAGTAGAATGAAACTAGGTTAAATCCTTGAGCAAAGATCCATGGAATGATGGTTTCAATATTTGATTTGCAATCATATATTTTTGAATCTTTTTGATTGGAAAAACTTGCCAAACTTGGAGATTCTTGTCCCCTTGATGTGCACACGAATTTTCCAGCTCTTTTAGGTCATATTTGCTTCATGAAAAGATTGAAAAACCATATCTTGATATTTCCTACAATTTAAATTAATTAAATGAATTAAAATTGATTAAAAATCCAATTAATTAATAAAAATAAGAAAATAAATCAATTTAAGCTTGATGGGTCGTGTATAGGCCTTGGATAAAGTTTCAAGAAGAAATTTGAGGCCCATTAACAAAAATAAGGTGTTTTGAGCAAAGTTGACTTTTGCAAATTCATGAAAATTTCCCAACTTCTCCAATGCACAACTTGCTCAATTTTGATCATATGAACATGTTATTGGACATTTTGGAAAGCTCTTGTAGTCCTCTAATCAATGCCTTTGGTTCCATGTCATTTGGATTTATCAATCTCAAGTTATGGCCTTTGACTCAAAGTGTACTTTTGTTGACTTTTGAAATTGACCTATAATGTAAAAATTGATAACTTTTTGTGAGAGCATTTCTTGAACTTTGAGTGTGAAGATGGATTGTAGGATATTGCATCCTCTTCAAAATGAGAATTGGATGGGATTTTTCTGATAAACCATGAAAAAGTTATGCCCTGGTCAAGATACAGTTGACTTTTCTACTATCCAAAAATAGTAACTTTTTGCATCTTGATGATTTTTGAGCTGTTCTTGTGGAATCATGATCAAGACTTGATCAAATGATGATTGTGAACTCAAAATAAGATGTTGACCAAAAATTCTGACTTTTGACTGTAAAATGACCATTTTGCCCCTACAGTTGACTGTAAAGCAAATAGGGCTTTTGACTATGCAAATTGGCATTGTGAATCTTGAGACTTGACATGTATATGCTTGACAATGTATATAGGCCTATGAGACTTGATTGAACCATTGAAAACCCCAAATTCCTTGAAAGAACCAAAACCCTAATTTCAGCTGGCTTAGGAGGCATTTGGACTGTGCAACCCTTGAGCAGTTTTGAACCATTTGAAGATGATTCTTGACAAACCTTGAAGAATATGGGAGGGCAAATTTTGGGGTACAACAGTTGCCCCTGTTCAATCTTCTTAAACCTGAGGATATAGATTGGCTTGCATGCCTTTCGTGATCCGAAGGTGGAAGATGATTGAACACTAGAGTGTCCAGAAATTTGCACTCGCATAGTGGAGTATCAGCAATGTGATGTCGGGAATGGGCTTACAGATGCCATTTAGAGAGATGATGGATAGGAGGATGGGCTTATAGATGCCGTCTGGAGATGTGACAGAATCTTGTCGGAGATGGGCTTATAGATGCCATCTGGAAATGTAATGGGTAGTTGTGGAGATGGGCTTAAATATGCCATCCAGGGGTGTTGATCGCGTAAGAGATTCCTTAGCGAGAACTTGCGTACCTGAGAAAGAAAGATAATTTCCTGGCCTGTTACAGGTGTTGATCTTCAAACTCTTCATGTAGATAACTTTCCTGGCTAGATACAGGTATAGATCTACCATCAATCGCTCACAGATATGCCCTGGCTAGATACAAGTATCGAATCTGGAACTTCAAAAGGTTAGTCGAGATAGCTTTCCTGGCTGGATACAGGTGTGGACCTCTGACCTGAGAAAGAAATATGACTTCCTGGCTAGATACAAGTATTGATCTTCAAACTCTTCATGTAGATACTTTCCTGGCTAGATACAGGTATAAATCTATAATCAATCGCTCACAGATATGCCCTGGCTAGATACAAGTATCAAATCTGGAACTTCAAAAGGTTGGTCGAGATAGCTTTCCTGGCTGGATACAGGTGTAGACCTATGACCTGAGAATGAAAGATAATTTCCTGGCCTGTTACAGGTGTTAATCTTCAATCTCTTCATGCAGATACTTTCCTGGCTAGATACATGTATAGATCTACAATTAATCGCTCACATATATGCCCTGGCTAGATACAGGTATCGAATCTGGAACTTCAAAAGGTTGGTCGAGATAGCTTTCCTGGCTGGATACAGGTGTAGACCTCTGACCTGAGAATGAAAGATGACTTCCTGGCTAGATACAAGTATTGATCTTCAATCTCTTCATGCAGATACTTTCCTGGCTAGATACAGGTATAGACCTACAATCAGTCGCTCACAGATATGCCTTGGCTAGATACAGGTATCGAATCTGGAACTAAAAGTTGATGGTAATATCTTTTGATTGACCTTTTCCTGAAAAGGCAAAACATTAGTTGCATGCAATGTCACGATGTGTGAAATGCATGATGTCATGATGTTCTCAGGAATAAATGAGATTGTGTCGTATGCACTTTATCATGTATGTCAATAGGAGGTATGAGATGTGATGTGTTTATGAATGTATTTTCGTCTGGGAAAATAAATCCTTGACGAATGCCGGGAGCTTGTTAAATCCTGGGTTGATGTTAAAGAGTAGAGTTCTTCGTTTCCGCTGGGGATGATGATTGCAAGAATAAACCGGTAGGAGAAGATGACTCCGTTAGGGGATAAACTTGTTGGAGAGATTACTCTGTGGGGAATTACTCTGTGGGAAGAGATACTTCGCTAAGATTTTGATGATGACTCCGCTGGGGATTCCGTTGATAAGCTTTGTTGGGGAATTTGATGAACTCCGTCGGGGATAGGAAGAGCTTCGCCGAGGTCGATCCTTCCGTTGTAATTTGATGAGGATAACCCAGTTAGGCTCTGGTGGGGAATAACCTTTGAACATGGTCGGGGAGAGATGCATTCTGCAGGGGATAAGCTTCCGGGATCTACTGGGGAGGATGATTCAACTCTTCTGGGGAAACTTTTGAGGACTGCACTGGGGAAATGGCTCCACTGGGATGTCCGTATTCCACCGGGGAACAATCTTATATTTCGTTGATGAATATTAAGACTGTCGGGGATGCTTGCTGAGGAATATCTTCATACTCCGCTGGGGAATGTTGAGATCTTCTGGGGATACCCAACTTCCTTAGGGCTGATAGTAGCCTAACTCTGCTCGGGGGAGAGTATTGCTGACTTGCTGGAGATACCGTGCCTTTTTAGGGCTGATGGGAGACCAACTCTGCTTGGGGAGAGTATTGCTGAATCTTGTCTTACTCTGCGGGGAGTGAAGGTATCCTGGTTACATTCTTCAGCCGAACCTACCTTGGCACCCTGGTGGACAGAGCAACTAGATCGCTTATTCAACTCATTATTACCCTTGTTTCTAATATCACATGTAATTAGTCCTTTGTTTCGCATGCAAATATTTGTGATCAGCAATTAATGTCAAATGCATATATCAAAAATGAACATTGGACGTTCTTTGCAAAACAAAACGGATAAAGAAAAAACAATTGGCAATTTGTCTAAAAAATGAGCTTGTATTGATTTTTGAATTTGCCTGTAAATAGGCGTTTGGTGTACAAGGGGCTGACGTGCTAGTAAGAGAACGCCGTCGAACAAAATGGAATTTATACAATTTTGTGAAAAGAAAACAAAACAGCTATGTGAAAAATCCCACTGGGTTCCAACTCTGCTATCGCCTTTATGTCTTCAAGCGTCTCATCACTTTGCTGCTTAGTTGAAGATGAAGCTGACTGATTGATGCCGTCTGAGCCTGATAGTTGATGCCGAAGTCTGGATGCAAGGTGATCCAATGAGACATAGTATTACGCTTTAATCCCTAACTTTTGCCTGGACTGCCCTTTCGGGTTTTCAGTCCACCGGGATACCCATTTTTGCCCAAGCCGCCTTTTCAGGTTTTCGACTTGCCGGGTGTACAGATTTTTTCATTTCATCCCTTATTTTTGCCCGAACCCTTTTGGTTTGCCGGGAAGCCCTTATTTTTGCCTAGGTGTGTCAACCTAGCGGGTCTTTTATTATGCGTAGTATTTTTTTACTATGTCTGCATTGGCGGGGTGAGGAAGGTCGTCACCATCCATGGTGGTTAATATCATTGCTCCTCCTAAGAAGATGCTTTTAACCACAAATGGCCCTTCGTACGTGGGGGTCCATTTTACCCTGGGATCACCTTGAGGTAGAATGATGCGCTTGATTACCAGGTCTCCGACTTGATACTCTTGTCGTCTGACTTTCTTGTTAAATGCCTTGATCATCCGTTTTTGGTACGTCTGACCATGACAAATAGCAGTGAGTCTCTTTTCGTCGATTAGGTTTAGTTGATCAAGCCGAGTCTGGATCCAGTCATCTTCGCTCAAACCTGCATCCTTCATTATCCGGAGAGAGGGTATTTGAACTTCAATAGGCAAGACTGCCTCCATGCCGTATACCAAGGAAAAGGGTGTTGCCCCTGTTGACGTCCGTGCTGAGGTACGGTACCCATGAAGAGCAAACGGTAACATCTCGTGCCAATCTTTGTAGGTCATTGTCATCTTCTGCACAATCTTCTTGATGTTCTTATTAGCTGCTTCTACAGCCCCATTCATCTTCGGTCGGTAGGGAGAAGAGTTGTGGTGCTGTATCTTGAATTGCTCGCAGAGCTCAGTGATCATCTTGTTGTTAAGATTGGTACCATTGTCCGTAATGATCCTCTTAGGTACACCGTAGCGACAGATCAGGTTATGCCGAATGAACCGTGCCATGACATTCTTGGTTACGGTAGCAAAGGAGGCTGCTTTGACCCACTTCGTGAAGTAATCAATCGCTACCAGGATGAAGCGATGCCCGTTGGACGCCGTAGGTATGATCTCGCCGATCATATCAATGCCCCACATTGCAAAAGGCCAAGGTGCTGTCAAGACGTTCAAAGGAACTAGGGGAATGTGCACCTTATCAGCATAGATCTGGCATTTGTGACACGTCCGAGAATGTTGATAACAGTCGGCTTCCATTGTGGACCAGTAATATCCCGCTCGAAGGATTTTCTTTGCCATGGTATGTCCACTGGAATGAGTTCCGAAGGTACCTTCACGCAGCTCTGCCATGATCCTTTCTGCTTCAGTCTTATCCACACAACGCAGTAAGGTCGAATCATGGTTTCGCTTGTAGAGAATGTCATTGCTGAGGAAGAACTTCACCGCGAACCTTCTCAGGAACTTCTTGTCATTAACAAATGCACCCTCGGGGTATTCTTGCGCTTCAAGGTACCTCTTCACTTCATGATACCAAGGTTTTTCAGTTACCTCTTCAGCCTCAAGATCATAGCAATGTGCAGGTTCATCCAATTTCCAGATGTTGATTCGGGGAGCCTCGTTGTCCCATTTGACTTTGAACATGGAAGACATCGTAGCTATCGCGTCCGCCAACTGATTCTCCTCTCTTGGGAAGTGTTCAAAGGTTATCTCCTCGAAATGGGGAATCAACGTCAATACATACTCCTTGTAAGGAATAAGATTTGGGTGTTTCGTATCCCACTCGCCTTTAATCTGGCTGATCACGAGAGCGGAATCTCCGAAGACACTCAGAAACTTGATCCTTAGGTCAATTGCAGCTCGAAGACCCATGATGCATGCTTCATACTCCGCCATATTGTTGGTGCAGTTGAAACATAGTCGGGTGGTTAATGGAGTATGAGAGCCTTTAGGGGATATGATCACAGCGCCAATACCGTTACCCAAAGCATTTAAGGCTCCGTCAAAGTGCATAGACCATCAGGATCCTTCCTCAGGTCCTTCATTCGGTCCAGGTACTCCACAATCAGTCACTACCATGATATTCTCGTCTGGAAATTCAAAGTTCATCGACTGGTAGTCATCCACTGCCTGGTGTGCCAAGTGGTCTGCCAATACACTTCCCTTGATTGCTTTCTGAGTCGTGTACTGGATGTCATATTCTGTCAAGATCATCTGCCATCTTGCTATTCTTCCGGACAGGGCAGGCTTTTCGAAGATGTACGTGATTGGATCCATTTTTGAAATCAACAGAGTAGTGTGAGTCAACATATACTGTCTCAGCCGGCGAGCAGCCCATACCAAAGCGCATCAAGTTTTCTCGAGCAGTGAGTATCGGGTCTCACAGTCGGTAAACTTTTTGCTAAGGTAACAAATAGCGTGCTCTTTTCGGCCAGACTCGTCATGTTTCCCCAGCACACACCCCATTGAGCTGTCAAGTACTGTCAAGTATAAGATTAGAGGTCTCCCTTCAATCGGTGGCATAAGAATGGGTGGCTCTTGGAGATACTCTTTGATTCTTTCGAAAGCAGCCTGACATTCATCATTCCAACGTACCACTTGATCTTTCTTCAGTAGCTTGAAGATTGGTTCACAAGTAGCAGTTAGGTGCGAGATGAATCGGGCAATGTAGTTCAACCGTCCTAGAAAGCTTCTGACTTCTTTTTCTGTCTTGGGAACCGGCATCTCTTGTATGGCTTTCACTTTGGCAGGGTCCACTTGAATACCTTTGTCGCTCACGATGAAACCTAGCAATTTTCCAGACCTCACCCCGAAGGTGCACTTGTTCGGGTTTAACCTCAGCTTGTACAACTTCAACTGGTCAAACAACTTCTGTAGATGGTCAAGGTGTTCCTCCTCAGTTTGGGACCTTGCAATCATATCATCGACATATACTTCTATCTCATGATGGACCATGTCATGAAACAAAGCAACCATGGCACGTTGGTAGGTTGCCCCAGCATTTTTCAACCCAAAAGGCACGACCTTGTAGCAAAAGGTGCCTCACTGAGTAACAAAAGTGGTCTTCTCCATGTCTTCAGGAGCCATCTTTATCTGATTATAACCCGAAAAATCGTCCATGAAGGAGAATACCTTGTGCTGGGCAGTGTTGTCAACCAGAACGTCGATGTGAGGCAGAGGGAAATCATCCTTAGGGCTCGCCCTGTTCAAATCCCTGTAATCAACACACATTCTGACCTTACCATCTTTCTTCGGCACTGGAACCACATTGGCAACCCACTGAGGGTAAGAAGTCACTGCTAGAAAACCGACGTCGAATTGTTTCATAACCTCAGCTTTGATTTTCTCGGACATCTCTGGACGCATACGGTGGACCTTCTGTTTTACCGGAGGGCAGTCTTCCTTGGTAGGCAAGTGATAAACCACAATGTCGGTATCCAACCCAGGCATATCTTCGTAAGACCAGGCAAAGATTTCCACGTAGTCATGCAGCATCTGAATCAACCGTTGTTTCACACTGAGCTCCAGATTGGCCCCAATCTTGACTTCCTTTCTGTCTGTCTCAGTACCCAGATTTACCGTTTCCACTGGCTCTTCGTGTGGCTGAATAGCCCTCTCTTCCTGGAGGAGCAGTCTTGCAAGCTCACCAGGAACTTTGCAATCATCTTCACCTTCGTCTTTGGCTAAGTTGATCGGATTTTCGAAGTCATAACTGGCAGTAGCAGAGTCGTTACCAGTGAGATCCAGAGTGGATTGGAACATGTATGGGTGAGTGTGTGTAAATATAGCTGTTTTGCAATATATAAGAGAAATAAAGAAAAGGAGCGCAAGATTTGAAATGCAAAAAAAAACATCCAATGCTTTTATTAATGATATATGAAAATGACACACAAAAGCCCTCACAAATGAAGCCACGGTGCCCCGGGTAAGACACCGGGCCATACAGTTTTAGATTATTGTTTGTTACAAATTCAAAACAAAGGAGTTCATTACTGAGTGACAAAAGTAATAGGTGTGAAGTCTTTGGCTGTCCAGTTGTTTGGTCCACCGTCGGTCGTTGGGTAGATCCAGCTATCGAATTCAGATTCCTCCACGTCATCTTCAACGGCATTCACTCCCGGATTGCTGATGAATACACGAGGTCTTCCAATCCTTGCCTTACGAACAACCCTCTGAGCTTCTGCAGTGAAACCCAAACCAAACTTGTCAGTCTTCGGAGTAAAATCAGGAAGTCGGCCCCAGTTTGCGCACTCACCCTTCTTAATAACAGCCCGGGCGTCCTTTAAGGAAGCCATCTTCAACGGAGAATCTTCTTCAGTCACAGTCTCTGCTGATGCCAGTGTCGGAGGAACTTCTTCAAAGTGTTGAAAGGGGGTTTCAATGAACTCCCCATCCATCTCTATGTACCGGAACGAGTTAAGGTGGCTGACCATATATTCTTCTTCCCCTTGAACTGTTACGATCTTCCCCCTGAATGGGTACTTCAGCTTCTGATGTAGAGTGGAGGTCACAGCTCCAGCCTTATGGATCCATGGACGACCCAGCAAACAAGAGTAGGATGGTCAGATGTCCATCACATAGAAGGTAGAATCAAAGACCTGAGAACCAACCCTGATTGGAATGTCAACCTCACCATGTACCATCCTTTTGGACCCGTCAAAGGCCCGGACAACAATGTTACTTGGCTTTAGCTCCAAACCCTCGCAATCCAACCTGTCTAGAGCCTTCTTGGGTAATACGTTCAACGAGGAACCATTGTCAACCAGCACATGGGCAAGAGTATTGCCCCTGCATTCAATGGAGACATGTAAGGCATCGTTGTGGTTCTTCCCTTTAGTAGTCAGATCGGCGTCGGAGAAACCCAAACCATTATCAGCAGTTAAGTTGGCCACACAATCGGTAAATTGATCAGCTGATGTCTCTTGTGGCACGTGGGCCGTCTTCAGGAAGGTAATCAGAGCCTTGGCATGGGCCTCTGAACACAACAACAGTGATAGCATATAAATTTTAGAGGGGGTATGCCCCAGCTGCTCAACTATATTGAAGTCACTCTTCTTGATAATCTTAAGAATCTCTTCCATCTCCTGCTTGGAAGCTTCAACAGTGGTTGTCTTCGGTGCCTCCATCTGGGCAGGCATATCAGTGGCGATCCCTTTGCCCCGAGCGTCAGATGACTCGGCAACAGGGGTAGAATTAAGAACTTGGTCAAGAAGGGAAGCAGGCACACTTGCTGGTGTGATGACAATAGGTCTCTGAATAGCTAGTGGCACAATATCTGGTGAGAAGAGTCTACCACTACGAGTGACTTTGGCAGGCCCGATGATATTACCGACGCTGGTACTAGTATCAAACTCTTGTTTAACTCCAAGCACATAAACATCTGCCCCATAGTGCCAAGGGACATCTTTGTCAGATGCATAGGGAATAGGCCCCAGAACTGTGATGATGATAGGTGCAATCTTCTGAGTAGGCATGATTTTGACAGGCTTCTTTGAGGGAGCCTTAGGAGAGTTGTTGAAAATAGTAACAATGGACACTTTTTCAGCAGGGATAGCAGGAACAACAATCTTCTCGAACAAGATCTCTTTGTTATCCATCAGGTTTTGGACGCCTGACTTCAACAAAGGACAACCAGCAGGTGAAACAGAACATAGATGGCAACCTTTACTACAACCCGGAAATAAACCGGCTAGCAACAGGTTCCTTTTGATAGTCAACAACGGAGTAACAATATCATCCACAGAGGCTACATACAGGTCTTCCTCCACAACATTCACTCCATGCTTGGGCATGGGAGCAGTCACAACATTGGGTCTTTCGGGCGCCTCAAACTCTATCTCTTTAGCATCAATAAGGTCCTGAACCTTATTCCTCAAAGTCCAACAATCGTCTGTAGTATGCTCCGGGCTATTAGAGTGATAAGCACAGCGGGCGTTGGGATTATACTTTGGAGATGTTGTGTTCACAACCTTTGGAGCTTCTTTTATGCTTACCAGATTGGTTGACAGTAGTTGCGGAAATATCTGAGACAAGGTCATACTGAGCCGAGTGAACTCCCTTCTGGGTCTCTCACCCCTTGGTTGGTTATATTGCCGAGGAGCAGCAGCAGGCTTTGAAATTACCACCGCGTTGACAGCTTGGAGGCGTTCTGGTTTACTCTGTCTCCTTGATCCATAAATAACACTAGATTCCTTCTTGAAGGGCTTCTTTTCAGTGCTCGAGGAGGCACCCTTCTGTATCTTCCCGGACTTGATACCAACTTCTATCCTCTCACCAGTCAAGATCAGATCTGTAAACCCAGCAGAAGAATTCCCAATCAGATGGTTGAAGAACGGACCAGACAGGGTCCCCAGGAACATATCCACAAGTTCACGGTCAGTTAGAGGTGGCTGCACCCTGCCAGCCATGTCTCTCCACTTTTGGGCATATTCCTTAAATCCTTCACCTGTCCCTAGCGACATACCCTGGAGTTGGGTACGCGTAGGAGCGAGGAAGGAATTATACTGATACTGCTTGTAGAATGCAGTAGCCAAGTCCTCCCAGTTACGAATACTGGCTCCATCCAGCTGATAGAACCATTCGAGTTGAGTCCCTGAAAGACTATCCTGAAAGAAATGGATCCATAGATTCTTGTCTGTAGTGTAAGGTTGGATCTTCCTTACATATGATCTGAGATGCAGCTTAGGACAGGAAGCCCCGTCGTACTTCGCAAAAGCATGTGCCTTGAACTTGTGAGGGATCACCACCCCAGAAGATAAGCCTAGGTCTCCAAAGTCCAAGCCGGGCACATGTTGAATCTCCATAGCACTTAAACGGTCCTCCAGCTGTTTGTACCTATCCTCGGCAGGAGGATATTGTTCATTGTTATAATCCGTCTCATTGTCGGAGACCACGGGACTAGGAACCCTTCTCTCTTGGGGACTGTCCTTCCCTACAGAGGAAGCAGTCTGATCGGCCTCATTATACAGTGGATTCCCAAATCTTCGTCCAGTGTTGAATAAGACAGTCTTATTCTTCTTCTTCTTCTTCTGAATCAGAGTCTTCAACTCCTGTTGACCCTGGGCTAGGCTCATTACCAACTCTTGAAACTGGGCGTTCTGGGCCTGGAGGGCCTTGATAGCTTGTTCAGTAGTAGGTTCAGAATTCATGATGATTGCTGAAATAAACAGCGAAGAAGATAAGTGACCTGTAAAAAGGGTACCTGTTATGCATATGATGAATGGAATGCGTATGATTTATGTTTTCAAAGACAATCAGGATTCAACTTTGTAGACCAAAAAGGAACACACTTTATTAGATTCAACTTTTAAATTGTTCAACAAATTGCCCTTAGGCGTTACAAGAATGAAAATACTGAAAAGGAAATAAATGCTGTAAAAGAAACATCCAAAGCCCATCAGTGCTCCCATGGCCTCTTCTTCTCAGTACGGATATAGTCATTCAAGATCCGCTCGTTTTCCAATTGCTTGGTCAGCTTCTGGATTTTATGTTCTTGCTCGTTGAACCTTTCTCGATAAGAATCTCGTTCTTCTTGCAGTTGTGCCCAAGATCTCTTTAGTGTGTCAACATCAGTAGGTATCTGAGGAGGGAGTACAGTTGGAAGAACCCCGTCTCTATCAGGAAATTCAAGAGTGATAGGCCTGACAGCTTCGTATGGCATACCTAACTTTTGAGCACGGATGCGGACCCATCTGTAGTAGGATTCCATAGGCAGAGAGGTCTTTGGTCCCAACTCATGTGGGTCAACTTTGTGAATTTTATCCCAAGCCCAGATGAATCTACGATGCAGCTCGTCACTGTCTACCTGAAATTCAAAACTGATGTGAGGTATCAACATCTCATGAGGCCCTGCTCTTCTGGCTCTTCCAAACTGACGGAGAGCTAAACATGGATTATAAGAGATTCCTCCCTGGGTACCGATCAATGGAACATTAGGATACTCTCCGCAACGATCAATAACATCTACCTCATCCAAACCTCTGAGAGTCCAAATGATGTCATTATCAGTGAGAGACATTAACCTATGAGCCCAGCCCCTTCCTTCTTTATTCTTCAGCACGAACTTAGGGAGGTGCGAAATAAACCACCTCACTAACAAAGGAGCACAACACCACAAAGTTCCCTGTCTTCGGGCAGTACGAGCGTAGAGCTGTTGCAGGATATCACCCAAGAGAGTGGGTACAGGATTCCGAGATATGAAGATCCCTATGGCATTGACATTAACAAAGTTATCAGGATTTGGAAACAATACCAGACCATAGATTAAGAGAGCCAGAATGTCTTCGTACGCCCTGAAGTCTAAGTCATTCCAGAAACTGTTAGCTTTACCAATCAGAAACTTAGCCAAAAAGCCCTTAACTCCGCTTCTAGTCACCCAGTTATCCATTACCTCTTTGTTGGTCAAGGGAAGGGCTGAAACAATCTCCTCAAGCCTAAGAGTCTTTTCCCAACCAGTGAATGGAGTCTGTTCCAAAACAGGGATACCAAGCAAATTAGAGAATTCTTCCAGGGTAGGGACCAGCTGGAAGTCTTGAAAGGTGAAGCAATGGTATAACGGATCATAAAACTGGGTCAGGACACTCATCAGTTGTTGGTCCCACTTTGAAGTGACTAAACCGAGAAGAGAACCATGTCTTTTGATGAAGGAAGTAGTATTTGGAATTTTGTCAACCAATTCTTTAAGCAAATCAGGTGGGTGAACAAAGTTGAGCCGGATAGTATTCCTTCGCATAGGCATCATGATGTCCTACAAAACAGAGCAAAGATGAAACCCTCTTGTCTTTGAAATGGGTTAGTCCTTATGCAGGATGCATGTAATGTTATGATGGTATGATGTTATGATAAAGCACACCACAAGTATTCACAAAAGGCAAACATAGTAAGGCACACAAGTCACACCAGACAGCCCTTAGAGTTTAGGCCAGCATGAAGTTTAGGTACTACCCTCTTTCAGTTCCAGTTGGTTAAGACCTGTCCTAGAAAATAGTAACCGGGTTCTAGAGGATCTCAATATCACTGACTACCCTCAATCGGTCATAACTCCAGCGTCGCAATCTTTTCTTGCAGCCATAACCATCGCGAGAGTTTAGCCTCAATGAGTGTAGCATACTGCTACTGTTCTATGGCCAAGTTGGGTCAATTTAGGATTCTAAGGTCGGTTGGTTCTTAATGACTCCTCAGAAGACCCATATTCTCCTCGTTACAACACAAGGGATATCGGTACAGACCAAGGTGTCACACCAACGTAGCTACTGCTTCACCCGTGTCGGTCTACGCCGGACAGGTCCCTCACAGCTTATGCTACCTAAAGGGTATTCCCCAGATCCGGGTTAGGATCTATGAAACTCCGATGCAAGCCCACAAATATAAAAGCAATCAAGACATACAATTGAAAACATAGAATGATCTAATCCTAAGGTACACCTCACTTATTAAGAATCCCCAGTAGAGTCGCCAGTTCTGTGATCGGTGGAAATAGAACTGACTGTTTTGAAATGCTGGTTCGCAAAATGTCGCGGTAAGCAAGAGTCGCCACCGTCTTTTATTTTCTCCAACAAGGAAAGGACAAAAGCACAGCAAAATTCCTTTTCGAGATGTTTCTCGGGTTCGGGAGGTAGATTATAGAATGGGAAGGTGTTAGCACCCTTTCTATCTGTGGTTATCCACGGGCTCTTAGGTACTTGCTCACTATGTTTTCAAAAATTGTTTGCTTTTTTTGTGTTTGTGGGTTTTGAAAAAGTTTAGTTTGAAAACTTCTAGGTAACTCTTGTATCTGTCCTCAAGAGTGTATGAAGTATTTGTTTGAAAACTTTTTGAAAGTGTAGGTGCGAAAAAGTTGTTTTTGTTTTTTTTGAAAGAGCAAGTATCCAGGAGAAATCTACCTACTCTAAGGAATTAAGCTGTGTAAGAGTCCTTTAGACAGTACTATCCCACTATTGAGAAGTAGGTAGCACCGTCGTTGGAGTTATTCGGGTCAATTCGATTATAGGGACATGTGTGGTCACCAAAGTAATAGTAGGACGCCTTAGCGGTAACCCTAATGTCCTAGATCCTTTTTTATCCGAGGCAACCGTTTCGAGGCAACTGGATCTTTAGACAGGAGGGCGACCTCTAAAACACCCTATACTCAATGACCACGTCGAGGCAACCAAGTGAGGCGTACCCTAGGAGTGGCATGTGCGAGTGTGTCAGATTTCATGTTAAGTTATCTTTGCACAAGTATTATGGTGAGCTACGAGTTGGTTTTATTTTCAAACAAGTCTTGCATGCATAATTAACAGTTAATAATTGCGGAAAATAAATTGCGGAAAGTGAATCTACGCTATTACAAGGCGTCGGGTATTTACATCGCCAAAAACATAACCCTTGAAAAATAAATGCGAGAAATTAAAATAAAGCGATAAAAGCCCTAATTATCTATTACATTCTCGGAACAGTTACATCAATATAATCAAAATAATAATCAGGAATAAACATGCGCGAGAAAAATTGAATCGGGAAAAGTCTTAGGGTTTTGACCCTTTTTTTGAGAAAAGAAAGAAATTTGGTCCTTTTTGCAATTAATTAATATTAAACCTAATTTACTAATTAATTAAATAATTACAAGAAAAAGTATTTTTTAGTTTTTTAGGTCTTTAATGAAAATAAAATAAAAAGATTAAAATTGTCAAAAGAAAAATCCTAATTCTATGTTGATTTTATTTATTGCAAAAAATAGTCAAATTTAACCTAAGTAACTAAATTAATTTGTTAGAATTTATTTACAAAAAATAGAGTGAAATTAATAAATAAATAAAAATAATAAAAATATTTACATTTTTTAATTGTCTGAATTTATTATGAAAATAATAGTTAGGTTAATTAAATAATAATAATATTAATAATAAAAATAATTAGTAAAAGAAAAAAAAAGAAAAAAAATTAACCAGGGGGGTGTTGGGCCCTTAGGAGGTTAATTAGCAATTCTGGCCCATTAAGCTACCAAGCCACGTTTGACTTTCTGGATCAGATACACGTTCATTGACTAGGAGTACCATGAACACTCACGCTTGGCCTTCAGATCTGCTTTGCCAGCCACTTGGCTTTTGGATGAGTGGAGGCATATGGTGAACCTGCCTTTGGAACCTGCACATGATTAGGCGAAGAAAAATAACAAATAATGGTTTTGGGTGGACCTGGGAATCGAACCCAGGTCCCAATGATCAACGTCCAGCGCACCAACCACCAAACCACTTGCTTGCTTTTGTTATAATAATAAGAGGTGAATATAATATATCAAAAATAACAATTATGCTGAACCCAACAAAAATACGCGTGCTATTTGAATTGGCTAATCATGGATCAGCACGTCATCGTCTTCCTCATATTTCCTGTAAAAGCAAAGTTAGATAGCGGGGGTTTTTAACCCCCACAACCTGCAAGGACGAAAAATAGCGAATAGCAGTGTGATTTATATAAATGTTTCGCGAGTATGGCGTTATGTTCGTCTGGATGCAACGGTTTCAACCATGGGCATTAGAGGCTCCAATTTTTCTTGGATAATAAAGCCCTAATCTGAGAGCTCAAGAACCCTAGATTTCATTAATGGCGTTTTGCAATTCTGGGCATTATAATGCAATTAAACCACACCATCAGCTTCCTATGAGTTCAAGCAATACAAAACAAACACAAAATCATGTTAATGATGCATGAGATAAGCAATTCGATTCTAGAAAAAAAAACGCAAACCGTTAAACTGTTCTTGATGATTTTGATAGCTTTAAGGCTTAGTTTTGATTGTAATATGTCCCTGAGAGTTCCAGCAATGTATTAGAAACCACAAAATGCTTTGAATCACGTTGGAATGTGGAAATCAGTTTTCACTTTTCTTTGATTTTTTTCAATATGCTTATGGTTTTTCTGCAGCAATTTTCACGTCCAATGCATTAGGGTTGACTTGTGTACTTATAGTAGAATGAAACTAGGTTAAATCCTTGAGCAAAGATCCATGGAATGATGGTTTCAATATTTGATTTGCAATCATATATTTTTGAATCTTTTTGATTGGAAAAACTTGCTAAACTCGGAGATTCTTGTCCCCTTGATGTGCACACGAATTTGCCAGCTCTTTTAGGTCATATTTGCTTCATGAAAAGATTGAAAAACCATATCTTGATATTTCCTACAATTTAAATTAATTAAATGAATTAAAATTGATTAAAAATCCAATTAATTAATAAAAATAAGAAAATAAATCAATTTAAGCTTGATGGGTCGTGTATAGGCCTTGGATAAAGTTTCAAGAAGAAATTTGAGGCCCATTAGCAAAAATAAGGTGTTTTGAGCAACGTTGACTTTTGCAAATTCATGAAAATTTCCCAACTTCTCCAATGCACAACTTGCTCAATTTTGATCATATGAACATGTTATTGGACATTTTGGAAAGCTCTTGTAGTCCTCTAATCAATGCCTTTGGTTCCATGTCATTTGGATTTATCAATCTCAAGTTATGGCCTTTGACTCAAAGTGTACTTTTGTTGACTTTTGAAATTGACCTATAATGTAAAAATTGATAACTTTTTGTGAGAGCATTTCTTGAACTTTGAGTGTGAAGATGGATTGTAGGATATTGCATCCTCTTCAAAATGAGAATTGGATGGGATTTTTCTGATAAACCATGAAAAAGTTATGCCCTGGTCAAGATACAGTTGACTTTTCTACTATCTAAAAATAGTAACTTTTTGCATCTTGATGATTTTTGAGCTGTTCTTGTGGAATCATGATCAAGACTTGATCAAATGATGATTGTGAACTCAAAATAAGATGTTGACCAAAAATTCTGACTTTTGACTGTAAAATGACCATTTTGCCCCTACAGTTGACTGTAAAGCAAATAGGGCTTTTGACTATGCAAATTGGCATTGTGAATCTTGAGACTTGACATGTAGATGCTTGACAATGTATATAGGCCTATGAGACTTGATTGGACCATTGAAAACCCAAAATTCCTTGAAAGAACCAAAACCCTAATTTCAGCTGGCTTAGGAGGCATTTGGACTGTGCAACCCTTGAGCAGTTTTGAACCATTTGAAGGTGATTCTTGACAAACCTTGAAGAATATGGGAGGGCAAATTTTGGGGTACAACAATGTCAAAGATGGCGAAACATCAAATGATAAAATAACACACCTAACAATGACATTGAGAGTCAAGGTAGGATAACCAAACATGTGTGATAGCGAAACATCGGCTTCAAACAAATGTGCGATGGCGAAACATCGGCTAAAAGATAACAAGATATCATGGCAAAGATGGCAACACATCAATAAAACAGATGACAAAACATCACACCTAAGAATGATATTGTGAATCAAATTAGGATAACAAACATGTGCAATGGCGAAACATCGGCTTCAAGCAAATGTGCGATGGCGAAACATCGGCTAAAAGATAACATGGCAAAGATGGCAAAACATTGATAAATCAGATGACAAAACATCACACCTAAAAATGATATTGAGAATCAAAGTAGGATAACAAACATGTGCGATGGTGAAACATCGGCTTCAAACAAATGTGCCATGGCGAAACATCGGCTAAAAGATAACGAGACAAATCAAGATTGGTTTGTATCTTTTACTTTGAAGAAAGGTTTGAGTTCATTAGAAATGTCTTATGATTTTCCAAGAAAACAAATATTTGTTTTAAGATGCAGAATGCATAGAAAGGGAAAACAACTAAGGGAAACTAACCTAGTACTATCCCTAGTGTTATCATACAGTGGTTGACCCTAAGGTTGAGGATAAAGGAAATCCTACCTTAATTAACATGTTAAAGGAAGCTCAACAAAACTATCCTATAGGGAACATGCAATGAGAGCGAAGTCGTGATCTCAACTTCTAAGTTGAGTGACTCATCGATCAACAATTAAAGAAGCAAAGCAATAAACATCCTATAGGGAACATGCAATGAGAGCAAAGTCGTGATCTCAATTTCTAAATTGAGTGACTCATCGATCAACAAGTAAAGAAGAAAAGCAATAAACATCCTATAGGGAACATAAAATGAGAGCGAAGTCATGATCTCAATTTCTAAATTGAGTGACTCATAAATCAATAGCAAACACAACACATGTATTAGACAAAAACCAGAGGGCCTCTTGACATATATCAGCAACAGAGGTCCCATCATGCAATCAGAGAACTAAGCAAAATGAAAATGGAAGAAAGGAGATAGTGCAATACCAAACGGATAACTATCCGTAGCAACTGAGCAAGAATAAAAGAAACCCAGCGAACTTCAAGTAAGCTGGCATCAGTAGACAAATCAAGTCAGAAATTACGCTATAAGGATGTAAGTAATGAGATTATCAGATATGAACAGATCCCATGGGCAATGTATAGCATTCACAATCTCATGTACATATCCTGTATGGAATATCAAACATGCCAAATACAATAGCATTGCCAGTATAATAAGTTGTGTTCCACAAATAAAGTGAAACACAGTAGCCTCAGGCCAAAAGTGGAAACTTTCTCAAAGTACCTCGCACATTCAACAACCAAGTTAGTATTCCACAAGGTGAATGATGACTCACATAAGGGATGGATGCAACATGATGAAGTGAGAACAACATGATAACAATTATCAAACATTAGACATGATAGACAAGAGGAAACATGCACATGCACAATTTGGTCAAAAGAATCAGAGGAATGTTGCTCCTTTCTATCACCATATTGAATTGACAATTGAATATCAATCAAGGATCATGGGAGATTAGAAAGAATACAATCAAAGATCATGGAGGTCAGGGGCAAACACATTTCAATCATATACAATTAATTCAATCACAGCTTCACAAACACAATAGAAGATGAAACCTACATAATGCATCAAAAAGGTTCAAACCTTCAAACAATGGGGTACTAAGTGAAAAGAATTGAGTTATCATGGATAATCAGAATCAATATGACCATTAGGTGCCCAATTATAGGCCTCACTCAAGTTCAATGGCCATCAAATAAATTGCAACAAGATATGCAACACTAATTGGGTACCTTCACTTCAAAAATACACCAAAAATAGAAACAAGGATCCATAATTCAATCCAAAAATATCTTAACATCTTTGAAGTGTGTAGAAGTCAGAAAGCAAGCTTTATGTTCATGAATGATTGAGGAGGGGATCAAATGAGGCCCGAAGTTCAAGACTAGTTGGCAACTACTACCAATCTAGACAAGTTTTCAAAATAATTTATGGAAAAATGTCAAACCAAGTTAAACAATTCAAGAAAAATGGTTTTCAAATCCCAAACACATTCATGAAACATAATCAAGACTTGATTTCTAATAAAAAACCAAGGCATAAGGGTTTTGAAAAAGAAACTTACACCATAAGCAACAAAACCCTAATTTTTATCTTTTAATCTTAAATATTGATTAAGTAATATAAAAATCCAAACAAACCAAATCAAGATGATGCAAAACACAAGGAGACCCTAAAAGTCAGAAAACAAATTTTTCACATTTTTTGAATTAAAGAAAAGTCCAAAATAAAAATTAAATTGACACAATTAATCAATTAGTTTAATAACCACATCTCAACATGAAATTTTAAACAAAAATCAAGAAAATGTCCAACCAAAATTATATTAAAATATTAGAACTAAAAAACATGCATTCCTGATTTTTTTGAATTTTTGAATTAATGGAAATATTAAATTAAAAATTAAACAAAACAAATAACAATTAAAATATTATTTAAGGGAAAAAATGCAAACCCTAGCCAAAAATCACAAAAAAAGTCAAAATAAAAAAATATTCAGGTTCTATGATTAAAGGAAAGATTGCATGATTTTTTATAGAATTTTTGAATCAATGGAAGTATTAAAACAAAAATCAAACATACAAATATTACAAATAAACTTTTGAAATTAAATTTCTAAACAAAAATAGAAAAAATGCTAAACCAAAATCTGAATCAATTTTTAAATTATTTTATGAGCTCAAAATAATTTTTGTGAAATTTTTTAGGTCAAAGAAGTATTAAAACAAAAATAATCCTTAAACAAACAATTATTTAAATTCAATAATTTTTAAGCCAATCAAAACGTTCTAAAAAATTCCAATAAAATTTCACAAGATAGTGAAAATTATTTTGAACTTGTGAGAATTTTTTCATAATTTTCTAAATTGTTTTGATCAAGAAATAAAAATCAGAAAATCAATTAAAATAAAAATATGAAAAATGCATGATAATTTGAAACAGTCCAATCACAGCGCGCCACCTCACTTCATCTTCAACCTCCGGATCAATTCAAAATGCGCGTTTTTCAGTTCTAGGGCTCATGTTCAGGTCCATCGTACATACTCATTTCTCCACCAAAATCAATGATTCCAATCACAAATCAAAGTACAAACTACCAACTACATCATGCTTTTTACAAAATTCAAAATGATTAACCATAGAAGTAGAAATCAGATCAAGAAAATTGAGAAGATCATTAAATCTTGAAAAACCAGAAGTTCACCAAATCGCATATGCTTCAAAATGAAACAAGTTTATACATCAGATATAAGATTTGGCCAGCTATGAACATGATTACAAGCTTTAAATCTCATGAATCAAGCAAAATTATGGAGAATCGAGATCTGGAAATTACCTTTTGAGTTGAGAAATAAACTCAACTATGGCCTCTGAAACAAAGCGAAAAGTCTTGTCCCTTGCTTCTAATGCTCCAATGAAGTGAAAATGATCATGAATCGATGGAATGGAGAATAGAGAAGCTTCTAAGTAGAAAATTTTTGAGAGAGAGAGATTGCAGTTTCTGATTTCTTTAGAGAAATGAAGGCCTCCCCTCGAAAGGGAATGAAATGTGGCTTATAAAGAGTGATTGATGAGGGTAGAAAGGTCTTTGGAAAGCTCAAGGCCGTTAGAAGCAGAATTTGCAAAAACAGAAAAAAGGAAAAGTGTCCAAATGATGATGCGTTTTGTTTCTACTTATGCCCAGCTTAGAGGTCATTTTGGTGATGTCATGTTGAGTGGTATTGTGAGCAAAACATGTGAATTTGGTGAGCTGGCTATGTTGACAACAAACAAAACTGAAGTTGTGCAAAAATCTGCAATCATGGGCATGGTTTTCCAAAAATCAGGCTAGCTGAATTTATGCTTAGGCCATTTGAAAATCCTTCGTGTGTTTTGGATGCTTGAGGGGCCTTTCAAGAGCTTTCAAAATGTAGAACATCTTAGGACTTTGAATTTTCCAAAATGATGCAAACTTGATGGAGAAATGGTGTTGCAAACTTGAGGCAAAAATGCAAATTGGCCTGCCTGGTCCGTGCGCGTGCATGGGCATGCATGGTGTGCATGAGGCCATTTTTGAAATACCAACTTTGAAACATCACAACTCACTCAATTCTTGGCCAAACTGAATGATTCAAAGTTTAATGGGAAGCTCTCATGGGAGACTACAAAATGCTATTTTTAATTTTTCAAAATGAAGCTTGAATCACCAGAAATTGATTCCACAAAGTGGCATGCCAAGTGTTTGATGAAATTACGCGCATGGCTTACCCAAGAGAAGTCATCTTGGCACTTAGATTTTTTTTTTAAAATTTAAGTTACTTCTTGAACAAGTTACACTCAAATTCACCATTTCACATGATTCAAAGATGAATTTGGGTATGGAATATGAAGAGAGGATGCTTAAATTGATGGTTGACCAAAAGTCCACTTGGTTAACTTCTGATTTTGACCAAAATGACCATTTTGCCCCTTTTGATCAATTGAAACATTTCCAATCCAAATTGAACCTCAATCTTTCAATCCTAAATGCTTAATAACATGTGGTGAACCATGGAAACAAGTTTGGGTGAAAAAGTCAGAGAAATCCTGATTAAAACCAAAACCCTAGTTTTGTGCCATGTGCTAGGAGATAGCTGATCAAGCTTCAAAACCCTAATTCCACTGCATATCATGAGAGATTCCTTGATCAAATTTTATTCCAATGATGATAAGATAGTGATGCTTTATGAATTGGCTCATCTAGACCCCAATTACTTTAGCTTGGACCAAACCCTAATTTTGACTGATTCCTCAAAGGAGAGTGATGAATCATCTTCAAAACTTCAAGTTCTCTGGATATCTTGACCAATCTCTTGTACAAAAAACCTTCCAAATACCAATGAGATGTTGTAGCTTCCAAATCAAGACTTGTACATTGATCAATAACTTTGATCAAGCAAAACCCTAATTTGACTGGTGAATCAAAAGAGTGATTCCTCTTATAATCAATCTCAAACTTCAATCCTTTGATGATCCAAAGAGATGGATAAAACATCTTGAGATATGTAATAACTTTTGAGCTTGAAAGACCCATAGGTTTAGATGATAAGGTTCTACTTGAGCAACTTGTCAATGCAATCAACCCTCATAGCTTGAGGATGACTTGATAACCAAAGAACTTTGATCCCATCACAATGTATGAATGTAACGCAATATGATATTCATGATGAAACATAAGCCTAAATCAAAATTTTGGGGTGCAACAGAACCAAAAAAAAGAACACACGTTATATTAATAAAACCAAGTTTGAAAACATCATACCTCCTTGGGATTACAATGAAAGAAATAAAATACAACAAAGCTCCTAAGACAAAAAGACTGAACGCATCCTCTTTGGAGCAATGTACGCATTCAGGTTTTTTTCTTCATGAAGCAGTTTGGTGAGATCGAAAACCTTCTTCTCACTGGCGTAATACTGGGTTTCAAAGGTGTCTCGTTCTTCTTTCAACTGAACCCAAGATTTCTGCAGGTCTTCGAGAGAGGTAGGCATGTTAGGATGAAGAACAGTGTATGGGACGTCTCCTTCAATAACAGGCCCAATGATGACAGGAAGGATGGAAGGGTAAGGCATCAAGAGACTCTGGGCACGAGCCCGTACCCATCTAAGGTAAGGCTCGAGAGGAATAGAGTTTTTATGTCCCAAAGTCCTACTGTCCACCTTGTTCACCATTCCCCAAGCACGTGTAAACCTCTGGAAGTAACCTTGGTATTCTTTGTCGTAGTCGAACACTAGACCTTGGATGAGCATCTCACGAGGACCGTCTCTTCAGGCATACCCAAATTGTCGAAGATCTAAGCATGGGTTGTAGGTGATACCTCCCCTAATACTAAGCAGAGGTACATTAAGGAACTCCCCACAGCGGTCAATGATAGAGATATCTTCCAAGGATATCGAGCACCCACATATATCAAAGTGGGTGAGAGACATCATCCTTTGAGACCAAGTCAGTCTTTGAAAGCTTGATGGTGCGGGTATGAAGGCAATGCAAGATGTCTCCTAGGTAGGTAGGTATAGGATTGTGAGAGAGAAAGACTTTGATGGCATTAATGTCTATGAATTGGTCCGAATTGGGAAACAGAACCAAACCATAAATGAGAAGAGCTAGGACGTCTTCGAAAGCTTGGAAATCCATGTCATCCCAGAATGAACGAGCTTTTTCCAGTAGAAACTTAGCTAGAAAGCCTTTAACCCCGCTTCTTGTCTCCCAATTGGCTATGACCTCAGTCCCCTTCACATGTAAAGCTTCGGCGTTGACTTCAGGTTTTGGAATCCCTTCTAGACCGGTGAACGATATCTGATCAAGCACGGGCACCCCTAAGAGTAGAGAGAACTCTTCCAGTGTAGGAACCAACTGATAGTCTGGGAAAGTGAAACAATGATGTACGGGATCAAAGAATTAGAATAGTACACACATCATCTCTTCTTGGAAGTTGGATGTAGCCAAACTGAGGAGTCGACCATATTTCTTGATAAAAGGAGAATCCCCAGGCACTCTTGTGGCTAGCTCTTGAAGTTGAGGATGTACTTTTACAAAGCTGATTCAGATGGTGTTTCTTCGGAGAGAATTCATGTCCTACAAAACAAAAAAACAAAGATAAATTTCTAAATCCTTGAAATGGTTAGTGAGCATGCATATGATGTTCATGTTGTTTATGATGTTTATGTACAAGTAAATATATACACACACAACAAACAAGTCCCTATGTTTTAGGCTTGCATGAGTTTTGTAGGTAAGTACCCTCTTGAAGTTTAGTTGGCTCAACCTGTCCTAGTAATAGTGATCGGGTTCTAAAGGATCTCAATATCACCGACCTTTCTCTTAGGTATTGTCTCAACACAACAATCTTTTCAGCTCTACACCGAAACCGGCTATCACACTACGTCCTAATGGCCAAGTTTGTTCAATTAGGGTTCTAAATTTAATTAGTGCTTCATGACGCCACTCAGCGGCCCCATATTCTCCTTAATTCACCACGAGGGATATCGGTACCCACAAATGCGTCACACTAACATAGCCATTGTTTCAACCATATCGGTCTATGCCGTACAGTCTCCACAATCTATTGCTATTTACCTAAAATGGTGTCCCAGATCCGGGTGGAGGATCAAAGCAAAACACAATACAAAGAACCGAATATAAAGCACACAAATCAAATAATGAAAGCAAGTAAAGGTGATCTATCCCTAAGGTAACCCCACTTTCCAAAGAGTCCCCAGCAGAGTCGCCAGTTCCGTGACACGGTGGGAAGGTAAAAAAGCACAGGAAATACCTTTCAAGATTATTTCTCGGGTTCGGGGGGTAGATTATGAAAAGGGAAGGTGTGATCGGTGGATCTGGAACTGACTGTTTAACGCTGGTTCGCGAAATGTCGCGGAAGCAAGAGTCGCCACCGTCTTTTATTTTCTCCAAATGGAAAGGACAAAAGCACAGAAAAATTCCTTAAAGAGATTGCTCTCGGTTCGGGAGGTAGATTTATAGAAAGGGAAGGTGTTAGCACCCTTTCTATCCATGGTTATCCATGGGCTCTTAGATACTTGCTCACTTGTGTTTTCAAAATGGTTTGTTTGCTTTTCAACTGTGGGTTTTAAAAAGTTTCTTTGAAAGTTTCAGATCGACTCTTGTGTCAGAGTGTTTGAAAAATTGCTTTGAAAGCTTTTGAAAATGTGTTGGTGTGAAAAGATTTTTGTTTGTTTTTGAAGAGAGCAAGTATCTACGAGAACCTACCTACCCTAAGGAATTCGTCTGTGTAAATGTCCTTTAGAGTAGTGCCATCCCACCATTGAGAGGTAGGTAGCACCACCGTTGGAGGTGTTCGGGTCAATTCGAGTTTGTAGGGACATGGTGATCACCAGAGCAATGGGAAGACACCTTAGAAGCTACCCTCATGCCAGGTTCTCGGATCATGAGGACTTACTAAGACACCCTCTACTCGACGATCACCTTTCGAGGCAAGGCAACAGTGAGGCGTACCCTAGGGGTGGTGTGTGCGAATTGTGTGTCGTTTTCATTTGCATTTGTCTTGTCATGTCATTGGTGTTCTACGCTTGTTTTTATTTTGGTCCATTCATTCTTGCATGCTTATTTAACAGTTAAAAGTTTGCGGGAAATGTAAATCTAAAGCTATTACAAAGGGCGCGGGTCCACATCGCCAAAATTAAACCGGACCCGATTTGACAGAAAATAAATAAAGCAAATAAAGTAACGAAATTGAAAAGTGCGAAGAGTAAATGTTACAAAGCTTTGGGAGAGATACATAATTATTTAAACGATATAAAATAAACATGCGAAATTAAACAATTAAAAATACGGGCGTTGGACCCTTTTGCAAAATATTAAAGCTAACGAGGAATTAAAATTAAAAATTAAAAAAGGATGTTTTTTTGGTATTTTTAGTGTTTTTTAGGAATTTGATGAAAAAAGAATTAATTAAAATTAAACTAAAAGGCAAACCCTAATTCTAATAGCTTTTAAATTTATTGTGAAAATATTAAATTGAAACATAAGTTAAACCTAATTTTTTTTATGTACAATTAATTATAAACATAAATAAATAATATTATTAGAAAGAAAAAAGAAAAAATTAAAAGGAATAAAATTTATTAAACCTAAGTCTATATTTTTGGATTTTTGTTATGAAAAGAATTTAAATCAAACCTAATTTAAAACTAAATTTATTTATATGCATTATTTACAAGAAAATATTAAACTAAAATATTTATTGTATTTTTTGTCTTTTCTGAATTTTTATGTATTTTTTTGTATTTTGTAAAAAATAATTAATTAAATAAACAACAATTAAAAATAAAAATAAGAATTAAAACAAGAATAGAAAAAAAAATAGAAAAAATGAAAAGAAAGTGCAAACCAAAGGGGGTCTGCCCCTGATTTTGGAGGTATAGCCCAAGGTTTCTAGCCCAATAAGCTTTGATCTTTTGGACTTTTCTGACAAGCATGTGGCGCGTTTGACCAGGCTTAGGGTGTTCTTTGACTCTTGGCCTTTGATTAGATCTCCAGATGGACGTGGCAAGGCTTGATCTGGGGCGTATGATGCGTCTTAATACCGGCACTGCATGGGAACGTAATTTGCAAAACAATATAGGAAATAATACAGACCTGGGACTCGAACCCAGGTCTTGGACGTCAATGCAATGAGCGCTTGCCAGCTGAACCATGAAACTCTTTTGATATATTAGTAACAAATAATAAATATAATGCAAATATGGCAATTAATGGATTTCTGGCGCGAAATTTTGAATGAGCCAATCCACGCTTGACATGGCATCGTCTTCTCCATTGTTTCGTTCTTCCTGAAAAATAATAAACATTTAACGGGGGTTTTGAACCCCCTCAATACACGCTTGTTTTCAAAATAGCGATTAGCACGCCTTGGTTCAGAAATTAGGCGCGACTATTGCAATCACTTCGTCCAAGCTTCCTGGTTTAGATCATGGTACTGTTGTGTCTCAATTTTACAGGATAAGAGAATCCCCAATTTCACAAGTCTGAAAACCTAGGTGGCTTTAATGGCGATTTCGTGTATGGGTGACGAAAACACAATTGAATTACACAGTTAGCATAAGAATCATGTAAGGAACACAAATCAAGCCTCAAAAATTATGGAAAATGTATGAATCAAGATGCAAGAGTATCAAAAATTTTCGGTACAGGGTGTGTCCGTTTTACCAATTCTTGATGTTAAGATGAGTGGTTTTGATTGGTATGTGATCCTTGAAGCTTCAGGAATACGATGGACTCAGTGTGGTGGCTTGAAACGATCTCAAAAGTGCTTTTCAGTTTTTGAGTTTTTAGAGAAAATTTCAATGTTGCAATGTTGTATTCTCAGCTGCTGCGTGTCTATGGGCACTAGGGTTATGATCAAGCATATGTATGGAGTGTATTAGGTTAACAAAATTCAATAAAATCCATGGCATTGATGGTTTTTGAAAATTTGATTTTAAAGATCTTTTCATATCTTTTTTTCATGTGTTCTTTGTTCAAATCATGCCAATCAGTCCAATTCTTTCCTAATTAGCCTATGCACGAAATCTTGATGGCAAACATGCATGAAAAGATTTTTTTAGGTCAAGTTATATATTTTCCACATATTTAAATGATTTAAATGAATTAATATTAATAATAATTCAAATAAATAAATAAAAAATGAGAAAATACTTCCCTTTGGGCCAAGTGGTCGTGCATATGCTTGGAATGATGAATCATGGAAGAAAAATGGGCCCATTAGCAATTTTAGGTCATTTGGATCAAAGTTGACTTTTCAAAATATCCAAAAATTTCCCAACTTCCACAAGGCATAACTTGCTCAATTTTTAAGCTTTTCTCATGTTCTTTGACATTTTGGAAAGGTCTTTGAGTCATCTAACCAATGTCTTTTGTCCCATGTCATTTTTATTTACCAATCTCAAGTTATGGCCTTTGACTTAAAGTCCCTTTTTGTTGACTTTTGAAAATGACCTATAATGTTGAAATGGATAACTTTTTGTGAGAGCATTTCTTGGACTTGAAGTATGAAGATGAGTTGTAGGAAATGTCTTTATCTTCAAAATGAGCTTTGGATGGAATTTTTCTGATAATCCATGTGAAAGTTATGCCCTGGTCAATTTCAGTTGACTTTTTCAGCTGTCCCAATATAGTAACTTTTGCATCTTTGATGATTTCTGAGCCAAATTTTGAGAATCATGATCAAGCATTGATCAAGTGATGTTTGTGGCTTCAAAATGGTATGTTGACCAAAATTTTGAACTTTTGACTGTCAAATGACCATTTTGCCCCTACAGTTGATTGTAGTGCAATTTAGGGTTTTGACTGTGCCATCTTGAGCTGAATGCTTTGAAACTTGATATGAGGATACTTGACCATATTTGTAAGCATATGAGACTTGATTGGGCCTTTGAAAACTTCCTTTCTTGATCAGAACACAAAACCCTAATCTTGACTGTATAAGAGACCTTTGCACTGTGCAACCCTTGGGGAATTTTGTGACTTGGCTTGGCAATTTCTTGAAGAATATGGGAGGGCAAATTTTGGGGTGCAACAGTTGCCCCTGTTCAATCTTCTTAGACCTGAGGATGCAGATTGGCTGACGTGCCTTTCGTAATCCGAGGGTAGAAGATGATTGGACACTAGAGTGCCCAGAAATTTGCGCTCACATAGTGGCAGTGATGGGGGAATGGGCTTATAGATGCCATTTGGAGATTGTTGGATAATATGATGGGCTTATAGATGCCATCTGTATGTTGATCGCGTAGGAGATCCCTTAGCGAGAATCTGCATACCTGCAAAAGAAAAAATGAGTAACTGACACGTTGTAGGAGCTGATTTTAGATGCTTGGTATAGATGTGTCCTGACTGGTTACAGGAGCTGAGTCTGGAGCTTCAAATGGCGATGAATGAACCAGGGATGGTTACTGCCTTAGCATGAATGGTAAGAGAACCTTGGGCGATTTTAACTTCAACAACGCTCGTTGAGAAAAATCTTGAGTGACCTTAACTTCAACCACGCTTGTTGAGAAAAATCTTGGATGTCTTCTACTGGGATAAGCATCAGGGAGATCTTAGGGTCGATCTGACTGAACCAGAGAAGGCCTTTGACTGGATAAGCATCAGGAAAATCTTAGGGTCGATTTAACTGAACCGGTCTAGGTCTTGAAATAATCTTCAACTGGATAAGCATCAGGGAGATCTTAGGGTCGATCTGACTGAACCAGAGAAGGCCTTTGACTGGATAAGCATCAGGAAAATCTTAGGGTCGATTTAACTGAACCGGACAAGGTCTTGAAATATCTTCAACTGGATAAGCATCAGGGAGATCTTAGGGTCGATCTGACTGAACCAGAGAAGGCCTTTGACTGGATAAGCATCAGGAAAATCTTAGGGTCGATTTAACTGAACCGGTCTAGGTCTTGAAATATCTTCAACTGGATAAGCATCAGGGAGATCTTAGGGTCGATCTGACTGAACCAGAGAAGGCCTTTGACTGGATAAGCATCAGGAAAATCTTAGGGTCGATTTAACTGAACCGGTCAAAGTCGTGATTGAGAATTTCAACTGCATCTTTCCTGAAAGGTAAAGGTCAGTCATATGCAATGCATGATATGGATCAAGCAATGATGTTCTCGATATAAATGAGACTTGTATGATGCAATGCGTTATGCATGCTATACTGATGTATGTGATGTTTTATGTATGTTTTCGTCTAGGAAAGTAAATCCTTGACGGGTGCCGGGAAGTCGTATCCTGGGCTGATATTGAAGGATAGATTTTGCTTCCGCTGGGGATGATAACTGCAAGAATGCCGGTAGGAGAAGATAACTCCGTTGCGGGATAAACTTGGCAAATGAAGATTCTGCGGGGAGAAAAGATACTCTAGCGACCATGCTAGGAAGCAATACTCTGTGGGAAGAGGGATGCCTTGCTGAGTGTTGATAATAGTTTGCTGGGGATAGGAAGACTTTGTCGACGACGCTCTTTCCGTGGCTCTTAGCTGAGGATAACCCAGTTATATCCCGTTAAGGACATAACTCTTTAAATCAAGCCGGACGACGCGTTCGTATTCTGCGAGGGGATAAGCTTCCAGAATCTACTGGGGATAAGCTTACTGCTTGGGGATATGAATTCCAGCTTTCCTGGGGAAATTGGATTGGACTCTCCTGGGGAGTTTTGACATGCTGGGGAAGTGATCCCTTTGAATGTTGATACGCCGCTGGGGAACAATCTTTAGATCAAGACTGCCGGGGATGCTTGTTAAGGATATATGCTGTTGCCGGGGAATGTTGGGATCTGCTGGAGGATACCCAACTTCCTTGAGATTTGATAATTTTGCTTGGAGAAGAATGTATTGTTTTGCTGAACCACTCTCTGGGGATTTAATATGTACTTGGCCGTGTTCTTTAGCTGAACCTACCTTGGTACCTCGGAGGATAGAACAATTAGACTGCTCAGACGACTCTTTTATTGCCCCTGTTTCTAGTGTCACCTGCAATTAATTCCTTTGTTTCGTATGCAAATATTTATGAGTTAGCAAATTATTGTCAATGCGTATATCACAAATTGAACCTTGGACGTTCTTCGCAAAACAAAACGGAAAAAGAAAAAATACTTGGCACGTTTAACTGAAAATATATTTGTATTGATTTTGAATGGCCTGTGAATAGGCGTTTTGTATACAAGAGGCTGACGTCCTAGTAAGAGGTACGCCGCCGAAAAAGAGAGTTTATACAAATTTTGTACAAAATAAAATAAAACAGCTGTGTGAAATATGAATGATCCACTGGGTTTCAACTCTGCTATTGCCTTTATAGCTCCGAGCGTCTCATCACTTGATGACCTTGGTTGAAGGTGAAGCTGACTGATCGATGCCGTCTGAACTTGATGTAGATACTGGATTCTGGATGCAAAGTGATCAATGAGACATAGTATTACGCTTTTATCCCTAATTTTTGCCTGGACCGCCCTTACGGGTTTTCAGTCCACCGGGATACCCATTTTTGCCCAAGCCGCCTTTTCAGGTTTTCGACTTGCCGGGTGTACAGATTTTTTCATTTTCATCCCTTCATTTTGCCCGAACCCTTTTGGTTCGACGGGAAGCCCTAATTTTTGCCTAGGCGTGTCAGCCTAGCGGGTCTTTTTTTATGCGTAGTATCTTTTTACTATGTCCGCATTGGCGGGGTGAGGAAGGTCGTCACCATCCATGTTGGTCAATATCATGGCTCCTCCTGAGAACACCTGCTTAACCACAAATGGCCCTTCATACGTAGGGGTCCATTTGCCCCTTGGATCACTCTGAGGAAGGATGATTCGCTTGATCACCAGATCCCCAACTTGATATTCTTGTGGTCTGACTTTTTTGTTAAATGCCCTGATCATCCGTTTTTGATACGTCTGACCATGACAGATAGCAGCAAGTCTCTTTTCGTCAATGAGGTTGAGTTGATCAAGTCGTGTCTGGATCCAATCATCTTCGTTCAGATTTGCATCCTTCATTATCCGGAGAGAGGGAATTTGTACTTCGATCGGCAAGACTGCCTCCATGCCATAAACCAGAGAGAAAGGAGTTGCCCCGGTTGACGTCCTAGCTGAGGTACGATACCCATGCAGAGCGAACGGTAACATCTCGTGCCAATCTTTGTAAGTTACTGTCATCTTTTGCACGATTTTCTTGATGTTCTTATTTGCTGCTTCTACAGCCCCATTCATCTTCGGTCTGTAAGGAGAAGAATTGTGGTGCTGTATCTTGAACTGTTCGCAGAGCTCAGCGATCATCTTGTTGTTTAGATTGGTACCGTTGTCTGTAATAATCCGCTCAGGGACGCCGTACCGACAGATCAGGTTGTGCCGAATGAACCGTGCCACAACAGTCTTGGTTACTGTAGCATAGGATGCCGCCTCAACCCACTTCGTAAAATAATCAATCGCCACTAGGATGAAGCGATGTCCATTAGATGCCGTAGGTTTAATCTCGCCGATCATGTCTATGCCCCACATTGCAAACGGCCAAGGCGCAGTCAGAACATTCAAGGGAACCGGAGGAACATGCACCTTATCTGCATAAATCTGGCACTTGTGGCATGTCCTGGAGTGTTGGTAGCAGTCAGCTTCCATTGTGGACCAATAATATCCTGCCCGTAGGATTTTCTTAGCCATAGTGTGCCCACTGGAATGCGTACCAAAGGTCCCTTCATGTAGCTCTTCCATGATCCTTTCTGCTTCAATCTTATCCACACAACGCAGTAAGGTTGAATCATGGTTTCGCTTGTACAAGATGCCGTTGCTAAGGAAGAATTTGGCTGCGAACCTTCTCTGGAATTTCTTATCATTGACAGAGGCACCTTCAGGGTATTCCTGAGCTTCCAGATATCTCTTCACCTCATAGTACCAAGGCTTCTCAGTCACCAATTCAGTTTCGAGATCACAACAGTATGCCGGTTCGTCCAGTTTCCAGATGATGATCCGGGGAGCCTCATTATCCCATTTGACCTTGAACATTGAAGACATTGTAGCTAACGCGTCCGCTAACTGATTCTCTTCTCTTGGAAAGTGCTCAAAGGTTATCTCTGTGAAGTGGGGAATCAGAGTCAACACACATTCTCTGTAAGGAATCAAGTTTGGATGTTTCGTATCCCACTCTCCTTTGATCTGATTGATCACAAGAGCGGAATCTCCGAAGACACTTAGAAATTTGATCCTTAGGTCGATCGCGGCTTGAAGACCCATGATACACGCCTCATACTCCGCCATGTTGTTGGTACAGTTGAAACACAGCCGGGCAGTGAGTGGAGTATGAGTACCTTGTGGAGATATGATTATGGCGCCGATACCATTTCCCAAAGCATTGGAGGCTCCGTCAAAGTGCATAGACCATCGGGATCCTGGTTCAGGTCCTTCATCCGGTCCAGGTACTTCACAATCAGTCACAATCATGATGCTTTCGTCCGGGAATTCGAAGTTCATGGACTGGTAGTCATCTACAGCTTGATGTGCCAGGTGGTCTGCCAATACACTTCCCTTGATGGCTTTCTGGGTCGTGTACTGAATGTCGTATTCCGTCAAGATCATTTGCCATCTTGCAATTCTCCCAGACAGAGCAGGCTTTTCGAATATGTACTTTATAGGATCCATCTTTGAGATCAACAAGGTAGTGTGAGTCAGCATATACTGTCTCAGTCGGCGAGCAGCCCATACCAAAGCGCAGCAAGTTTTCTCAAGCAGTGAGTATCGGGTCTCACAGTCGGTAAACTTTTTGCTAAGGTAATAAATGGCATGCTCTTTTCGGCCAGACTCGTCATGCTGCCCCAGCACACACCCCATTGAGTTGTCAAGTACTGTTAGGTATAGTATCAGAGGTCTCCCTTCAACCGGTGGCATAAGGATAGGTGGTTCTTGGAGATACTCTTTGATTTTGTCAAAAGCAGCCTGACATTCATCGTTCCAACGTACTACCTGATCTTTCTTCAGCAGCTTGAAGATTGGCTCACAAGTAGCAGTCAGATGTGAGATGAAGCGAGCAATGTAATTCAGGCGTCCTAAAAAGCCTCTGACTTCCTTCTCTATCCTAGGAACTGGCATCTCTTGAATAGCTTTGACCTTAGCAGGATCCACTTGAATACCTTTATCACTGACCACGAAGCCTAGCAACTTCCCAGACCTTACCCCGAAGGTGCACTTGTTCGGGTTCAATCTCAGCTTGTACAGTTTCAATCGGTCAAACAACTTCTGCAGATGATCTAGATGCTCTTCCTCAGTCTGGGACCTAGCGATCATGTCGTCCACATATACTTCTATCTCATGATGGATCATGTCATGAAATAAGGCAACCATGGCACGTTGGTAGGTTGCCCCAGCATTCTTCAACCCGAACGGCATGACCTTGTAACAGAAAGTACCCCACTGAGTAACAAATGTAGTCTTTTCCATGTCTTCAGGTGCCATCTTGATCTGATTGTAACCTGAAAAGCCATCCATGAAAGAGAACACCTTGTGCTGAGCTGTATTATCAACAAGTACATCAATGTGAGGTAAGGGGAAGTCATCTTTGGGGCTGGCCCTGTTTAGATCCCTGTAGTCGACACACATTCTGACCTTACCGTCCTTCTTAGGTACCGGCACCACATTAGCAACCCACTGAGGGTAAGAAGTTACTGCAAGGAACCCAGCATCAAACTGTTTCATGACCTCGGCTTTAATCTTCTCAGACATCTCTGGACGCATCCGACGGACCTTTTGCTTAACTGGAGGGCAGTCTTCCTTAGTTGGCAAATGGTGGACCACAATATCAGTATCCAACCCGGGCATGTCTTCGTAGGACCAGGCAAAGATCTCCATATAGTCATGTAACATCTTGGTTAACCGTTGCTTCACGCTGAGCTCTAGGTTGGCACCAATCTTTACCTCTTTCCTGTCTGCCTCAGTACCCAAGTTTATGGTTTCCACTGGCTCTTCATGGGGTTGAATTGCCCTCTCTTCCTGAAGCAACAGTCTTGCAAGCTCGCCAGGCACTTCGCAATCATCTTCACCTTCGTCTTCGGCTAAGTTGATCGGATTTTCGAAGTCATAATTGGCAGTAGCAGAGTTGTTATCAGTGAGATCCAGAGTGGATTGAAACCTGTATGAGTGAGTGTGTGTGTAAATATAGCTGTTTTGCAAATTATGTAAAGGAAAAGAAAGACAGAAAAGGAGCACAATATTTGCAATGCGAAAATACGTCCAAGATTTTCATTCATGATGTATAAAATGACAGTTTGTATGCCCTCACAAATAGAACCACGGTGCCTCGGGTAAGACACCGGGCCATAGAGTTTATCATTGTTTATTACAAAGAAATTTATTACTGCGTCACAAAGGTAACAGGGGTATGGTCCTTTGCACTCCAATTGTTCAATCCGTCTTCGGCCGTCGGATAGATCCAGCTGTTGAATTCAGCTTCGTCCACTTCATGGTCTTCCCCAACAGCGTTCACTCCTGAACTTTTAATAAATACCGGAGGCCTTCCGATCTGTGCCTTCCTCATAGTTCTCTGACCTTCTGAGGTAAAACCCAACCCAAGTTTATCAGTCTTCTGAGTAAAGTCTGGAAGTCTGCCCCAGTCGGCACATTCACCCTTCTGAACCACAGCCCGGGCATCCTTCAGGGAAGCCATCTTCAAAGGACCGCCTTCTTCTGTTGCTGTTTCTGCTGCAATTGGAAACACCTCCTCGAAATGCTGAAAAGGGGTTTCAATAAACTCCCCATCCATCTCAATGTACCTGAAGGAGTTCAGGTGGCTCACCATATATTCTTCCTCTCCTTGCACGGTGACAATCTTCCCTCTGACGGGGTATTTCAGCTTCTGATGCAAGGTAGAGGTTACTGCCCCAGCCTTATGTATCCAGGGTCGACCCAGCAGACAAGAGTAAGATGGACGGATGTCCATCACATAAAAAGTGGAGTCAAACACCTGAGAGCCCACCCGAATCGGAATGTCAACTTCTCCATGGACCATCCTCTTTGAACCATCAAAGGCCCTGACGATGATGTTGCTGGGTTTTAATTCCAGACCTTCGCAATCCAGACGGTCTAAAGCCTTCTTGGGGAGCACATTCAAAGACGAACCGGTATCCACCAACACATGTGCCAAGGTAGTGCCCCTGCATTCGATAGAGACATGCAGAGCATCATTATGGTCTCTCCCCTTCGCAGTCAGATCAGCATCTGAGAAACCCAAGCCATTGTCTGCCGTCAGACTTGCTACACAATCCGTGAACTGGACTGCAGATGTCTCATGTGGTACGTGGGCTGTCTTGAGGACCGAGATTAAGGCCTTGGCATGGGCCTCGGAGCACAGCAATAAAGAGAGCATGGAGATTTTAGAGGGCGTATGCCCCAGCTGTTCCACAACATTAAAGTCGCTCTTCTTTATAATCTTCAGAATCTCCTCCATCACTTGTGGGGAGGCCTCAGCAGCTATGGGTATGGGCGCCTCCATCTGGGCAGGCTCAACTTCAATTCCCTTGCCCCGAGCATTGGATGACTCGGCAGCAGGAGAAACAATCGGATCAGCAGCAGGAACAACAACTTGATCAGCAACAGGAATAGGTGTACTTGTAGGAATTATCAGGAGCGGTCTTCGGGCAGCAGGCGGTGCAATGTCAGGCGAGAAGAGCCTGCCACTGCGGGTAACTTTGGCTGGGCCGGTGATGTCACAAATGCTGGCGCCAGCGTTGAACTCTTGTTTAATCCCATTCACATATACGTCTGCCCCATAGTGCCAAGGGACAGCTTTATCAGATACATAAGGCAAGGACCCTGGAACAGTGATAATAACAGGTGCAACGGTCATGATTTGAATGTGCTTCTTCGGGAGAGCCGGGATCGGATTATTGAAGATAGTCACCACAGAAACTTCTTCCACTGGAACCACCCGAACAGCAGACTTCTTGAATAAAATCTCCTTGCTATCCATTAAGCTTTGGATGCCTAACTTTAGCAAGGGACAACCAGATGGGGACACAGCACAGAACAGGCAACCCTCACTACAACCCGGAAATAAACCGGCCTGCAGTAGGTTCTTCTTGACAATCTTTAGAGGAGTGGCTAGATCATCCACAGAAACAGCATAAACATCTTCATCCACAACATTTACCCCATGTTGAGGCATAGGAGCAGTAACTACATTCGGCTTCGCCGGCGCTTCGAACTGTATCTCCTTTGTGTCGATAAGGTCTTGCACGTTATTTTTTAACGCCCAACAGTCATCAGTAGAGTGTCCCGGGCTATCTGAGTGGTAAGCACAACGAGCATTCGGGTTGTACTTGGGGGATGCAGTATTTGGAAACTTCGGCGCCTCCCTGACAGTCACTAAATTGGTTGAGAGCAACTGTGGCAGGATCTGCGACAAGGTCATGTTTAAACGGGTGAATTCTCTCCGGGGTCTTTCCACCTTCTAAGTATTGTTTGGCCAAGGAGCGGCAGCAGGCTTAGCAATCATGACCGCGCTGACAGATTGGCGGTGCTCATGTCTCTCTGATTTCCTAGAACCATACACGACACTAGACTCTTTCTTGAATGGTTTCTTTTCCGAACTAGATGATGCACCCTTTGCAATCTTCCCAGACTTCAGCCCAGCTTCAATTCTTTCCCCCGTCAGAATCAAATCAGTGAACCCAGCAGAAGAATTCCCAATGAGATGGTTGAAAAATGGCCCAGATAGGGTCCCCAAGAACATGTCTACCAGCTCCCGATCAGTCAATGGTGGCTGCACCCTGCCAGCCAGGTCTCTCCACTTCTGAGCGTACTCCTTAAAACCTTCGCTTGCACCTAACGACATACCCTGGAGTTGGGTACGTGTGGGGGCAAGGTCGGCATTATATTGATACTGCTTGTAGAAAGCAGTAGCCAACTCCTCCCAGTTACGAACCTTGGTCCCATCCAGCTGATAGAACCATTCGAGATGAGTCCCTGAAAGACTCTCCTGGAAGAAGTGGATCCACAAATTCTTATCCGCAGAGTACGGCTGAATTTTCCGAACATAGGACCTTAAGTGCAGCTTGGGACAAGACGCCCCGTCATACTTAGAGAAGGAGGGTGCTTTGAACTTGTGGGGGATGATCACACCAGTCGACAAACCCAGATCTCCGAAATCCAGCCCCGGTACCTGTTGAACCTCCATAGCCTTCAACCTGTCTTCCAGTTGTTTGTACCTGTCGTCTGCAGGAGGGTACTGCTCTTCATCAAAATCTGTCTCGTTGTCGGAGACTACCGGACTAGGGACCTTTACTTCTGCCTGAGAAGGACTCTTGCCAACAGAAGAACCAGCCTCTTCATGTTGCAGAGTATTGCCAAACCTTCGGCCCGAGTTGAACAGAACAATTCTTCTCTTCTTCTTCTTCTCCTTCTTCAGGAGCATAACCTTCAGTTCTTCTTGGCCTTTAGCCAGACCCTTGATTAATTCTTGAAACTGCGCATTCTGCGCCTGAAGAGCCTTGATTGATGTCTCAGTTGATGCAGATTCGGGATTCATGATGCTGAAATAAACAGCGAAGAACTGTAAGCAACCTGAAAAGGGGAAAAACCTGCTATGCACATGATGTATGAAATGCGTATGAATTATGTTTTCAAAGACAATCGGGAATCAACTTTGTAAACAAAAAAGAACACACTTCATTAGATTCAACTTTGCAACTGAAATTATTCAACAAGTTGCCCTTAGGCGTTACATGAAAGGAAATACTGGAAAGGAAATAAAACTGTAAAGGCACATTCAGAGCTTCTTATTGATCCCATGGTCTCCTCTTCTCAGTACGGATGTAGGCATTCAGAGCTCTCTCATTCTCCAATTGCTTTGTCAGCTTCTGGATCTTTGATTCCTGCTCGTTGAACTTTTCCCGGTAAGAATCCCGCTCTTCTCGCAGTTGCGACCAAGATCTCTTCAATGTCTCATAATCAGTAGGTATCTGAGGAGGAAGGACAGTTGGAGGAACACCATCTTTATCAGGACACTCAAGAATGACGGGTCTGACAGCTTCATACGGCATACCTAACTTCTGAGCACGGATGCGAACCCATTTGTAGTAGGCTTCCATAGGTAAAGAAGTCTTTGGCCCTAACTCCTGTGGGTCAGCTTTATGAACCTTGTCCCAAGCCTTGATGAACCTACGACGTAGCTCGTCACTATCCACCTGAAATTCAAAACTGATGTGAGGCACCAACATCTCATGGGGACCGGCTCTTCTTACTCTTCCAAACTGACGGAGTGCTAGACATGGATTGTAAGAGATCCCTCCTTGAGTACCAATCAGAGGAACATTAGGATACTCCCCGCATCGATCAATAATAGCTATCTCATCCAAACCTCTGCAAGTCCAAATGATGTCTTTATCGGTGAGAGACATTAACCTGTGAGCCCAACCTCTTCCTTCTTGGTTTTTTAGTACGAACTTAGGGAGGTGCGAAATAAACCACCTCACCAACAAAGGGATACAACACCATAGGGTTCCTCATCTTCGGGTAGTACGGGCATGAAGTTGTTGCAAGATGTCACCCAAGAGAGTGGGCACAGGATTCTGAGACATAAAGATCCTTATGGCAGTGACATTGATGAAGTTGTCAGGATTAGGAAACAGGACTAACCCATAGATTAGGAGAGCCAAGATGTCTTCATATGCCCTAAAGTCCAGGTCATTCCAGAAATTGTTAGCTTTACCAATTAGAAACTTAGCCAAGAAACCCTTAACTCCGCTTCTAGTCACCCAGTTGTCTGTTACCTCTTGATGGGTCAGAGGAAGAGCTGCAGCAACATCCTCAAGCCTGAGGGTCTTTTCCCAACCAGTAAAGGGAGTCTGATCCAAGATAGGGATACCAAGCAAATCAGAGAACTCTTCCAGGGTAGGGACCAGCTGGAAGTCTTGAAAGGTGAAGCACTGGTACAGAGGGTCATAGAACTGGGTCAGAACACTCATCAACTGTTGATCCCGCTTTGCAGTGACTAAACTGAGAAGAGAGCCATGCCTCTGAATGAAGGAAGTGGTATTTGGAATTCTGCTAACCAACTCATCAAGCAACTCAGGTGAACGAACAAAGTTGAACCGGATAGTATTCCTTCACACCGACATCATAATGTCCTACAAAACAGAGCAAAGATGAAACCCTCTTGTCTTTGAAATGGTCAGTCCTTATGCAGGATGTATGCAATGCTCATGATGCTATGATGTTATGATAAAGCACACCACATATAGTTACAAAGACAAACATGTAAGGCACACAAGTCACACAAGGCAAGCCCCTAAAGTTTAGGCCAGCATGAGGTCTAGGTACTACCCTCTTTCAGTTTGTTGGTTCATACCTGTCCTAATCAAAAGTAACCGGGTTCTTAGAGGATCCCAATATCATTGACTACCCTCAATCGGTCATAACTCCAGTGTCGCAATCTTTTCTTGCGGCCAGAACCATCACGAGAGTTTAGCCTCAATGGGCGTAGCATACTGCTACTGTTCTAAAGGCCAAGTTGTGTCAATTAAGGTTCTAAGGTTGTTGGTGCTTAATGACTCCTTAGAAGACCCATATTCTCCTCGTTGCGACACAAGGGATATCGGTACAGACTAAGGTGCCACACCAACGTAGCCACTGCTTCACCTGTGTCGGTCTACGCCGGACAGGTCCCTCACAGCTTATGCTACCTAAACAGGGTATCCCCAGATCCGGGTTAGGATCTATGTATCTCCGATGCAACCCACAATAGTAAAGCAAGCAAATCAATACAAGTGAAAACACAATTATGAACTAGCCCTAAGATACACCCCACTTTATAAGATATTCCCCAGCAGAGTCGCCAGTTCTGTGATCGGTGGATCTGGAACTGACTGTTTAACGCTGGTTCGCGAAATGTCGTGGAAGCAAGAGTCGCCACCGTCTTTTATTTTCTCCAAATGGAAAGGACAAAAGCATAGAAAAATTCCTTAAAGAGATTGCTCTCGGTTCGGGAGGTAGATTTATAGAAAGGGAAGGTGTTAGCACCCTTTCTATCCATGGTTATCCATGGGCTCTTAGATACTTGCTCACTTGTGTTTTCAAAATGGTTTGTTTGCTTTTCAACTGTGGGTTTTAAAAAGTTTCTTTGAAAGTTTCAGATCGACTCTTGTGTCAGAGTGTTTGAAAAATTGCTTTGAAAGCTTTTGAAAATGTGTTGGTGTGAAAAGATTTTTGTTTGTTTTTGAAGAGAGCAAGTATCTACGAGAACCTACCTACCCTAAGGAATTCGTCTGTGTAAATGTCCTTTAGAGTAGTGCCATCCCACCATTGAGAGGTAGGTAGCACCACCGTTGGAGGTGTTCGGGTCAATTCGAGTTTGTAGGGACATGGTGATCACCAGAGCAATGGGAAGACACCTTAGAAGCTACCCTCATGCCAGGTTCCCGGATCATGAGGACTTACTAAGACACCCTCTACTCGACGATCACCTTTCGAGGCAAGGCAACAGTGAGGCGTACCCTAGGGGTGGTGTGTGCGAATTGTGTGTCGTTTTCATTTGCATTTGTCTTGTCATGTCATTGGTGTTCTACGCTTGTTTTTATTTTGGTCCATTCATTCTTGCATGCTTATTTAACAGTTAAAAGTTTGCGGGAAATGTAAATCTAAAGCTATTACAAAGGGCGCGGGTCCACATCGCCAAAATTAAACCGGACCCGATTTGACAGAAAATAAATAAAGCAAATAAAGTAACGAAATTGAAAAGTGCGAAGAGTAAATGTTACAAAGCTTTGGGAGAGATACATAATTATTTAAACGATATAAAATAAACATGCGAAATTAAACAATTAAAAATACGGGCGTTGGACCCTTTTGCAAAATATTAAAGCTAACGAGGAATTAAAATTAAAAATTAAAAAAGGATGTTTTTTGGTATTTTTAGTGTTTTTTAGGAATTTGATGAAAAAAGAATTAATTAAAATTAAACTAAAAGGCAAACCCTAATTCTAATAGCTTTTAAATTTATTGTGAAAATATTAAATTGAAACCTAAGTTAAACCTAATTTTTTTTATGTACAATTAATTATAAACATAAATAAATAATATTATTAGAAAGAAAAAAGAAAAAATTAAAAGGAATAAAATTTATTAAACCTAAGTCTATATTTTTGGATTTTTGTTATGAAAAGAATTTAAATCAAACCTAATTTAAAACTAAATTTATTTATATGCATTATTTACAAGAAAATATTAAACTAAAATATTTATTGCATTTTTTGTCTTTTCTGAATTTTTATGTATTTTTTTGTATTTTGTAAAAAATAATTAATTAAATAAACAGCAATTAAAAATAAAAATAAGAATTAAAACAAGAATAGAAAAAAAAATAGAAAAAATGAAAAGAAAGTGCAAACCAAAGGGGGTCTGCCCCTGATTTTGGAGGTATAGCCCAAGGTTTCTAGCCCAATAAGCTTTGATCTTTTGGACTTTTCTGACAAGCATGTGGCGCGTTTGACCAGGCTTAGGGTGTTCTTTGACTCTTGGCCTTTGATTAGATCTCCAGATGGACGTGGCAAGGCTTGATCTGGGGCGTATGATGCGTCTTAATACCGGCACTGCATGGGAACGTAATTTGCAAAACAATATAGGAAATAATACAGACCTGGGACTCGAACCCAGGTCTTGGACGTCAATGCAATGAGCGCTTGCCAGCTGAACCATGAAACTCTTTTGATATATTAGTAACAAATAATAAATATAATGCAAATATGGCAATTAATGGATTTCTGGCGCGAAATTTTGAATGAGCCAATCCACGCTTGACATGGCATCGTCTTCTCCATTGTTTCGTTCTTCCTGAAAAATAATAAACATTTAACGGGGGTTTTGAACCCCCTCAATACACGCTTGTTTTCAAAATAGCGATTAGCACGCCTTGGTTCAGAAATTAGGCGCGACTATTGCAATCACTTCGTCCAAGCTTCCTGGTTTAGATCATGGTACTGTTGTGTCTCAATTTTACAGGATAAGAGAATCCCCAATTTCACAAGTCTGAAAACCTAGGTGGCTTTAATGGCGATTTCGTGTATGGGTGACGAAAACACAATTGAATTACACAGTTAGCATAAGAATCATGTAAGGAACACAAATCAAGCCTCAAAAATTATGGAAAATGTATGAATCAAGATGCAAGAGTATCAAAAATTTTCGGTACAGGGTGTGTCCGTTTTACCAATTCTTGATGTTAAGATGAGTGGTTTTGATTGGTATGTGATCCTTGAAGCTTCAGGAATACGATGGACTCAGTGTGGTGGCTTGAAACGATCTCAAAAGTGCTTTTCAGTTTTTGAGTTTTTAGAGAAAATTTCAATGTTGCAATGTTGTATTCTCAGCTGCTGCGTGTCTATGGGCACTAGGGTTATGATCAAGCATATGTATGGAGTGTATTAGGTTAACAAAATTCAATAAAATCCATGGCATTGATGGTTTTTGAAAATTTGATTTTAAAGATCTTTTCATATCTTTTTTTCATGTGTTCTTTGTTCAAATCATGCCAATCAGTCCAATTCTTTCCTAATTAGCCTATGCACGAAATCTTGATGGCAAACATGCATGAAAAGATTTTTTTAGGTCAAGTTATATATTTTCCACATATTTAAATGATTTAAATGAATTAATATTAATAATAATTCAAATAAATAAATAAAAAATGAGAAAATACTTCCCTTTGGGCCAAGTGGTCGTGCATATGCTTGGAATGATGAATCATGGAAGAAAAATGGGCCCATTAGCAATTTTAGGTCATTTGGATCAAAGTTGACTTTTCAAAATATCCAAAAATTTCCCAACTTCCACAAGGCATAACTTGCTCAATTTTTAAGCTTTTCTCATGTTCTTTGACATTTTGGAAAGGTCTTTGAGTCATCTAACCAATGTCTTTTGTCCCATGTCATTTTTATTTACCAATCTCAAGTTATGGCCTTTGACTTAAAGTCCCTTTTTGTTGACTTTTGAAAATGACCTATAATGTTGAAATGGATAACTTTTTGTGAGAGCATTTCTTGGACTTGAAGTATGAAGATGAGTTGTAGGAAATGTCTTTATCTTCAAAATGAGCTTTGGATGGAATTTTTCTGATAATCCATGTGAAAGTTATGCCCTGGTCAATTTCAGTTGACTTTTTCAGCTGTCCCAATATAGTAACTTTTGCATCTTTGATGATTTCTGAGCCAAATTTTGAGAATCATGATCAAGCATTGATCAAGTGATGTTTGTGGCTTCAAAATGGTATGTTGACCAAAATTTTGAACTTTTGACTGTCAAATGACCATTTTGCCCCTATAGTTGATTGTAGTGCAATTTAGGGTTTTGACTGTGCCATCTTGAGCTGAATGCTTTGAAACTTGATATGAGGATACTTGACCATATTTGTAAGCATATGAGACTTGATTGGGCCTTTGAAAACTTCCTTTCTTGATCAGAACACAAAACCCTAATCTTGACTGTATAAGAGACCTTTGCACTGTGCAACCCTTGGGGAATTTTGTGACTTGGCTTGGCAATTTCTTGAAGAATATGGGAGGGCAAATTTTGGGGTGCAACAGTTGCCCCTGTTCAATCTTCTTAGACCTGAGGATGCAGATTGGCTGACGTGCCTTTCGTAATCCGAGGGTAGAAGATGATTGGACACTAGAGTGCCCAGAAATTTGCGCTCACATAGTGGCAGTGATGGGGGAATGGGCTTATAGATGCCATTTGGAGATTGTTGGATAATATGATGGGCTTATAGATGCCATCTGTATGTTGATCGCGTAGGAGATCCCTTAGCGAGAATCTGCATACCTGCAAAAGAAAAAATGAGTAACTGACACGTTGTAGGAGCTGATTTTAGATGCTTGGTATAGATGTGTCCTGACTGGTTACAGGAGCTGAGTCTGGAGCTTCAAATGGCGATGAATGAACCAGGGATGGTTACTGCCTTAGCATGAATGGTAAGAGAACCTTGGGCGATTTTAACTTCAACAACGCTCGTTGAGAAAAATCTTGAGTGACCTTAACTTCAACCACGCTTGTTGAGAAAAATCTTGGATGTCTTCTACTGGGATAAGCATCAGGGAGATCTTAGGGTCGATCTGACTGAACCAGAGAAGGCCTTTGACTGGATAAGCATCAGGAAAATCTTAGGGTCGATTTAACTGAACCGGTCTAGGTCTTGAAATAATCTTCAACTGGATAAGCATCAGGGAGATCTTAGGGTCGATCTGACTGAACCAGAGAAGGCCTTTGACTGGATAAGCATCAGGAAAATCTTAGGGTCGATTTAACTGAACCGGACAAGGTCTTGAAATATCTTCAACTGGATAAGCATCAGGGAGATCTTAGGGTCGATCTGACTGAACCAGAGAAGGCCTTTGACTGGATAAGCATCAGGAAAATCTTAGGGTCGATTTAACTGAACCGGTCTAGGTCTTGAAATATCTTCAACTGGATAAGCATCAGGGAGATCTTAGGGTCGATCTGACTGAACCAGAGAAGGCCTTTGACTGGATAAGCATCAGGAAAATCTTAGGGTCGATTTAACTGAACCGGTCAAAGTCGTGATTGAGAATTTCAACTGCATCTTTCCTGAAAGGTAAAGGTCAGTCATATGCAATGCATGATATGGATCAAGCAATGATGTTCTCGATATAAATGAGACTTGTATGATGCAATGCGTTATGCATGCTATACTGATGTATGTGATGTTTTATGTATGTTTTCGTCTAGGAAAGTAAATCCTTGACGGGTGCCGGGAAGTCGTATCCTGGGCTGATATTGAAGGATAGATTTTGCTTCCGCTGGGGATGATAACTGCAAGAATGCCGGTAGGAGAAGATAACTCCGTTGCGGGATAAACTTGGCAAATGAAGATTCTGCGGGGAGAAAAGATACTCTAGCGACCATGCTAGGAAGCAATACTCTGTGGGAAGAGGGATGCCTTGCTGAGTGTTGATAATAGTTTGCTGGGGATAGGAAGACTTTGTCGACGACGCTCTTTCCGTGGCTCTTAGCTGAGGATAACCCAGTTATATCCCGTTAAGGACATAACTCTTTAAATCAAGCCGGACGACGCGTTCGTATTCTGCGAGGGGATAAGCTTCCAGAATCTACTGGGGATAAGCTTACTGCTTGGGGATATGAATTCCAGCTTTCCTGGGGAAATTGGATTGGACTCTCCTGGGGAGTTTTGACATGCTGGGGAAGTGATCCCTTTGAATGTTGATACGCCGCTGGGGAACAATCTTTAGATCAAGACTGCCGGGGATGCTTGTTAAGGATATATGCTGTTGCCGGGGAATGTTGGGATCTGCTGGAGGATACCCAACTTCCTTGAGATTTGATAATTTTGCTTGGAGAAGAATGTATTGTTTTGCTGAACCACTCTCTGGGGATTTAATATGTACTTGGCCGTGTTCTTTAGCTGAACCTACCTTGGTACCTCGGAGGATAGAACAATTAGACTGCTCAGACGACTCTTTTATTGCCCCTGTTTCTAGTGTCACCTGCAATTAATTCCTTTGTTTCGTATGCAAATATTTATGAGTTAGCAAATTATTGTCAATGCGTATATCACAAATTGAACCTTGGACGTTCTTCGCAAAACAAAACGGAAAAAGAAAAAATACTTGGCACGTTTAACTGAAAATATATTTGTATTGATTTTGAATGGCCTGTGAATAGGCGTTTTGTATACAAGAGGCTGACGTCCTAGTAAGAGGTACGCCGCCGAAAAAGAGAGTTTATACAAATTTTGTACAAAATAAAATAAAACAGCTGTGTGAAATATGAATGATCCACTGGGTTTCAACTCTGCTATTGCCTTTATAGCTCCGAGCGTCTCATCACTTGATGACCTTGGTTGAAGGTGAAGCTGACTGATCGATGCCGTCTGAACTTGATGTAGATACCGGATTCTGGATGCAAAGTGATCAATGAGACATAGTATTACGCTTTTATCCCTAATTTTTGCCTGGACCGCCCTTACGGGTTTTCAGTCCACCGGGATACCCATTTTTGCCCAAGCCGCCTTTTCAGGTTTTCGACTTGCCGGGTGTACAGATTTTTTCATTTTCATCCCTTCATTTTGCCCGAACCCTTTTGGTTCGACGGGAAGCCCTAATTTTTGCCTAGGTGTGTCAGCCTAGCGGGTCTTTTTTTATGCGTAGTATCTTTTTACTATGTCCGCATTGGCGGGGTGAGGAAGGTCGTCACCATCCATGTTGGTCAATATCATGGCTCCTCCTGAGAACACCTGCTTAACCACAAATGGCCCTTCATACGTAGGGGTCCATTTGCCCCTTGGATCACTCTGAGGAAGGATGATTCGCTTGATCACCAGATCCCCAACTTGATATTCTTGTGGTCTGACTTTTTTGTTAAATGCCCTGATCATCCGTTTTTGATACGTCTGACCATGACAGATAGCAGCAAGTCTCTTTTCGTCAATGAGGTTGAGTTGATCAAGTCGTGTCTGGATCCAATCATCTTCGTTCAGATTTGCATCCTTCATTATCCGGAGAGAGGGAATTTGTACTTCGATCGGCAAGACTGCCTCCATGCCATAAACCAGAGAGAAAGGAGTTGCCCCGGTTGACGTCCTAGCTGAGGTACGATACCCATGCAGAGCGAACGGTAACATCTCGTGCCAATCTTTGTAAGTTACTGTCATCTTTTGCACGATTTTCTTGATGTTCTTATTTGCTGCTTCTACAGCCCCATTCATCTTCGGTCTGTAAGGAGAAGAATTGTGGTGCTGTATCTTGAACTGTTCGCAGAGCTCAGCGATCATCTTGTTGTTTAGATTGGTACCGTTGTCTGTAATAATCCGCTCAGGGACGCCGTACCGACAGATCAGGTTGTGCCGAATGAACCGTGCCACAACAGTCTTGGTTACTGTAGCATAGGATGCCGCCTCAACCCACTTCGTAAAATAATCAATCGCCACTAGGATGAAGCGATGTCCATTAGATGCCGTAGGTTTAATCTCGCCGATCATGTCCATGCCCCACATTGCAAACGGCCAAGGCGCAGTCAGAACATTCAAGGGAACCGGAGGAACATGCACCTTATCTGCATAAATCTGGCACTTGTGGCATGTCCTGGAGTGTTGGTAGCAGTCAGCTTCCATTGTGGACCAATAATATCCTGCCCGTAGGATTTTCTTAGCCATAGTGTGCCCACTGGAATGCGTACCAAAGGTCCCTTCATGTAGCTCTTCCATGATCCTTTCTGCTTCAATCTTATCCACACAACGCAGTAAGGTTGAATCATGGTTTCGCTTGTACAAGATGCCGTTGCTAAGGAAGAATTTGGCTGCGAACCTTCTCAGGAATTTCTTATCATTGACAGAGGCACCTTCAGGGTATTCCTGAGCTTCCAGATATCTCTTCACCTCATAGTACCAAGGCTTCTCAGTCACCAATTCAGTTTCGAGATCACAACAGTATGCCGGTTCGTCCAGTTTCCAGATGATGATCCGGGGAGCCTCATTATCCCATTTGACCTTGAACATTGAAGACATTGTAGCTAACGCGTCCGCTAACTGATTCTCTTCTCTTGGAAAGTGCTCAAAGGTTATCTCTGTAAAGTGGGGAATCAGAGTCAACACACATTCTCTGTAAGGAATCAAGTTTGGATGTTTCGTATCCCACTCTCCTTTGATCTGATTGATCACAAGAGCGGAATCTCCGAAGACACTTAGAAATTTGATCCTTAGGTCGATCGCGGCTTGAAGACCCATGATACACGCCTCATACTCCGCCATGTTGTTGGTACAGTTGAAACACAGCCGGGCAGTGAGTGGAGTATGAGTACCTTGTGGAGATATGATTATGGCGCCGATACCATTTCCCAAAGAATTGGAGGCTCCGTCAAAGTGCATAGACCATCGGGATCCTGGTTCAGGTCCTTCATCCGGTCCAGGTACTTCACAATCAGTCACAATCATGATGCTTTCGTCCGGGAATTCGAAGTTCATGGACTGGTAGTCATCTACAGCTTGATGTGCCAGGTGGTCTGCCAATACACTTCCCTTGATGGCTTTCTGGGTCGTGTACTGAATGTCGTATTCCGTCAAGATCATTTGCCATCTTGCAATTCTCCCAGACAGAGCAGGCTTTTCGAATATGTACTTTATAGGATCCATCTTTGAGATCAACAAGGTAGTGTGAGTCAGCATATACTGTCTCAGCCGGCGAGCAGCCCATACCAAAGCGCAGCAAGTTTTCTCAAGCAGTGAGTATCGGGTCTCACAGTCGGTAAACTTTTTGCTAAGGTAATAAATGGCATGCTCTTTTCGGCCAGACTCGTCATGCTGCCCCAGCACACACCCCATTGAGTTGTCAAGTACTGTTAGGTATAGTATCAGAGGTCTCCCTTCAACCGGTGGCATAAGGATAGGTGGTTCTTGGAGATACTCTTTGATTTTGTCAAAAGCAGCCTGACATTCATCGTTCCAACGTACTACCTGATCTTTCTTCAGCAGCTTGAAGATTGGCTCACAAGTAGCAGTCAGATGTGAGATGAAGCGAGCAATGTAATTCAGGCATCCTAAAAAGCCTCTGACTTCCTTCTCTGTCCTAGGAACTGGCATCTCTTGAATAGCTTTGACCTTAGCAGGATCCACTTGAATACCTTTATCACTGACCACGAAGCCTAGCAACTTCCCAGACCTTACCCCGAAGGTGCACTTGTTCGGGTTCAATCTCAGCTTGTACAGTTTCAATCGGTCAAACAACTTCCGCAGATGATCTAGATGCTCTTCCTCAGTCTGGGACCTAGCGATCATGTCGTCCACATATACTTCTATCTCATGATGGATCATGTCATGAAATAAGGCAACCATGGCACGTTGGTAGGTTGCCCCAGCATTCTTCAACCCGAACGGCATGACCTTGTAACAGAAAGTACCCCACTGAGTAACAAATGTAGTCTTTTCCATGTCTTCAGGTGCCATCTTGATCTGATTGTAACCTGAAAAGCCATCCATGAAAGAGAACACCTTGTGCTGAGCTGTATTATCAACAAGTACATCAATGTGAGGTAAGGGGAAGTCATCTTTGGGGATGGCCCTGTTTAGATCCCTGTAGTCGACACACATTCTGACCTTACCGTCCTTCTTAGGTACCGGCACCACATTAGCAACCCACTGAGGGTAAGAAGTTACTGCAAGGAACCCAACATCAAACTGTTTCATGACCTCGGCTTTAATCTTCTCAGACATCTCTGGACGCATCCGACGGACCTTTTGCTTAACTGGAGGGCAGTCTTCCTTAGTTGGCAAATGGTGGACCACAATATCAGTATCCAACCCGGGCATGTCTTCGTAGGACCAGGCAAAGATCTCCATATAGTCATGTAACATCTTGGTTAACCGTTGCTTCACGCTGAGCTCTAGGTTGGCACCAATCTTTACCTCTTTCCTGTCTGCCTCAGTACCCAAGTTTATGGTTTCCACTGGCTCTTCATGGGGTTGAATTGCCCTCTCTTCCTGAAGCAACAGTCTTGCAAGCTCGCCAGGCACTTCGCAATCATCTTCACCTTCGTCTTCGGCTAAGTTGATCCGATTTTCGAAGTCATAATTGGCAGTAGCAGAGTTGTTATCAGTGAGATCCAGAGTGGATTGAAACCTGTATGAGTGAGTGTGTGTGTAAATATAGCTGTTTTGCAAATTATGTAAAGGAAAAGAAAGACAGAAAAGGAGCACAATATTTGCAATGCGAAAATACGTCCAAGATTTTCATTCATGATGTATAAAATGACAGTTTGTATGCCCTCACAAATAGAACCACGGTGCCTCGGGTAAGACACCGGGCCATAGAGTTTATCATTGTTTATTATAAAGAAATTTATTACTGCGTCACAAAGGTAACAGGGGTATGGTCCTTTGCACTCCAATTGTTCAATCCGTCTTCGGCCGTCGGATAGATCCAGCTGTTGAATTCAGCTTCGTCCACTTCATGGTCTTCCCCAACAGCGTTCACTCCTGAACTTTTAATAAATACCGGAGGCCTTCCGATCTGTGCCTTCCTCATAGTTCTCTGACCTTCTGAGGTAAAACCCAGCCCAAGTTTATCAGTCTTCTGAGTAAAGTCTGGAAGTCTGCCCCAGTCGGCACATTCACCCTTCTGAACCACAGCCCGGGCATCCTTCAGGGAAGCCATCTTCAAAGGACCGCCTTCTTCTGTTGCTGTTTCTGCTGCAATTGGAAACACCTCCTCGAAATGCTGAAAAGGGGTTTCAATAAACTCCCCATCCATCTCAATGTACCTGAAGGAGTTCAGGTGGCTCACCATATATTCTTCCTCTCCTTGCACGGTGACAATCTTCCCTCTGACGGGGTATTTCAGCTTCTGATGCAAGGTAGAGGTTACTGCCCCAGCCTTATGTATCCAGGGTCGACCCAGCAGACAAGAGTAAGATGGACGGATGTCCATCACATAAAAAGTGGAGTCAAACACCTGAGAGCCCACCCGAATCGGAATGTCAACTTCTCCATGGACCATCCTCTTTGAACCATCAAAGGCCCTGACGATGATGTTGCTGGGTTTTAATTCCAGACCTTCGCAATCCAGACGGTCTAAAGCCTTCTTGGGGAGCACATTCAAAGACGAACCGGTATCCACCAACACATGTGCCAAGGTAGTGCCCCTGCATTCGATAGAGACATGCAGAGCATCATTATGGTCTCTCCCCTTCGCAGTCAGATCAGCATCTGAGAAACCCAAGCCATTGTCTGCCGTCAGACTTGCTACACAATCCGTGAACTGGACTGCAGATGTCTCATGTGGTACGTGGGCTGTCTTGAGGAACGAGATTAAGGCCTTAGCATGGGCCTCGGAGCACAGCAATAAAGAGAGCATGGAGATTTTAGAGGGCGTATGCCCCAGCTGTTCCACAACATTAAAGTCGCTCTTCTTTATAATCTTCAGAATCTCCTCCATCTCTTGTGGGGAGGCCTCAGCAGCTATGGGTATGGGCGCCTCCATCTGGGCAGGCTCAACTTCAATTCCCTTGCCCCGAGCATTGGATGACTCGGCAGCAGGAGAAACAATCGGATCAGCAGCAGGAACAACAACTTGATCAGCAACAGGAATAGGTGTACTTGTAGGAATTATCAGGAGCGGTCTTCGGGCAGCAGGCGGTGCAATGTCAGGCGAGAAGAGCCTGCCACTGCGGGTAACTTTGGCTGGGCCGGTGATGTCACAAATGCTGGCGCCAGCGTTGAACTCTTGTTTAATCCCATTCACATATACGTCTGCCCCATAGTGCCAAGGGACAGCTTTATCAGATACATAAGGCAAGGGCCCTGGAACAGTGATAATAACAGGTGCAACGGTCATGATTTGAATGGGCTTCTTCGGGAGAGCCGGGATCGGATTATTGAAGATAGTCACCACAGAAACTTCTTCCACTGGAACCACCCGAATAGCAGACTTCTTGAATAGAATCTCCTTGCTATCCATTAAGCTTTGGATGCCTAACTTTAGCAAGGGACAACCAGATGGGGACACAGCACAGAACAGGCAACCCTCACTACAACCCGGAAATAAACCGGCCTGCAGTAGGTTCTTCTTGACAATCTTTAGAGGAGTGGCTAGATCATCCACAGAAACAGCATAAACATCTTCATCCACAGCATTTACCCCATGTTGAGGCATAGGAGCAGTAACTACATTCGGCTTCGCCGGCGCTTCGAACTGTATCTCCTTTGTGTCGATAAGGTCTTGCACCTTATTTTTTAACGCCCAACAGTCATCAGTAGAGTGTCCCGGGCTATCTGAGTGGTAAGCACAACGAGCATTCGGGTTGTACTTGGGGGATGCAGTATTTGGAAACTTCGGCGCCTCCCTGACAGTCACTAAATTGGTTGAGAGCAACTGTGGCAGGATATGCGACAAGGTCATGTTTAAACGGGTGAATTCTCTCCGGGGTCTTTCCACCTTCTGAGTATTGTTTGGCCGAGGAGCGGCAGCAGGCTTAGCAATCATGACCGCGCTGACAGATTGGCGGTGCTCATGTCTCTCTGATTTCCTAGAACCATACACGGCACTAGACTCTTTCTTGAATGGTTTCTTTTCCGAACTAGACGATGCACCCTTTGCAATCTTCCCAGACTTCAGCCCAGCTTCAATTCTTTCCCCCGTCAGAATCAAATCAGTGAACCCAGCAGAAGAATTCCCAATGAGATGGTTGAAAAATGGCCCAGACAGGGTCCCCAAGAACATGTCTACCAGCTCCCGATCAGTCAATGGTGGCTGCACCCTGCCAGCCAGGTCTCTCCACTTCTGAGCGTACTCCTTAAAACCTTCGCTTGCACCTAACGACATACCCTGGAGTTGGGTACGTGTGGGGGCAAGGTCGGAATTATATTGATACTGCTTGTAGAAAGCAGTAGCCAACTCCTCCCAGTTACGAACCTTGGTCCCATCCAGCTGATAGAACCATTCGAGATGAGTCCCTGAAAGACTCTCCTGGAAGAAGTGGATCCACAAATTCTTATCCGCAGAGTACGGCTGAATTTTCCGAACATAGGACCTTAAGTGCAGCTTGGGACAAGACGCCCTGTCATACTTAGAGAAGGAGGGTGCTTTGAACTTGTGGGGGATGATCACACCAGTCGACAAACCCAGATCTCCGAAATCCAGCCCCGGTACCTGTTGAACCTCCATAGCCTTCAACCTGTCTTCCAGTTGTTTGTACCTGTCGTCTGCAGGAGGGTACTGCTCTTCATCAAAATCTGTCTCGTTGTCGGAGACTACCGGACTAAGGACCTTTACTTCTGCCTGAGAAGGACTCTTGCCAACAGAAGAACCAGCCTCTTCATGTTGCAGAGTATTGCCAAACCTTCGGCCCGAGTTGAACAGAACAATTCTTCTCTTCTTCTTCTTCTCCTTCTTCAGGAGCATAACCTTCAGTTCTTCTTGGCCTTTAGCCAGACCCTTGATTAATTCTTGAAACTGCGCATTCTGCGCCTGAAGAGCCTTGATTGATGTCTCAGTTGATGCAGATTCGGGATTCATGATGCTGAAATAAACAGCGAAGAACTGTAAGCAACCTGAAAAGGGGAAAAACCTGCTATGCACATGATGTATGAAATGCGTATGAATTATGTTTTCAAAGACAATCGGGAATCAACTTTGTAAACAAAAAAGAACACACTTCATTAGATTCAACTTTGCAACTGAAATTATTCAACAAGTTGCCCTTAGGCGTTACATGAAAGGAAATACTGGAAAGGAAATAAAACTGTAAAGGCACATTCAGAGCTTCTTATTGATCCCATGGTCTCCTCTTCTCAGTACGGATGTAGGCATTCAGAGCTCTCTCATTCTCCAATTGCTTTGTCAGCTTCTGGATCTTTGATTCCTGCTCGTTGAACTTTTCCCGGTAAGAATCCCGCTCTTCTCGCAGTTGCGACCAAGATCTCTTCAATGTCTCATAATAAGTAGGTATCTGAGGAGGAAGGACAGTTGGAGGAACACCATCTTTATCAGGACACTCAAGAATGACGGGTCTGACAGCTTCATACGGCATACCTAACTTCTGAGCACGGATGCGAACCCATTTGTAGTAGGCTTCCATAGGTAAAGAAGTCTTTGGCCCTAACTCCTGTGGGTCAGCTTTATGAACCTTGTCCCAAGCCTTGATGAACCTACGACGTAGCTCGTCACTATCCACCTGAAATTCAAAACTGATGTGAGGCACCAACATCTCATGGGGACCGGCTCTTCTTGCTCTTCCAAACTGACGGAGTGCTAGACATGGATTGTAAGAGATCCCTCCTTGAGTACCAATCAGAGGAACATTAGGATACTCCCCGCATCGATCAATAATAGCTATCTCATCCAAACCTCTGCAAGTCCAAATGATGTCTTTATCGGTGAGAGACATTAACCTGTGAGCCCAACATCTTCCTTCTTGGTTCTTTAGTACGAACTTAGGGAGGTGCGAAATAAACCACCTCACCAACAAAGGGATACAACACCATAGGGTTCCTCGTCTTCGGGTAGTACGGGCATGAAGTTGTTGCAAGATGTCACCCAAGAGAGTGGGCACAGGATTCTGAGACATAAAGATCCTTATGGCAGTGACATTGATGAAGTTGTCAGGATTAGGAAACAGGACTAACCCATAGATTAGGAGAGCCAAGATGTCTTCATATGCCCTAAAGTCCAGGTCATTCCAGAAATTGTTAGCTTTACCAATTAGAAACTTAGCCAAGAAACCCTTAACTCCGCTTCTAGTCACCCAGTTGTCTGTTACCTCTTGATGGGTCAGAGGAAGAGCTGCAGCAACATCCTCAAACCTGAGGGTCTTTTCCCAACCAGTAAAGGGAGTCTGATCCAAGATAGGGATACCAAGCAAATCAGAGAACTCTTCCAGGGTAGGGACCAGCTGGAAGTCTTGAAAGGTGAAGCACTGGTACAGAGGGTCATAGAACTGGGTCAGAACACTCATCAACTGTTGATCCCACTTTGCAGTGACTAAACTGAGAAGAGAGCCATGCCTCTGAATGAAGGAAGTGGTATTTGGAATTCTGCTAACCAACTCATCAGGCAACTCAGGTGAACGAACAAAGTTGAACCGGATAGTATTCCTTCGCACCGGCATCATAATGTCCTACAAAACAGAGCAAAGATGAAACCCTCTTGTCTTTGAAATGGTCAGTCCTTATGCAGGATGTATGCAATGCTCATGATGCTATGATGTTATGATAAAGCACACCACATATAGTTACAAAGACAAACATGTAAGGCACACAAGTCACACAAGGCAAGCCCCTAAAGTTTAGGCCAGCATGAGGTCTAGGTACTACCCTCTTTCAGTTTGTTGGTTCATACCTGTCCTAATCAAAAGTAACCGGGTTCTTAGAGGATCCCAATATCATTGACTACCCTCAATCGGTCATAACTCCAGCGTCGCAATCTTTTCTTGCGGCCAGAACCATCACGAGAGTTTAGCCTCAATGGGCGTAGCATACTGCTACTGTTCTAAAGGCCAAGTTGTGTCAATTAAGGTTCTAAGGTTGTTGGTGCTTAATGACTCCTTAGAAGACCCATATTCTCCTCGTTGCGACACAAGGGATATCGGTACAGACTAAGGTGCCACACCAACGTAGCCACTGCTTCACCTGTGTCAGTCTACGCCGGACAGGTCCCTCACAGCTTATTCTACCTAAACAGGGTATCCCCAGATCCGGGTTAGGATCTATGTATCTCCGATGCAACCCACAATAGTAAAGCAAGCAAATCAATACAAGTGAAAACACAGTTATGAACTAGCCCTAAGGTACACCCCACTTTATAAGATATTCCCCAGCAGAGTCGCCAGTTCTGTGATCGGTGGATCTGGAACTGACTGTTTAACGCTGGTTCGCGAAATGTCGCGGAAGCAAGAGTCGCCACCTTCTTTTATTTTCTCCAAATGGAAAGGACAAAAGCACAGAAAAATTCCTTAAAGAGATTGCTCTCGGTTCGGGAGGTAGATTTATAGAAAGGGAAGGTGTTAGCACCCTTTCTATCCATGGTTATCCATGGGCTCTTAGATACTTGCTCACTTGTGTTTTCAAAATGGTTTGTTTGCTTTTCAACTGTGGGTTTTAAAAAGTTTCTTTGAAAGTTTCAGATCGACTCTTGTGTCAGAGTGTTTGAAAAATTGCTTTGAAAGCTTTTGAAAATGTGTTGGTGTGAAAAGATTTTTGTTTGTTTTTGAAGAGAGCAAGTATCTACGAGAACCTACCTACCCTAAGGAATTCGTCTGTGTAAATGTCCTTTAGAGTAGTGCCATCCCACCATTGAGAGGTAGGTAGCACCACCGTTGGAGGTGTTCGGGTCAATTCGAGTTTGTAGGGACATGGTGATCACCAGAGCAATGGGAAGACACCTTAGAAGCTACCCTCATGCCAGGTTCTCGGATCATGAGGACTTACTAAGACACCCTCTACTCGACGATCACCTTTCGAGGCAAGGCAACAGTGAGGCGTACCCTAGGGGTGGTGTGTGCGAATTGTGTGTCGTTTTCATTTGCATTTGTCTTGTCATGTCATTGGTGTTCTACGCTTGTTTTTATTTTGGTCCATTCATTCTTGCATGCTTATTTAACAGTTAAAAGTTTGCGGGAAATGTAAATCTAAAGCTATTACAAAGGGCGCGGGTCCACATCGCCAAAATTAAACCGGACCCGATTTGACAGAAAATAAATAAAGCAAATAAAGTAACGAAATTGAAAAGTGCGAAGAGTAAATGTTACAAAGCTTTGGGAGAGATACATAATTATTTAAACGATATAAAATAAACATGCGAAATTAAACAATTAAAAATACGGGCGTTGGACCCTTTTGCAAAATATTAAAGCTAACGAGGAATTAAAATTAAAAATTAAAAAAGGATGTTTTTTGGTATTTTTAGTGTTTTTTAGGAATTTGATGAAAAAAGAATTAATTAAAATTAAACTAAAAGGCAAACCCTAATTCTAATAGCTTTTAAATTTATTGTGAAAATATTAAATTGAAACCTAAGTTAAACCTAATTTTTTTTATGTACAATTAATTATAAACATAAATAAATAATATTATTAGAAAGAAAAAAGAAAAAATTAAAAGGAATAAAATTTATTAAACCTAAGTCTATATTTTTGGATTTTTGTTATGAAAAGAATTTAAATCAAACCTAATTTAAAACTAAATTTATTTATATGCATTATTTACAAGAAAATATTAAACTAAAATATTTATTGCATTTTTTGTCTTTTCTGAATTTTTATGTATTTTTTTGTATTTTGTAAAAAATAATTAATTAAATAAACAGCAATTAAAAATAAAAATAAGAATTAAAACAAGAATAGAAAAAAAAAATAGAAAAAATGAAAAGAAAGTGCAAACCAAAGGGGGTCTGCCCCTGATTTTGGAGGTATAGCCCAAGGTTTCTAGCCCAATAAGCTTTGATCTTTTGGACTTTTCTGACAAGCATGTGGCGCGTTTGACCAGGCTTAGGGTGTTCTTTGACTCTTGGCCTTTGATTAGATCTCCAGATGGACGTGGCAAGGCTTGATCTGGGGCGTATGATGCGTCTTAATACCGGCACTGCATGGGAACGTAATTTGCAAAACAATATAGGAAATAATACAGACCTGGGACTCGAACCCAGGTCTTGGACGTCAATGCAATGAGCGCTTGCCAGCTGAACCATGAAACTCTTTTGATATATTAGTAACAAATAATAAATATAATGCAAATATGGCAATTAATGGATTTCTGGCGCGAAATTTTGAATGAGCCAATCCACGCTTGACATGGCATCGTCTTCTCCATTGTTTCGTTCTTCCTGAAAAATAATAAACATTTAACGGGGGTTTTGAACCCCCTCAATACACGCTTGTTTTCAAAATAGCGATTAGCACGCCTTGGTTCAGAAATTAGGCGCGACTATTGCAATCACTTCGTCCAAGCTTCCTGGTTTAGATCATGGTACTGTTGTGTCTCAATTTTACAGGATAAGAGAATCCCCAATTTCACAAGTCTGAAAACCTAGGTGGCTTTAATGGCGATTTCGTGTATGGGTGACGAAAACACAATTGAATTACACAATTAGCATAAGAATCATGTAAGGAACACAAATCAAGCCTCAAAAATTATGGAAAATGTATGAATCAAGATGCAAGAGTATCAAAAATTTTCGGTACAGGGTGTGTCCGTTTTACCAATTCTTGATGTTAAGATGAGTGGTTTTGATTGGTATGTGATCCTTGAAGCTTCAGGAATACGATGGACTCAGTGTGGTGGCTTGAAACGATCTCAAAAGTGCTTTTCAGTTTTTGAGTTTTTAGAGAAAATTTCAATGTTGCAATGTTGTATTCTCAGCTGCTGCGTGTCTATGGGCACTAGGGTTATGATCAAGCATATGTATGGAGTGTATTAGGTTAACAAAATTCAATAAAATCCATGGCATTGATGGTTTTTGAAAATTTGATTTTAAAGATCTTTTCATATCTTTTTTTCATGTGTTCTTTGTTCAAATCATGCCAATCAGTCCAATTCTTTCCTAATTAGCCTATGCACGAAATCTTGATGGCAAACATGCATGAAAAGATTTTTTTAGGTCAAGTTATATATTTTCCACATATTTAAATGATTTAAATGAATTAATATTAATAATAATTCAAATAAATAAATAAAAAATGAGAAAATACTTCCCTTTGGGCCAAGTGGTCGTGCATATGCTTGGAATGATGAATCATGGAAGAAAAATGGGCCCATTAGCAATTTTAGGTCATTTGGATCAAAGTTGACTTTTCAAAATATCCAAAAATTTCCCAACTTCCACAAGGCATAACTTGCTCAATTTTTAAGCTTTTCTCATGTTCTTTGACATTTTGGAAAGGTCTTTGAGTCCTCTAACCAATGTCTTTGGTCCCATGTCATTTTGATTTACCAATCTCAAGTTATGGCCTTTGACTTAAAGTCCCTTTTTGTTGACTTTTGAAAATGACCTATAATGTTGAAATGGATAACTTTTTGTGAGAGCATTTCTTGGACTTGAAGTATGAAGATGAGTTGTAGGAAATGTCTTTCTCTTCAAAATGAGCTTTGGATGGAATTTTTCTGATAATCCATGTGAAAGTTATGCCCTGGTCAATTTCAGTTGACTTTTTCAGCTGTCCCAATATAGTAACTTTTGCATCTTTGATGATTTCTGAGCCAAATTTTGAGAATCATGATCAAGCATTGATCAAGTGATGTTTGTGGCTTCAAAATGGTATGTTGACCAAAATTTTGAACTTTTGACTGTCAAATGACCATTTTGCCCCTACAGTTGATTGTAGTGCAATTTAGGGTTTTGACTGTGCCATCTTGAGCTGAATGCTTTGAAACTTGATATGAGGATACTTGACCATATTTGTAAGCATATGAGACTTGATTGGGCCTTTGAAAACTTCCTTTCTTGATCAGAACACAAAACCCTAATCTTGACTGTATAAGAGACCTTTGCACTGTGCAACCCTTGGGGAATTTTGTGACTTGGCTTGGCAATTTCTTGAAGAATATGGGAGGGCAAATTTTGGGGTGCAACAGAAGGTATTAACACCCTTTTCATCCATGGTTTTCTATGGGCTCTTAGTTACTCATTTAGATCACTTGCTTTTATTTTGACAATGTGCTTGTGGTGTGAGCTTTGAAAATATTTTGAAAATGTCTTTGTAATGGTTCTCGTTTCTATAAGAACGCGTACAAAATTTTGTTTCGAAAAGTGGTTCAAAGATGTGTTTGTGGATTGTGTTTCGGAAAGTGTTTTGAAAAGATGTTTTGCAATGGTTCTCGTCTCTATAAGAACGTATACAAAATGTTTTGTCTTTTGAAAATGTTTTGAAATGAAAGTGTAGGTGTAAAAATGTTGTTTTTATCGTGAGCAAGCGAGTAACTAGGAGCAAATCTACCTACTCGAAAGGTTTTCAATCGTTCTTTTCTTCCTCCTTTTAATGTAGCTATCTTACTATTAATTTGGTAAGAAGCCCCATCGTTGAGTGTAAAGGGACAGGCGCGGGTCAATTTTTTCAGTCATCAAAAGCAACTTATGAGACGCTTTAGCAATTTTCGTAAGGGACTAGATCGTTTTATCGAAGGCAATGTCGAGGGTCATCGAGGGACTACGATCTTTTTATCGAGGGGTCATTGCTAAAACGTCCCATATTTGAGGGACATGACTGTTTTTCCGAGGCAACGAGCGAGGCTACCCTAGAGGTGCGCGTGTGAAAAAAAGTGTGTTCGTTTCGAGTTATTTTGTCTTTGAAATTAGGTTATCTAGCGATTGATTTTAAATCTTGCCACTCACGCCTAATTACTATACATTATAAAGAAAACAATAAATTGCGGAAATTGAAATTCTACACTATTACAGAGCTTTCGGGAATGGGGGTACAATTTTTACAAATGGGGATGGATCAATGCGATTAAAAATTAAAATAGGAAAACAATACAACTAAATCGAATCGAACAATTAAAAAAAAGTTACAACAATCTATGAAGTAAATTAACTGACTAAATATGGAAATAAAGTTCTTGATATATTTTTTTGTTTGTGAGAAAATTTGAGAAGAAAATTGTTTTTTTGGTGTGTTTTGATGAAGAAGGTTTTATATTTTGACCTAATTGATGACCTTAAAAGAATTTAGTACACCTAATCAAACTAAGATAAAAAAAAGTTGATTCCAAAAATCAAAGAGAAAATGATTAAAGTATGAGAAACCTAAGTCTAAATTAAAACGAAAGAGAAATGAATTGCTAAAAAAAATATTTTTGAGGTTTTATTAGTCTTAAAATAAATGTAGTAAATAAAATAAAATGAAAAGAATTGAATTAAAATATTTCAAATTTAATTATTCAAGAGAAATATATTTTTTGATATTTTAAGAAAATATTTCAGAGAGTAAAATAAAACATTGCATATTTTGTGATTTTATGTATAAAAAAGACTACACCTATAATTTATTTCATAAAAAATAATTATCATTCATTTTTTAATAATCAATAAATAAATAAAAAAGTTGAGAAACAAAAATGATAAGCTAATGGATCTTATTGGGGTGTGAAGTTTGGTTCTGGGGTATGAATTGAATGGTGGTGATCTTGACAATAAAATAGATTGACTTGTAAATCCAAAGCCCAACATAAAATAAAAAAAAAAAAAAAAAATGAACAAACCGGGTCGGACCGGGTCAGGTCTAACCCAATTCCACTTTAGAAATCAAAAGGATTGTACAACCCTAGAAAAACAACGACGCCTCTCCTCTCTATCTCTCTCTATCTCTCTCTCTCTCTCTCTCTCTCTCTCTCTCTCTCTCTCTCTCTCGTATCTCAACCTCCTTCGTTTCTTTCCAATCTCATATCAAAATTTCGCCTACTTCCTTCAATCTCCCGACAATAACACTCTTGTTCTTCAACTCTCTTGCTTGGTTCTGATTTACGCGCCTCACCATTCTTGAATAATCTTGAAATTACGCACCAAATTGAACCTTGCATTTTGATGAATGGGTTATGGTACATGCCTTGCAATCTCAAATTAACTATGATACATGCCTCAATTTTAATCCCAAGAATAAAGTTTTGAATTTAAAATGGACCATTGAATCATGGCTAAAAGGATGATTGTCTTTGAAAATTTGAATTAAACAGAATTTAATGGCATCTCGCGAGTGAATATCTAAATAATTTCTAATGAGACCCTAATTCAAATCTTCGATTCATGGAAATTTGTAATACATGCCAACAGTATAAATCGTGCCTTTAAGAAATTTAATGAACAATCAAACTTAATTCAATTATCGTTAATGTTCAATTGCAAATGACTTGAAGTAGGCAACAAGCAATCAAAGAATCATTGAACTAAAACTCTAGCTTTATGAATTATCCCATCATAAGAATCAAATGTCCCTTGGGAAAACGTCTGTGACATGAACTGAACCTCTATCTTTGAGATAATCTCATAGACAATGCTATTTGTGATACTTCGCAAAAGAATCGCCTCAGGACGTTGAAAATTGAAGAAGTTATGACCGCTTTAACTTGAACTTGTAAGGGTTAACTTTTGGGTCAATGTAGTTGTTTTCGGTTATCTGAACCATTGGTTGAGCAAACTTGTACTGTGAGGTCTGAAAACTGGTTTAAACAACTCTGAGGAGATATGAAGACCTATGAAATCATTTGAAACCTTGAGGGCTCAATTTTCTTTGAGAAGCGCAAAACCCTAATTGCTAATTGTTTGCCTAGGAAGAGAATCTGCTTGATCTACTTTTGAGCCAAATTGAGTGTTTGAGGAACCCTGGGATAACATCCTGAGTGGAAAATGGGAGGGAAAATTTTAGGGTACAACAGCTGCCCCTGTTCAATCTTCTTAAACTTGAAAAGCGAGATTGATGCATTTGTCGTTCGCAGCTTGAAAGTAGAAGATGATTGAACACTAGAGTGCCCAAAAATTTGTGCTTGATGATACGCTGGTCGATTGCGTAAGGAAATGGGCTTAAAGATTCCATTTGGAGAAGCGATGGGGAATTTTCAGAGATGGGCTTATAGATGCCATCCAAAGATGATTGTTGACAGAAAGTTTGAACTCGATCTTAACAGAGAATGAATCAGAATAAATTGTTGAGAGATTTATCTGAACCAATAAAAATATGGAAACGAATCATAACAAACCGTTGAGAGATTTATCTGAACCAGTAAAAATCTGGAAACGAATCATAACAAACCGTTGAGAGATTTATCTGAACCAGTAAAAATCTAGAAACGAATCAGAATAAACCGTTGAGAGATTTATCTGAAACAGTAAGAATCTGGAAATGAATCAGAATAAACCATTGAGAGATTTATCTGAACCAGTAAGAATCTGGAAATGAATCAGAATAAACCATTGAGAGATTTATCTGAACCAATAAGAATCTGGAAACGAATCAGAATAAACTGTTGAGAGATTTATCTGAACCAGTAAGAATCTCAAAACGAATTAGAATAAACCGTTGAGAGATTTATCTGAACCAGTGAAAATCTGGAAACGAATCAGAATAAACCGTTGAGAGATTTATCTGAACCAGTAAAAATCTGGAAATGAGTCAGAATAAACCGTTGAGAGATTTATCTGAACCAATGAAAATCTGGAAATGAATCAGAATAAACCGTTGAGAGATTTATCTGAACCAGTAAGAATCTGGAAACGAATCAGAATAAACTGTTGAGAGATTTATCTAAACTAGTGAAAATCTGGAAACGAATCAGAATAAACCGTTGAGAGATTTATCTGAACCAGTGAAAATCTGGAAACGAATCAGAATAAACCGTTGAGAGATTTATCTGAACCAGTAAGAATCTGGAAACGATTTAGAATAAACCGTTGAGAGATTTATCTGAACCAGTGAAAATTTGGAAACGAATCAAAATAAACCGTTGAGATATTTGTCTAAACCAGTAAAAATCTGGAAATGAATCAGAATAAACCATTGAGAGATTTATCTGAACCAGTGAAAATCTGGAAATGAATCAGAATAAACCGTTGAGAGATTTATCTGAACCAGTAAAAATATGGAAACGAATCAGAATAAACCGTTGAGAGATTTATCTGAACCAGTGAAAATCTGGAAACGAATCAGAATAAACCGTTGAGAGATTTATCTGAACCAGTAAGAATTTGGAAACGAACAGAATAAACCGTTGAAAGATTTATATGAACCAGTAAGAATCTGGAAAAATATTTTGTTATGTAGATAGTCGACTAGTCTTTTCTTGTTGAAAATCTTTGTCTGTTGGAAATTTGTTGATGATAATTTCCTGTCGAATGACTCTTTCCTGCAAAAGGTGAAGAGTTAATTGTATGTAATGCTATGATGTATGTGATGCATGGTGTGATGTTTGTCTATCAAAATAAATGAGATTGCACTGTATGTACCTGTGTTGTCAATGCTATGACGTATGGATGCAAATGTATGGAATTAAAGATTGTTTGTGCCGTAGCGTTGCTGGAAGCGGGGAAAATAAATCCCTTTTGAAGCACTGATGGGTGAATTTCCAAATATAAACTCTGTTGTAGAAGGGAAAAGCCGGACATTGCTTGTAGACTTCGTGAAACCCTGTTGGGGAAATCTGAGAAGTTGGGCAACTTACTGGGGACACTCTGGAGCGGTGGTTGGAAGTTTTACTCTGTTAGGAATATGAGAACGCTTGATACCAACAGGCTGCATACTAGGGATATGTTAGCGATTCTGTAGTAGGATGTATTCGCTTCCGCTCCTGCTGGAGAAGGTGCCTGCGGGGATCTTATGGAATGGCTTATAGATATTATCCTATTTCTTAAAGTCATTAGTAATTGTCTTTCTGTTTTTTTGTCTATTTGTAACAGTAATCACGTTCAAATGTATATGCTCAAAAATAAATCATTGGACATTTTTGTAAACAAGACACAAACACATAAAAACAGATGGTTTTGCACTTTCAAAAGGGATATCTTTGTATTAACTTGAATAAGTATTTTTTTGTATAATGAGACGAGCATTCTAGCGAGAGAATGTCGTCGTAAAAAATTAAAATTGATACAAAGAAAAGATAGCTATGTGAAATAATCTCATGGGGTTCCCATTCTGCCATAGTCTTCATGTCTCTGAATGTCTTGTCCACTTGTCACCTCAGCAAAGTTGATTAGATTGATTTAGAGCAATTTGAATTGATTGGTCGACGCTGAAGATTGTCTGCACGATGATCCAATGGGACATAGTCATATGCTTCAATCCCTAACTTTTGCCTGGACCGCCCTCTCGGGTTTTCAGTCCACCGGGATACCCTTTTTGGCCCAAGCCGCCCTTTCGGGTTTTCGACTTGCCGGGTGTATAGATTTTTTTAATTTTCATCCCTTATTTTTGCCCGAACCCTTTTGGTTTGCCGGGAAGCCCTTATTTTTGCCTAGGCTATTCAACCTAGCGGGTCTTTGATCATGCGTAGTATCTTTTAACCATGTCTGTATTTACAGGGTGCGGGAGGTCGTCGCCATCCATAGTGGTCAAGATCATTGCTCCACCAGAGAATATGCTTTTGATTACAAACGGCCCTTCATATGTAGGAGTCCATTTTCCCCTGGGATCACCTTGTAGCAAAATGATATGCTTGATTACCAAGTCACCGACCCGATATACCTGACGTTTGACCTTTTTATTAAAAGCTTTGATCATGCGTTTTTGGTACATCTGACCATGACAGATAGCTGTAAGCCTCTTCTCATCAATCAAGTTTAGTTGGTCAAACCGAGTCTGGATCCAATCTTCTTCATTCAAACCAGCATCCTTCATGATCCTCAGAGAGGGGACCTGGACCTCAATAGGCAAGACAACCTCCATGCCGTATTCGAGAGAATAGGGTGTTGCCCCAGTTGATGTGCGAGCTGTGGTACGATACCCGTGGAGAGCGAACGATAGCATCTCATGCCAGTCTTTGTATGTGACTGTCATTTTCTGTATGATCTTCTTAATGTTTTGTTAGTAGCTTCTACAACACCATTCATCTTTGGCCGGTAAGGGGAAGAATTGTGATGCTAGATCTTGAATTTCTCGCACAAGGTGGTGATCATAGTGTTGTTTAGATTCGTACCATTATCAGTGAGGATACTCTCTGGGATACCATACCGACAAATGAGATTCTGTTTGATGAATCGGGTGACAACATTCTTGGTAACGGAAGCGAAGGAAGCTGCCTTAACCCACTTTGTAAAATAGTTGATGGCCACTAAGATGAAGCGGTGTCCATTGGAGGCCGTTGGCTTAATTTCCCCAATCATATCGATTCCCCACATAGCAAAGGGCCAAGGAGCCATCAAGACATTCAGAGGAACCGGAGGGACATGCACTTTATCAGCATAAATCTGACACTTATGACAAGTCCGAGAGTGTTGATAGCAATCTGCTTCCATGGTAGACCAATAATAGCCTGCCCGTAGGATTTTTTTTTGCCATCGTATGCCCGCTGGAATGGGTACCAAAAGTGCCTTCGTGAAATCCAACCACGATCCTTTCAGCTTCAACTTTGTCTACGCACCAAAGTAAAACAGAGTCATGACTGCATTTGTACAAAATGCCGTTACTAAGGAAGAACTTAGCCGAGAATCTTCTTAGGAACTTCTTGTCATTCACTGAAGCTCCTTCTGGATATTCCTGAGACTCGAGATACCTTTTAACTTCATGGAACCAAGGTCGATCCACTACTTTTTCCGTAATGATCTCGTGACAGTAGGCTAGTTCATCCATCCGCTCAATGGTGATTTGAGGAGCCTCGTTATCCCAATTAAGTTTAAACATAGATGACATTGTAGCTAGTGCGTCTGCTAGCTGATTTTCTTCTCGCGGGAAATGCTCAAAGGTAATCTTCTCAAAATGCGGCAACAAAGTCAACACATGTTCTTTGTAAGGGATAAGGTTGGGGTGTTTGGTGTCCCATTCCCCTTTGATCTGACTGATGACCAAAGTTGAATCTCTAAATACATCCAAGTATTTGATCCCCAAGTCTATAGCAGCTTTGAGACCGAAGATGCATGCTTGTATTCTGCCATGTTGTTTATACAGTTGAAGCAAAGTCTGGCAGTAAAGGGAGTATGACATCCTTCCGAAGATATGAGTACATCATCGATACTGTTTCCAAGTGCATTGGATGCTCCATCAAAGAACAGGGTCCATCGGGATCCTTGTTCAGGTCCGTCATATGGCCTGATTTCTTCACAGTTGTCTAACGTCATGATGTCTTCATCCGGGAATTCGAACTTCATGGACTGATAGTCTTCCACAGCTTGGTGAGCGAGGTGATCAGCCAATACACTTCCCTTTATAGCTTTCTGGGTAGTATACTGTATGTCATATTCTGTTAGGATCATCTTCCATCTCGCTATCCTCCCAGAAAGAACGGGCTTCTCGAAGATATACTTTATCAGATCCATTTTAGATATCAACAGAGTAGTATGAGTCAGCATATACTGTCTCAGCCGGCGAGCAGCCCATGCCAGAGTGCAACAAGTTTTCTCGAGTAGTGATTGTTTCACAGTCGGTAAACTTTTTACTCAGGTAACAAACAACATGCTCTTTTCGGCCAGACTCGTCATGCTACCCCAACGCACACCCCATTGAGTTTTCTAAAACAGCCAAATACAGGATTAAAGGTCTCCCCTCGACGGGTGGTAACAATATCGAAGGCTCTTGTAGGTATTCCTTGATTTTGTCAAAAGCAACTTGGCATTCGTCATTCCATTTGACTACTCGGTCTTTCTTCAAGAGCTTGAAGATTGGCTCACAAGTAGCTGTTAGGTGAGAAATTAACCTGGCGATGTAATTCAAACGTCCCAAGAATCCTATGAATTCTTTCTCAGTATGAGGAGAAGGCATCTCTTGTATTGCTTTAACCTTGGCAGGATCAACCTCGATACCTTTGTTGCTGACGATAAAGCCTATGAGCTTACCAAATCGTACTCCGAATGTGCATTTGTTTGGATTCAACCTTAGCTTGTACTTCTTCAGCCTCTCAAACAGTTTCTGTAAGTGATCAAGGTGCTCTTCCTCCATTTGAAATCTGGCTATCATATCATTTACGTAGACTTCTATCTCATGATGTATCATGTCATGAAATAAGGCTACCATGGCGCGTTGATAGGTTGCCCCAACATTCTTCAGTCCGAATGGCATGACCTTATAGCAGAATGTGCCCCACTGTGTAACAAAGGTTATTTTCTCCATATCCTCAGGCGCCATTTTGATTTGGTTGTAGCCTGAGAAACCGTCCATGAAGGAAAACACTTTGTGTTGTGCCGTATTGTCAACTAGAATGTCGATGTGGGGAAGTGGGAAATCATCTTTGGGGATTGCCCTATTCAAACCTCGGTAATCCACACACATTTGTACTTTACGGTATTTCTTGGGCACAGGAACAACATTGGAAACCCATTGAGGATAAGAGGTAACAGCCAAGAATCCATCATTGAATTGTTTCATGACTTCTGCTTTAATCTTTTCCGACATATCGGGCCTCATGCGACGAACCTTTTGTTTTACTGGAGGACAATCTTCCCTCGTAGGCAGACGATGCACCACAATGTCTGTATCTAGTCCCGACATATCTTCATATGACCAGGAAAAGACATCAACATAATCGTGCAGCAACTGAACCAGACGCTCCTTGACATTAGGCTCCAAATTGGCACCCACCTTGACCTCCTTTCTGTCTTCCTCGGTTCCCAAGTTAACTATTTCGACTGGCTCTTCGTGTGGCTGAATGGTCCTTTCTTCCTGTTGCAACGACCTGGCCAACTCCCCTGGCACCTCATAATCTTCCTTAATTTTTGTCGTCAGCTTGGTAGATCAAATTTTCAAAGTCATAATTGGCCATAGCAGAACCGTTACCCATGGGATCCTGAGTGGATATAGATCTGCATTTTTAATATGTGAGTGTGTGTAAGAGCATAGCTACCTTTGAAAGAAATAAAATGTTAGAAAGAAAAGACAAAGAAAACAAAATTTGATGCAAAAACGTCCATGATTCATTAATGACATATGAGAATGAAGTGACAACCCTCACAAATGGACCGTTGTGCTTCAGGTAAGACACAAGGTTTTTAAAAAGTCTGAATTGTTTAAATATTACAAGCCTGAAAATATTAAAAGATAATTACTCTTGAATAAAAGTAATAGGAATGAAATATTTGGCCTCCCAATTATTGAGCCCTCCGCTGATGGTTGGAAAAATCCATTCGTCCATGTCACAACTGCCATCACTGTCTTCTAATGCATTAACTCCTTGATTGCTGATACGCAGAGGTGGTCCCCCAATGCGAGAACGTTGAACAACTTTTTGGGCCTCTGAAGTGAACCCCAACCCAAATTTGTCGGACTTGTAGGTGTTGTACCCCAAAATTTTCCCTCTCATGTTTTCAAAGGTCTCCCCTTACATGGTTGGTCACAAACCCTTGCCTAAGAAAAATAAAGTTTTTTTTGAAGATGAACAAAGTGTCTTTCGATTGGCATCTGAGAAAAGTCTTCGATTGGGTATCCAAAATCCTTCGATACAAGCTTGACTCACCAGTTTTCGATTGGGCATTTGGCACTCTTCGACCAGGCTTTGATTAGTAAGCTTTGATTAGGTGTTTGGAACCCTTCGATCAAGCTTTGGTCTGCAAGTCTTCGATTGAGCGCTGGACCTCCTTCGATCAAGCTTTGGTCTGCAAGTCTTCGATTGAGCGATGGACCTCCTTCGATCAAGCTTTGGTCTGCAAGCCTTCGATTGAGCGCTGGACCCCTTCGATCAAGTCAATGTCACAATGCTTCGACTAGTACTTCAGAGGGTCCTTCGACTGGAATTTCATACTTTACCTCAATCAGAACATCAGAACAAAATGACCTTCGAATGCCATTTCAGTGCAGAGTTTCTCTTAATCTAAGATGCTCTGATGAAGGAAGTTCTGGACACTTCAAATCAGAACTTAGACTCATCACAAGGCCAAGGGTTGGTCGAAGTTGTCTAATAGGGAATGTTCTAAATATATTCGAATTGGACTTTGAAGCTGGCAAAGAAGGCAGATTCGAAGGAATGAAGTGGGTTGGCATGACTAACAAAAAACACATATCCTAACCTGTCCAGGTTCACCCAAAGTTCACAATGGCATGTGTCCCTTGCAAATATGCAATCGAAGCAGAGGGAGGCTCAATCGAAGGGGCTATGCAATTGAAGCTGGAGTAATTCTAAGTGGAGCTTAGAGCTATCGAAGAGAGCAAATTCGAAGGGAAGTGGATCTGAAGGGGCAAGTCAGCTTTCGATTTTCATCATGTTGGAGGTCCAAACAGCTCATAACAGGCTGGCAGTAACGCATGAAAATAGATTGGCACATGATTGAATCAAATATAGAAAGTCTTTATGAAGAAATCAAATCAAATCTCTTCATCATAATGGACCAAGATTTGATACACAAATGTTGACCTAAATTCCTTGTCTATATAAACCTCATGCTCACAAACGTGAAAGACACGAAAAAACGCATAGAAACTCTGCAGAAACGGCGCCACAACTTTGAGAAAAAAGCTTGAGAATATTGGATCTGAAGTTGCGCTTAGAGACCTTTTCAGGATCAAACAAAGGTTCCAATCGCTTCCTTGGATCTCACTGAAGTAGTACCAATCATTATCGTGTGCTCTCCTGCCCCAAAAAGCCCTGTAAGTATCACTTTGAACCGCCATATTCATGGAATCATAAAGCTTCAATCTTGCATTCATTCTTTAAAATAATTGCATATTTGAACTCCTGACATCGTTTGCAAAGTTTTTGTATTATTCAATTTCATTATTATGCCCTATATCACAAAACGCCATGGTAGATTGTTTTAGGTTTCTTTTAGGGATTTTCACTACAGGACAAATTGGTCAACAAAAGGACCATAGTTGGAACCAGGGCGGAGAGGTGAGCAAAACCATGCCTTAAGTTTGCGTTTTAGTGGCTTGTGGCAGATTTTGAGGCAACATGATGTATAGCTACGGACAATCGTCTGTTGGTATAGGCCAAAGGATTTTTAGCCACAGTCCCCATGATAGGGACGATAACGTGGCATGGCCAGAATTGGCCTGTTTGAAATATTAGCGCGTTTTTCTTATTTTCCAGCATATTCATTGATTTTCCCATATATTATTTATTCCTTATTATCATAACAAAGAGAACAAGCTGGCTGGTTGGTGAGCGTGTTAGTGCAGGACCCTTTGGGACCTGGATTCGAATCCCAGGTGTTGTACCCCAAAATTTGCCCTCCCATATTCTTCAAGATTTGCAAAGAGCATGCTTCAAAATTCCCCAAGGGTTGCACAGTTCAAGGGCCTCCTAACAGTCAAAAACTAGGGTTTTGATTCTGACAAAGAAAATGAAGTTTCCAAGGGTCCAATCAAGTCCCACATGCCTACAAATATGGTCAAGCATCATCATACCAAGTTTCAAGACTTACAGCACAAAATTGCACAGTCAAAAACCCTAATTGCACTACAGTCAACTGCAGGGGCAAAATGGTCATTTGACAGTCAAAAGTTCAATTTTTTTGTCAACATCTCATTTTGAAGCCACAAACATCATTTGATCAATGCTTGATCATGATTCTCAAAGTTTGGCTCAAAAAGTCTCAAGATGCAAAAGTTTCCATATTTGGACAGTTGAAAAAGTCAACTGTAACTTGACCAAGGCATAACTTCCACATGGATTATCAGAAAAATTCCATCCAAAGCTCATTTTGAATAGAAAGACATTTCCTACAACTCCTCTTCATACTTCAAGTCCAAGAAATTCTCTCATAAAAAGTTATCAATTTCAACATTATAGGTCATTTTCAAAAGTCAACAAAAGGGGACTTTAAGTCAAAGGCCATAACATGAGATTGGTAAATCAAAATGACATGGGACCAAAGGCATTGGTTAGAGGACTTCAAGACCTTTCCAAAATGTCCAAGAACATGAGCAAAGCTTAAAAATTGAGCAAGATATGCCTTGTGGAAGTTGGGAAAGTTTTGGATATTTTGAAAAGTCAACTTTGCTTCAAATGTCTTAAAAATGCTAATGGGCCTCTTTTTCTTCCAAAATCCATCATCCAAAACATGTGCATGACCATTTGGCCCAAAGGGAAGTTTTTCATCATTTTTATTTTATTTATTTGAATTTTTAATTGCTAGAAATTCATTTAATTAATTAAAATATATGGAAAATACCAAACCTAAGTTTTTAAATCTTTTTATGCATGGAATACATTCAATATTTCGTGCATGATCAAATTTGGAAAGAATCCATGTGATTGGACATGATTGGTATCAAATTAGCATGAAAAAGATTGAAAAATTATGGCATGAAAATCAAATATTTTCTCATCAATTCATTGATTCTTTGGACCAAATTTTGAACCCTAATCATTCACACATATATACTCATGCAAACCCTATTCCAAATAACCTCCAAGCTGCGCCATACACCAATAACCAAGTTTGAGTTTTTGACAAAAATTCAAGAAACTGAAAACTGTCTTCCAGTGTGATTCAAGCCAAAATAATTATCTCATCACCTTCCCGAGACATCAAGAAACGTGTCTGAATAGTTTTCCACCTCCCTAACGCCCATAATTGGTGAATGGAACTCAAACTTTTTCACTTTTTTGCATAAATCGTATTTCATCATTCATGTCATGTTTTTGAATTCTAATACTTGTTTTGTGTTACTCTCATCATTCTGAAGCTAACTGTGTGCTTTAATTGAGTTTTCACGCGCTATATGAAGAACCACCATTAAAGGACGTTAGGGTTCTTCAAGTTTTAAATTAGGCGTTTCTGAATACTGTAAAATTAGAACACCTTAATACCATGGTTGAAATCAGGGAGCTTGGACGATTTGAAAACACCCATCGCGCCTAATTTATGTGGCCATATGGCCTGTTCGCTATTATTGAAAAGTGCATGTTTTGGGGGGGTTCAAAACCCCCGCTAACCTTTTTTATATTTCAGGCAAAAGCGCAGCAATGGAGAAGATGATGAAGTGTCAAGACCTGATTGAGTCATTTGAATTTTCGCGCTAATCTGTCCACTAATTCTTGTTTTATTTCATATTATTTGTTAGTTACATTATAAACAAAGCGCGCGTTTGGTTCCATTGGCAAGGCATTTGGTTGGTAATCCCTGGGACCTGGGTTCGAATCCCAGGTCCCCCTCCCTTTCAATAATATTTTTCTAATAATGCTTCTGTGCAGTTTCTATGCAAGCGACCACCATACATCCATCCTCCAGGTTTGCCACGCGTATAGCAAGATCAATCAAAAGGCCCAGATCTGAAGAACATAATAGGCCCCAGTCAATGCACTCACACGCTAGCACAAAAAGTCAAACAAGGCCTTGCAACAAGTGGGCCTAATTGCCAAGTATACCCCCAATTGGGGACAGAACCCCCCAAGGTATTGTATTTCTTCTCTTTTCTTTATTTTGTTTATTTCAATTATTTCTTTTTTAATTAATTCCTTTAATTTAATTTATTTTCATAAAACATAAAAATAACAATAAAAATCAGAAAGTCATAAAAATCAAAATATATTTATTTAATTAGTATTTTTGTAAATAAATCTCCCTAATTAATTAGATTTAAATTTAGGGTTAATTTTAATATCTTTTCTTAATAAATTAAAACTTGTAGAATTAGGTTTAAATTACTTTAATTACTTTTTTTATTTTCTCATCACTAATAATTAATTATTTATTTTTATAAATCAAACTGCATTAATTAATTAATTTAATTTTAAGTTTAATTTTAACATATCTTTCTCAATAAATAAAAATTGTAGAATTAGGGTTAATTAATTAATTTCTTAATTTCTTTTAATTCACATAAGAAACCATAAATCCAAAAAATCTCAAAATAATTTCTTTTTTTCTTTTAATTTAACTAATTTCATAATTCTAATTTAATTTCATTAAAAAGGGTCCAACGCCCTCGATTGCGATTTTTTATTCTCTTCGCGCATTGTTATTTTATTTCCTTTAATTATTTATGTAACTCTCTCGAAGCCGTGTAAATATTTATCTTTCGCACTTTACTTTATTTCTTTATTTTCTGTCAAATCGGGTCCTGGATTAAATTTGGCGATGTGGACCCGCGCCTTTGTAATAATTTAGGAACTTTATATTTCTCGCACTTTTTAACTGTTAATTAAATCGCATGCAAGAATGAATGACAAAAATAAAAACAAACGCGTAGATCACCCTTGACATGACAAGACAAAAATAAATGAACATGACACACAAATCACACACCACCCCTAGGGTACGCCTCATTGTTGCCTTGCCTCGAAAGGTGATCGTCGAGTAGAGGATGTCTTAGTAAGTCCTCATGATCCGGGAACCTGGTATGAGGGTAGCTTCTAAGGTGTCTTCCCATTGCTCTGGTGATCACCATGTCCCGAACCTCGAATTGACCCGAACACCTCCAATGGTGGTGCTACCTACCTCTCAATGGTGGGATGGCACTACTTTAAAGGACATCTACACAGACGAATTCCTTAGGGTAGGTAGACGACTCTAGATACTTGCTCTTAATTTCAAAACAAATCAAAAATACTTTTCACACCGACACCTTTTCAAAAGCTTTCGAAAGCAATTTTTCCAACACTCTTAAGGACCGATACAAGAGTCGAACTGGAATTTTCAAAGAAACTTTTTAAAACCCACAGTTGAAAAGAAAACAAACCATTTTTGAAAACACAAATGAGCAAGTATCTAAGAGCCCATGGATAACCATGGATAGAAAGGGTGCTAACACCTTCCCTTTCTATAATCTACCTCCCGAACCGAGAGCAATGTCTATAAGGAATTTTTCTGTGCTTTTATCCTTTCCATTTGGAGAAAATAAAAGACGGTGGCGACTCTTGCTTCCGCGACATTTCGCGAAACAGCGTTAAACAGTCAGTTCCAGATCCACCGATCACAGAACTGGCGACTTAAACTTAAAGTGAGGTGTACCTTAGGGATAGTTCATAACTGTGTTTTCAATTGCTTTCTTTGCTTGCTTTAAATTGTGGGACTGTCTTGGGAGTTCTATAGATCCTAACCCGGATCTGGGGATACCTTCTTAGAAAGTAGCAACAAGGCTGTGAGGGAATTGTGCGGGGTATACCGACATGGTTGAAACAGTCTGCTACGTTGATGTGGCACTTTGGTGTGTACCGGTAACCCTTGAGTTCAGTCAAGGAGAGTACGGGGCCTCCGCGTGGTGTCATGAAGCATCAACAGACCTTAGGAACCTTAATTGAACTATCTTGGCCTCTTTAGGGTAGTGAGATAACTGACTTTGGTGCAGTCCGAGGTTGGTTGATACTCGATACTACACTCAATTGAGGGTTGCTTTCCTAGAATATTTCGGTCGCCAGTTCAGTGGCTAAATCGAAACGATGAACAATGAAAGCAATCCCGTGATATTGGGACCCTTAGAACCCGGTTACTTCTAATAGGACAGGTTGAACCCACCAACTTCAAGAGGGTACTACCCAGACCCCATGCTAGCCTTAAGCTCTAAGGGCTTGTCTTGTGTGCCTTGTGTGCCTTACATGTTTGTCTTTGTAAATATCCGTGGTGTGTTTAATCATAACATCATGACATCATCCAGCATCATATGCATTGACTAACCATTTCAGGGGTTCGAATCTTCATCTTTGTTCTTATTTTGTAGGACATGGAAACTGTTCGCAGAAAGACAATTCAAATCAGTCTTGTAAGGGTCCCTCCTCAGCTTAAGGAGCTTATATCCAGGATTCCCGAGAGTTCTTCATTCAGTGAGAGACATGGAAGACTCATCAGCTTGGTCAATACCAACATTGAGGAAGATATGATAAAAGTCCTGTTCCAGTTCTTTGACCCTCTGCATCACTGTTTCACCTTCTTGGACTATCAGCTGGTACCTACATTGGAGGAGTTCTCCCGGCTCTTAAAGATCCCTATCCTTGATCAACTACCCTACAACGGTACAGAAAAGGAACCCATGCTTGAAGAGATTGCTAAAGCCTTACACCTACAATCATCTGACCTCAAGGGACATTGGGAAGTTAGAAGTGGTGTCAAAGGGTTCTTAGCCAGGTTTCTGTTTGAAAAGGCCCATGAATGTTGGAACTCCCTTGACTTGCAAGCTTTTGAAGAAGTTGTGGCCCTCCTTGTCTATGGTTTGGTGTTGTTCCCTAACCCAGATCAGCTTATAGATATCAGTGCTGTCCAGATCTTTATGTACAGGAATCCTATACCTATGTTGCTGGGGGACATCCTTCACTCATGTTACACTCGAACCATGAGAAAAAGAGGTGTCCTTATGTGTTGCACTCCTCTCCTGGGAAGGTGGTTTATTTCGCACCTTCCACAATCAGCTTTGAAGAACGAGCGGAGTTTGAGATGGTCACAACGGTTGATGACTCTTACACATGCAGATATACATTGGGGTCCTCGGTCCAGAGAGGATGTTACTATCATTGATCGTTGCGGGGAGTACCCTAATGTTCCTTTACTTGGAATCAGAGGAGGTATTACTTACAGCCCATGCCTGGCTTGGAGACAGTTTGGTTATGCTCGGAGGGATGGCCCTCATGACATGTTAATTCCTGACATAGTTTTTGACTTCGACAACGATGCACAAGGACTTCGCCAGAGATTTATCAGAGCCTGGAGGATGCCAAGTAGGATAGACAACAAGACACTGGGGCACAGGAACTCCATCCCATTGGAACCTTATCTCAAGTGGGTACGGACCCGCTCCCAGAAGTTAGTGATGCCTTATCCTCATATGCTCCCTGTGATCAAAGAACCAGTCTTGGAAGGAGAATTGTCCTACACCGTTCAGCATCCTGACATGCCCACATCCTGGGAAGAGATGCAGAAGAGCTGGATCCAGCTTAAGGAAGAAAGGAATTCTCTTGAGACCAGTCTACATGCTAGTGAAAAGAAGGTCTTGGAGCTCACCCGCCTATTGCATGTGGAGAGGAATCTCAACACCTACATAGCTCCAAAGAGGATGCACAGTGTCTTCTGGGATTGATTTGCTTTTGTATTATTTTGCCCATGAGGCTTTGATGTACTGAACAATTATTTCCTTAACGATAACGTGTGTTCCTTTTTGTCTACAACAAATTTGAATTTTCGAACCCTTGAATGCATTGCATAAACACATATCATTCATCATGTGCATAGCAGGTTTTCTTCTTTTCAGGTTGCTTACCGTTCTTCGCTGTTTATTTCAGCATCATGAATCCTGACTCATCATCAACTGAGATGTCCATCAAGGCTCTTCAGGCGCAGAATGCGCAATTTCAGGAACTAATCATGGGTTTGGCTCAGGGCCAAGAAGAGCTGAAGGCTCTGCTCCTGAAGAAGGAAAAGAAGAAGAAGAGAAGGACTGTTCTTTTCAACTCGGGCCGAAGGTTTGGCAACACTCTGCAAAATGAAGAGGCTGGTTCTTCTATAGGCAAGGGTACTCCCCAAGGGGAAAAAGGTCCTAGTCCGGTAGTCTCCGACAACGAGACTGATTTTGATGAGGAACAATATCCTCCTGCAGAAGACATATATAAGCAGTTGGAAGACAGATTGAATGCTATGGAGATACAACAGGTACCTGGGTTGGATTTCAGAGATTTGGGTTTGTCTACTGGTGTGATCATTCCTCATAAGTTCAAAGCACCATCCTTCACCAAGTATGATGGGGCATCCTGTCCCAAGCTACACCTCAGGTCTTACGTGCGGAAGATTCAGCCGTACTCAATGGACAAGAACTTGTGGATCCACTTCTTCCAGGAGAGTCTTTCAGGGACTCATCTCGAATGGTTCTATCAGCTGGATGGGACCAAGGTTCGTAACTGGGAGGAGTTGGCTACTGCTTTCTATAAGCAGTATCAATATAATGCCGACCTTTCCCCTACGCGTACCCAACTTCAGGGTATGTCGCTAGGGTCAAGTGAAGGTTTTAAAGAGTACGCACAGAAGTGGAGGGATCTGGCTGGCAGAGTGCAGCCTCCGTTGACTGATCGAGAATTGGTAGACATGTTCCTAGGGACCCTATCTGGGCCATTTTTCAACCATCTTATCGGGAATTCGTCTGCAGGGTTTACTGATCTTATTCTGACTGGAGAGAGAATAGAGGCTGGGATAAAGTCTGGTAAGATTCAGAAGGGTGCATCTACAAGTTCTGAGAAGAATCCCTTTAAAAAGGAGGCCAGTGCTGTATACGGGTCCAGAAGACAAGAGAAACATGAGCGCCGCTAATCTGTCAACGCGGTGATGATTGCTAAGCCTGCTGCCGCTCCTCGGCAAACCAATCCTCAAAGGGCTGAAAGACCCCGGAGAGAGTTTACCCGTTTGAGTATGACCCTATCGCAGATCTTGCCACAGTTGCTATTCACCAACCTAGTAACTGTCAGAGAGGCCCCAAAGGTTGTGAATACGGCTTCTCCCAAATATAATCCAAATGCCCGCTGTGCTTATCACTCTGATAGCCCGGGGCATTCCACTGATGACTGTTGGGCCTTAAGGAACAAGCTGCAGGACCTTATTGACGCCAACGAGGTACAATTTGAGGCATCTGAGAAGCCTAATGTAGTGACAGCTCCCCTGCCTGCTCATGGAGTGAATGCTATTGGGGAATAAGATGAAGTGGATGAAACTGAGTTTGATAGTTGGGTTTACCCGGCAACCGACAGTGGACCTAGCAATTGGAGTGCAAAAGACAATCTACCTGTTTCTCTTGTTACTGAGTAATGAATTCCTATGTTTTGTTATTTGTAATAAACAATTAAAAACTTTATGGCCCGGTGTCTTACCCGGGGCACCGTGGCTTCATTTGTGAGGGCATACAAATTGTCATTTCATATATCATGAATAAAAATCTTGGACGTTTTCTCGCATTTCAAATCTTATGCTCCTTTTCTGTCTTTCTTTCCTTTATATATTTCAAAAAACAGCTGTATTTACACAACTCACTCATACAGGTTTCAATCCACTCTGGATCTCACTGGTAACGACTCTGCTACTGCCAGTTATGACTTCGAAAATCTGATCAACTTAGCCGAAGACGAAGGTGAAGATGATTGCGAAGTGCCTGGCGAGCTTGCAAGACTGTTGCTCCAGGAAGAGAGGGCAATTCAACCACACGAAGAGCCGGTGGAAATAATAAACCTGGGTACTGATACAAACAGGAAGGAGGTAAAGATTGGTGCCAACCTAGAGCTCAGCGTGAAGCAACGGTTGACTCAGATGCTACATGATCATATGTAGATATTTGCCTGGTCCTACGAAGACATGCCCGGGTTGGATACCGATATTGTGGTCCATCACTTGCCTACTAAGGAAGACTGCCCTCCGGTTAAGCAAAAGGTCCGTCGTATGCGACCAGAGATGTCTGAGAAGATCAAAGCCGAGGTTATGAAACAGTTTGATGCTGGGTTCCTTGCAGTGACTTCTTACCCTCAGTGGGTTGCTAATGTGGTGCCGGTACCAAAGAAAGATGGAAAGGTCAGAATGTGTGTCGACTACAGGGATCTGAACAGGGCCAGCCCCAAGGATGACTTCCCTTTACCTCACATTGATGTCCTTGTTGACAATACAACTCATCATAAGGTGTTCTCTTTCATGGATGGCTTTTCAGGTTATAATCAGATCAAGATGGCACATGAAGACATGGAAAAAACTACCTTTGTTACTCAGTGTGGCACTTTCTGCTACAAGGTCATGCCTTTTGGACTGAAGAACGCTGGGGCAACCTACCAACGTGCCATGGTTGCTTTATTTCATGACATGATCCATCATGAGATAGAAGTGTATGTTGACGACATGATCGCAAGGTCTCAAACTGAGGAGGAACACCTTGATCATCTGCAGAAATTGTTTGACCGTCTGAAATTGTACAAGCTAAGGTTGAACCCGAACAAGTGCACCTTCGGGGTAAGGTCTGGAAAATTGCTAGGCTTCGTTGTAAGGGATAAGGGAATTCAAGTGGATCCTGCCAAGGTTAAAGCTATCCAAGAGATGCCAGTTCCTAAAACAGAGAAAGAGGTCAGAGGCTTTTTAGGACGCCTGAATTACATCGCTCGATTCATCTTGCACCTAACTGCTACCTGTGAGCCAATCTTCAAGCTACTGAAGAAAGATCAGGTAGTACGTTGGAATGATGAATGTCAGGCTGCTTTTGACAGAATCAAGGAGTATCTCCAAGAACCACCCATCCTTATGCCACCGGTTGAAGGGAGACCTCTGATACTATATCTGACAGTACTGGACAACTCAATGGGGTGTGTGCTGGGGCAGCATGACGAGTCTGGCCGAAAAGAGCATGCCATTTATTACCTTAGCAAAAAGTTTACCGACTGTGAGACCCGATACTCGCTGCTTGAGAAAACTTGCTGCGCTTTGGTATGGGCTGCTCGCCGGCTGAGACAGTATATGCTGACTCACACTACCTTGTTGATCTCAAAGATGGATCCTATAAAGTACATATTTGAAAAGCCCGCTCTGTCTGGGAGAATAGCAATATGGCAAATGATCCTGACAGAATACGACATTCAATACACGACTCAGAAAGCCATCAAGGGAAGTGTATTGGCAGACCACTTGGCACATCAGGCAGTAGACGACTATCAGTCAATTAACTTTGAGTTCCCAGACGAGAGCATCATGATTGTGACTGATTGTGAAGTACCTGGACCGGATGAAGGACCTGAGTAAGGATCCCGATGGTCTATGCACTTTGACGGAGCCTCCAATGCTTTGGGTAACGGTATCGGTGCTGTAATCATATCCCCTCAAGGCACTCATACTCCGCTCACTGCCCGACTATGTTTCAACTGCACCAACAACATGGCGGAGTATGAGGCATGCATCATGGGTCTCCAAGCTGCGATCGACCTAAGGATCAAGTTTCTGAGTGTCTTCGGAGATTCCGCTCTCGTGATCAATCAGATCAAAGGAGAGTGGGATACGAAACATCCGAATCTTATTCCTTATAGAGAATGTGTGTTGACCTTGATCCCCCACTTCACGAAGATAACCTTTGAACACTTTCCGAGAGAGGAGAATCAGCTGGCGGATGCGTTAGCTACGATGTCTTCTATGTTCAAGGTCAAATGGGATAATGGGGCTCCCCGGATCATCATCTGGAAACTGGACGAACCGGCATACTGTTGTGACCTCGAGACTGAATTGGTGACTGAGAAGCCTTGGTACCATGAGGTGAAGAGATACCTGGAAGCTCAGGAATACCCTGAAGGTGCGTCTTCCAATGATAAAAAGTTTCTGAGAAGGTTCGCAGCGAAGTTCTTCCTTAGCAACGGCATCCTGTACAAGCGAAACCATGATTCGACCCTACTGCGTTGTGTGGATAAGACTGAAGCAGAAAGGATCATGGAAGAGCTACATGAAGGGACCTTTGGTACACATTCCAGTGGGCACACTATGGCAAAGAAGATCCTTCGGGCAGGGTATTTCTGGTCCACCATGGAAGCTGACTGCTACCAACATTCTCGGACATGCCATAAATGCCAGATATATGCAGACAAGGTGCATGTTCCTCCAGTTCCTCTGAATGTTCTGACTGCGCCCTGGCCGTTTGCAATGTGGGGCATAGACATGATCGGTGAGATTAAACCTATGGCATCTAACGAGCATCGCTTCATCCTGGTAGCGATTGATTACTTCACGAAGTGGGTTGAAGCAGCTTCCTACGCTACGGTAACCAAGACTGTTGTGGCACGGTTCATTCGGCACAACCTGATCTGTCGATACGGCGTCCCGGAAAGAATTATTACAGACAACGGTACCAATCTCAATAACAAGATGATCACTGAGCTCTGCGAGCAGTTCAAGATACAGCACCACAACTCTTCTCCTTACAGACCGAAGATGAATGGGGTTGTAGAAGCAGCAAATAAGAACATTAAGAAAATCGTGCAGAAGATGACAGTGACTTATAAAGATTGGCACGAGATGTTACCGTTCGCTCTACATGGGTACCGTACCTCAACCAGGACGTCAACCGGGGCAACTCCTTTCTCCTTGGTTTATGGTATGGAGGCAGTCTTACCGATCGAAGTGCAAATACCCTCTCTCCGGATAATGAAGGATGCAAATCTGAATGAAGATGATTGGATCCAGACACGACTTGATCAGTTAAACCTTATTGATGAAAAGAGACTTGCTGCTATCTGTCATGGTCAGACCTATCAGAAACGGATGATCAGGGCATTTAACAAAAAGGTCAGACCACAGGAATATCAAGTTGGGGATCTGGTAATCAAGCGAATCATCCTTCCTCAGAGTGATCCAAGGGGCAAATGGACCCCTACGTACGAAGGGCCATTTGTGGTTAAACATGTGTTCTCAGGAGGAGCCATGATTTTAACCAACATGGATGGTGACGACCTTCCTCACCCCGCCAATGCAGACATAGTAAAAAGATACTACGCATAAAAAAGACCCGCTAGGCTGACATGCCTAGGCAAAAATTAGGGCTTCCCGGCGAACCAAAAGGGTTCGGGCAAAATGAAGGGATGAAATGAAAAAAAATCTGTACACCCGGCAAGTCGAAAACCTGAAAAGGCGGCTTGGGCAAAAATGGGTATCCCGGTGGACTGAAAACCCGAAAGGGCGGTCCAGGCAAAAGTTAGGGATAAAGCGTAATACTATGCCTCATTGATCACTCTGCATCCAGAATCCGGTATCTACATCAAGTTCAGACGGCATCGATCAGTCAGCTTCATCTTCAACTAAGGTCATCAAGTGATGAGACGCTCGGAAATATAAGGGCAATAGCAGAGTCGAAACCCAGTGGGATCATTCATTTCACACAGCTGTTTTATTTTCTCTTGTACAAAATTTGTATAAACTCTTTTGTTCGGTGGCGTACTCTTACTAGGACGTCAGCCTCTTGTATATAAACGCCTATTTACAGGCAAATTCAAAATCAATACAAAAATATACTTTTCAGTTAAAATTGTCAATTGTTTTTCCTTTTCTGTTTTGTTTTGCGAAGAACGTCCAAGGTTCAATTTGTGATATATGCATTGACAATAATTTGCTAACTCATGAATATTTGCATACGAAACAAAGGATTAATTACAGGTAACATTAGAAACAGGGGCAATAAAGAGTTGTCTAAGCAATATAATTGTTCTATCCTCCAAGGTACCAAGGAAGGTTCAGCTAAAGAACACAACCAGTACATCTTAATTCCCCAGAGAGTGAGCCGGCAAGTCAATACACTCTCCTCAAGCGAAGCTATTATCAACCTTAAAGAAGTTGGGTATCCTCCCGCAGATCTCAACATTCCCCAGCAGTATACATGCATTTTTAACAAGCATCCCCGGCAGTCTTGATCTAAGGTTGTTCCCCGGCGGTATATCAAACATTCAGTGGAGTCACCTCCCCGGTACAGTTCAAAACTCCCCCAGGAGAGTCCAATCCAGTTTCCCCAGGGAAAGTTGGAATCCATCTCCCCAAGCAGTAAGCTTATCCCCAGTAGATTCTGGAAGCTTATCCCTCGTAAAAACACGAACGTGTCTCTCGGCTTTATTCAAAGAGTTATTCCCTTACCAGGATATAACTGGGTTATCCTCAGCCAAAAGCCACGGAAAGATCGTCCTCGGCGAAGCCTTCTTATTCCCAGCGAAGTCTATTAACACTTCCAACACAACAATGGTATCCCCAACAAAGTTACCACCAAGCATTCCAGCAAAGTACCTCTCTCCCCACAGAGTATTGCTTCCCAGCAACATCGCTAGAGTACTTTTTCTCCCCGCAGAGTTATCCATTCGCCAAGTTTATTCCCCAACGGAGTTATCTTCTCCTACCGGTATTCTTGCAACTATCATCCCCCAGAGGAAGCCAAATCTATTCTTCAACATCAGCCCAGGATATGACTTCCCGACACCCGTCAAGGATTTACTTTCCTAGACAAATAACATTCATAAACATCTTCATACATTATAGCATGCATATACGCATCATATCTTACAAATCTCATTTATGTTGAGAACATCATTGCTTGATCCATATCATGCATCGCATATGACTGGCCTTTACCTTTCAGGAAGAATTCAGTTAAAGTTCTTAGCTACATTCAAGACCTAGACCGGTTCAGTTAAATCGACCCTAAGATTTTTCTGTTTCTTATCCAGTTAAAGGCCTTCTCTGGTTCAGTCAGATCGACCCTAAGATCTCCCTGTTTCTTGTCCAGTTGAAGATTTCAAGACCTAGACCGGTTCAGTTAAATCAACCCTAAGATTTTTCTGTTTCTTATCCAGTCAAAGGCCTTCTCTAGTCCAGCTAAATCGACCCCTAACAGATTTTCCTGATAAAGACTCAGTAGAAGATACCCAAGATTCTCTCAATGATTACTGTTGAGGTTGAAGTCACCCAAGATTCTCTCAATGATTACTGTTGAGGTTGAAGTCGCCCAAGATTCTCTCAATGATTACTGTTGAGGTTGAAGTCGCCCAAGATTCTCTCAATGATTACTGTTGAGGTTGAAGTCGCCCAAGATTCTCTCAATGATTACTGTTGAGGTTGAAGTTACCCAAGATTCTCTCAATGATTACTGTTGAGGTTGAAGTTACCCAAGATTCTCTCAATGATTACTGTTGAGGTTGAAGTCGCCCAAGATTCTCTCAATGATTACTGTTGAGGTTGAAGTTGCCCAAGATTCTCAATGATTACTGTTGAGGTTGAAGTCGCCCAAGATTCTCTCAATGATTACTGTTGAGGTTGAAGTCGCCCAAGATTCTCTCAATGATTACTGTTGAGGTTGAAGTCGCCCAAGATTCTCTCAATGATTACTGTTGAGGTTGAAGTCGCCCAAGATTCTCTCAATGATTACTGTTGAGGTTGAAGTCTCCTATGGTTCTCTCCCCGTTATTGTGGAGGTAGTAATCGTCCCCAGATTCTCTCAATGATTACTGTTGAGGTTGAAGTCGCCCATGATTCTCTCAGCGTTACTGTTGAGGTTGTAATCATCCAAGGTTCTCTCACCGTTCCTGTTGAGGTAGTAACCATCCTTGGTTCATTCATCGCCTTTTGAAGATCCAGATTCAACTCCTGTAACCAGTCAGGACACATCTACACCAAGAATTTGAAGACCAGCTCCTGTAACAGGTCAGGTAATCACTCTCTTTTGCAGGTACGCAAGTTCTCGCTAAGGAATCTCTTACGCGATCGACACCCAGATGGCATCTATAAGCCCATCATCCACATACCAACAGTCCCCAGATGGCGTCTATAAGCCCATCCACCATCCATCATCTCTCAGCATGGCATCTATAAGCCCATCATCCTACCCATCAATCTCCAAATGGCATCTATAAGCCCATTCCCATCATCACACTGCTACTATGTGAGCGCAAATTTCTGGGCACTCTAGTGTTTAATCATCTTCCACCTTCGGATTACGAAAGGCACGTCAGCCAATCTGCATCCTCAGGTCTAAGAAGATTGAACAGGGGCAACTGTTGTACCCCAAAATTTTCCCTCCCATATTCTTCAAGATTTGCAAAGAGCATGCTTCAAAATTCCCCAAGGGTTGCACAGTTCAAGGGCCTCCTAACAGTCAAAAACTAGGGTTTTGATTCTGACAAAGAAAATGAAGTTTCCAAGGGTCCAATCAAGTCCCACATGCCTACAAATATGGTCAAGCATCATCATACCAAGTTTCAAGACTTACAGCACAAAATTGCACAGTCAAAAACCCTAATTGCACTACAGTCAACTGCAGGGGCAAAATGGTCATTTGACAGTCAAAAGTTCAATTGTTTTGTCAACATCTCATTTTGAAGCCACAAACATCATTTGATCAATGCTTGATCATGATTCTCAAAGTTTGGCTCAAAAAGTCTCAAGATGCAAAAGTTTCCATATTTGGACAGTTGAAAAAGTCAACTGTAACTTGACCAAGGCATAACTTCCACATGGATTATCAGAAAAATTCCATCCAAAGCTCATTTTGAATAGAAAGACATTTCCTACAACTCCTCTTCATACTTCAAGTCCAAGAAATTCTCTCACAAAAAGTTATCAATTTCAACATTATAGGTCATTTTCAAAAGTCAACAAAAGGGGACTTTAAGTCAAAGGCCATAACATGAGATTGGTAAATCAAAATGACATGGGACCAAAGGCATTGGTTATAGGACTGCAAGACCTTTCCAAAATGTCTAAGAACATGAGCAAAGCTTAAAAATTGAGCAAGATATGCCTTGTGGAAGTTGGGAAAGTTTTGGATATTTTGAAAAGTCAACTTTGCTTCAAATGTCTTAAAAATGCTAATGGGCCTCTTTTTCTTCCAAAATCCATCATCCAAAACATGTGCACGACCATTTGGCCCAAAGGGAAGTTTTTCATCATTTTTATTTTATTTATTTGAATTTTTAATTGCTAGAAATTCATTTAATTAATTAAAATATATGGAAAATACCAAACCTAAGTTTTTAAATCTTTTTATGCATGGAATACATTCAATATTTCGTGCATGATCAAATTTGGAAAGAATCCATGTGATTGGACATGATTGGTATCAAATTAGCATGAAAAAGATTGAAAAATTATGGCATGAAAATCAAATATTTTCTCATCAATTCATTGATTCTTTGGACCAAATTTTGAACCCTAATCATTCACACATATATACTCATGCAAACCCTATTCCAAATAACCTCCAAGCTGCGCCATACACCAATAACCAAGTTTGAGTTTTTGACAAAAATTCAAGAAACTGAAAACTGTCTTCCAGTGTGATTCAAGCCAAAATAATTATCTCATCACCTTCCTGAGACATCAAGAAACGTGTCTGAATAGTTTTCCACCTCCCTAACGCCCAGAATTGGTGAATGGAACTCAAACTTTTTCACTTTTTTGCATAAATCGTATTTCATCATTCATGTCATGTTTTTGAATTCTAATACTTGTTTTGTGTTACTCCCATCATTCTGAAGCTAACTGTGTGCTTTAATTGAGTTTTCACGCGCTATATGAAGAACCACCATTAAAGGACGTTAGGGTTCTTCAAGTTTTAAATTAGGCGTTTCTGAATACTGTAAAATTAGAACACCTTAATACCATGGTTGAAATCAGGGAGCTTGGACGATTTGAAAACACCCATCGCGCCTAATTTATGTGGCCATATGGCCTGTTCGCTATTATTGAAAAGTGCATGTTTTGGGGGGGTTCAAAACCCCCGCTAACCTTTTTTATATTTCAGGCAAAAGCGCAGCAATGGAGAAGATGATGAAGTGTCAAGACCTGATTGAGTCATTTGAATTTTCGCGCTAATCTGTCCACTAATTCTTGTTTTATTTCATATTATTTGTTAGTTACATTATAAACAAAGCGCGCGTTTGGTTCCATTGGCAAGGCATTTGGTTGGTAATCCCTGGGACCTGGGTTCGAATCCCAGGTCCCCCTCCCTTTCAATAATATTTTTCTAATAATGCTTCTGTGCAGTTTCTATGCAAGCGACCACCATACATCCATCCTCCAGGTTTGCCACGCGTATAGCAAGATCAATCAAAAGGCCCAGATCTGAAGAACATAATAGGCCCCAGTCAATGCACTCACACGCTAGCACAAAAAGTCAAACAAGGCCTTGCAACAAGTGGGCCTAATTGCCAAGTATACCCCCAATTGGGGACAGAACCCCCCAAGGTATTGTATTTCTTCTCTTTTCTTTATTTTGTTTATTTCAATTATTTCTTTTTTAATTAATTCCTTTAATTTAATTTATTTTCATAAAACATAAAAATAACAATAAAAATCAGAAAGTCATAAAAATCAAAATATATTTATTTAATTAGTATTTTTGTAAATAAATCTCCCTAATTAATTAGATTTAAATTTAGGGTTAATTTTAATATCTTTTCTTAATAAATTAAAACTTGTAGAATTAGGTTTAAATTACTTTAATTACTTTTTTTATTTTCTCATCACTAATAATTAATTATTTATTTTTATAAATCAAACTGCATTAATTAATTAATTTAATTTTAAGTTTAATTTTAACATATCTTTCTCAATAAATAAAAATTGTAGAATTAGGGTTAATTAATTAATTTCTTAATTTCTTTTAATTCACATAAGAAACCATAAATCCAAAAAATCTCAAAATAATTTCTTTTTTTCTTTTAATTTAACTAATTTCATAATTCTAATTTAATTTCATTAAAAAGGGTCCAACGCCCTCGATTGCGATTTTTTATTCTCTTCGCGCATTGTTATTTTATTTCCTTTAATTATTTATGTAACTCTCTCGAAGCCGTGTAAATATTTATCTTTCGCACTTTACTTTATTTCTTTATTTTCTGTCAAATCGGGTCCTGGATTAAATTTGGCGATGTGGACCCGCGCCTTTGTAATAATTTAGGAACTTTATATTTCTCGCACTTTTTAACTGTTAATTAAATCGCATGCAAGAATGAATGACAAAAATAAAAACAAACGCGTAGATCACCCTTGACATGACAAGACAAAAATAAATGAACATGACACACAAATCACACACCACCCCTAGGGTACGCCTCATTGTTGCCTTGCCTCGAAAGGTGATCGTCGAGTAGAGGATGTCTTAGTAAGTCCTCATGATCCGGGAACCTGGCATGAGGGTAGCTTCTAAGGTGTCTTCCCATTGCTCTGGTGATCACCATGTCCCGAACCTCGAATTGACCCGAACACCTCCAACGGTGGTGCTACCTACCTCTCAATGGTGGGATGGCACTACTTTAAAGGACATCTACACAGACGAATTCCTTAGGGTAGGTAGACGACTCTAGATACTTGCTCTAAATTTCAAAACAAATCAAAAATACTTTTCACACCGACACCTTTTCAAAAGCTTTCGAAAGCAATTTTTCCAACACTCTTAAGGACCGATACAAGAGTCGAATTGGAATTTTCAAAGAAACTTTTTAAAACCCACAGTTGAAAAGAAAACAAACCATTTTTGAAAACACAAATGAGCAAGTATCTAAGAGCCCATGGATAACCATGGATAGAAAGGGTGCTAACACCTTCCCTTTCTATAATCTACCTCCCGAACCGAGAGCAATCTCTATAAGGAATTTTTCTGTGCTTTTGTCCTTTCCATTTGGAGAAAATAAAAGACGGTGGCGGCTCTTGCTTCCGCGACATTTCGCGAACCAGCGTTAAACAGTCAGTTCCAGATCCACCGATCACACCAGGTCCCCCAAAACTTTGTTGTGTTTTTCCTTCAGGTATTCAGGCGCATCATCCCAAATGTGGTCCACCATATGCCTCAGGCGCCCATGCGCCAGGTGGTTCCAGATCTAGATCCAGTGGTCCAGGATGAGGTTCACCATGAACTTTGGTCAACAAACGTCCAGGCAATCTGAAAGTCAAACGAGGCTGTTCGAATCTGGGCCTGGAATTGCTGAATCAATCTCCCTTCTTCAGGCCCAGCGCCCCCCAAAGTTTGCTTATGTTTTTATTTTCCTTTCATATTTCTTTTGCTTTTTTTTTATTATTATCATTAAAAACTAACTAATTAATTAACAAACTAACCTTATTTTCATAAAAATTAGAAAACACAAAAAAATAATACTTATTAACTTCACTATTTTATTTTTGTAAATAAACCATTAATCAATTAATTTAGTTTTTTTAATTAGGTTTAATCTTAACATATTTTGCAATAAATTAAAATTGACTTAGAATTAGGTTTTTTTTATTTCTAATTTTATTTCCTTAATTAAAATAAAACTCAATTTTTTTAATAATTAATTCCATTATTAATTCAGACTTAATTCTTAATTCAAAAAAGACCAAAAATATGCTTTCTTTAAATAAAAAGGGTCAAAACCCTAAAGGACAATCTGATTCAACTTTTCTCGCGCATATTATTTTGATCCATATATTGTAATTGCTCTGAGGATGTAATAGTTTTAACTTAGGACCTTTTATTTACCTTTTCGCATTTAATTTTAAGGGTTTGTTTTTGGCGATGTAAATACCCGACGCCTTGTAATAGCTTAGTTTTATTTTCTGCAATTTATTTTCCGCAACCATTAACTGCTAGATGTATGAATAATAGGCTATGCATGACAAGATCTATCTTAACTTAAAATCAAGAGTAGCTCACCATGACATGTAAAGATAATGTAAACTGAAAATTGACACACTTGCACATGCCACTCTTAGGGTACGCCTCACTTGGTTGCCTCGAACGTGGTCATTAAGTATAGGAAGTTTTAGAGGTCGTCCTTTTGTCCAAAGATCATAAGTTGCCTCGAAACGGTTGCCTCGGATAAAAATGATCTAAGACATTAGGGTTACCGCTAAGGCATCCTAACATTGCTTTAGTGACCACACATCCCTAAAATCGAATTGACCCGACAACTCCAACGACGGTGCTACCTACTCCTCAATAGTGGGATAACATTGTCTAAAGGACATTTGCACAGTTAAATTCCTTTTTGAGTACGTAGATGTTCTTAAGTACTTGCTCTTTTGAAAACAAAAAAACGAAACTTTTCGCACTTACACTCTCTTCAAAATAAAAACTCTTTTTCAAACCCACGAACACAAAGAAAAACAAACTTTTGAAAACATAGTGAGCAAGTACCTAAGAGCCTGTGGATAACCACAGATAGAAAGGGTGCTAACACCTTCCCTTTCTATAATCTACCTCCCGAACCCGAGAAACATCTCGAAAAGGAATTTTTCTGTGCTTTTGTCCTTTCCTTGTTGGATAAAATAAAAGACGGTGGCGACTCTTGCTTACCGCGACATTTTGCGAAAATAAACCCAAACGCGAACCAGCGTTCCAAAACAGTCAGTTCTCATTCCCACTGATCACAGAACTGGCGACTCTGCTAGGGAGTTTATAAGTGAGGTGTACCTTAGGATTAGATCACTTGTGTTTTCAATTGTATGCTTTGTATGCATTAAATTTTGTGGGCTTGTATTGGAGTTCTATAGATCCTAACCCGGATCTGGGGTACCCTTTTTAGGTAAGTAGCAATAAACTGTGAGGGATCTGTCCGACGTAGACCAACACAGATGAAGCAGTAGCTACGTTGGTGTGACACCTTGGTCTGTACCGATATCCCTTGTGTTGGAACGAGGAGAATATAGGTCTTCTGAGGAGTCATTAAGCACCAACTGACCTTAGAACCTTAAATTGACCAACTTGGCCATAGAACAGTAGCAGTATGCTACACTCATTGAGACTAAACTCTCGCGATGATTTCGGCCGCAAGAAAAGGTTGCTAAACTGGAATTATGACCGATTGAGGGTAGTAAGTGATATTGAGATCCTCTAGAACCCAATTACTATTTTTAGGACAGGTCTTAACCAACTAAAACTGAAAGAGGGTAGTACCTAAGCTTCATGCCAGCCTGAAATCTAAGGGCTCTTTTGTGTGACTTGTGTGCCTTTACCATGTTTTCCTTTTGTGAATACTTGTGGTGTGCCTTTACCATGACATCATAACATCATAACATTGCTTACATCCTGCACAAGGACTAACCCATTTCAAAGACAAGAGGGTTTCATCTTCGCTGTGTTTTGTAGGACATCATGATGCCCATGCGTAGGAATACTATCCGGATCAACTTTGTTCAAGTACCTACTTTGCTTAAAGAGTTGGTTGTCAGGATTCCAGACACTACTTCCTTCATCAGGAGGCATGGTTCTCTTCTCAGTTTAGTCACCTCAAAGTTGGACCAATAAATGATGAGTGTCCTGGTCCAGTTTTATGATCCACTATATCATTGCTTCACCTTTCAAGACTTCCAGCTTGTCCCTACCTTGGAAGAATTCTCTGAGTTGCTTGGTATCTCTGTTTTGGAGCAGACTCCATTTACCGGTTGGGAAAAGACTCTTAAGCTCGAAGAAATTGCTGTAGCCCTTCACTTGACCAAAGAGGAGGTAATGGCTAACTGAGAGACTAGAAGTGGAGTTAAGGATTTTTTGGCTAAGTTTCTGGTTGACAAAGCTAATTGTTTCTGGGATGACTTAGACTTCCAAGCGTACGAGGACATTCTGGCTCTCTTAATCTATGGTCTGGTATTGTTTCCAAATCCTGACACTTTTGTTAATGTTAATGCCATAAAGATCTTCATCTCTCGGAACCCTGTACCCACTCTCTTGGGTGATATCCTTCATCAGCTCTATGCTCGTACTTCCCGAAAGCGGGGAACTTTGATGTGCTGTGCTCCTTTATTGTCGAGGTGGTTTATTTCGCACCTCCCTAAGTCCACACTGAATAACAAAGAAGGAATGGGCTGTGCTTATAGGGTAATGTCTCTTACTAATAATGACATTATCTGGACTCTCAAAGGCTTGGATGAGGTGACTGTCATTGATCGTTGTGGAGAGTATCCTAATGTTCCATTGATCGGAACCCATGGAGGAATTTCTTATAACCCATGTTTAGCTCTCCGTCAGTTTGGAAGAGCCAGAAGAGAAGGGCCTCATGAGATATTGATACCTCATATCATCTTTGATTTTCAGGGAGATAGCGACGAGCTACGTCGTAGATTCATCAGGGCTTGGGATAGAGTTCACAAATCTGACCCACATGAGTTGGGACCAAAGACTTCTCTGCCGATGAATCCATATATCAGATAGGTCCGCATCCATGCCCAGAAGCTAGGTATGCCATATGAAGTTGTCAGGCCTGTTACTCTTGAAGTTGCTGATAAAGACGGGGTTCCTCCAACTATTCTCCATCCTCATACGCCCACTGATATTGGCACACTGAAGAGGTCTTGGGCGCAACTACGGGAAGAACAGGATTCTTATCGGGAGAGGTTCAATGAACAAGAACAGAAGATCCAGAAGCTGACTAAGAAACTGGAAAATGAGCGGATCCTGAATGATTATATCCGCACTGAGAAGAAGAGGCCATGAGAGCATTGATGGACCTTTGATGATTTCTTTTACAGTTTTTATTTACTTTTCAGTATTTCCATTCTTGTAATGTCTAAGGGCAATTTGTTGAACAATTTAAATTCTGAAGTTAAATCTAATAAAGTGTGTTTCCTTTCTTGTTTACAAATTTTAATCCCGATTGTCTTTAAAATCATAAATCATACGCATTTCATCTCATGCACTTCATAAACAGGTACCCTTTTACAGGATTCTTATCTTCTTCGTTGTTTATTTTAGCAATCATCATGTATACTGAACCTTCCACTGAGCAAGCTATCAAGGCCCTCCAGGCCCAGAATGCCCAATTTCAAGAGTTGGTCATGAGCCTAGCTAAGGGCCAGCAGGACCTGAAGACCCTGATTCTGAAAGAAAGGAAGAAGAAGAAAAAGAGGACCGTCCTGTTCAACACCGGACGCAGGTTTGGAAACGGGCTGCAGAATGAAGTTGACCTGACCACCTCATCTGGAGGGAAAGACAGTCCACAAGAAAGGAGGGCTCCTAGCCCTGAAGTCTCCGACAACGAGACGGACTATGACGAAGAACAGTATCCTCCTGCTGAGGATAAGTACAAACAGCTGGAAGACCGTTTGAGCGCTATGGAAATACAGAAGGTGCCCGGTCTGGACTTCGGAGATCTGGGTCTATCATCTGGGGTGGTGATTGCCCATAAGTTCAAGGCACCTGCCTTTGCCAAGTATGACGGAGCTTCCTGTCCAAAGTTGCATCTCCGGTCATATGTGAGGAGGATCCAACCTTACACTGCTGATAAGAACTTGTGGATCCATTTCTTTCAAGACAGTCTTTCAGGGACTCAGCTTGAGTGGTTCTATCAGTTGGACGGAGCCAATATCCGCAGCTGGGAGGATTTGGCTACTGCATTCTATAGGCAGTATCAGTATAACTCCGACCTCGCTCCTACGTGTACCCAACTCCAGGATATGTCAATAGGGACGGGTGAAGGATTTAAAGAGTATGCTCAAAAATGGAGAGACCTTGTCGGAAGGGTGCAACCACCTTTAGCTGATCGTGAACTTGTTGATATGTTTTTAGGGACCCTGTCTGGTCCATTCTTTAACCATTTGATTGGAAACTCTTCATCCGGGTTTACAGACCTTATCTTGACTGGTGAGAGGATTGAAGTTGGTATTAAGGCTGGGAAGATACAGAAGGGTGCCTCATCGGACACCGAGAAGAAGCCGTTTAAGAAAGAATCCAGTGCTGTCTACGGTTCAAGAAGACAAAATAGACCTGAACACCGCCAAGCTGTTAATGCGGTTGTTATTTCAAAACCTACTGGTGCTCCTCAGCATCACAACCAACAAAGGGGCGAAAGACCTCGAAGGCAATTCACTCATCTCAGCATGACTTTGTCTCAGATGTTGCCACAGTTGCTAGAGACCAATCTGGTGACTCTAAAAGAAGCTCCAAAGATTTTAAATACAACATCACCAAGGCATAACCCTAACGCCCGCTGCGCTTATCACTCTGATAGCCCGGGGCATAATACAGATGATTGTTGGGCTTTAAAGAACAAGGATCAAGACCTAATCGAGGCTAAGGAAATTGAATTCGACTCTCCTGAGACTCCCAATGTGATCACTGCTCCCTTGCCAAAACATGGCTAGGATTGAAAGCACTTTTGTTCATTTGAATTCTGAAGTTGTATTTTTCTTTGCTTGTTCAAACAATTATTATCATGTCGAACTCTTTTATTTCATTAATGCATTACACGTGTCTGTTTTGAATTAATTGTTTTCACTATGCTTAAATTACTTCATATTTCCTTTTTGTGACATTCAACTCTTGCTAAAAGTTACAAGCCTTTAGAGGGAGGATGACGAAAACGATACCACGATCTTTACAGTATGCTTTTGAATAGACCCCGCTGATGAGGTACATACATTGTTTCAAATCCTAAATAGTGGAGTTATAAGGAAGATAATCCCTAGTCAATCCCTTTGAGCCAAAGAAGTTGGAGTTTTTCTTTTCACAAATTAAAACCCTTAGTTATAACCTGAGGCAGGGTAGTCTTCTCAGTTGATCCAGGTGCACAATGAATGGCATCAAAGAAGTCCTTCCAAAACAAGAGATGGTGTTGGTTCCGTATAATCGTAAGGACAGACAATCATTATCTCTCAAAATAAAAGCCCATCAAGTCAAAACCTATGAAAGAGACTTACAAAACTGGGGCACCCCGCTGACTGTAATCTCGAAAACAGGAACAGTCAGGAAAAAGTTAGGGATGACAAATCAAAAGAACGAGGTCACTACAAATCCTCAACAACATGAAAAATGTTGCAAAAATGACTGCCTTCTAACAAATTCAACTTGTGTGAACCATCACCAAAAATGTCGTTCCAGACTCATTAGGAGTTCAAATGCACAATTAACTGAGTTTAGGATTGAAGAACATCACGAAGAGCGGGTGGGTACAAATATACTTTGAGCCTTTATCCCTTGTTTCTTAAACCGTGAACCAGACCACATTATAACCCTTAAAAGTCCTAGCTGAAGCATGGGTTAGTTCAAAAGCATACTACTACAAAAGGTATCCTGACTCCTGTAGGGCTTGCTGTAAATCTTGAGTTGACATCGCATTTTACAAAAAAAAATTTGCCTGTTTTACTGGAAAAATGCATTTTCAAAAATTTCAAAAGACAGACATAAGCTTTGCATTCTTAAAATAACATTGTTTGCATATGACTAATTGTTCAAACAGTAGAGAAATTCGCACGACGAATATCTAGTGAACTAAAACCTTTTCAATAAAAAAGGGTCACCTCAAGTGGAAAAAACACTTCCAACCAAGGGGCACGGCATGATCATTGTCCATCATCTGGGGCAGTCAAGTCAAGATTCAAGGAGTCTCTCAAACCAAATAGCCAGGGGCAGATCTCCATCTGAATCACTTGGGGAATTGGACATGAATTCCAACAACGAATCTGACATGATCAAACATCTTCTGGTAGTATGGCAACACGACACTACTGACAGTGACAACTCCCTACACTCTGAGAGCATGGACATAGTCAGAAAATACTGTGCGTAAACCAAAGACCCGCTAGGTTGACTGGCCTAGGCAAAAATAAGGGCTTCCCAGAGAACCAAAAGGGTTCGAGCAAAAATAAGGGATGAAAATGAAAAAAATCTGTACATCCGGCAAGTCGAAAACCTGAAAAGGCGGCTTGGGCAAAAAAGGGTATCCCGGTGGACTGAAAACCTGAAAGGGCGGTCCAAGAAAAAATTAGGGATCAAAGCGTACGACTATGTCCCGTCATCTCGTCACTTACCTGCCAGAAGAAGACTTGTCATTTCAATCGAAAGAGACCAAGCACCTCATAGGCTGGGATAATACTCGATCCACAGGGCCTCCGCAAGCACCTTCTCCCACAAAAACAGGGGCAAATAAGAATTGTCCGAACTGTACAAATTGCTCTGTCCACCGGGCACCAAGGTATATATTCAGCTGAAGAACATGGCTAAGATACTTTCACTCCCCGCAGAATAAGACATTAATGATAGCTCTCTCAGCTAAGACTTGCAACTATGAACAAATCAGCGATACTCTCCCCAAGCATAGTTGGTTTACCATCAGCCTTAAAAAAGTTGGATATCCCCAGTAGGTCTTAATATTCCCCAGCGGAGTATAAGGATATTCCCCAGCAAGCATAAAAGTATCCCTGACAGTCTTAATATTCCTCAACGGAAGATAAGAATGTTCCCCGGCAGAATGAAAGGTACCCCTAGTGGAGCCATTTTCCCAGCGCAATCTAAAAAAAAAGGTTCCCCCAATGGAATTGAATCATCTTCCCCAGTAGATTCTGGAAGCTTGTCCCCTGCAGAATACAAATGTATCTCCCCAGCCAAATTTAGAGGTTATCCTCACAAGAGTCTAACCGGGTTATCCTCAACAAGTTGCAACTGAAAGATCATCCCCAGCGAAGTTCTTTCTATCCCCAGCGGAGTTCATCATCAAAATCCCCAACAGAGCTTATCAACGAAATCCCCAGCGGAGTTTACCACTAAAATCTCAGCGAAGTATCTCTTCCCCACAGAGTAATCTCTTCACCATGTTTATTCCCCAATGGAGTTATCTTCTCCTACAGGTTTATTCTCACAACCATCTTCGTTCATCATCCCCAGTAGAAACGAAGAATGCAACTCTATTCTCCAGTAGCTCCGGGATTTATTTTCCCCAGCTAAAAACATCACATCTTCATACATCATGACATGCATACGCATCATACAACACAAATCTCATTTATTTTGAGAGCATCATGACATCATGCATTTCATACATCATGACATTGCATACAGCTAACATTTTACCTTTTTCAGGAAAAGGTCAATCAAAAGATGGCTACCATCAACCTTTTCAAGTCCCAGTTAAATACCTGTAGCAAGCCAGGAAAATATCTGTGGACGACTGATTATAGATTAATACCTGTAATAAGCCAGGAAAATTATCTACATGAAGAGATTGAAGATTAACACCTGTAACAAGCCAGGAAGACTATCTTTCTTTCTCAGGACAAAGATTAATACCTGAAACCAGCCATGACAAATATCTCATCGACCAACCTTTTCAGGTCCTAGTTTAATACCTGTAGCAAGCCAGGAAAATATCTGTGGACGACTGATTGTAGATTAATACCTGTAACAAGCCAGGATAATTATTTACATGAAGAGATTGAAGATTAACACCTGAAACCAGCCAGGAAAATTATCTTTCTATCTCAGGTCAGAGATTAATACCTGAAACCAGCCAGGACAACTTTCTTATCGACCAACCTTTCCAAGTTCCAGATTAATACCTGTAGCAAGCCCGGAAAAATATATGTGGACAACTGATTGTAGATTAATACCTGTAACAAGCCAGAAAAATTATCTACATAAAGAGATTGAAGATTAACACCTGTAACAAGCCAGGAAGATTATCTTTCTTTCTCAGGTCAGAGTTTAATACCTGAAACCAACCAGGACAACTATCTCCTCGACCAACCTTTTCAGGTCCCAGTTTAATACCTGTAGCAAGCCAGGAAAATATCTGTGGACGACTGATTCTAGGTTAATACCTGAAACCAGCCAGGAAAATCATCTACATGAAGAGATTGAAGATTAACACCTGTAACAAGCCAGGAAGATTATCTTTCTTTCTCAGGACAAAGATTAATACCTGAAACCAGCCAGGACAGCTATCTCCTCGACCAACCTTTTCAAGTCCCAGTTGAATACCTGTAGCAAGCCAGGAAAACTATCTGTGGACGACTGATTGTAGACTAATACCTGTAACAAGCCAGGAAAACCATATACATAAAGAGATTGAAGATTAACACCTGTAACAAGCCAGGAAGACCATCTTTCTTTCTCAGGTATGCAAGTTCTCGCTAAGGAATCTCTTATGCGATCAACACTCCTGCAGATGGCATCTATAAGCCCATCCTCCTACCAACAATCTCCAAATGGCATCTGTAAGCCTATTCCCGACATCACAATGCTGATACTACGCCATGCGAGTGCAAATTTCTGGGCACTCTAGTGTTCAATCATCTTCCACCTTCGGATCACGAAAGGCACGCAAGCCAATCTACATCCTCAGGTTTAAGAAAATTGAACAGGGGCAACTGTTGTACCCTGTTGTACCCCAAAATTTGCCCTCCCATATTCTTCAAGATTTGGCAAGATCAATCTCCAAATGATTCAAAATCCCTTAAGGATTGCACAGTCCAATTGCCTCCTAACACAGTCAAAATTAGGGTTTTGGTTCTTGCAAAGAAATTAATGTTTCCAAGGGTCCAATCAAGTCCCACATGCCTATATACATTGTCAAGCATCCATATGTCAAGTTTCAAGACTCATAGCATCAAATTGCACAGTCAAAAACCCTAATTGCTCCACAGTCAACTGTAGGGGCAAAATGGTCATTTGACAGTCAAAAGTCAAATTTTTTGGTCAACATCTTATTTTGAAGCCACAAACATCATTTGATAAATTGTTGATCATGATTTCTCAAAGCATGGCTCAAAAAGTCTCAAGATGCAAAAGTTTCTATTTTTGGACAGTTGAAAAGTCAACTGCAAATTGACCAAGGCATAACTTCCTCATGGTTTATCAGAAAAGTTCCATCCAATGCTCATTTTGAAGAGAATTACATTTCCTACAACTCATCTTCACACTTCAAGTCCAAGAAATGCTCTCACAAAAAGTTATCAATTTCAACATTATAGGTCATTTTCAAAAGTCAACAAAAAGGCACTTTAAGTCAAAGACCATAACTTGAGATTGGTAAATCAAAATGACATGGGACCAAAGGCATTGGTTAGAGGACGTCAAGAACTTTCCAAAATGTCCAAGAACATGATCATAGCTTCAAAATTGAGCAAGATATGCATTAGAGAAGTTGGGAAATTTTTGGGAATTTTCAAAAGTCAACTTTGCCTAAAACACTTCAAAATTGCTAATGGGCCTCAAATTCTTCCTTGAGTCATTACCCAAAGCCTATGCACGACCCATTGAGCTCAAAGGGATTTATTTTCTTATTTTTAATTAATTAATTGAATTTTTATTCTTATTAATTCATTTAATTAGATTTAATTATGAGAAAATATCAAATAATGCTTTTTCAAATCTTTTTATGCAGCAAATATCTTCCACACATGCTAAGGATTTCGTGCATCACTCAAGGGGACAAAATCTCCCATAATTGGCAAGATTTCAATAAGAAAAGATTGAAATTTACATGATTGGAAATCAAATATATGAATCATAAATTCTTGGACCTATGGGCTTGTTTTTTGACTTAGAATCGTTCACTTACTTATGCACAACTCAACCCTATTCCACAATACACGAAAAAGCTGCTGAGAAGAGAGAACCAATTTGCAAATTTTGAAGGAAAGTGGTGAAAATGAAATCACATTTGCAGGGTAATTCAAGGCCTCAAAACGTTTCCATTACATTACTGACGTTGCCAGGAAACTATTGGCATCAAGAACAAGCTTCCATACTCCAAGAAACGGTAGAACTGAGTCACGTTTGTCACAAACATTTCCATAATCGATTTTTAATTTCCACGCATCATTCATGTGTTTTGATTATTGATTTATGCTACTAACATCTTTCTGAAGTGATTGGTAACGTTTAATTGGACTAACACTGCTTGTATCAAAATCCACCATTGATGAAACCTAGGGTTTCAGAAGCTTCAAAATAGGGCTTTCCTTGTATGGAAAAATTGGACCTTGAGACCTATGCAGTTGAATTCAGGAGCTCCATACGAATTAAATGATGACCTCGCGCTCAATTTATGTTAACGCATCTTCTATTCGCTATTTTTCGTGGATATGCTTAGTGGGGGTTTAAAACCCCCGCTACTTGTTTTATAATTTGCAGGAAAGACGAAGACGAAGCACGCGTGGCATATTGTAACTGGAACATTTGAATTTCAGCGCGTTTTTTTTTTGTTTTACATTATTAACTTTTGTTTTTCATTATAATATTTGTTTTCCATTGTATATACAAACGCGCACAACAGCTCCATTGGCAAGGGATACGCTTGGTAAACGCTGGGACCTGGGTTCGATTCCCAGGTCCCCCATACAATTGTTATTATTTTTTCTAATTTAATTTAATTAAATAATAGTTAGACTTTAATTTAATTTAATTTCTCAAAAGGGTCAAAACCCTCGGACGTCCCAATTTTAATTTCTTTTCGCGCATTATTTTCTTTTCGAATATTATGTAACTGCTTTCTGGATGTAATAGTAATTAGGTATTCTTTTACTTTCCTCACTTTTATCAAACGGGTCTTTGTATTTTGGCGATGTATAGACCCGCGCCTTGTAATAGCGTAGCTTTTATCTTTCCGCTTTTAAATTTCCGCAATCTTAAATTCTAAATTGCATGAAAGAATGTATGGTTAATTAAAAACAAGCGTAGCTCACTGTGATCGGTGGATCTGGAACTGACTGTTTAACGCTGGTTTCGCGAAATGTCGCGGAAGCAAGAGTCGCCACCGTCTTTTATTTTCTCCAACATGGAAAGGACAAAAGCACAGAAAAATTCCTTACTGAGATTAGTTCTCGGTTCGGGAGGTAGATTTATAGAAAGGGAAGGTGTTAGCACCCTCTCTATCCATGGTTATCCATGGGCTCTTAGATACTTGCTCATTTGTGTTTTCAAAATTGTTTGTTTGCTTTTCAACTGTGAGTGGGTTTGAAAAAGGTTTCTTTGAAAGTTTCAGATCGACTCTTGTATCAGTCCTCAAGAGTGTTTGAAAAGTTGTTTTTGAAAGCTTTTTGCAAAGTGTCGGTGTGAAAAGAAGTTTTTTTTTTGATTTGTTTTGAATTAGAGCAAGCATCTACGAGTCATCTACCTACCCTAAGGAATTCGTCTGTGTAAGTGTCCTTAAGGTAGTGCCATCCCACCATTGAGAGGTAGGTAGCACCACCGTTGGAGTTGTTCGGGTCAATTCGAGGGTTCGGGACAGTGTGGTCACCGGAGCAATAGGAAGACACCTTAGAAGCTACCCTCATGCCATGTTCATGGACATGAGGACTTACTAAAACGTCCTCTACTCGACGACCACGTTTCGAGGGGCAAGGCAACAGTGAGACGTACCCTAGGGGTGGTGTGTGAATTGTGTGTTATTTTAAATTATGTTTATCTTGTCATGCATTGGTGATCTACGCTTTGTTTTTATTTTTGACATTCATTCTTTCATGTGGTTATTAACAGTTAAAAGGTGCGGAATTTAAAAGTCCTACGCTATTACAAAGGCGCGGGTCTACATCGCCAAATTAAACCAAGACCCGATTTGAAATAAATAAAAATGCGGAAAGTAAATACCCTATTTAATCTATTACAAGGATTTGGGGCAAGTACATGAAATTTAAAAAAGGGAATAAAAGTAAATGTGCGAAAAGAAATAAAATCGGGAATGCGAGGGCGTTGGACCCTTTTAAAGAAATTAAATCAAAATCGTAAATTAATTAAATTAAATAAAACAAAGAACTTATTTTTTGGAGTTTTTGTATTTATGGAATTTAATGAGAAAATTAAATGGAATTAAAACCCTAATTCTAAACTATTTTTAACTTATTAAAAAATGTTTAAGTTTGACCTAGTTTTAACCTAATTATTTAATTACAAGTTATTTATAAAATAATTAAGAATAATAATGATGATGATAAGGAAATAAATTATTTATTAAGAAAAAGAAGAAAAAATATTAAAACCCTAATCTCTAAACTTTTTAGTTTATTTAAAAAAAATTAGAATTAAACCTAAAATTAAAACTAAGTTAATTATTAAATTTATTTACAAAATAATATTAATTAATATTAACAAAGCATATTTTTTATTGTTTTATGATTTTCTGATTTTTTGTATTTTTATATTATTTAAAATTAATTTAAAGAATTAAAAGAAAATAATTAAAATAAAATAAAAAAGAAAAGAATAAAGGCAAGAAATACAAACAAGGGGGGTTTGTTGACCCTTTTGGAGGTTTAACTGAAGCAATTTGGCCCATTAGATTGAGGCCCCTTTTGACTTTTCAGACCATGTGCACATGCGTTGACTGGGGTGTTCCCTGGACCTTGGTTCTTGGCCACTGGATGGGCGCTCATGGCCACTTGGCAAACCGTTGGTGAGAGTACATGGTGGATCCCTGAAAGACATGCTGCGTAGGAACAAGTTAAAGAAAAAATATGAAAGATGCAAAGGGGACCTGGGAATCGAACCCAGGTCCCAACGTTTACCCATTACACATCCAGCCATCTGAGCTACGCGCGCACGTTGTATTGGAATTGGCCAGCGAATAACATAACATGACACAACGCTTAGTGATGTCCATCGCGCGAAAATTCAAACGTGCCTATGATCAGTGGACACGTCCTCCTTCTTCTTCATTTTTCCTGTAAATAAAACATGGATAGCGGGGGTTTTAAACCCCCACTAGATGACACATACAAAAATAGCGAATAGAACACCGTTGATCATAAATTGAGCGCGACATGTGGAATTAATTCGTATGAAGCTTCTGATTCTAATGGCATAGGTCTCGTTGTCTGATTTTTCCAGAAGAGGAAAGCCCCAAATTCACACCTCTGAAAACCTAGAAAACATCAATGGCATTTTTCTATACAAGCACTATTAATCCAATTCAATGGCACCATTAGCTTTATTGAGTTCATGTTAGTGCAAAACAATCATTAGAATGCATTAATATGACATGAAAAGGTAAATACGAATATGCAAAATATCAAGAACAGGGCGGCTTCATTCTACCAATTCTTTGTGTATGGAGGCTTGAAACGTATTGGGTTATGATCAGAGAGGTCCCAGCAAGCTTTTGAGATACTTTCCACGCCTTGAAATGCCTTCAAACTATGAAAACAGATTTGAAGTTTTTAAGAAAAAAGTGAGTTTGTGTTCTCAGGTTCTAGCGCAGCATTCAGGTCCTCTTGATTAGGTTTAGGTTTGTGCTTATATGAGGGATGAAATAGGGTAAAAATCCAAGCCAAGAAACCTTTGCATTGATGTTTTTGAGATTTGATTTTCATGTAATCTTTTTTCAATCTTTTTTCATGGAGAACATGCCAATCATTGAAGATTCTTTCCATATTAAGTATGCACGAAATCTTGAGGTTATGATAGGCCTATTAGCTGCATAAAAAGATTTAAAATACATGCTTAAGTATTTTTTCATATTTAATTTTAATTAAAAGAATTAATAACATTAAAAATTCAAATAATTAATAAAAAATAAGAAAATAACTCCCCTTTGGGTCAATGGGTCGTGCATAGCTTTTGGGTGATGATTCTTGGAAGAAATTGAGGCCCATTAGCAATTTTGAGGCATTTGAAGCAAAGTTGACTTTTCAAAAATCCCAAAAATATCCCAACTTCCACAAGGCATATCTTGCTCAATTTTTAAGCTTTGATCATGTTCGTGGACATTTTGGAAAGGTCTTGAAGTCCTCTAACCAATGCCTTTGGTCCCATGTCATTTTGATTTACCAATCTCAAGTTATGGTCTTTGACTTAAAGTCCCTTTTTGTTGTCTTTTGAAAATGACCTATAATGTTGAGATTGATAACTTTTTGTGAGAGCATTTATTGGACTTGAAGTGTGAATAGGAGTTGTAGGAAATGTCTTTCTCTTCAAGATGAGCTTTGGATGGAATTTTTCTGATGAACCATGTGGAAGTAATGCCTTGGTCAAGTTACAGTTGACTTTTTCAACTGTCCAAATATGGAAACTTTTGCATCTTGGGACTTTTTGAGCCATGCCTTGAAAATCATGATCAAGAATTGATCAAATGATGTTTGTGGCTTCAAAATAAGATGTTGACCAAAAATTTGGACTTTTGACTGTCAAATGACCATTTTACCCCTACAGTTGACTGCTGAGCAATTAGTGTTTTTGACTGTGCAATTTTGTGCTGTGAGTCTTGAAACTTGACATATGGATGCTTGACCATGTTTGTAGGCATGTGGGACTTGTTTGGATCTTTGAAAACTTCAATTTCTTTGACAAAACCAAAACCCTAGTTTTTGACTGTCAGGAGGCAATTGGAATGTGCAACCCTTGAGAGATTTTGAACCTTGATCTTGGCAAACCTTGAAGAATATGGGAAGGCAAATTTTGGGGTACAACAGTTGCCCCTGTTCAATCTTCTTAAACCTGAGGATGTAGATTGGCTGTCGTGCCTTTCGTAATCCGAAGGTGGAAGATGATTGAACACTAGAGTGCCCAGAAATTTGCGCTCACATAGTAATGTGATGGTGGGAATGGGCTTACAGATGCCATTTGGAGATTAGTAGATAGGAAGATGGGCTTATAGATGCCATGCTGAGAGGTGATGGATAGGGGGATGGGCTTATAGATGCCATCTGGGTGTCGATCGCGTAAGGGATTCCTCAGCGAGAACTTGCGTACCTGAAAAAAAAGAAGATGATTACCTGGCCTGTTACAGGAGTTGGTCTTCAAACTCTTTATATGGAAGCACCCTGGTTGGTTACAGGAATCGGGTCTGGAGCTTCACACGGTGATGAATGAATCAGGGATGGTTACTACCTCAACGAGATGATGAGAGAACCTGGGGCGATTACTACCTCAACAGGAACGCTGAGAGAATCTGGGGCGATTACTACCTCAACAGTAACGATGAGAGAATCTGGGGCGATTACTACCTCAACAGTAACGATGAGAGAATCTGGGGCGATTACTACCTCAACAGTAACGATGAGAGAATCTGGGATGTCTTCTACTGAGTCTTCATTAGGAAAATCTTTAGGAATCGATTTAACTGGACTAGAGGTGGCCTTTGACTGGATAAGAATCAGGAAAATCTTAGGATCGATTTAACTGAACCGGACAAGGTCTTGAAATCTTCAACTGGATAAGAATCAGGGAGATCTTAGGGTCGATCTGACTGAACCAGAGGAGGCCTTTGACTGGATAAGAATCAGAAAAATCTTAGGGTCGATTTAACTGAACCGGACAAGGTCTTGAAATCTTCAACTGGATAAGAATAAGGGAGATCTTAGGGTCGATCTGGCTGAACCAGAGAAGGCCTTTGACTGGATAAGAATCAGAAAAATCTTAGGGTCGATTTAACTGAACCGGACAAGGTCTTGAAATCTTCAACTGGATAAGAATCAGGGAGATCTTAGGGTCGATCTGGCTGAACCAGAGAAGGCCTTTGACCGGATAAGAATCAGGAAAATCTTAGGGTCGATTTAACTGAATCGGGCAAGGTCTTGGAATATCTTCAACTGGATAAGAATCAGGGAGATCTTAGGGTCGATCTCACTGAACCAGAGAAGGCCTTTGACTGGATAAGAATCAGGAAAATCTTAGGGTCGATTTAACTGAACCAGACAAGGTCTTGGAATCTTCAACTGGATAAGAATCAGGGAGATCTTAGGGTCGATCTGACTGAACCAGAGAAGGCCTTTGACTGGATAAGAATCAGGAAAATCTTAGAATCGATTTAACTGAACCAGACTAAAGTCTTGAAATATAGCTGAAAACTTAACTGGATCATTCCTGAAAGGTAAAGGTCAGTCATATGCAATGCATGATATGGATCAAGCAATGATGTTCTCAACATAAATGAGATTTGTAAGATATGATGCATATATGCATGCTATAATGTATGGAAATGCGATGTTTATGAATGTTTGTTTTTGTCTAGGAAATTAAATCCTTGACGGGTGCCGGGAAGTCACATCCTGGGCTGATGTTTTAGAATAGTGCTTTGTTGTTTCCGCTGGGGAAGATAGTTGCAAGAATGACTCCGTTGGGGAATAAACTTGGCGAATGAATTACTGTGGGGAGAAAATTACTCTAGCGATCTTGCTGGGGAACAATACTCTGTGGGGAGAGAGGTACCCTGTTGAGATGTTGGTGATAACTTCGCTGGGGATACCGTTGTTATGTTGGAAGTGTTAATAGACTCCGCTGAGGATAGGAATACTTCGTCGGGGACGATCTTTCCGTGGCTTTTGGCTGAGGATAACCCAGTTATATCCTGGTAGGGAAATAACCTTTGAATAAAGCCGGGGGACGCGTTCGTGCTCTGTAGGGGATAAGCTTCCAGAATCTACTAGGGATAAGCTTCCTGCTGGGGAGATGATTCAACCTTTCCTGGGGAAATCTTGATTGGACTCTCCTGGGGATATCTTGAACTATATTAGGGAAGTGACTCCACTGAATGTCTGGTATACCGCCAGGGAACAATCTTAGATCAAGATTGCCGGGGATGCTTGTTAAGAATGTCCGTATAGTGTGCTGGGAAATGTTGAGATCTGCTGGAGGATACCCAACTTCCTTAAGGCTAATAACAGCTTTGCTTGGGGAGAGTGCTCTGACTTGCTGGCTCACTCTCTGGGGAATTAAGATATACTGGTTATGTTCTTTAGCTGAACCTACCTTGGTACCTTGGTGGACAGAACAATTAGATCGCTTAGACCTCTCATTATTGCCCCCTGTTTCTAATGTTACCTGTAATTGATCCTTTGTTTTGTATGCAAATATTTATGAGTTAGCAATTATTTTCAAATGCATATATCACAAATTGAACCTTGGACGTACTTCGCAAAACAAAAACAGAAAAGAGAAAAAACAAAAGGCAATTTTAACTGAAAAGTGATTTTTGTATTGATTTTTGAGTTTGCCTGTAAATAGGCGTTTATATAAAAGAGGCTGACGTCCTAGTAAGAGAACGCCTCCAAACAAAAGAGTTTAATACAAATTTGTACAAAGGAATAACAAAATAGCTGTGTGGATAGAATAATCCCACTGGGTTCCAACTCTGCTATTGCCTTTATATCTTCGAGCGTCTCATCACTTGATGACCTAGCTGAAGATGAAGCTGATTGATCGATGCCGTCTGAACTTAATGTTGATACCGAATTCTGGATGTAAAGTGATCCAATGAGACATAGTATTACGCTTTATCCCTAGCTTTTGCCTGGATCGCCCTTTCGGGTTTTCAGTCCACCGGAATACCCATTTTTGCTCAAGCCGCCTTTTCAGGTTTTCGACTTGCCGGGTGTACAGATTTTTTCATTTCATCCCTTCATTTTGCCCGAACCCTTTTGGTTCGCCGGGAAGCCCTAATTTTTGCCTAGGTATGTCAACCTAGCGGGTCTTTTTTCATGCGTAATATCTTTTTACTATGTCTGCATTGGCGGGGTGAGGAAGGTCGTCACCATCCATGTTGGTTAGCATCATGGCTCCTCCTGAGAACACATGTTTAACCACAAATGGCCCTTCGTACGTAGGGGTCCATTTGCCCCTTGGATCATTCTGAGGAAGGATGATACGCTTGATTACCAGATCCCCAACTTGATATTCTTGTGGTCTGACCTTTTTGTTAAATGCCCTGATCATCCGTTTTTGATACGTCTGACCATGACAAATAGCAGCAAGTCTCTTTTCGTCAATTAAGTTTAGCTGATCAAGTCGTGTCTGGATCCAATCATCTTCATTCAGATCTGCATCCTTCATTATCCGGAGAGAGGGTATCTGCACTTCGATCGGTAAGACTGCTTCCATGCCGTAGACCAAGGAGAAAGGAGTTGCCCCGGTTGACGTCCTGGCTGAGGTACGGTACCCATGTAGAGCGAATGGTAACGTCTCGTGCCAATCTTTATAGGTCACTGTCATCTTCTGCATAATTTTCTTAATGTTCTTGTTTGCTGCTTCTACAGCCCCATTCATCTTCGGCCGGTAAGGAGAAGAGTTGTGGTGCTGTATCTTAAACTGCTCGCAGAGCTCAATGATCATCTTGTTATTGAGATTGGTACTGTTGTCTGTAATAATCCTTTTTGGGACGCCGTATCGACAGATCAGGTTATGCCGAATGAACCGTGCCACAACGTTCTTGGTTACTGTAGCGTAGGAAGCTGCTTCAACCCACTTTGTAAAGTAATCAATCGCTACCAGGATGAAGCGATGCCCGTTGGATGCCGTAGGTTTAATCTCGCCGATCATATCTATGCCCCACATTGCAAACGACCAAGGTGCAGTCAAGACATTCAGAGGAACTGGAGGAACGTGCACCTTGTCTGCGTAAATCTGGCACTTGTGACATGTTCGGGAATGTTGGTAGCAGTCGGCTTCCATGGTGGACCAGAAATACCCTGCCCGAAGGATCTTCTTTGCCATAGTATGCCCACTGGAATGTGTTCCGAAGGTACCCTCATGCAGTTCTACCATGATCCTTTCTGCTTCAGTCTTATCCACACAACGCAGTAAGGTCGAATCATGGTTTCGTTTATACAGGATGCCGTTGCTAAGGAAGAACTTCGCTGCGAACCTTCTCAGAAACTTCTTATCATTGACAGATGAACCTTCAGGGTATTCCTGAGCTTCCAAGTATCTCTTCACCTCATGGTACCAAGGCTTCTCAGTCACCAACTCAGTCTCAAGATCACAACAGTATGCCGGTTCGTCCAGTTTCCAGATAATGATCCGGGGAGCCTCATTGTCCCATTTGACCTTGAACATAGAAGACATCGTAGCTAACGCGTCCGCCAGCTGATTCTCCTCTCTTGGAAAGTGTTCAAAGGTTATCTCTGTGAAGTGGGGGATCAAGGTCAACACACATTCTTTGTAAGGAATAAGATTCGGATGTTTCGTATCCCACTCTCCTTTGATCTGATTGATCACGAGAGCGGAATCTCCGAAGACACTCAGAAACTTGATCCTTAAGTCAATCGTAGCTTGGAGACCCATGATGCAAGCCTCATACTCCGCCATGTTATTGGTGCAGTTGAAACATAGCCGGGCAGTGAGTGGAGTATGAGTGCCTTGAGGGGATATGATTACAGCGCCGATGCCGTTACCCAAAGCGTTGGAGGCTCCGTCAAAGTGCATAGACCATCGGGATCCTTCCTCAGGTCCTTCATCCGGTCCAGGTACTTCACAATCAGTCACTATCATGATACTCTCATCTAGAAACTCGAAGTTCATTGACTGATAGTCGTCTACTGCCTGATGTGCCAAGTGGTCTGCCAATACACTTCCTTTGATAGCTTTCTGAGTTGTGTACTGGATGTCGTATTCTGTCAAGATCATTTGCCATCTTGCTATTCTCCCAGACAGAGCAGGTTTTTCAAATATGTACTTTATAGGATCCATCTTTGAGATCAACAAGGTAGTGTGAGTCAGCATATACTGTCTCAGCCGGTGAGCAGCCCATACCAAAGCGCAGCAAGTTTTCTCGAGCAGTGAGTATCGAGTCTCACAGTCGGTAAACTTTTTGCTAAGGTAATAAATGGCGTGCTCTTTTCGGCCGGACTCGTCATGCTACCCCAGCACACACCCCATTGATTTGTCAAGTACTGTCAGGTATAGTATCAGAGGTCTCCCTTCAACCGGTGGCATAAGGATGGGTGGTTCTTGGAGATACTCCTTGATTCTGTCAAAAGCGGCCTGACATTCATCATTCCAACGTACTACCTGATCTTTCTTCAGCAGCTTGAAGATTGGCTCACAGGTAGCAATTAGGTGCGAGATGAATTGAGCAATGTAATTCAGGCGTCCTAAAAAGCCTCTGACCTCTTTCTCTGTCTTAGGAACTGGCATCTCTTGAATGGCCTTAACCTTGGCAGGGTCCACTTGAATACCCTTGTCACTTACAACGAAGCCTAGCAACTTTCTAGATCTAACCCCGAAGGTGCACTTGTTCGGGTTCAACCTCAGCTTGTACAGTTCCAGACGGTCAAACAATTTCTGCAGATGATCCAGGTGTTCTTCCTCAGTTTGGGACCTTGCAATCATGTCGTCAACATACACTTCTATCTCATGATGGATCATGTCATGAAATAAAGCAACCATGGCGCGTTGGTAGGTTGCCCCAACATTTTTCAGTCCAAAAGGCATGACCTTGTAGCAGAAGGTGCCCCACTGAGTAACAAAGGTAGTCTTTTCCATGTCTTCAGGAGCCATCTTGATCTGATTATAACCTGAAAAACCATCCATGAAAGAGAACACCTTGTGCTGAGCAGTATTGTCAACCAAGACATCAATGTAAGGTAGAGGGAAGTCATCTTTGGGGCTGGCCCTATTCAGATCCCTGTAATCAACGCACATTCTGACCTTACCGTCTTTCTTTGGTACCGGCACCACATTAGCAACCCACTGAGGATAAGAAGTCACTGCAAGGAACCCGGCATCAAACTGTTTCATAACCTCGGCTTTGATCTTCTCAGACATCTCTGGACGCATACGGCAGACCTTTTGCTTAACCGGAGGGCAGTCTTCCTTAGTAGGCAAGTGATGGACCACAATGTCGGTATCCAACCCGAGCATGTCTTCGTAGGACCAGGCAAAGATCTCCACATAATCATGTAGCATTTGAGTCAACCGTTGCTTCACGCTGGGCTCTAGGTTGACACCAATCTTGACTTCCTTCTCATCTGTATCAGTACCCAGATTTATTGTTTCCACTGGCTCTTCGTGTGGTTGAATTTCCCTCTCTTCCTGGAGTAACAGTCTTGCAAGCTCGCCGGGCACTTCGCAATCATCTTCACCTTCATCTTCGGCTAAGTTGATCGGATTTTCGAAGTCATAACTGGCAGTAGCAGAGTCGTTACCAGTGAGATCCAGAGTGGATTGAAACCTGTATGGGTGAGTGTGTGTAAATACAGCTGTTTTGCAATATATAAAGAAAGGAAAGAAAGAAAAGGAGCATAAGATTTGAGATGCGAGAAAATGTCCAAGGTCTTTATTCATGATATATGAAATGACAATTAATATTCCCTCACAAATGAAACCACGGTGCCCCGGGTAAGACACCGGGCCATAGAGTTTTAATTCATTGTTTATTACAAATAACAAAAACAAAGGAGTTTATTACTGCGTAACGAAAGTAACAGGAGTATGATCTTTAGCAGTCCAATTGGTCAATCCTCCATCGGCCGTCGGGTAGATCCAGCTCTCGAACTCTGACTCTTCTACTTCATCTTCATCCCCAATAGCATTCACTCCTGGATTGGTGATGAGCACAGGAGGTCTTCCGGTTCTAGCTTTACGCACAACCCTCTGAGTCTCTGCAGTAAAACCCAGTCCAAACTTATCAGTTTTAGGTGTAAAATCAGGGAGCCTGCCCCAGTTAGCATATTCACCTTTCTTGATTACAGCCCGGGCGTCCTTCAAAGAAGCCATCTTCAAGGGAAAGTCCCCTTCAACCACTGTTTCTGCTGCTGCCAAAGTTGGAGGTACCTCTTCAAAATGTTGAAAGGGGGTTTCAATAAACTCCCCATCCATCTCAATATATCGGAAGGAATTCAAGTGACTAACCATATACTCCTCCTCTCCCTGCACAATGACAATCTTCCCTCTGACAGGGTACTTGAGCTTCTGGTGTAGGGTAGAGGTCACTGCCCCAGCTTTGTGAATCCAAGGTCGACCCAGTAAACAAGAATAAGATGGACGGATATCCATCACATAGAAAGTCGAGTCGAATACTTGAGAACCCACACGAATAGGAATGTCTACCTCTCCATGAACCATCCTCTTAGAACCGTCAAAGGCTCTGACAATGATGTTGCTAGGTTTCAGCTCCAGGCCCTCACAATCCAAACGGTCTAAGGCCTTCTTGGGTAACACATTTAGGGAAGAACCGGTGTCCACCAACACGTGCGCAAGAGTAGTGCCCCTGCATTCAATAGAGACATGCAGGGCATCATTGTGGTTCTTTCCCTTAGCAGTAAGGTCAATATCCGAGAAACCCAAACCATTGTCGGCTGTCAAATTGGCTACGCAATCAGTAAACTGGACTGCAGATGTCTCCTGTGGCACGTGAGCCGTCTTGAGAAATGAAATCAAGGCCTTAGCATGGGCCTCTGAGCACAGCAGCAAGGAGAGCATAGAGATCTTGGAGGGGGTATGCCCCAGCTGTTGAACAACATTAAAATCACTCTTTTTGATTATTTTCAGAATTTCCTCCATCTCTTGTTGGGAGGCCTCAGCATTCACAGATTTTGGTGCCTCCATCCGGGCAGGCTCATCTTCAATCCCTTTGCCCCGAGCATTAGATGACTCGGAAGCAGGGGAAACAACTTGATCAGAAATGGGAACAGGTACACTTGCAGGTGTTATAGTGAGAGGTCTTTGAATAGCTGGTGGTGCAATGTCAGGCGAGAAGAGCCTGCCACTGCGGGTAACTTTGGCTGGACCAGTGATATTGCTGATGCTGGTGCCAGTGTTGAGCTCTTGCTTTATACCATGTACATATACATCTGCCCCATAGTGCCATGGGACAGCCTTATCAGATTCATAGGGGAGAGGCCCCGGAACAGTGATCACAATGGGTGCGACAGTCATGATTTTAACTGGCTTCTTCGGGGGAGCCTTGATTGGATTATTGAAAATTGTAACAACAGATACATCTTCCACAGGAACAAACGGAACAACGGTCTTCTTGAACAGAATCTCTTTGCTGTCCATCAGGCTTTGGATGCCCAACTTCAGCAAAGGACAACCAGAAAGGGAAACAGCACAAAAAAGGTAACCTTCGCTACAACCCGGAAATAAACCGGCCAGTAGTAGGTTCCTCTTAACAGTCATCAGAGGAGTAGCTACATCATTCACGGAAACGGCATACACATCTTCATCAACGGCATTCACTCCATGCTGGGGCATAGGAGCAGTCACCACATTTGGCCTCTCAGGCGCCTCAAATTGTATCTCCTTCGCATCAATAAGGTCTTGCACCTTATTCCTTAAGGCCCAACAATCATAAGTAGAATGCCCCGGGCTATCGGAGTGATAAGCACAGCGGGCATTTGGATTGTACTTGGGAGAGGCAGTATTCACAACCTTCAGGGCCTTTCTAACAGTCACCAAATTGGTGGATAGCAACTGCGGCAGGATTTGCGATAGGGTCATACTTAGACGGGTGAACTCCCTTCAGGGTCTTTCAGCCCTTTGTGGATTGGTTTTCCGAGGAGCGGCAGCAGGCTTTGCAATCATCACCGCGTTGACAGATTGGCGGCGTTCTGGTTTCTCTTGCTTCCTAGGCCCATACACAGCATTGGCCTCCTTTTTAAAGGGTTTCTTCTCAGAACTTGAAGACGCACCTTTCTGAATCTTTCCAGACTTCATTCCAGCCTCTATCCTCTCCCCTGTCAGAATAAGGTCAGTGAACCCTGCAGATGAGTTACCGATAAGATGATTGAAAAATGGCCCAGATAGGGTCCCCAAGAACATATCCACCAGCTCACGGTCTGTTAACGGAGGCTGCACCCTGCAAGCCAGATCCCTCCACTTCTGTGCATACTCTTTGAAACCTTCGCTTGATCCTAGCGACATACCCTGGAGTTGGGTACGTGTAGGAGCAAGGTCGGCATTATATTGATACTGCTTATAAAAAGCAGTAGCCAACTCCTCCCAGTTACGAACCTTGGTCCCATCCAGCTGATAGAACCATTCGAGATGAGTCCCTGAAAGACTCTCCTGGAAGAAGTGGATCCACAAGTTCTTGTCCACTGTGTACGGTTGAATCTTCCGCACATAAGATCTGAGGTGTAGCTTGGGACAAGACGCCCCGTCATACTTGGTGAAAGATGGTGCCTTAAACTTGTGAGGAATGATCACTCCAGTAGATAAGCCCAAATCTCCGAAATCCAGCCCAGGCACTTGTTGGATCTCCATTGCATTCAGTCTGTCTTCCAACTGCTTGTATCTGTCTTCAGCAGGAGGATACTGTTCCTCATTGAAGTCAGTCTCGTTGTCAGAAACTACTAGACTAGGACCTTTTCCCCCTTGGGGACTGCTCTTGCCTACATAAGAACCAGTTTCCTCATTCTGCAAAGTGTTGCCAAACCTTCGGCCCGAGTTGAAAAGAACAGTTCTCTTCTTCTTCTTCCCCTTCTTCAGGAGTAAAGCCTTCAGCTCTTCTTGGCCTTGAGCCAAACCCATGATCAGCTCCTGAAATTGCGCGTTCTGCGCCTGAAGGGCCTTGATAGACATCTCGGTTGATGATGAGTCAGGGTTCATGATGCTGAAATAAACAGCGAAGAACAGTAAGCAACTTGAAAAGAAGAATACCTGCTATGCACATGATGAATGGAATGCGTATGATTTATGTTTTCAAAGACAATCGGGAATCAACTTTGTAAACAAAAAAGGAACACACTTCATTAGATTCAACTTTGAAACTTAAATTGTTCAACAGATTGCCCTTAGGCGTTACATAAAAGGGAAATACTGAAAAGGGAAATAAAACTGTAAAAGGACATCCAGAGCTCCTTATTGATCCCATGGTCTCCTCTTCTCAGTACAGATGTAGTCATTCAGAGCTCGCTCATTCTCCAACTGTTTTGTCAGCTTCTGGATCTTCAATTCCTGCTCGTTGAACTTTTCCCGATAAGAATCCCGTTCTTCTCGCAGTTGCGACCAAGTCCTCTTTAATGTCTCATAATCAGTGGGTATCTGAGGAGGGAGGACAGTTGGAGGAGCCCCATCTTTGTCAGGATACTCAAGAATGACGGGTCTGACAGCTTCGTATGGCATGCCTAACTTCTGAGCACGGATGCGAACCCATTTGAAGTAGGCTTCCATAGGTAGAGAAGTCTTTGGCCCCAACTCTTGTGGGTCAGCTTTATGAACTCTGTCCCAAGCCTTGATGAACCTACAACGCAGCTCGTCACTATCCATCTGAAACTCAAAACTGATGTGAGGCACCAACATCTCATGAGGCCCTGCTCTTCTGGCTCTTCCAAACTGACGGAGCGCTAGACATGGATTATAAGAGATCCCTCCTTGAGTACCAATCAAAGGAACATTAGGGTATTCTCCGCAATGATCAATAACAGCTATCTCATCCAAACCTCTGAGAGTCCAAATGATGTCCTTGTCAGTGAGAGATATTAGCCTATGAGCCCAACCTTTTCCTTCTTGGTTCTTCAGTACGAACTTAGGGAGGTGCGAAATAAACCACCTCACCAACAAAGGGATACAACACCACAGGGTTCCTCGTCTTCGGGCAGTACGAGCATAAAGTTGTTGAAGGATGTCACCCAAGAGAGTGGGCACAGGATTCTGAGACATGAAGATCCTTATGGCAGTGACATTGATGAAGTTGTCAGGATTAGGAAATAAGACTAGCCCATAGATTAAGAGAGCCAAGATATCTTCATATGCCCTAAAGCCCAAGTCATTCCAGAAACTGTTAGCTTTACCAACCAAGAACTTGCCCAAGAAACCCTTAACTCCGCTTCTAGTTACCCAGTTGTCCATTACTTCTTGATGGGTCAAGGGAAGAGTTGCAACAACCTCCTCAAGCCTGAGGGTCTTTTCCCAACCAGTGTAAGGAGTCTGATCCAAGATAGGGATTCCAAGAAAATCAGAGAACTCTTCCAGGATAGGGACCAGCTGGAGGTCTTGAAAGGTGAAGCACTGTTACAGAGGGTCATAGAACTGGGCCAGGACACTCATCAACTGTTGATCCCGCTTTTCAGTGACTAAACTGAGAAGAGAACCATGCCTCTGGATGAAGGAAGTGGTATTTGGAATCCTGCTAACCAACTCTTCAAGCAACTCAGGTGGGTGAACAAAGTTGAACCGGATAGTATTCCTTCGCACAGGCATCATGATGTCCTACAAAACAGAGCAAAGGTGAAACCCTCTTGTCTTTGAAATGGTCAGTCTCTATGCAGGATGCATGCAATGCTCATGATGTTATGATGTTATGATAAAGCACACCACAAATATTTACAAAAGCAAACATGGTAAGGCACACAAGTTACACAAGACAAGCCCTTAAAGTTTAGGCCAACATGAGGTCTAGGTATTACCCTCTTTCAGTTTGTTGGTTCATACCTGTCCTATCAAAAGTAACCGGGTTCTTAGAGGATCCCAATATCATTGACTACCCTCAATCGGTCATAACTCCAGCATCGCAATCTTTTCTTGCGGCCAGAACCATCACGAGAGTTTAGCCTTAATGGGCGTAGCATACTGCTACTGTTCTATTGGCCAAGTTGTGTCATTTAAGGTTCTAAGGTCTGTTGGTGCTTAATGACTCCTCAGAAGACCCATATTCTCCTCGTTGCAACACAAGGGATATCGGTACAGACCAAGGTGCCACACCAACATAGCCACTGTTTCACCCATGTCGGTCTACGCCGGACAGGTCCCTCACAGCTTATGCTACCTAAACAGGGTATTCCCAGATCCGAGTTAGGATCTATGTAACTCCCATGCAACCCACAATTTAAAGCAAACAAGTCAAAACAATTGAAAACACAATTATGAACTATCCTAAGGTACACCTCACTTTAAGTGATAATCCCCAGCAGAGTCGCCAGTTCTGTGATCGGTGGATCTGGAACTGACTGTTTAACGCTGGTTTCACGAAATGTCGCGGAAGCAAGAGTCACCACCGTATTTTATTTTCTCCAACATGGAAAGGACAAAAGCACAGAAAAATTCCTTATTGAGATTAGTTCTCGGTTCGGGAGGTAGATTTATAGAAAGGGAAGATGTTAGCACCCTCTCTATCCATGGTTATCCATGGGCTCTTAGATACTTGCTCATTTGTGTTTTCAAAATTGTTTGTTTGCTTTTCAACTGTGAGTGGGTTTGAAAAAGGTTTCTTTGAAAGTTTCAGATCGACTCTTGTATCAGTCCTCAAGAGTGTTTGAAAAGTTGTTTTTGAAAGCTTTTTGCAAAGTGTCGGTGTGAAAAAAAGTTTTTTTTTGATTTGTTTTGAATTAGAGCAAGCATCTACGAGTCATCTACCTACCCTAAGGAATTCGTCTGTGTAAGTGTCCTTAAGGTAGTGCCATCCCACCATTGAGAGGTAGGTAGCACCACCGTTGGAGGTGTTCGGGTCAATTCGAGGGTTCGGGACAGTGTGGTCACCGGAGCAATAGGAAGACACCTTAGAAGCTACCCTCATGCCATGTTCATGGACATGAGGACTTACTAAAACGTCCTCTACTCGACGACCACGTTTCGAGGGGCAAGGCAACAGTGAGACGTACCCTAGGGGTGGTGTGTGAATTGTGTGTTATTTTCAATTATGTTTATCTTGTCATGCATTGGTGATCTACGCTTTGTTTTTATTTTTGACATTCATTCTTTCATGTGGTTATTAACAGTTAAAAGGTGCGGAATTTAAAAGTCCTACGCTATTACAAAGGCGCGGGTCTACATCGCCAAATTAAACCAAGACCCGATTTGAAATAAATAAAAATGCGGAAAGTAAATACCCTAATTAATCTATTACAAGGCTTTGGGGCAAGTACATGAAATTTAAAAAAGGGAATAAAAGTAAATGTGCGAAAAGAAATAAAATCGGGAATGCGAGGGCGTTGGACCCTTTTAAAGAAATTAAATCGAAATCGTAAATTAATTAAATTAAATAAAACAAAGAACTTATTTTTTGGAGTTTTTGTATTTATGGAATTTAATGAGAAAATTAAATGGAATTAAAACCCTAATTCTAAACTATTTTTAACTTATTAAAAAAATGTTTAAGTTTGACCTAGTTTTAACCTAATTATTTAATTACAAGTTATTTATAAAATAATTAAGAATAATAATGATGATGATAAGGAAATAAATTATTTATTAAGAAAAAGAAGAAAAAATATTAAAACCCTAATCTCTAAACTTTTTAGTTTATTTAAAAAAATTAGAATTAAACCTAAAATTAAAACTAAGTTAATTATTAAATTTATTTACAAAATAATATTAATTAATATTAACAAAGCATATTTTTTATTGTTTTATGATTTTCTGATTTTTTGTATTTTTATATTATTTAAAATTAATTTAAAGAATTAAAAGAAAATAATTAAAACAAAATAAAAAAGAAAAGAATAAAGGCAAGAAATACAAACAAGGGGGGTTTGTTGACCCTTTTGGAGGTTTGACTGAAGCAATTTGGCCCATTAGATTGAGGCCCCTTTTGACTTTTCAGACCATGTGCACATGCGTTGACTGGGGTGTTCCCTGGACCTTGGTTCTTGGCCACTAGATGGGCGCTCATGGCCACTTGGCAAACCGTTGGTGAGAGTACATGGTGGATCCCTGAAAGACATGCTGCGTAGGAACAAGTTAAAGAAAAAAATATGAAAGATGCAAAGGGGACCTGGGAATCGAACCCAAGTCCCAACGTTTACCCATTACACATCCAGCCATCTGAGCTACGCGCGCACGTTGTATTGGAATTGGCCAGCGAATAACATAACATGACACAACGCTTAGTGATGTCCATCGCGCGAAAATTCAAACGTGCCTATGATCAGTGGACACGTCCTCCTTCTTCTTCATGTTTCATTTAAATAAAACATGGATAGCGGGGGTTTTAAACCCCCACTAGATGACACATACAAAAATAGCGAATAGAACACCGTTGATCATAAATTGAGCGCGACATGTGGAATTAATTCGTATGAAGCTTCTGATTCTAATGGCATAGGTCTCGTTGTCTGATTTTTCCAGAAGAGGAAAGCCCCAAATTCACACCTCTGAAAACCTAGAAAACATCAATGGCATTTTTCTATACAAGCACTATTAATCCAATTCAATGGCACCATTAGCTTTATTGAGTTCATGTTAGTGCAAAACAATCATTAGAATGCATTAATATGACATGAAAAGGTAAATACGAATATGCAAAATATCAAGAACAGGGCGGCTTCATTATACCAATTCTTTGTGTATGGAGGCTTGAAACGTATTGGGTTATGATCAGAGAGGTCCCAGCAAGCTTTTGAGATACTTTCCACGCCTTGAAATGCCTTCAAACTATGAAAACAGATTTGAAGTTTTTAAGAAAAAAGTGAGTTTGTGTTCTCAAGTTCTAGCGCAGCATTCAGGTCCTCTTGATTAGGTTTAGGTTTCTGCTTATATGAGGGATGAAATAGGGTAAAAATCCAAGCCAAGAAACCTTTGCATTGATGTTTTTGAGATTTAATTTTCATGTAATCTTTTTTCAATCTTTTTTCATGGAGAACATGCCAATCATTGAAGATTCTTTCCATATTGAGTATGCACGAAATCTTGAGGTTATGATAGGCCTATTAGCTGCATAAAAAGATTTAAAATACATGCTTGAGTATTTTTTCATATTTAATTTTAATTAAAAGAATTAATAACATTAAAAATTCAAATAATTAATAAAAAATAAGAAAATAACTCCCCTTTGGGTCAATGGGTCGTGCATAGCTTTTGGGTGATGATTCTTGGAAGAAATTGAGGCCCATTAGCAATTTTGAGGCATTTGAAGCAAAGTTGACTTTTCAAAAATCACAAAAATTTCTCAACTTCCACAAGGTATATCTTGCTCAATTTTTAAGCTTTGATCATGTTCTTGGACATTTTGGAACGGTCTTGAAGTCCTCTAACCAATTCCTTTGGTCCCATGTCATTTTGTTTTACCAATCTCAAGTTATGGTCTTTGACTTAAAGTCCCTTTTTGTTGACTTTTGAAAATGACCTATAATGTTGAGATTGATAACTTTTTGTGAGAGCATTTCTTGGACTTGAAGTGTGAAGAGGAGTTGTAGGAAATGTCTTTCTCTTCAAGATGAGCTTTGGATGTAATTTTTCTGATGAACCATGTGGAAGTTATGCCTTGGTCAAGTTACAGTTGACTTTTTCAACTGTCCAAATATGGAAACTTTTGCATCTTGGGACTTTTTGAGCCATGCCTTGAAAATCATGATCAAGAATTGATCAAATGATGTTTGTGGCTTCAAAATAAGATGTTGACCAAAAATTTGGACTTTTGACTGTTAAATGACCATTTTACCCCTACAGTTGACTGCTGAGCAATTAGGGTTTTTGACTGTGCAATTTTGTGCTGTGAGTCTTGAAACTTGACATATGGATGCTTGACCATGTTTGTAGGCATGTGGGACTTGTTTGGATCTTTGAAAACTTCAATTTCTTTGACAAAACCAAAACCCTAGTTTTTGACTGTCAGGAGGCAATTGGACTGTGCAACCCTTGAGAGATTTTGAACCTTGATCTTGGCAAACCTTGAAGAATATGGGAGGGAAAATTTTGGGGTACAACACTCACAATGCCATGATCAAAGATAACTGTTAAACTGAAAACAACACACAAATACACACACCACTTCTAGGGTACGCCTCACCTGTTGCCTTCGAAACGTGGTCGTCAAGTATAGGACGTTTTAGTAAGTCCTTATGTCCATGATTCGGTTGCCTCGAAACAGTTGCCTCGGAACAGTTGCCTCGAAACGGTTGCCTCAGATTAAAAAAAAAGGATCAAGGACATAAGGGTAGCTTCTAAGGTGTCCTAACTGTTGCTTCGGTGACCACACTGTCCATAAACTCGAATTGACCCGAACACCTCCAACGGTGGTGCTACCTACCTCTCAATGGTGGGATGGAACTACCTAAAGGACTTCTACACAGCTTAATTCCTTAGGGTAGGTAGATGACTCATAGATACTTTCTCTCTCTAAAAAACAAAACAAAATCTTTTCACACAGACACTTTCAAAAAGCTTTCAAAACAATTTTTCAAACACTCTTGAGGACTGATACAAGAGTTATTCAGAAAACTTTCAAAGAAACTTTTTTCAAACCCACTCACATTTTGAAAAGCAAACATCATTTTGAAAACATAAGAGCAAGTATCTAAGAGCCCATGGATAACCATGGATAGAAAGGGTGCTAACACCTTCCCTTTCTATAAATCTACCTCCCGAACCGAGAAACTGTCTCATAAGGAATTTTGCTGTGCTTTTGTCCTGTCCATGTTGGAGAAAATAAAAGACGGTGGCGACTCTTGCTTCCGCGACATTTTGTGAACCAGCTTTAAACAGTCAGTTCTAAATCCACCGATCACAGAACTGGCGACTCTGCTGGGGAAATTATAAAAGTGAGGTGTAACTTAGGACTAAGATCAGTTGTGTTTTCAATTGTCTAAATTGTTTGCTTTAAATTGTGGGTCTGTCTTGGGAGTTCTATAGATCCTAACCCGGATCTGGGGGAACCTTCTTAGAAAGTAGCAACAAGACTGTGAGGGAACTGTGCATGGTATACCGACATGGTTGAAGCAGTTTGCTCCGTTGATGTGACACTTTGGTGAGTACTGGTAACCCTTGAGTCCAGTCAAGGAGAGTACGGGGTCGCCGCGTGGTGTCGTGAAGCATCAACTGACCTTAGGAACCTTAATTGAACCATCTTGGCCTCTTTAGGGTAGTGAGATAACCGACTTTGGTGCAGTCCGAGGTTGGTTGATACTCGATACTACACTCAATTGAGGGTTGTTTTCTTGGAATATTTCGGTCGCCAGTTCAGTGGCTAAATCGAAACGATGAACACAGAAAGCAATCCAATGATATTGGGACCCTTAGAACCCGATTACTTCTGATAGGACAGGTTTTGAGCCCACCAACTTCAAAAGGGTAGTACCCCAGACCCCATGCTGGCCTAAACCCTACAGGTTGTCTGGTGTGACTTGTGTGCCTTACCATGTTTGCTTTTTGTGAATACTTGTGGTGTGTTCAATCATAGCATCATAACATCATACAGCTTCATATGCATTGACTAACCATTTCAGGGGTTCGAATCTTCATCTTTGTTCTTGTTTTGTAGGACATGGAAACTATCCGCAGAAAGACAATTCAGATCAGCCTTGTAAGGATCCCTCCTCAGCTTAAGGAACTTATATCCAGGATTCCCGAGAGCTCTTCTTTCAGTGAGAGGCATGGAAGACTCATCAGCTTGGTCAACACCAACATTGAGGAAGATATGATAAAGGTCCTCTTCCAGTTCTTTGACCCTCTGCATCACTGCTTTACCTTCCTGGAGTATCAACTGGTGCCTACATTGGAAGAGTTCTCCCGGCTTCTGAAGATCCCTGCCTTAGTCAACTACCCTACAACGGTACGGAAAGGGAACCCAAACTGGAAGAGATTGCTAAAGCATTACACCTACAACCATCTGACATCAAGGGACATTGGGAAATTAGAAGTGGTATCAAAGGGTTCTTGGCCAAGTTTCTGTTTGAGAAGGCCCAAGAATGTTGGAACTCCCTTGACCTACAAGATTTTGAAGAAGTTGTGGCTCTCCTTGTCTATGGATTGGTGTTATTCCCGAATCCGGATCAACTTATAGATATCCATGCTGTCAAGATCTTCATGTCCAGGAATCCTATACCTACGTTGCTTGGGGACATCCTTCACTCATGTTACACTCGAACCATGAGAAAAAGAGGTGTTCTTATGTGCTGCACTCTTCTCCTGGGAAGGTGGTTTATTTCGCACCTTCCACAATCAGTTTTGAAGAATGAGCGGGGTTTGAGATGGTCACAACGATTGATGACTCTTACACATGCAGATATACATTGGTGTTCTCGGTCCAGAGAAGATGTCACTATCATTGATCGTTGCGGGGAGTTTCCTAATGTTCCTTTACTTGGAATCAGAGGAGGTATTACTTACAACCCATGCTTGGCCTGGAGACAGTTTGGATATGCTCGGAGGGATGGCCCTCATGACATGTTAATTCCTGACATAGTTTTTGACTTCGACAACGATGCACAAGGACTTCGCCAGAGATTTATCAGAGCTTGGAGGATGCCCAGCAAGGTAGACAGCAAGACACTGGGGCACATGAACTCCATCCCGTTGGAGCCTTATCTCAAGTGGGTACGAGCCCGCTCCCAGAAGTTAGTGATGCCATATCCTCATGTTCTCCCTGTGATCAAAGAGCCAGTTTTGGAAGGAGAGGTGTCATACACCATTCAACATCCTGACATGCCCACATCCTGGGAAGAAATGCAGAAGAGCTGGATCCAACTTAAGGAAGAACGAAATTCTCTTGAAGCCAGTCTACATGCTAGTGAGAAGAAGGTCTTGGAGCTCACCCGCCTACTGCACGAGGAAAAGACTTTCAACACTTACATAGCTCCAAAGAGGATGCGCAGTGTCTTTTGGGATTGATTTACTTTGTAATGTTTGCCCATGAGGCCTTGATGTACTGAACAATTATTTCTTAATGATAACGTGTGTTCCTTTTTGTCTACAACAAATTTGAACTTTCGAACCCTTGAATGCATTGCATAAACATCATATCATGCATCATGTGCATAGCAGGTACTCTCTTTTACAGGTGGTTTAATCTTCTTCGTTGTTTATTTCAGCTCGCCATCATGAACCCTGAATCATCTACCAAGCAGTCCATCAAGGCCCTCCAGGCTCAGAACGCCCAATTCCAAGAGCTGATCATGAGTTTATCCCAAAGACAGGAGGAATTGAAGGCTCTGCTGGTCAAGAAGAAGAATAAGAGAACTGTACTATTCAACACTGGCCGGAGGTTTGGTAACACACTGCAGAATGAGGTTAATCAAGCTGGTTCTTCTGTAGGGAAAGGCAGTCCCCAAGGGGGAAGGGTTCCTAGTCTGGTGGTCTCTGACAACGAGACTGATTTTAATGAGCAGCAGTACCCTCCAGCTGAAGACAAGTACAAGCAGTTAGAGGATCGTCTGAATGCCATGGAAATTCAACAAGTGCCTGGTTTGGATTTTGGAGTCCTGGGTCTATCTTCTGGTGTGGTGATCCCACACAAGTTCAAAGCACCATCTTTCGCAAAGTATGACGGGGCGTCCTGCCCTAAGCTACATCTCAAATCTTATGTGCGGAAGATTCAGCCGTATACTGTGGACAAGAACTTATGGATCCATTTCTTCCAGGAGAGTCTTTCAGGGACTCATCTCGAATGGTTCTATCAGCTGGATGGAACCAAAGTTCGTAATTGGGAGGAATTGGCTACTGCTTTTTACAAGCAGTATCAGTATAATGCCGACCTCGCTCCTACACGTACCCAACTCCAGGGAATGTCGCTAGGATCGGGAGAAGGTTTTAAAGAGTATGCGCAGAAGTGGAGGGACCTGGCTGGCAGGGTGCAACCACCATTAACCGACCGTGAACTTGTGGACATGTTCTTGGGGACCCTATCCAGGCCATTCTTCAATCATCTCATTGGCAATTCGTCTGCAGGGTTTACAGATCTCATTCTGACTGGGGAAAGGATAGAAGCTGGGTTGAAATCAGGGAAAATTCAGAAAGTTGCGTCTTCAAGTTCTGAGAAGAAGCCTTTCAAAAAGGAAGCCAATGTTGTGTATGGGACTAGAAGGCAAAACAAACCAGAACGCCGCCAAGCTGTCAACACGGTGGTGATTGCAAAGCCTGCTGCCGCTCCTCGGCAACCTAACCAACCAAGGGGTGAGAGACCCAGAAGAGAATATGCTCGGCTTAGTATGACCTTGTCACAGATCTTGCCGCAACTGCTATCGACCAACTTGGTAACCGTCCGAGAAGCTCCGAAGGTGGTAAACACAACCTCTCCTAGTATAATCCCAATACCCGTTGTGCTTATCACTCTGATAGCCCGGGGCATTCTACTGATGATTGTTGGGCCCTAAGAAATAAGGTTCAGGACCTTATTGATGCGAAGGAAATACAATTTGAGGCGCCTGAAAGGCCCAACATTGTGACTGCTCCTATGCCCCAGCATGGAGTAAATGCTATCGAGGAAGACCTGTATGCCATTTCTGTGGATGATGTTGCTACTCCTTTATTAACTGTTAAAAGGAACTTGTTGCTGGCCGGTTTATTTCCGGGTTGTAGCAAAGGTTGCCTTCTGTGTGTTGTTTCCCCTACTGGTTGTCCGTTGCTGAAGTCAGGCATCCAAAGCCTGATGGATAGCAAAGAAATCTTGTTCAAGAAGACCGCTGTTCCTTTTGTTCCTACTGAAGAAGTATCTATTGTCACCATCTTCAACAATCCTACCAAGGCTCCCCCGAGGAAGCCTGTCAAAATCATGTCTGTTGCACCCATTATCATTACTGTTCCGGGGCCCCTCCCCTATGAATCTGACAAGGCTGTCCCATGGCATTATGGGGCCGATGTGTATGTACTTGGAGTGAAGCAGGAGTTCAACACTGGTACCGGTATCAGTAACATCACCGGTCCCGCTAAAGTTACTCGCAGTGGCAGGCTCTTCTCGCCTGACATTGCGCCACCAGTTATCCGAAGACCTCTTATCATTACGCCTACAAGTGCGCCTGTTTCCCCTTCTGATCAAGTTTCTACCCCTGTTGCCGAGTCCTCTGACACTCGGGGCAAAGGGATTGCTGATGTGCCTGCCCGAATGGAGGCACCGAAGACTGTTAATGTTGAAGCCTCCCAGCAAGAGATGGAGGAAATCCTTAAGATCATCAAGAAGAGCGATTTCAACGTCGTTGAATAGCTGGGGCATACCCCTCTAAGATCTCCATGCTATCCCTGTTGTTGTACTCAGAGGCCCATGCCAAGGCCCTAATTTCATTTCTGAAGACGGCTCATATGCCACAAGAGACGTCCGCTGATCAATTCACTGATTGTGTGGCCAACTTGACCGTTGACAATGGTTTGGGTTTCTCGGATGCTGATCTTACCGCTAAGGGAAAGAACCACAATGATGCCCTGCATGTCTCCATAGAATGCAGGGGCACTACTCTCGCACACGTGTTGGTGGACACCGGTTCTTCGCTGAATGTATTGCCCAAGAAGGCCTTAGACAGGTTAGATTGTGAGGGTTTGGAGCTGAAGCCTAGTAACATCATTGTCCGAGCCATTGACGAGTCGAAAAGGATGGTACATGGTGAAGTGGATATTCCGATTCGTGTTGGTTCTCAAGTCTTCGACTCAACGTTCTATGTGATGGACATTCGTCCATCTTATTCCTGTTTGCTGGGTCATCCTTGGATCCACAAGCCTGGGGCTGTGACCTCCACTCTACACCAGAAGCTCAAATACCCTGTCAGAGGGAAGATTGTTACAGTGCAGGGGGAGGAAGAATACATGGTTAGTCATCTGAACTCGTTCCGGTATATCGAGATGGACGGGGAGTTTATTGAAACCCCCTTTCAACATTTTGAAGAGGTACCTCCAACATTGGCGTCAGCTGAGACGGTGATTGAAGAAGACTTTCCTTTGAAGATGGCTTCCTTGAAGGACGCCCGGGCTGTAATTGAGAAAGGTGAATGTGCTAACTGGGGCAGGCTCCCTGATTTTACTCCTAAGACTGACAAGTTTGGGATGGGTTTTACTGCAGAGGCTCAGAGGGCTGTACGCAAAGCAAGGATCGGAAGACCTCCCGTGTTCATCACCAATCCGGGAGTGAATGCTATTGAAGGCGTTGCAGAGGAATCAGAGTTTGATAGCTGGATCTACCCGACGACTGACGGTGGACTGAACAACTGGACTGCAAAAGACCACATACATGTTACTTTTGTTACGCAGTAATGAATTCCTTTGTTTTACTTTTGTAATGAACAATAAATTGAAACTTTATGGCCCGGTGTCTTACCCGGGGCACCGTGGCTTCATTTGTGAGGGCTTATTACTTGTCATTTCCATATATCATGAATAAAGACATTGGACGTTTTTCGCATTTCACATCTTGTTCTCCCTTTCTTTCTTTCTTTTATATATTGCAAAACAGCTGTATTTACACACACTCACCTATACAGGTTTCAATCCACTCTGGATCTCACTGGTAACGACTCTGCTACTGCCAGTTATGACTTCGAAAATCCGATCAACTTAGCCGAAGACGAAGGTGAAGATGATTGTGAAGTGCCTGGTGAGCTTGCAAGACTGTTGCTCCAGGAAGAGAGGGCCATTCAGCCACATGAAGAGCCAGTGGAAACCGTAAATCTGGGTACTGAGACAGATAGAAAGGAAGTTAAGATTGGTGCTAATCTAGAGCTCAGCGTGAAACAACGATTGATTCAGATGTTGCATGATTATGTGGTGATCTTCGCCTGGTCTTACGAAGACATGCCTGGGTTGGATACCGACATTGTGGTCCATCACTTGCCTACCAAGGAAGAATGCCCTCCGGTTAAACAGAAAGTCCGCCGTATGCGTCCAGAGATGTCCGAGAAGATCAAAGCTGAGGTTATGAAACAATTTGATGTCGGGTTTCTAGCAGTGACTTCTTACCCTCAGTGGGTCGCCAACGTGGTTCCGATACCGAAGAAAGATGGTAAGGTCAGAATGTGTGTCGACTACAGGGATCTGAATAGGGCAAGCCCCAAGGATGATTTCCCCTGCCTCACATCGACGTTCTGGTTGACAATACTGCTCAGCATAAGGTGTTCTCCTTCATGGATGGTTTTTCAGGTTACAATCAGATCAAAATGGCTCCTGAAGACATGGAAAAGACTACCTTCGTTACTCAGTGGGGCACCTTCTGTTACAAGGTCTTGCCTTTTGGACTGAAAAATGCTGGGGCAACCTACCAACGTGCCATGGTTGCTTTATTTCATGACATGATCCATCATGAGATTGAAGTGTACGTCGACGACATGATTGCAAGATCCCAAACTGAGGAGGAACACCTTGACCATCTACATAAGCTCTTTGACCGTCTGAAGTTGTACAAGCTGAGGTTGAACCCGAACAAGTGCACCTTCGGGGTAAGATCTGGAAAGTTGCTAGGCTTCGTCGTAAATGACAAGGGTATTCAAGTGGACCCTGCCAAGGTTAAAGCCATACAAGAGATGCCAGTTCCCAGGACAGAGAAAGAAGTCAGAGGCTTTCTAGGACGTCTGAATTACATTGCCCGATTCATCTCGCACCTAACTGCTACCTGTGAGCCAATCTTCAAGCTGCTGAAGAAAGATCAGGTAGTACGTTGGAATGATGAATGTCAGGCCGTTTTTGACAGAATCAAAGAGTATCTCCAAGAACCACCCATCCTTATGCCACCGGTTGAAGGGAGACCTCTAATACTATACCTAACAGTACTTGACAGCTCAATGGGGTGTGTGCTGGGGCAGCATGACGAGTCTGGACGAAAAGAGCACGCCATTTATTACCTTAGCAAAAAGTTTACCGACTGTGAGACCCGATACTCACTGCTCGAGAAAACTTGCTGCGCTTTGGTATGGGCTGCTCGCCGGCTGAGACAGTATATGCTGACTCACACTACTCTGTTGATTTCAAAAATGGATCCGATAAAGTACATATTCGAAAAGCCTGCTCTGTCTGGAAGAATAGCAAGATGGCAAATGATCTTGACAGAATACGACATCCAGTACACGACTCAGAAAGCAATTAAGGGAAGTGTATTGGCAGGCCACTTAGCACACCAGGCAGTAGACGACTACCAATCAATAAACTTCGAATTTCCCGACGAGAGCATCATGATAGTGACTGATTGTGAAGTACCTGGACCGGATGAAGGACCTGAGGAAGGATCCCGATGGTCTATGCACTTTGATGGAGCCTCTAATGCTTTAGGTAACGGTATCGGCGCTGTGATCATATCCCCTCAAGGCACTCATACTCCACTCACTGCCCGACTATGTTTCAACTGCACCAACAACATGGCGGAGTATGAGGCATGCATCATGGGTCTTCAAGCTGCGATTGACTTAAGGATCAAGTTTCTGAGTGTCTTCGGAGATTCCGCTCTCATGATCAATCAAATCAAAGGCGAGTGGGATATGAAACACCCAAACCTTATTCCTTACAGAGAATGTGTGTTGACGTTGATCCCCTATTTCACAGAGATAACTTTTGAACACTTCCCAAGAGAGGAGAATCAGTTGGCGGACGCGCTGGCTACGATGTCTTCCATGTTCAAAGTCAAATGGGACAATGAGGCTCCCCGGATCATCATCTAGAAATTGGACGAACCTGCATATTATTGTGACCTTGAGGCTGAGGTGGTAACTGAAAAACCCTGGTATCATGAAGTGAAAAGGTACTTGGAAGCTCAAGAATACCCTGAAGGTGAATCTATCAACGAAAAGAAGTTTCTGAGAAGGTTCGCAGCGAAGTTCTTCCTTAGCAACGACATTCTGTACAAGCGAAACCATGATTCAACCTTACTGCGTTGTGTGGATAAGACTGAAGCAGAAAGGATCATGACAGAACTGCATGAAGGTACCTTCGGAACGCATTCCAGTGGACACACCATGGCAAAGAAAATCCTTCGGGCAGGATATTTATGGTCCACAATGGAAGCCGACTGTTACCAACATTCTCGGACATGTCATAAGTGCCAGATTTATGCAGATAAGGTGCACGTTCCTCCAGTCCCTCTGAATGTCTTGACTGCACCTTGGCCTTTCGCAATGTGGGGCATTGATATGATCGGCGAGATTAAACCTACGGAATCCAATGGGCATCGCTTCATCCTGGTGGCGATTGATTACATTACAAAGTGGGTAGAAGCAGCTTCCTACGCTACCGTAACCAAGAACGTTGTGGCACGGTTCATTCGGCATAACCTGATCTGTCGATACGGTGTCCCGGAAAGGATCATTACGGACAATGGTACCAATCTTAACAACAAGATGATCACTGAGCTCTGCGAGCAATTCAAGATACAACACCACAACTCTTCTCCTTACCGGCCGAAGATGAATGGGGCTGTAGAAGCAGCTAATAAGAATATCAAAAAGATTGTCAAGAAGATGACAATGACGTACAAAGATTGGCACGAGATGTTACCGTTCGCTCTTCATGGGTACCGTACCTCAGCAAGAACGTCAACCGAGGCAACTCCTTTTTCCTTGGTCTATGGCATGGAGGCAATCTTGCCGATTGAAGTCCAAATACCCTCTCTCCGAATAATGAAGGACACAGGCTTGAGCGAAGATGACTGGATCCAGACACGACTTGATCAATTAAACCTAATTGACGAAAAGAGACTCACCGCTATTTGTCATGGTCAAACGTACCAAAAACGGATGATCAGGGCATTTAACAAGAAAGTCAGACCACAAGAATATCAAGTTGGGGACCTGGTAATCAAGCGCATCATCTTTCCTCAAAGTTGTCCCAGGGGCAAATGGACCCCCACATACGAAGGGCCATTTGTGGTTAAACATGTGTTCTCAGGAGGAGCCATGATTCTAACCACCATGGATGGTGACGACCTTCCTCACCCCACTAATGCAGACATAGTAAAAAGATACTACGCATGATAAAAGACCCGCTAGGTTGACATACCTAGGCAAAAATTAGGGCTTCCTGGCGAACCAAAAGGGTTCGGGCAAAATGAGGGATGAAATGAAAAAATATGTACACCCAGCAAGTCGAAAACCTGAAAAGGCGGCTTGGGCAAAAATGGGTATCCCGGTGGACTGAAAACCCGAAAGGGCGGTCCAGGCAAAAGTTAGGGATTAAAGCGTAATACTATGTCTCATTGGATCACCTTGCATCCAGAATCCGGTATCAACAATCAGGTTCAAACGGCATCGATCAATCAGCTTCATCGTCAACTGAGCAGCAAAGTGATGAGACGCTCGAAGATATAAAGGCGATAACAGAGTTGGAACCCAGTGGGATTATCTTTCTTCACATAGCTGTTTTGTTTTCCCTTTTCACAAATTGTAAAAACTCTGTTGTTCGGCGGTGTTCTCTTACTAGGACGTCAGCCTCTTGTACATAAACGCCTATTTACAGGCAAACTCAAAAATCAATACAAATTCACTTTTCAGACCAATTGCCAATTGTTTTTCCTTTTCTGTTTTGTTTTACGAAGAACGTCCAATGTCCAATTGTGATATATGCATTTGACACTAATTGCTAACTCATAAATATTTGCATACGAAACAAAGGATTAATTACGGGTAACATCAGAAACAGGGGCAATAATGAGTGGTCTAAAGCGATCTAATTACTCTGTCCACCAAGGTACCAAGGTAAGTTCGGCTGAAGAATGTAACCAAGATATCTTAATTCCCCAGAGAGTGAGCCAAGATTCAATAATTCTCTCCCAAGCAGTTGGTCTCCAATCAGCCCTAAAAGGCACCGTATCTCCAGCAAGTCAGCAATACTCTCCCCGAGCAGAGTTAGACCACAGTCAGCCTCAAGGAAGTTGGGTATCCCCAGAAGATATCAATATTCCCCAACAGTATACAAACATTCCATAACAAGCATCCCCGGCAGTCTTGATCTAAGATTGTTCCCCGGCGGAATACCGAACACCCAATGGAGCCATTCCCCAGTCCAATCTGAAAAGTTTCCCCAGGAAAATTCAATCAATCTCCCCAGCAGGTCTTGAAGCTTATCCCCAGTAGATTCTGGAAGCTTGTCACCTGCAGAGCACGAACGCGTCTCCCGGCTTTATTCAAAGGTTATTTCCCCACCAGGATATAACTGGGTTATCCTCAGCCAATTTCCACGGAAAGATCGTCCCCGGCGAAATCTTCCTATCCCCAGCGGAGTTCATCCAATCTTCCAACAAAGCTCAACAATGGTATCTCCAGCGGAGTTATCATCAAATATCAATGGAGTACCTCTCTTTCCCCACAGAGTTCACTCCCCGCAGAGCAATCTATTCACCAAGTTTATTCCCCGACGGAGTCATCTTCTCCTATCGGTACTCTTGCAACCATCATCCCCAGCGGAAACAAAGCTCTACTCTCCCACATCAGCCCAGGATTTAACTTCCTGGCATTCGTCAAGGGTTTATTTCCCTAAGGCAAAAACATACATTCATAAACATCGCATCTTCATACATTATAGCATGCATATACGCATCATGAACATACAATCTCATTTATTTTGAGAACATCACGCATGTCATACATCATGACATCACATACAACTAACGTTTTGTCTTTTCAGGACAAAGGTCAATACAAAGATAATTACTATCAACTGTCGTGATTCCAGATCCGATTCCTGTATCTTGCCAGGGTGTATCTGTTGACGACTAATTCCAGACTCGATTCCTGTATCCTGCCAGGGCAAGTTTGAAGAGTTTGAAGATCCGATTCCTGTATCTTGCCAGGGTGTATATGTTGACGACTATGTTCCAGACTCGATTCCTGTATCTTGCCAGGGCACGTCTGAAGAGTTTGAAGATCCGATTCCTATATCTTGCCAGGGTGTATCTGTTGATGACTATGTTCCAGACTCGATTCCTGTATCTTGCCAGGGCACGTCTGAAGAGTTTGAAGATCCGATTCCTGTATCTTGCCAGGGTGTATCTGTTGACGACTATGTTCCAGACTCGATTCTTGTATCCTGCCAGGGCACGTCTGAAGAGTTTGAAGATCCAATTCCTGTATCTTGCCAGGGTGTATCTGTTGACGACTATACCAGACTCGATTCCTGTATCCTGCCAGGGCACGTCTGAAGAGTTCGAAGATCTGATTCCTGTATCTTGCCAGGGTGTATCTGTTGACGACTATATTCCAGACTCGATTCCTGTATCTTGCCAGGGCACGTCTGAAGAGTTTGAAGATCCGATTCCTGTATCTTGCCAGGGTGTATCTGTTGACACTAATTCCAGACTCGATTCCTGTATCTTGCCAGGGCACGTCTGAAGAGTTCGAAGATCTGATTCCTGTATCTTGCCAGGGTGTATCTGTTGACGACTATATTCCAGACTCGATTCCTGTATCTTGCCAGGGCACGTCTGAAGAGTTTGAAGATCCGATTCCTGTATCTTGCCAGGGTGTATCTGTTGACGACTAATTCCAGACTCGATTCCTGTATCTTGCCAGGGCACGTCTGAAGAGTTCGAAGATCCGATTCCTGTATCTCGCCAGGGTGTATCTGTTGACGACTATTCTCCGGACTCGATTCCTGTATCTTGCCAGGGCACGTCTGAAGAGTTTAAAGATTCGATACCTGTATCCAGCCAGGGCACATCTACATGAAGAGTTTGAAGATCAACTCCTGTAACAGGCCAGGTAATTATTTTCTTTCTCAGGTACGCAAGTTCTCGCTAAGGAATCTCTTACGCGATCGACACCTAGATGGCATCTGTAAGCCCATCCACATACCGACAGTCTCCAAATGGCATCCATAAGCCCATTCCCGACAAAGTTCTGTCACATCTCCCGATGGCATCTATAAGCCCATCCTCCTATCCATCATCTTTCCAAATGGCATCTGTAAGCCCATTCCCGCCATCACACTGCTGATACTCTACTATGTGAGTGCAAATTTCTGGGCACTCTAGTGTTCAATCATATTCCACCTTTGGATTACGAAAGGCACGCCAGCCAATCTACATCCTCAGGTCTAAGAAGATTGAACAGGGGCAACTGTTGTACCCCAAAATTTTCCCTCCCATATTCTTCAAGATTTGGCAAGATCAATCTCCAGATGATTCAAAATCCCTCAAGGATTGCATAGTCCAATTGCCTCCTAACACAGTCAAAATTAGGGTTTTAGTTCTCGCAAAGAAATTGAGGTTTCCAAGGGTCCAATCAAGTCCCACATGCCTATATACATTGTCAAGCATCCATATGTCAAGTTTCAAGACTCACAGCATCAAATTGCACAGTCAAAAACCCTAATTGCTCCACAGTCAACTGCAGGGGCAAAATGGTCATTTGACAGTCAAAAGTCAAAATTTTTGGTCAACATATTATTTTGAAGCCACAAAAATCATTTGATAAATTCTTGATCATGATTACTCAAAGCATGGCTCAAAAAGTCTCAAGATGCAAAAGTTTCTATTTTTGGACAGTTGAAAAGTCAACTGCAAATTGACCAAGGCATAACTTCCTCATGGTTTATCATAAAAATTCCATACAATGCTCATTTTGAATAGAATGACATTTCCTACAACTCATCTTCACACTTCAAGTCCAAGAAATGCTCTCACAAAAAGTTATCAATTTCAACATTATATGTCATTTTCAAAAGTCAACAAAAAGGCACTTTAAGTCAAAGACCATAACTTGAGATTGGTAAATCAAAATGACATGGGACCAAAGGAATTGGTTAGAGGACGTCAATAACTTTCCAAAATGTCCAAGAACATGATCATAGCTTCAAAATTGAGCAAGATATGCATTGGAGAAGTTGGGAAATTTTTGGGAATTTTCAAAAGTCAACTTTGCCTAAAACACTTCAAAATTGCTAATGGGCCTCAAATTCTTCCTTGAGTCATTACCCAAAGCCTATGCACGACCCATTGAGCTCAAAGGGATTTATTTTCTTATTTTTAATTAATTAATTGAATTTTTATTCTTATTAATTCATTTAATTTGATTTAATTATGAGAAAATATCAAATAATGCTTTTTCAAATCTTTTTATGCAGCAAATATCTTCCACACATGCTAAGGATTTCGTGCATCACTCAAGGGGACAAAATCTCCCATAATTGGCAAGATTTCAATAAGAAAAGATTGAAATTTACATGATTGGAAATCAAATATATGAATCATAAATTCTTGGACCTATGGGCTTGTTTTTTGACCTAGAATCGTTCACTTACTTATGCACAACACAACCCTATTCCACAATACACGAAAAAGCTGCTGAGAAGAGAGAACCAATTTGCAAATTTTGAAGGAAAGTGGTGAAACTGAAATCACATTTGCAGGGTAATTCAAGGCCTCAAAACGTTTCCATTGCATTACTGACGTTGCCAGGAAACTATTGGCATCAAGAACAAGCTTCCATACTCCAAGAAACGGTAGAACTGAGTCACGTTTGTCACAAACATTTCCATAATCGATTTTTAATTTCCACGCATCATTCATGTGTTTTGATTATTGATTTATGCTACTAACATCTTTCTGAAGCGATTGGTAACGTTTAATTGGACTAACACTGCTTGTATCAAAATCCACCATTGATGAAACCTAGGGTTTCAGAAGCTTCAAAATAGGGCTTTCCTTGTATGGAAAAATTGGACCTTGAGACCTATGCAGTTGAATTCAGGAGCTCCATACGAATTGAATGATGACCTCGCGCTCAATTTATGTTAACGCATCTTCTATTCGCTATTTTTCGTGGATATGCTTAGTGGGGGTTTAAAACCCCCGCTACTTGTTTTATAATTTGCAGGAAAGACGAAGATGAAGCACGCGTGGCATATTGTAACTGGAACATTTAAATTTCAGCGCGTTTTTTTTTGTTTTACATTATTAACTTTTGTTTTTCATTATAATATTTGTTTTCCATTGTATATACAAACGCGCACAACAGCTCCATTGGCAAGGGATACGCTTGGTAAACGCTGGGACCTGGGTTCGATTCCCAGGTCCCCCATACAATTATTATTATTTTTTCTAATCCATTCCCATGCAGTGCACGCCCCAGGGTCCATCATGCAGCCTCACGTCCAAACTTGCCACATGGCCATGAGCTTCCATCCAAGAGTCAGAAGATGAAGACCATCATATGGTCCAGTCAACCAGCATATGCATGATCAGGAAAGTCAAACAAGGCCTTTGGCTGATGGGCCTGAATTCCTCAATAACACCTCCACATGGGCCTGATACCCCCCTAGTTTGCATTATTTTTTCAATTTTATTTATAATTCTTTTTAATTGTTTTTAATTGTTTTCATTAATTCACCATAAAAATAATTTTCATAATATAAAAATCAGAAACCAAAAATTGTAAAATATGTTTAATTATTATTAATTTCACCAATAAAATATTTTTGTAAATAAATTTCAATAACAATTAACTTAGTTAAGTTAGGTTTTAATTTCAACACTTTCTTTTTAATAAATAAAAATGCATAGAATTATGGTTTTTTGACATTTTCATCTTTTTCTTAATTAAATCATTTTTCTCATTTTTTTATTATTATTGTTAATTACTATTTATTTTTGTAAATAAACATGTAAATTAATTAATTAGCGTAAATTAGGTTAACTTGGATATTTTCTTTAATAACTAAAAATAATCTAGAATTAGGGTTCCCATTTAATTTTAATTTTCTTTATTTCATAAATACCAAAAACATAAAAAATTCTTTTCTTTAATTAAATAATAATTAGACTTTAATTTAATTTAATTTCTCAAAAGGGTCAAAACCCTCGGACGTCCCAATTTTAATTTCTTTTCGCGCATTATTTTCTTTTCGAATATTATGTAACTGCTTTCTGGATGTAATAATAATTAGGTATTCTTTTACTTTCCGCACTTTTATCAAACGGGTCTTTATATTTTGGCGATGTATAGACCCGCGCCTTGTAATAGCGTAGCTTTTATCTTTCCGCTTTTAAATTTCCGCACTCTTAAATTCTAAATTGCATGAAAGAATGCATGGTTAATTAAAAACAAGCGTAGCTCACAATGCCATGATCAAAGATAACTGTTAAACTGAAAACAACACACAAATACACACACCACTTCTAGGGTACGCCTCACCTGTTGCCTTCGAAACGTGGTCGTCAAGTATAGGACGTTTTAGTAAGTCCTTATGTCTATGATCCGGTTGCCTCGAAACAGTTGCCTCGGAACAGTTGCCTCGGAATAGTTGCCTCGAAACGGTTGCCTCGGATTAAAAAAAAGGATTAAGGACATAAGGGTAGCTTCTAAGGTGTCCTAACTGTTGCTTCGGTGACCACACTGTCCCTAAACTCGAATTGACCCGAACACCTCCAACGGTGGTGCTACCTACCTCTCAATGGTGGGATGGCACTACCTAAAGGACTTCTACACAGCTTAATTCCTTAGGGTAGGTAGATGACTCATAGATACTTGCTCTCTCTAAAAAACAAAACAAAATCTTTTCACACAGACACTTTCAAAAAGCTTTCAAAACAATTTTTCAAACACTCTTGAGGACTGATACAAGAGTTATTCAGAAAACTTTCAAAGAAACTTTTTTCAAACCCACTCACATTTTGAAAAGAAAACATCATTTTGAAAACATAAGAGCAAGTATCTAAGAGCCCATGGATAACCATGGATAGAAAGGGTGCTAACACCTTCCCTTTCTATAAATCTACCTCCCGAACCGAGAAACTGTCTCATAAGGAATTTTGCTGTGCTTTTGTCCTGTCCATGTTGGAGAAAATAAAAGACGGTGGCGACTCTTGCTTCCGCGACATTTTGTGAACCAGCTTTAAACAGTCAGTTCTAAATCCACCGATCACATACCCCAAAATTTTCCCTCTCATGTTTTCAAAGGTCTTCCCTTACATGGTTGGTCACAAACCCTTGCCTAAGAAAAATAAAGTTTTTTTTGAAGATGAACAAAGTGTCTTTCGATTGGCATCTGGGAAAAGTCTTCGATTGGGTATCCAAAATCCTTCGATACAGGCTTGACTCACCAGTTTTCGATTGGGCATTTGGCAGTCTTCGATTAGGCTTTGATTAGTAAGCTTCAATTAGGTGTTTGGAACCCTTCGATCAAGCTTTGGTCTGCAAGTCTTCGATTGAGCGTTGGACCTCCTTCAATCAAGCTTTGGTCTGCAAGTCTTCGATTGAGCGCTGGACCTCCTTCGATCAAGCTTTGGTCTGCAAGCCTTCGATTGAGTGCTGGACCCCTTCGATCAAGTCAATGTCACAATGCTTCGACTAGTACTTCAGAGGGTCCTTCGACTGGAATTTCATACTTTACCTCAATCAGAACATCAGAACGAAATGACCTTCGAATTCCATTTCAGTGCAGAGTTTCTCTTAATCTAAGATGCTCTGATGAAGGAAGTTCTGGACACTTCGAATCAGAACTTAGACTCATCACAAGGCCAAGGGATGGTCGAAGTTGTCTAATAGGGAATGTTCTAAATATATTCGAATTGGACTTTGAAGCTGGCAAAGAAGGCAGATTCGAAGGAATGAAGTGGGTTGGCATGACTAAGCAAAAACACATATCCTAACCTGTCTAGGTTCACCCAAAGTTCACAATGGCATGTGTCCCTTGCAAATATGCAATCGAAGCAGAGGGAGGCTCAATCAAAGGGGCTATGCAATTGAAGCTGGAGTAATTCTAAGTGGAGCTTAGAGCTATCAAAGAGAGCAAATTCGAAGGGAAGTGGATCTGAAGGGGCAAGTCAGCTTTCGATTTTCATCATGTTGGAGGCCCAAACAGCTTATAACAGGCTGGCAGTAACGCATGAAAATAGATTGGCACATGATTGAATCAAATATAGCAAGTCTTTATGAAGAAATCAAATCAAATCTCTTCATCATAATGGACCAAGATTTGATACACAAATGTTGACCTAAATTCCTTGTCTATATAAACCTCATGCTCACAAACGTGAAAGACACGAAAAAACGCACAGAAACTCTGCAGAAACGGCGCCACAACTTTGAGAAAAAGCTTGAGAATCTTGGATCTAAAGTTGCGCTTAGAGACCGTTTCAGGATCAAACAAAGGTTCCAATCGCTTCCTTGGACCTCACTGAAGCAGTACCAATCATTATCGTGTGCTCTCCTGCCCCAAAAAGCCCTGTAAGTATCACTCTGAACCGCCACATTCATGGAATCATAAAGCTTCAATCTTGCATTCATTTTTTAAAATAATTGCATATTTGAACTCCTGACATCGTTTGCAAAGTTTCTGTATTATTCAATTTCATTATTATGCCCTATATCACAAAATGCCATGGTAGATTGTTTTAGGTTTCTTTTAGGGATTTTCACTACAGGACAAATTGGTCAACAAAAGGACCATGGTTGGAACCAGGGCGGAGAGGCGAGCAGAACCATGCCTTAAGTTTACGTTTTAGTGGCTTGTGGCAGATTTTGAGGCAACATGATTGTGATACGGTGGGAGAAATGACTTGAGGTTTTGCGTTTGTTTTCGCAAATGTTTCGGTTGAGCAAGAGTCGCCACCGACTTTTTATTTTATCCTAAGGAAAGGTTAAAAAGCACAGCAAAAACCTTTGAGATGTTTTCTTGGGTTCGGGGGGTAGATTATAGAAAGGGAAGGTATTAGCACCCTTTCTATCCATGGTTATCCATGGGCTCTTAGTTACTTGCTTAGATCACTTGCCTTGTGTTTTCAATTATTTGAAATGGTGCTTTGTGTGTGGGTTTGAAAATGTTTTGAAAAGAGGCCATTTGTTGTGGCAACCTTTGTAATGATCCATGTTTGGATGTATACAAAGGTGTACTTATCTTTTGAAAAGTTTTCAATGTTTTTGAAAGTTGTTTTGAAAGTGTGTTGTGGAGTGTGGTTTTGAAAAGTAGGCAAGTGTTTTTTGCAAGTTTTGATCAAGTAACTAAGAGTTTTATCTACCCCTAAATTTACTCAAAGGTCTTTCCTATGTCTTAACCCTTTTAACAATTTTGTTCCACCATTGTATTTGGTGGACAATCTTGTGTTAGGATGTTAACGAGACGGGCACGGGTCATCGTTTAGACCATGATTGCAATAGTGCCAAGTGTCTTTGGAAACTTTTCCTTTAAGGGACTTGATCATTTTTAGGCAGCTTTCGAAAGCGTCATCGAGGGACTATGATCATTTGATATTGTTTTGTTTTGCCAAAAACACCCAACATGCAACATGGCCCATTATTGAAGGCAACAAGTGGAGTAACCCTAGGGGTGCAAGTGTGATTGGTGTTGTCCATTTTCATGCTTTGTTATCTTTGAATTAGGTCAAACTATTTGTTATTTTTGATTTGCATACAAAACCCTAAGTCTATCAGGCATATTTAGAAAGCTTTAAAGTGCGGAATTAAAAGTTCTAAGTTATTACACAATAATCATGGGATGGGGGATACAAATGTTCAAATGGGGATGAGACTTTAATAGGAGAGTGGTATCCCAATATTTACAACCAAATCGAATTAAACGCAAATGTAAATGTAAAGTAATGTACAAGAATAAGTAAATGTGTATGTGTAAATGTATTTGTGTAAGTGTATGATTTATTTACAAGTGAAATAAAAATAATAAAAAAAGTTAACTTTGGATATTTTCATGTTTAGGGCAAAACCCTAATTTTGCAAATAAAAGGGTATTTATTATGTATTAAATATAATATTTATTAATTATGTACAAAAAAATAAATAAAAGGGAAGTATATTGCGAAAAAGTGATTTTTGAGGTCAAATATTAATAAAAATAAAAATGTATTATTTTTGTATTTTTATCCTAAATATTCTAATAAATATATAAGTATTTATATTATGTATTAAATATATTAAATATATACAAAAATAAAATATTTATTATTTACAAAAAAAAGTATATTTTTTAGGAAATGTTTTCAAAAGATAAAATAAAATAAAATCAAAAAATAAAATGTATTTGTATTATTTTTAGTATTTTTAATAAAAGTATATATATGTTATTTATAATGTACAAATGTAAACAAAAGCAAATAAATTCAAAATAAATGCAAAAATGTATGGAAAAATATTTTTAATATTTTTTTATGTTTTGTCAAAAAATAACAAGTCAGAAGAAAAAATAAAAAGTCAAAAATAATTTAAAAAAAACACACAATGGGCCAAGGGGGTGTATGTGGAAAATAGTGGTGTAAACAGAAAAATAAAACTCAGGCCCAGCCCAAGTCTATCTTCTTCAACCTCCAGCCAGTTTTGTTTGAAAATTCGCGCGCTTCCTTGCTTCAACAACAAACTCCTGATTCTTTGATTTTCAGCCAAAACTCACAACATAAACTATGTAGAGCATTAAATCACGAATCCATACATATAAAAAAGTTGCTCTAACTCTCAGAAATGAGAGAGAATTTCCTCTCCCCCAATTTTTAACCTAAGTTTTTTTCAATGTTCATGTCTTAAATTCTCTCAGCATACACAAAATAAATGGAAAGTGAGGATATGGGTAGCTTCAGGGCCATGAGTATGACATGTTTCATTCATAAACCTAAGCCTAACTCTTCCTAGATTGAGAGATAGAAGTCCATGTTTTTACCTGTTCAGCTTGAATCGTGTACAGCAATGGAGGTACTTTCAATGCAATGTGAGGACTTGTACAACTTGCTTGAAGTTCAGGGATGCTTCTCCAATCTCTAGCTTGCTTTGAAACTGACTGAAATGAGCTATGGAAGTTCACCTGCAAAACTGAAAAATGAAAATGGCAGATGGGGTTAGGAGTGTTACAGCTGGTGTTTAGGGCTTGGAACAGTTTCAAGGGATGGTATGGGATGTGTTTGCAAGGTTATTATCCAAAGTGCACGAGTGGATTGAGTTGTGGACCTCAATCTGCAGCAGGTGCCCTGTTTTTGCAAGAGGATGGTGTTTCTGTGTTTGAGGAGGTATTGGTGGTGGTTTGGTCGTGTTTCAGACTTGGTTTGATGTTTGGAAAGTGTTCAAGAAGTTTGTTTAGGCTTGGCTTGACAGGAATGTGAGTTGGTATTCAATATGCAAGTTTCTTCTATCTTAAGTAAAAAATGCCAAGTTAGGTTGTAGGCTACCACAGGCCCCTCAAGCATGCTGCAAATGTTAGTCTTGATCAGTGGGATATGTTTATGAACTTGTGCCCAAAAGATTTGGCCTGTACTTCTTGATTTGTAAACTTGACATAAAGCCATGCTTTACAAGAATGGATAAAGTGCTTTTTCTAATTATGGATTAATCTAGCATGTATTGCCCAAATGGATGAAATAACAACTTGGCACAATGGTTTAGCATTGAATTATTGAGTAAGAAAGGGATTAGAGGCCTGTAACCTAGCTTGGAACATGCTGAGTTTGAAAATGCAAAGTTATGAACATGTAATTTGGCCATGAACAAAGTGACTTTTGCCCATATTCACAAATTCTATTCTCCCTAACCACAAGGGTGTTGGAGAAGTTCTTGGACAATTTGGAAAGCTTGTAATGTGTACTACAATCCATCTTTGTAATGCAAGTTGAAATTCCAAGTGGAAGCATGTGAAAAGTGGCCATGAAGTTGGGCAAAAATCCTGCCCAGAATAGGTCAATTTTTTTCTAAGTTAAGAATGTTTTGCACCCTTGTTCCAAATATCATAACTTGAGCTACAAGCTTCTTTTTAGGAAACTTTGTGAATCAAAGTTGTAGATTTTGCAATGGACTATAACTTTCATGTTTTGAGTTTTGCTTGAATCCAAGTATATCTTGATGAAAAGATGGGACAAAGTTAGGAAAAAATTAGGAAATTTTATAACTTAGAAATTTTCTAAGTTATGAAATTTCTTCATTTCAAACCCTAATTTGTAATTTTTGATTTCTTGATGAACAAGTTTCATAATTTGACATGTCTTGATGAAAAATGAATCTTGACACTTGATTTTGACCAAAAAGTCAAAGTTTGACTTTTCAATATACAGTCAAATTTGATCAGTTGACTGGAAAATTCATCTGTCAATCTTGTGCATTTGGGATCTTTTGAACTTGTTGAATGTGTCAAGACCATGCCATTGAGTCCTTGAGTCCATATGTGAGTTTGGTTTGACATTGACTAGGTCAAACAGTCAAAAATTGCCTTTGTGCAGTCAAAACCATAAAAATGACCATTTTGCCCTTTTGATGATCTGATCAAATTTCTTGTGGAATTGTGATCCAAACTAGATAAAATGGTCCATATGAGTTCATAATAATGACGTGGGTCAAAAATCATGAGGCTTGACTATCAATTGACCACAATTGACTTTTTCCCCAATACAGTTGATTTCTAGGTCAACTGTCCAATTGACTGGGCAAAGATTGGAATCAAGGCTTGAAACTTGGTATGGATAAACTTGTGAGTCCAACATGAAGCATGAAAGTAATCTTGGGCATTTTAGGTCAAAACATCTTTGTGCAAACTCAAACCCTAATTTGGGTCAACAGTGCAAGGAGAAGTCTTGAGCAGAGCAAACCCTAACTTGATCTTGAGCTCCAAGTGTCTTGTGGTGAGAAAATATTGATGAAATGGGAGGGCAAATTTTGGGGTACAACAATGATGTATAGCTACGGACAATCGTCTGTTGGTATAGGCCAAAGGATTTTTAGCCACAGTCCCCATGACAGGGACGATAACGTGGCATGGCCAGAATTGGCCTGTTTGAAATATTATCATGTTTTTCTTATTTTCCAGCATATTCATTGATTTTCCCATATATTATTTATAACTTATTATCATAACAAAGAGAACAAGCTGGCTGGTTGGTGAGCGTGTTAGTGCAGGACCCTTTGGGACCTGGATTCGAATCCCAGGTCCCCCAAAACTTTGTTGTGTTTTTCCTTCAGGTATTCAGGAGCAACATCCCAAACGTGGTCCACCATATGCCTCAGGCGCCCATGCGCCGGGTGGTTCCAGATCCAGATCCAGTGGTCCAGGATGAGGTTCACCATGAACCTTGGTCAACAAACGTCCAGGAAATCTGAAAGTCAAACGAGGCTGTTCGAATCTGGGCCTGGAATTGCTGAATCAATCTCCCTTCTTCAGGCCCAGCGCCCCCCAAAGTTTGCTTATGTTTTTATTTTCCTTTCATATTTCTTTTGCTTTATTATTATTATTATTATTATTATTATTATTATTATTATTAAAAACTAACTAATTAATTAACAAACTAACCTTATTTTCATAAAAATCAGAAAACACAAAAAAATAATACTTATTAACTTCACTATTTTATTTTTGTAAATAAATCATTAATCAATTAATTTAGTTTTTTTAATTAGGTTTAATCTTAACATGTTTTGCAATAAATTAAAATTGACTTAGAATTAGGTTTTTTTTATTTCTAATTTTATTTCCTTAATTAAAATAAAACTAAAAAAAAACATTTTCTTTTTTTTTAAATTAATTCCATTATTAATTCAGACTTAATTCTTAATTCAAAAAAGACCAAAAATATGCTTTCTTTAAATAAAAAGGGTCAAAACCCTAAAGGACAATCTGATTCAACTTTTCTCGCGCATATTATTTTGATCCATATATTGTAATTGCTTCGAGGATGTAATAGTTTTAACTTAGGACCTTTTATTTACCGCTTTTATTTACCTTTTCGCATTTAATTTTAAGGGTTTGTTTTTGGCGATGTAAATACCCGACGCCTTGTAATAGCTTAGTTTTATTTTCCGCAATTTATTTTCCGCAACCATTAACTGCTAGATGTATGAATAATAGGCTATGCATGACAAGATCTATCTTAACTTAAAATCAACAGTAGCTCACCATGACATGTAAATATAATGTAAATTGAAAGTTGACACACTTGCACATGCCACTCTTAGGGTACACCTTACTTGGTTGCCTAGAACATGGTCATTAAGTATAGGAAGTTTTAGAGGTCGTCCTTTTGTCCAAAGATCATAAGTTGCCTCGAAACAATTACCTCGGATAAAAATGATCTAAGACATTAGGGTTACCGCTAAGGCATCCTAACATTGCTTTAGTGACCACACATCCCTAAAATCGAATTAACCCGACAACTCCAACGACGGTGCTACCTACTCCTCAATAGTGGGATAGCATTGTCTAAAGGACATTTGCACAGTTTAATTCCTTTTTGAGTAGGTAGATGTTCTTAAGTACTTGCTCTTTTGAAAACAAAAAAACGAAACTTTTCACACTTACACTCTCTTCAAAACAAAAACTCTTTTTCAAACCCACGACACAAAGAAAAACAAACTTTTGAAAACATAGTGAGCAAGTACCTAAGAGCCCGTGGATAACCACAGATAGAAAGGGTGCTAACACCTTCCCTTTCTATAATCTACCTCCCGAACCCGAGAAACATCTCGAAAAGGAATTTTTCTGTGCTTTTGTCCTTTCCTTGTTGGATAAAATAAAAGACGGTGGCGACTCTTGCTTACCGCGACATTTTGCGAAAACAAATGCAAACGCGAACCAACATTTCAAAACAGTCAATTCTCATTCCCACCGATCACAGTAGGGAATATCCGGAAGCTGACCCCAGATAGTACATCCTCCTTCTTCAACTACTGCTTGAGCATCTTTCAAAGAGGCCATCTTCAGCGAAGGCCTGGTAATCTTCGAAACTTTTGAAGTAGACTTGGTTGCCGCGACTATTGCTGGAACTTCCTCAAAGTTCTGACAGGGAGTCCTTATGAATTCACCATCTATTTCAACATACCTGAGAGAGTTCAGATGGCTAACCATATACTTATCCTCTCCGTGAATTGTGACAATCTTTCCTTTAATCGAGTATTTTAGCATTTGGTGCAGGGTAGAAGTGACGGCACCAGCACCGTGGATCCAGGGTCGGCCCAATAGACAAGAGTACGAAGGGCGGATGTCCATCACATAGAAAGTCGAGTCAAAAGTATGAGTCCCAATTTTTATGGGGATATTAACCTTTCAGTGTACTATCCTCTTGGAACCATCAAAGGCCCTTACTATGATGTTGCTAGGTTTTAAGATGAGCCCCTCGCAGTCCAGTCGGTCGAGAGAATTTTTGGGTAAGACATTCAATGATGAGCCAGTATCCACCAGAACGTGGGCAAGTGTGGTGCCCCTGCATTCAATGGAAATATGCAAGGCATCGTTATGCTTCCTTCCCTTAGAGGTTAAATAAGCGTCAGAAAAGCCCAATCCGTTATCAGCAGTTAGACTGGCCACACAATTTTCAAATTGGTCGATGGAAGTCTCTTGGGGCATGTGGACGGTCTTAAGAAACTTTACCAAGACTTTGGCGTGGGTTTCAGAACACAAAAGTAAGGACAACAATGATATCTTCGAGGGGGTCTGCCCCAATTATTCTACAATGTTGTAGTAACTTTTCTTGATTATCTTCAGTATTTCTTCTATCTTCTTTCTAGAAGCTTCAAGGATGATCTCGGGATGTTCTCTTGCTTGGGCAGGCTCAATCAAAGCCTCTTTGCCCCTTGTATCAGTAGCAGGGATAACAATAGGATTATCACTAGGAGTGTCGGTAGGAGTGGCAGTAGGAATGATCATAGGTGTAGTAATGGTATTTGGAGAAATTTATGGCGAGAAGACTCTTCCACTTCTTGTTATTTTGCTGGTCCCAGTGATGTTACCAATATCGGGATCAATATCTCTCACAACTTCGTCTTTGACAGCCAACTGATCTTGCTTGACGCCATAGTAATAAACGTCAGCCCCATAACTCCAGGGAACAACTTTATTTGAGGAGTATGATATTGGTCTTGGCATAGTGATAATTAAAGGTGCAAATCTTAGAACAGATGTAATCCTGACGGGTCTTTTGGTGGAGACCCTTGGAGGATTGTCGGAAATGGTGATTATCGAAACATCTTGATAAGAACTTTTGATAAGAGGTAGCTTTTCAAATAGGATTTCTTTGCTAGTCATCAGGCACTAGACACCTATCTTTAGTAACAAACAGCCGTTCGGTAGAGACTTGCATAAGTGACAATCTTCATCGCAGCCTGGGAACAGGCTGACTTGCAGTAGATTCTATTTAATGGTCAACAGAGGAGTAACTAAGTCATTCACGGAGGAAACAAAACGATCATAATCAATGGCGTTGATACCTTGGCCATGTCTGGGCGTCGGCGCCGTTATTACATTAGGTGTTTCTGGGGGATCAAATTCAATCTCTTTCGCATCGATAAGGTCTTGCACCTTATTCTTTAAGGCCCAACAATCATTTGTATCGTGCCCCTGGCTTTCAGAATGATAGGCACATCGAGCGTTCGGGTTGTAGCGAGGAGAAGCAGTATTGGGGTTCTTGGGAGCTTCCTTTAAAGTTGCCAGATTGGTCTTTAGAAGGTGTGGAAAAACTTGAGATATGGTCATGTTAATCCGGGTAAATCATCTCATGGGCGCTTCTGGTTTGCGCTGATAATTTCGCTGCTGATTTGGCACATGATTAGAAATCATAACAGCCCCTACCGCTGGGTGACGATCAGTTTTATTTTGATTTCTATAGTCATACGCAGCACTGACCTCCTTCTTTCCAACAAAGGGCTTCTTCACCATACTCGAGGATGCATCTCTTTGAATTTTTCCGCTTTTTATACCGGCCTCGACTCGCTCCCCAGTCATGATTAATTCAGTAAACCCAGCTGAAGAACTTCTAATCAAGTGATTGAAAAATGGTCCTGACAAGGTGCCTAGGTACATATCCACTAATTCTCTATCAGATAGAGGGGGCTGGAACCTGCCTGCGAGATCCTCCATTTTTTATCATAGGTTTTGAAACCTTCACCTGTTCCCATAGACATGCTTTGCAATTGTGTCCTAGTCGGAGCCAAATCAGCATTGTACTGATATTGTTTGTAGAAAGCGGCGGCCAACTCTTCCCAATTATGAACATTGGTCCCTTCCAATTGATAGAACCAATCCAACTGCGTCCCAGATAAGCTCTCTTGGAAGAAATGCACCCACAGATTCTTGTCATCCGTGTGGAGTTGAATCTTTCTGATGTATGACCTTAGGTGTAGTTTCGGGCAGGAGATACTGTCGTATTTGGTGAAAGTGGGGACCTTGAATTTTTGTTGGATGACGACCCCTGAGATGAGTCCTAAATCTTCAAAGTCCAAACCGGGTACCCTCTGAATCTCCATAGCATTCAAACGATCCTCTGGCTATTTGTATTTATCATCAGCAGGAGGATATTGTTCCTCATAGTAATCAGGCTCTTCCTCTTCTTCGGATGCTGGGTCGTTGTTCACTTCCTGGGTTTGATTATCTCCTTCGCCTGACGATGTTGCAAAGTCTAAAGTTCGTCTGGTTTGTCATTTAAACCTTCTTCCCATGATCACAACACCGGCTGGTTTCTTCGTTTTCTTCTTCTTCTCTTTGGCCAACAGAGTCTTCAACTCCTCTTGTCCTTTTGTCAGAGCCAAGAGCATTTGTTGAAACTGGGCATTCTACGCCTGAAGATCTTTCACAGTCTGTTCAACATCCATCTCACTGAAATAAATAGTAGAAGGATAAGGTGACCTATTATGAGAAACCTGTATGATATTATGATGAATGATGATGCAATATGCAAATGATTCCAAGGAAATTTAGAGATTTAAATTTATTCGGAAAAAAAAAGAACACACGTTATATTAATAAAACCAAGTTTGAATACATCATGCCTCCTTGGGCTTACAATGAAAGAAACAAAATACAGCAAAGCTCCTAAGACAAAAAGACCGAACACATCCTCTTTGGAGCATTGTAGGCATTCAGGTTTTTCTCTTCATGAAGCAGTTTGGTGAGCTCCAGAACCTTCTTCTCACTGGCGTAATATTGGGTTTCAAAGGTGTCTCGTTCTTCTTTCAACTGAACCCAAGCTTTCTGCAGGTCTTCGAGAGAGGTAGGCATGTTAGGATGAAGAACGGTGTATGGGACATCTCCTTCAATAACAGGCTCAATGATGACAGGAAGGATGGAAGGGTAAGGCATCAAGAGACTCTGGGCACGAGCCCGTACTCACCTAAGGTAAGGCTCGAGAGGGATAGAGTTTTTATGTCCCAAAGTCCTATTGTCCACCTTGTTCACCATTCCCCAAGCACGTGTAAACCTATGGCGGTAACCTTGGTCTTCTTTGTCGTTGTCGAACACCAGACCTTGGATGAGCATCTCATGAGGGCCGTCTCTTTGGGCATACCCAAACTGTTGAAGAGCTAAGCATGTGTTGTAGGTGATACCTCCCCTAATACCAAGAAGAGGTACATTAGGGAACTCCCCACAGTGGTCAATGATAGAGATATCTTCCAAGGATCTCGAGCACCAACAGATATCAGAGTGGGTGAGAGACATCATCCTTTGAGACCAAGTCAGTCTTTGCTCATTCTTCAATGCTGACTGAGGCATATGTGAAGTGAACCACTTAGAGAGTAGGAGGATACAACACAAAAAGGTACCTCTTTTCTTCATGGTGCGGGTATGAAGGAAATGCAAGATGTCTCCTAGTAAGGTAGGTATACGATTGTGAGAGAGAAAGACTTTGATGGCATTAACGTCTATGAATTGGTCCGAATTGGGAAACAGAACCAAACCATAAATGAGAAGAGCTAGGACATCTTCGAAAGCTTGGAAATCCATGTCATCCCAGAATGAACGAGCTTTTTCCAATAGAAAATTAGCTAGAAATCCTTTAACCCCGCTTCTTGTATCCCAATTGGATATGACGTCGGTCCTCTTCACATGTAAAGCTTCGGAGATGACTTCGGGTTTTGGAATCCCTTCTAGATCGGTGAACGGTATCTGATCAAGCACGGGCACCCCTAAGAGTAGAGAGAACTCTTCTAGTGTAGGTACCAACTGATAGTCCGGGAAAGTGAAACAATGATGTACGGGATCAAAGAATTGGAATAGTACACACATCATCTCTTCTTGGAAGTTGGATGTAGCCAAACTGAGGAGTCGACCATATTTCTTGGTAAAAGGAGAATCCCCGGGCACTCTTGTGGCTAGCTCTTGAAGTTGAGGATGTACTTTTACAAAGCTGATTCGGATGGTGTTTCTTCGGAGAGAATTCATGTCCTACAAAACAAAAAAACAAAGATAAATTTCTAAATCCTTGAAATGGTTAGTGAGCATGCATATGATGTTCACGATGTTTATGATGTTTATGTACAAGTAAATATATACACACACAAAAACAAGTCCCTATGTTTTAGGCTTGAATGAGTTTTGTAGGTAAGTACCCTCTTGAAGTTTAGTTGGCTGAACCTGTCATAGTAATAGCGATCGGGTTCTAAAGGATCTCAGTATCACCGACCTTTCTCTTAGGCATTGTATCAACACAACAATCTTTTCTTGCGACTGAGATATCCCAAAAGTCTAGCCTCAATGAGTGTAGTATCGAGTATCAACCAATTTTCAGCTCTACACCGAAACCGGTTATCTCACTACGTCCTAATGGCCAAGTTTGTTTAATTAGGGTTCTAAAGTCAATTAGTGCTTCATGACGCCACTCAGCGGCCCTGTATTCTCCTCGATTCACCACGAGGGATACAAGTACCCACAAATGGGTCACACTAATATAGCCATTGTTTCAACCATATCGGTCTACGCCCGTACAGTCTCCACAATCTATTTCTATTTACCTAAAAAGGTGTCCCAGATCCGGGTGGAGGATCAAAGCAAAACACAATACAAAGAACCGAATATAAAGCACACAAATCAAATAATGAAAGCAAGTAAAGGTTATCTATCCCTAAGGTAACCCCACTTTCTAAAGAGTCCCCAGCAGAGTCTCCAGTTCTGTGATACGGTGGGAGAACTGACTTGATGTTTTGCATTTTGATCGCATTTGTGCGGATAGCAAGAGTCGCCACCAACTTTTCTTTTATCCAAAAGGAAAGGTAAAAAAGCACAGGAAAGACCTTTCGAGATTATTTTTCGGGTTCGGGGGGTAGATTATGAAAAGGGAAGGTATTAGCACCCTTTTCATCCATGGATTTCCATGGGCTCTTAGTTACTCATTTAGATCACTTGCTTTTATTTTGACAGTGTGCTTGTGGTGTGAGCTTTGAAAATATTTTGAAAATGTCTTTGTAATGGTTCTCGTTTCTATAAGAACGCGTACAAAATTTTGTTTCAAAAAGTGGTTCAAAGATGTGTTTGTGGATTGTGTTTCGGAAAGTGTTTTGAAAAGATGTTTTGCAATGGTTCTCGTCTCTATAAGAACGTATACAAAATGTTTTGTCTTTTGAAAATGTTTTGAAATGAAATTGTAGGTGTAAAAATGTTTTTTTTTGTCGTGAGCAAGCGAGTAACTAGGAGCGAATCTACATACTCGAAAGGTTTTCAATTGTTCTTTTCTTCCTCCTTTTAATGTTGCTATCTTACCATTAATTTGGTAAGAAGCCCCATCGTTGGGTGTAAAGGGACAGGCGCGGGTCAATTTTTTCAGTCATTGAAAGCAACTTATGAGACGCTTTAGCAATTTTTGTAAGGGACTAGATCGTTTTATCGAAGGCAACGTCGAGGGTCATTGAGGGACTACGATCTTTTTATCGAGGGGTCATTGCTAAAACGTCCCATATTCGAGGGACATGACTGTGTTTTCGAGGCAACGAGCGAGGCTACCCTAGAGGTGCGCGTGTGAAAAAAAAGTCTGTTCGTTTCGAGTTATTTTGTCTTTGAAATTAGGTTATCTAGTGATTGATTTTAAATCTTGCCATTCACGCCTAATAACTATACATTATAAAGAAAACACTAAATTGCAGAAATTGAAATTCTACGCTATTACATAGCTTTCGGGAATGGGGGTACAATTTTTACAAATGGGGATGGATCAATGTGATTAAAAATTAAAATAGGCAAACAATACAACCAAATCGAATCGAACAATTAAAAAAAAATTACAACAATCTATGAAGTAAATTAACTGACTAAATATGGAAATAAAGTTCTTGATATGTTTTTTTGTTTGTGAGAAAATTTGAAAAGAAAATTGTTTTTTTGGTGTGTTTTGATGAAGAAGGTTTTATATTTTGACCTAATTGATGACCTTAAAAGAATTTAGTAAACCTAATCAAACTAAGATAAAAAAAAGTTGATTAATCAAAGGGAAAATAATTAAAGTATGAGAAACCTAAGTCTAAATTAAATCGAAAGAGAAATTAATTGCTAAAAAAAATATTTTTGAGGTTTTATTAGTCTTAAAATAAATGTAGTAAATAAAATAAAATGAAAAGAATTGAATTAAAATATTTCAAATTTAATTATTCAAGAGAAATATATTTTTTGATATTTTAAGAAAATATTTGAGGGAGTAAAATAAAACATTGCATATTTTGTGATTTTATGTAAAAAAAAACTACACCTATAATTTATTTCATAAAAAATAATTATCATTCATTTTTTAATAATCAATAAATAAATAAAAAAAAAGTTGAGAAACAAAAATGATAAGCTAATGGATCTTATTGGGGTGTGAAGTTTGGTTCTGGGGTATGAATTGAATGGTGGTGATCTTGATAGTAAAATAGATTGACTTGTAAATCTAAGGCCCAACATAAAATAATAAAAAAAAATAAAAAAAAATAAAATGAACAAACCGGGTCGGGTCCAACCCAATTCCACTTTAGAAATCAAAAGGATTGTACAACCCTAGAAAAACAACGGCGCCTCTCCTCTTTCTCTCTCGCGGATCTCAACCTCCTTCGTTTCTTTCCAATCTCATATCAAAATTTCGCCTACTTCCTTCAATCGCCTGACAACAACACTCTTGTTCTTCAACTCTCTTGCTTGGTTCTGATTCACGCGCCTCACCTCTCTCTCTCAACTCATGTAACAGGTTATAATAACAACATAACAAACAGTTATTCAAATGTGTGAGATTGGAAGCAAAGAAATTATCCGTGGTAAGGAGATTTCGCTGGAAATGGTTGAGGTAAGGTACTTTAATTATTCTGCTCGCTGCTGTTTATTCTGCCTCTTCTGTGAACTAGACTTCAAACTGATTATGTCGCGTTATGGATCTTGATGGGAATGTTGTGTGTATGAAAATAATGATTTTTATGAAAACAGTAGCCTGTCTTTCAGTTTCATTTTTTTAAAGTATTTTCTCTGTTGTATTGTGTGTATCTCTTTTGGTTAAGATGAGTTTGTTATAAAGGTGAGATAGTGTGAAAATGAGGGGAAAACTGGTGAATTTTGAACACTTTAGAATGTGTTTTATTGCTTTCTGGGGCAGATTTTTTGTGTTGTTAATTTAGTGCAACATTTGGACTGTTTGTGGACAGGTTAATAACAGGTTTAGGAAGTATGTGGAGTAGAATTTTGGACTGATATAGGGCTGTTTTTTTTTACAGCAAATGTGCAGCTTTTTGGCAGCATTGCTGCAAGGGCAGCAGTATGACCATTGTGCAGCAAAACTTGGATAAGGACATAAGGGTTTTGGTGCAAGTTTGTGCAAGGACTTGGATCAAAGCAAGTTGGACAGCAAGTTTGAGGCATGAAGTTTATAGGGAATTAGAAGTAGCTCAAGTTTTGATTTGCTTGTAACTCCCTTTGTAATTTTCCTTGAAATAAATTATGTTTGAATTTTTGGTGTACACCTTTGATGAATCTCAAAATTTCTCTTGAAAATAACCTTGGATGGAATTTGAAATATCCCTTATAATTATGTCTTGTATGAAGAATGAACCAAATGGGCTTGAATAGGTCATGGATGATGATGGTTGAGTCTTTGAATGAATTTGAAGTCTCTTCAATGATTCTTGAATACAACTCACTTTTGATAAAAAATGTTGTTAACTTTGAATCATGAGTGAAAATATTTATCTTTTGTTGGCTTGTATGAATCTTGAATGATATTGGAAAGGAGTCTTGATCCATTCTTGAATAATCTTGAAATTACGCACCAAATTGAACCTTGCATTTGGATGAATGAGTTATGGCACATGCCTTGAAATCTCAAATTAACTATGATACATGCCTCAATTTTACTCCCAAGAATAATGTTTTGAATTTAAAGTGGACCATTGAATCATGGCTAAAAGGATGAGTGTCTTTGAAACTTTGAATTAAATTGAATTTAATGGCATCTCGCGAGTGAATATCCAAATCATTTCTAATGAGACCCTAATTCAAATCTTCGATTCATGGCAATTTGTAATACATGCTAACAGTATAAATCGTGCCTTTAAGAAATTTAATGAACAATCCACCTTAATCCAATTATCGTTAATGTTCAATTGCAAATGACTTGAAGTAGGCAACAAGCAATCAAAGAATCATTGAACTAAAACTCTAACTTTATGAATTATCCCATCATAAGAATCAAATGTCCCTTGGGAAAATGTCTGTGACATGAACTGAACCTTGATCTTTGATATAATCTCATAGAAAACGCTATTTGTGATACTTCGCAAAAGAATCGCCTCAGGACGTTGGAAATTGAAGAAGTTATGACCGCTTGAACTTGAACTTGCAAGAGTTAACTTTTGGGTCGACGTAGTTATTTTCAGTTATCTGAACCATTGGTTGAGCAAACTTGTACTGCGAGGTCTGAAAACTGGTTTAAACAACTCTGAGGAGATATGAAGACCTATGAAATCATTTGAAACATTGAGGGCTCAATTTTCTTTGAGAAGCGCCAAACCCTAATTGCTGATTGTTTGCCTAGGAAGAGAATCTGCTTGATAAACTTTTGAGCCAAATTGAGTGTTTGAGGAACCCTGGGATAGCATCCTGAGTGGAAAGTGGGAGGGCAAATTTTGGGGTACAACAATAACCTTCCTTCTATAACTAATGTTCTGTTGGTAGAAGGATTAACGCATAACTTGTTGTCCATAAGTCAATTAAGTGACAATGGTTATGGCATAATCTTTAATAAAAAATCTTGTAGAGATGTTAGTCAAAAAGATGGAATAATCCTTTTTACTGGCGAGAGAAAGAACAACATCTATAAAATTGATTTTTCTGACCTTATAACTCAAAATGTAAAATGCCTTATGTATGTTAGCGATGAGCAATGGGTCTGGCACATAAGATTAGGATATGTTAGCATGAGAAGAATATCTCAAATTAACAAACTCAATCTGGTCAGGGGACTTCCTAATCTGAAGTTCAACTCAGAAGCTCTGTGTGAAGCATGTCAGAAAGGAAAATTTTCAAAACCTTCTTTTAAGTCAAAAAATGTTGTATCTTCCTCTAGGCCATTGGAACTTCTTCACATTGATCTGTTTGGAACAGTCAAAACTGCATCCATTAGAGGAAAGAAGTATGGATTGGTCATTGTTGATGACTACAACAGATGGACACGGGTTAAGTTATTAAAACACAAGGATGAGTCATATTCTGTGTTCTTCGACTTCTACAACCAAGTGCAAAATGAAAAAGAGTTTAGAATCATAAAAGTTAGAAGTGATCATGGAGGAGAATTTGAAAACCATTATTTTGAAAATTTTTTTTTTAAAGAAAATGACATTTCTCATGATTTCTCTTGTCCTAGAACTCCCAAACAAAATGGAGTTGTAGAACGAAAGAATAGAACTTTGCAAGAAATGGACAGAACCATGATTAATGAAACCAATATGGCTAAACACTTCCAGGCAGAAGCGGTGAACACAACATGTTATATTCAAAATAAAGTCTCTATAAGACATATTCTTGAAAAGACTCCTTATGAATTATGGAAAAACAGAAAACCCAACATTTCATATTTTCATCCTTTTGGATGTACTTGCTATATTCTGAATACTAAAGATAATCTGAACAAGTTTGATTCTAAGGAACAAAAGTGTTTTCTGCTTGGATATTCTGAACGCTCAAAAGGCTATAGGGTATACAACACAGAAACTCTGATTGTTGAAGAATCAAGCAAAGTCAGATTTAATAATAAGCTTGGCCAGCAAAAGCCAAAGCAGAACGAAAATCCTGCAGGTACAGAAGATCATTTTACAAACTCTGACGAGTCAGAAGCAAATGACAACTCAGAAGATCCTTCTATTGCAAATTCTCTGGACAATCTAAGAATTTTTGAACAAACCTCACATAATAGATTCCCCATAATCACATCAGCACATCCAGAAAATGTGATTATTGGAAAGAAAGAAGATCCCATCAGAACAAGATCCTCCTTCAGAAACAATGAAGAATCACTGTTTGGATTGGTCTCTCTGGTTGAGCCAACCTTAATAGAGGAAGCTCTGCAGGATAATGATTGGATCCTAGCTATGCAAGAAGAACTAAATCAATTTTCCAGAAATGATGTGTGGGATCTAGTTCCAAAACCTAAAGGATTCAATATCATAGGAACAAAATGGTTATTCAGAAACAAGTTAAATGAGCAAGGAGAGCTTGTCAGAAACAAGGCACGACTGGTTGCACAAGGTTATAGTCAACAAGAAGGAATTGATTATAAAGAAACTTTTGCCCTAGTCGCCAAGTTAGAATCAATTAGATTATTAATTTCTTTTGTTGTTCAACATAACATCTCATTATATCAAATGGACTTTAAAAGTGCATTTTTAAATGGTTACATAGAAGAAGAAGTTTATGTTCACCAACCTCCGGGTTTTGATGACTCAAAATATCCAGAACATGTTTTTAAACTGAAAAAGTCTCTGTATGGTCTGAAACAAGCTCCCAGAGCTTGGTATGAACGTCTAAGTAACTTTCTTTTAGAAAAGAATTTTACCAGAGGAAAAGTGGACACTACCTTATTCAGAAAAACATTTAAAAATGAAATTTTAATTTTTCAAATATATATAGATGATATTATTTTTGGAACTTCTAATGTCTCTCTTGGAAGAGAATTTGTTGAGTCTATGCAGGCTGAATTTGAGATGAGCATGATGGGAGAACTAAAATTCTTTCTGGGAATTCAAATAAATCAGACCCCAGAAGGTACTTACATACATCAAACAAAGTATGTTAAAGAACTCCTGAAGAAATTCCAGCTATCAGAAAGTAAAGAAGAAAAGACACCAATGCATCCTACATGGATTTTGGGAAAAGATGAGGTAAGTAAGAAGGTATATCAGAAACTCTACAAAGGTATGATTGGATCTCTTCTCTATCTGACTGCATCTAGACCAGATATATTATTCAGTGTATGTTTATGTGCAAGATTCCAATAAGATCCTAGAGAATCTCACTTAACTGCTGTTAAGAGAATTCTGAGGTACCTGAAAGGTACTACTAACCTTGGACTATGTTACAGAAGATCCAAAGAGTTTAAACTAGTAGGTTATTGTGATGCTGACTTTGCTGGAGATAGAATAGAACGAAAAAGCACCTCTGGAAGCTGTCAGTTTCTGGGTGATAACATTATCTCATGGTACAACAAGAAGCAAACCACTATTTCACTATCAACAACTGAAGCAAAATATATATCTACTGCTGGATGTAGCACTCAGATGATCTGGATGAAGAGCCAGTTGGAAGATTATCATCTTTATGAAAGTAAGATTCCTATCTTCTGTGATAATACCTCTGCTATTTGTCTTTCAAAAAATCCTATCTTACATTCTAAGGCAAAACATATAGAAATTAAACATCATTTCATAAGGGACTATATTCAGAAAGGAATTTTAAGTTTAAACTTCATAAACACAAACCATCAATGGGCTGATATTTTTACTAAAACTCTTTATGAAGATAAATTTAAATTCATTCTGAAAAACATCAGTATGGAACTTTGTCCTGAATGAATTTTTCTTTTCTATATAGGTTTTCAGAATGTTCTGAAATGAATGTTCTGATTAACAACTCTTCAGAAGTTAGAAGAGGAGTTACTTCAGAAACCATCTATAATGTTCTGAAATATGTCTAACGTTTCATTACAAAAATGGTTCAGAAGTTCATTACATTAAAACAGCCGTCATACGCTATCCTTAGAAGTTGAGCACGTGTTTCAACTCTAAAAGGTCACACATGCATGCACTGCTATTGAGACTCCGTTCCTAGGTAACTGTTCAGATTTGATCAAATCTCACACATCCCCTAAATGTAAAAATCTCATTAATTGCTTGTAATGATTATTTTTTTAATTCAATCGTTCTAAATTCTTTAACTGCTTTATTAATTTAAAATTATTTTTCATAAGCTATAAATACTTTGCAAAATTCCTTTTTACTTTTTACTCTCTCTCTCTCTCTCTCAAATTTCAATTGCTTCTGCGTATTTGCAAACTCTCTCTCTTTTTTTCAAAATCCTAAACCTAAGTGTTCTAAATGGCTTCATCTTTATCCCCTTCCGAAAGCATTCCTGTTTCTTCAAGCAGATCTCAACATACAGAGAAATATGTCACTCCTGAGAGAACAACACTCATCCTTGTTGATAGCTTGGAAGTGGTTAGTGAACTAATGGTTGATTTTGAAAATCTAAAAGCAAATGGGTTTGATTTGTTTTCAGCTGTAGAGTTCCAAGGGTGGCAAAATTTCTTTGATCGTCTAGTTGGACCAGTGTTCCCTCATCTTGTCAAGGAATTCTGGATTCATGCCATCGCTTCAACAAAGGTCATTTTATCATTCGTAATGGGCAAAGAGATTTCCATCACTAAGAATCTCATAAGGGAGCTACTAGGTTTTGAAGGTAATGGTGTTACTGGAATGTCAAGTGGAAGAATGGATATGTCTAAAGTTTATGCTAATATTTTCACTACTGGGCAAGCATCCAACAAGGTCAGAGATTTGAAGAACAAATACAAAATCTGGGCAAGAATAATTCATGGCTTCATTCATCACAGGAAGGAAACCAGTTCCCCTAACTACATCAATGTTGAACAACAATATCTTCTGTTCTGTCTTGGCACAAATGTGAAGATTGATCTGCCCTATCTTCTGTTCAACCATCTCTGAACACATGTAAAGGAAACCAGGGAAGCTGAAAGAGTCAAAAACCCTAAGTCTAACAGAAATTGGATCCCTCTGGGAATATTAATCTCAGATATTTTAACAGAGAATGGTCTGATAGCTCATCTAGAAGAAGAAAATTTGCTTGGAGAATTGGAGCCCACTTGTGGAAAATCTCTGACTGGGAAGAACCTTCTCAAAAGGAAGCTGATTGACAAACTTTTGGTGGAACCTACTCCATATGTGTCAACAACTGTCACCAGAAGGAGAATCCCTGTTGCAGATTTTCCTCTCTTCAACTCTGGTGATCATCCTGAGATCATTCTGCACTTTATTGAAACTCGCAAGGAAATTGTCATTCCCATTGACCCAACATGGCTTCAAGGAAGGAACGTACCTACTCCAGAAGTTTTCCTCCAGAAGCAGAAGAAAAGGCAAGCAGGAGAAGGTCCCTCTGCACGTCCTCAGAAGAAGAAGAAGAAGAAATCTTCAGGTATATTCTCTGAAACCATCCCTGTTTGTGATTCTGTGCGTATAACAACATCTGTTGAACCCCAAAATCTAGGATATATTGAAGTTAAAATAGACCTTACTATTCCCTCTGAACCCCTACATAATAACCCTCAAATTGATCAGGTATTATCTGACATAGATAATTTTGATACTGTAGTTCCTCAACAAACTCAAACACAACCACCACTCTCTCCATATATCTCTCAACCTGAAATCTCTAATTCTACTCCCCACCAACAAAATCCAAATATTCCTGCTGAAAACCCTCTTCAAACATCCCCCATCAGACCTTTATCCCCAAAATCCTGAGTGGTATGATGGTTCTTGGAGATTACCAGGAATCAATGTGCCTCTGGCTACACAACCTCTGTCCTTCATCATTCCCTCTGAAAACATTTTTTCTCTGAATGAATCCCCATCACCAATTCCTTCTTCCTCAGCTTAAACCACCATCATCATCTCTCCTGAAATCACACCACCTACCTCACCAGAACCCTCATCACCTCACTCTCCAGAACCTACCTTCATTCCATCTTCATCAGAACCTCTTTAACCATCTGAACCATCTGACTTTCTTAGGACTGTAGTTGATCTTGAATCTCTACTTTATCTGCAAATTAAATCCACCAAGAAGGTTGTTCCCAAACCAACCCCAAAACCTGTTCAGTCAGATGTTAATATACGATTCCAGAATTTTGCAACCGAAATGCAGACTTGGATAGACCTGCTGAAGGCAAACATTGCCAGCAACCTGAACCCACCTGCATATGATTTTCCATGGGAAGCATTCAAAAGGAAATTCAATGATGAATCCTTTAAAATGCAAGATCTGTGCTATTCTCAGGTTCTTGAGAATTTCACCCAAAATCTGAATGCCTTCAAGACAGAAGTGGCAGATATCTGGGATAAGAAGTCTCTGCTTCAGATTACCAACGCTCCTTTACCACTTGCTGATCACATGGAAATTTCAGAAGATGAATCTGAAGATGGCTCTGAGTCAAATCCAAATCCCTTGGCAATGACTCTATATCACCAACCTTCTGCTCAAGCCGCCTCTAAGAGTGTGCCAACTCTTCTAATTGATCTTGGCACTCTTCTCTCCAATGTTGTAGGCTCAGACTCTGCTGGTTTTGCTCCAAAGGTTGTATCTTCAGAAGCTGCTTCAACATCTGCTCCAACTTTGCTGGTGATTGACACTCTGAATGAACTGAAGAAAGAAAATGAAGCCATACATGAACGTCTGGACAAACAAGATGAAACAAACAAAGAAATCAGAACTTGGATGATGAAACAAGAGGATTCCTCAACAGAAATCAAGAATCTTCTTCTTTCTCTTGTCTCTCGTCAATCTTAGTTTTATTTTTTCCAATTTTCTATTTTTTTTTGTTTTGTACTTCTGTCTTTTAACATCTTCTATATAAAAATATTTTGAATCTCTTTAATTTTTTTTTGCTTTTTGATTATGACAAAAAGGGGGAGAAAATGTGATTTTGATCTGATCCATGATAGCAATTATGGGACTAAATCTTAAACATTCCTAACAAAATACAACGTTTTTTTCCTGTTTAAGAGATATGCAGGTACCTAAAGATCTTCTAAAGAAACACTGAAGAAAAAATCAGGAGCTCTTAAAGAAACTCTGAAAGAAAAATTTCCCAAGGCTCTGAAGAACAATCTCAGGAAGTTTCCATTATGCATTTAAATTCTTTTACTATTTAATTCAGAAGAAGAAATATTTATCTCACGGGGAGATTATCAATCTCAGGGGGAGATCCTAACTCTTGTACAATTTAAAAAAAAATCAAAATCTGATTTTTTTGTCATCATCAAAAAGGGGGAGATTGTTAGAACAAAGTTTGGTTCTAATCATATCTTAGAGTTTTGATGATAACAATAAAATAAATTTTGTATAATATATTTTATACTCTGATGTGCATGTTTTCTAATTCAGATGATGATATGACTCAAGCATTCTCAAAAGTGAAACATCATGCTACGCAAGTCTGAAGCAAACTCTGAAGGAAGCACTCCAAGGCAAACTCTGATAAAAAGTAATCTTAAGCAACTTCTGATAAAGCTAGCTGAAGAAAATATTTGAAAGAAGCACGCATAAAGAAATATCTGATAATACAAGTTGAAGCAAACACTGATAGAAGAAACGTTAAAGCAAACTCTGATAGAAGAATAGTTAAAGCAAACTTTGATAGAAGAAAAGTTAAAGTAAACTCTGATGTTGCAACGCTGCAAGCAAACTCTCAAACTTCCAGAGACAAGCTCTGATAGTACCGTTGATCATTTAATTCTAAGATGGATAACACACTCAAGTGGTACTACGCACGGGAGCATTGGAAACATAAAGGCTAAGCTAACACACATCATTAATGCATGCACTCTCTTCAAGGCAATAACGGTCAAAACTTGAAGCTATATATAGAAGACCATTTGTTTCAAAGCAAGGTTACTGATCCAAATAAAATATACTGAATCTCACTATTTTCATTCTTGTAAACTCATTGTATATAGTGGGTAATTCTTAAGTACTAGGCTAAAATCTTAGTGATAAATCACAGTTTGTGATATAACTTATTAGAAGAATTCTGATTCACTATTGTTAAGAGATAATCTTTGTAATTGTTCCTTGAGAGACCAGTTGGGTCAGATTTCTCAAGAGGGCTAGGACTAGTTGAGTCTTAGAGGTCACTTGCAGTTGGCTTGTGCATTATATTGTTAGTTACAACAGTTTGGTTGTGAATTTGTAATTAGTTTTGATTATAGTGGATTAAGTCCTCGTTGAGAGAGGTGAAATCATCTTGGCGGGTGGACTGGAGTAGTTTGAGTTTCAAATGAACCAGGATAAAAATATCTGTGTCCTTCCATTATTATTGCACGAGAAAAAGGAAAAACTTATTCAACCCCCCTTCTAAGTGTTTTCTCACCCTTCATTATCTTCACCCAAGGCTCCACCATAAATTAAGACTCTGTTTAGAGACCCATTTATGTACCTTAGAATCCACTTCAATGCTTTCCAGTGAGCCTTTCTAGGATTCACCGTGTACCTGCTTACAAGACTTACTGCATATGCTATGTCAGTTCTAGTAAAAACTATAACATACATCAAATAACCTACTATATTATCATATGTGATGATATTCATATAAGCTATTTCGACCTCAGTATTAGGACACTGATCGATACTCAACTTGAATTGAGGGTTTGTTGGAGTCACAACAGGCTTTGAATTCGACATACCAAACTTGTCAAGAATCTTATGTAGGTATGCCTCTTGAGATAAGCATAATTTCGAATGCTTTCTATCTCTTCGAATGTAAATCCCAAGAATCCTGGACGAAGCTCCCAAATCCTTTATTTCGAACTCCTTATTGAATTCAACCATTACCCTCATTACATCTTCGAAATTGTTGCTTTCTATGAGAATATCATCAACATAAAGCAACAAAATAACAAATGAATTACCAGGTCAAAATTTGAAGTAAACACAGTGGTCGAACTGACTTCTAATGAAACTTATGCGTGTCATGAACTTGTCGAATATCCTATTCCACTATTGAGGAGATTGTTTCAGCCTATACAATGGTCTTTTCAACTTGCACACATAATCTTCTTTTCCCTTTTCGACATACCCTTCAGGTTGCCTCATCAGGATTGTTTCATTTAGATCATCATACAAGAATGCAGTCTTTGCATCTATTTGTTCCAGTTCAAGGTCGAACTGTGCCACCATGGCAAGCAACATTCGAATGGACATTATTGTACCCCAATTTTTCCCCCTAAGATTCTTTCATCATATCATATCAATTCAATCACAACAAAGTCACACACTAGAGTTTGCTTCCTCTCCCTATCTTTGGTCTTGCTCTATGGGGAATCACAAAGCACCCAGACTTGTATTTTGTGATCATCTATGTTTGATTACTATTTGTGATCAGTGGGAATGAGAACTGACTGTTTTGGAATGCTGGTTCGCGTTTGCGTTTATTTTCACAAAATGTCGCGGTAAGCAAGAGTCGCCACCGTCTTTTATTTTATCCAACAAGGAAAGGACAAAAGCACAGAAAAATTCCTTTTTGAGATGTTTCTCGGGTTCGGGAGGTAGATTATAGAAAGGGAAGGTGTTAGCACCCTTTCTATCCGTGGTTATCCACGGGCTCTTAGGTACTTGCTCACTATGTTTTCAAAAGTTTGCTTTTCTTTGTGTTTGTGGGTTTGAAAAGAGTTTTTGTTTTGAAGAGAGTGTAAGTGCGAAAAGTTTTGTTTTGTTTTAAAAGGAGCAAGTACTTAAGAACATCTACCTACTCAAAAAGGAATTAAACTGTGCTAATGTCCTTTAGACAATGCTATCCCACTATTGAGGAGTAGGTAGCATCGTTGTTGGAGTTTTTGGGTCAATTCTATTAAGGGACGTGTGGTCACTAAAGCAATGTTAGGACGCCTTAGTGGTAACCCTAATGTCTTAGATCATTTTATCCGAGGCAACCGTTTCGAGGCAACTATGATCTTTGGACAAGAGGGCGACCTCTAAGACTCCCTATACTCAATGACCACGTTCGAGGGAACCAAGAGAGGCGTACCCTAAGAGTGGTATGTGCGAGTGTATTGCTTTTCAGTTATATTATCTTTGTACATGTTATGGTGAGCTACGGTTGATTTTAAATTAAAGGGTGATCTTGTCATGCATAGCCTATTGTTCAAACATCTAACAGTTAATGATTGCAAAAAATAAATTGCGGAAAATAAAGCTAAGCTATTACAAGGCGTCGGGTATTTACATCGCCAAAAACAAACCCTTAAAATTAAATGCGAAAAAGTAAATAAAAGCGATAAATAAAGGTCCTAAGTTAAAACTATTACATCCTCGGAGCAATTACAATATATGGATAAAAAATAATACGCGCGAGAAAATTGAATCTGGTTGTCCTTTAGGGGTTTGACCCTTTTATTGAATAAAGCATATTTTTGTCATTTTTGATTTAAGAATTAAGTCTAACTAATAATTAATTAATTAATTAAAAGAAAATATATTTTTTGAGTTTTATTTTAATTAAGGAAACAAAATTAAAAAGGTAAAAATATATCAAAACCCTAATTCTAAACCAATTTTAATTTAATGCAAAATATGTTAAGATTAAACCTAATTAAAACTAACTTAATTAATTAATGATTTATTTACAAAAATAAAAATAGTGAAATTAATAAATATCATTTTTTGTTATTTCTGATTTTTTATGAAAAAAAGGTTAGTTTGTTAATTAATTAGTTTTAATAATAATAATGAAAAGCAATAAAAAAATGAAAAGAAATAAAATATAAGCAAACTTTGGGGGGGGGGGGGGTGTGGGCCTGAAGAGGTTGTATGATCAACAATTTTTCCAGGCCCAGAACGCTGGCCCTTGTTGACCCTCTAGATTGCCTATGCTTGCATTGACTTGAATCCATGGTGGATCAATGGTTCTGGCCTTTGGATCTAGCTTGAAGCCACTTGGCACATTGAGATCTGAGGACGTATGGTGGTCCACGCTTAGGATGCTGCGCCTGAATACCTGAAGGAAAACATAACAAAGTTTTTGGGGACCTGGGATGTTGGACCTGCAAGGAAGTTTGTTAGAAATTGAAAATATAAGGCCTGTGATATTGGATCCTAGTCCCTTCGATTGAGCGAATTCCCTTTCACCCCTGAGCTACTTGCTCATTCAAAAGGCATGACTCCTGCTTTTGGCCCTACAAATTAGTCAATTCGGAACTAAACAACATAGAGAAACGTCTCATTCGAAATCAATTCCTGAACCCAGATCTGGGTTGGTTTCGATTTGTCACAGCCACGATCATGGATTTCAAATGTAACCTGCTTTGAAAGAAACTTTATCCATGGGGGGGTTCAAACGTATGCTCACTGCAGCTTATACATGCTTTGTTAAATCGCTCACAAGTAATAACAAAAAACTATGAATATGCAATTATGAGTAATTTTAAGATTAAGTGAGATTGAACATTATACCACTGGAGGTGCCTGGATTTGGACAGAAGGTGCCTGCAATGGAGTCTAGACTATCGTGGGGCAGGCTGGTGCTTTTGCGAGGCAAGGTATGTGTGGCCGTCTTCGTGGTGTTTTTTCCGTTTCTGCAGAGTTTTGTATGTCTTTCCCCCCTGGAACTGTATGTTAGCCCTTGTATTTATAGGAGTATGATGGTCTAGTAACGACAAGAGACAACCAATTAAACAGGCCTTTAAGGCCATGAGACAAGAATCAGACATATTAAAAGATTTCCTTTTTTGAAATATTCATGTCTCTTTGGAATCTTGAATGAACCTGGACACTTTTGATTTTCGAATGCCTTCAGGCCCTGCTATTCGATTGGTCTTGATTTTCCTCTTTCGAATGGATTTCTTATGTACTCTTCGAATGGGCATTCTGACTGCTTCTTCAAATGGACCTTTACATGTTCTTCGAATGAGTCATTTACATGTTCTTCGAATGAGCCTCTTGCCTGGTGTGCTGGCAAGTTGAGGGGCCTTTTCCTTTGTGAATCGAAACAAACTTGTAGGAGATTCTTGCCTCGTGAGTCGAAGGTAAGCCTAAAGTAGTTAATGCATAGTTGAAGCATTGTGAAATTGACTTGATCGAAGGGGCTCCAGCGCTCAATCGAAGACTTGCAGACCAAAGCTTGATTGAAGGGTTCCAAACACCTAATCAAAGCTTACTAATCAAAGCCCGATCGAAGAGTACCAAATGCCCAATCGAAGACTGGTGAACCAAAGCTTGATCGAAAGGTTCCAAACAACTAATCGAAGCTTACTAATCAAAACCTGATCGAAGAGTGCCAAATGCCCAATCGAAGACTGGTGAGTCAAGCCTGTATCGAAGGATTTTGGATACCCAATCGAAGACTTTTCCCAGATGCCAATCGAAAGACACATTGTACATCTTCAAAACAATTTTATTTTCGTTAGGCAAGTGTTTGTGACCAACCATGTAAGGGATGACCTTTGAAAACATGAGAGGGCAAATTTTGGGGTACAACAATTGCCCCTGTTCAATCTTCTTAAACCTGAGGATGTAGATTGGCTTGCGTGCCTTTCGTGATCCGAAGGTGGAAGATGATTGAACACTAGAGTGCCCAGAAATTTGCACTCGCATAGTGTAGTATCAGCATTGTGATGTCGAGAATAGGCTTACAGATGCCGTTTGGAGATTGTTAGTAGGAGGATGGTCTTATAGATGCCATATGCAGGAGTGTCGATCGCATAAGAGATTCCTTAGCGAGAACTTGCATACCTGTTGTTTGTAGAACATTCCGCTGGGGAAGGCTAACTTTTGTTGAGATTTAGGAACTTCAGTCATCTGTTATTCAACTGAGGAATTAACTCCAGCTTGAGGAAGCGGAAGTGAACTGCGTATCTAGTTGTGTACAGGCTGCACCGCGACCTACTAGGGAAAGATGAAACCGATCGTGTTTGATAGGCCTGGGTCTTACAGTGTTGTGGACTGCTGTCTGGAGATAAGAGAAAAGAAACCTGGATGGTAAAGTTATGAGAAGGAACTTGGGTAAGGTTACTTCGTGAGGAGTTTGGATAAAACTACATCTGAACCGAGAAGGAACCTGAGTAAGGTTGCTTTGTGAGGAGTTTGGGTAAAACTACATCTGAACAAAGAAGGAACCTGGGTAAGGTTGCTTTGTGAGGAGTTTGGGTAAAACTATATTGGGAAAGAGAAGGAACCTAGGTAAGGTTGCTCCAGGATGAGTCTAGGTGAAACTACATCGGGAAAGAGAAGGAACCTAGGTAAGGTTGCTCCAGGATGAGTCTAGGTAAAACTACATCGGGAAAGAGAAGGAACCTAGGTAAGGTTGCTCCAGGAAGAGTCTAGGTAAAACTATATCAAGAAAGAGAAGGAACCTAGGTAAGGTTGCTCCAGGATGAGTCTAGGTAAAACTACATCAGGAAAGAGAAGGAACCTAGGTAAGGTTGCTCCAGGATGAGTCTAGGTAAAACTACATCGGGAAAGAGAAGGAACCTATGTAAGGTTGCTCCAGGATGAGTCTAGGTAAAACTACATCAGGAAAGAGAAGGAACCTAGGTAAGGTTGCTCCAGGATGAGTCTAGGTAAAACTACATCGGGAAAGAGAAGGAACGTAGGTAAGGTTTCTCCAGGATGAGTCTAGGTAAAACTACATCAAGAAAGAGAAGGAACCTAGGTGAGGTTGCTCCAGCATGAGTCTAGGTAAAACTACATCTGCACTGAGAAGGAACCTAGGTGAGGTTGCTCCAGGATGAGTCTAGGTAAAACTACATCTGAACTGAGAAGGAACCTAGGTGAGGTTGCTCCAGGATGAGTCTAGGTAAAACTACATCTTAACTGAGAAGGAACCTAGGTGAGGCTACATCATGAGGAGTTTAGGTAAAACTTCATAGGGAAAGGGAAGGAATCTAGGTAAGGCTGCTTCAGGATGAGTCTAGGTGAAACTACATCAGGAAAGAGAAGGAACCTATGTAAGGTTGCTCCAGGATGAGTCTAGGTAAAACTACATCGGGAAAGAGAATGAACCTAGGTAAGGTTGCTCCAGGATGAGTCTAGGTAAAACTACATCAGGAAAGAGAAGGAACCTAGGTAAGGTTTCTCTAGGATGAGTCTAGGTAAAACTACATAAGGAAAGAGAAGGAACCTAGGTAAGGTTGCTCCAGGATGAGTCTAGGTAAAACTACATCGGGAAAGAGAAGGAACCTAGGTAAGGTTGCTCCAGGATGAGTCTAGGTGAAACTACATCTGAACTGAGAAGGAACCTAGGTGAGGCTACTTCATGAGGAGTTTAGGTAAAACTACATCTGAACCGAGAAGGAACCTGAGTAAGGTTGCTTTGTGAGGAGTTTAGGTAAAACTGCATCTGAACCGGGAAGAAACCTAGGTAAGGTTGCTTCATGAGGAGTTTAAGTAAAACTGCATCTGAACCGGGAAGAAACCTAGGTAAGGCTTCATAGCTTGAATTTTATAAGAATTTGATTGTATCTTTCCTGAAAGGTAAAGGTTAGCTGTAAGTAATGCATGATATGCATCAGGCAGTGATGTTCTCAAAATAAATGAGATTTGTATTGTATGATGCGTATGCATGTCATGATGTATGAAGATGTGATGTTTTTAGCTGGGGAAAATAAATCTCAGATTGCTGCTGGAGAAAAGAGTTGAATTCTTTATTTCCGTTGGGGATAGTGAATGAAGATGATTGTGAGAATAAACCTGCAGGAGAGGATAACTCCGATGGGGAATAAGCTGACGAGGAAGTGACTCTGTGGGGAGAAGAGATACCCTACTAGAGGACCAATTTATTTGTAGAAATAAACTCAGCTGGGGATGAATTACCGTTGCTTGGTGATCATGAAACTCTGTTGGGAATTGAGTTTCTGTTTGTGAAAGGAATGAACTCCGCTGGGGATGATTTTCCAGTTGCGACTTCACTGGGGATAATCTTTTAGACTCTACTGGGGATAATCTTCCAGACTCCACTGGGGATAATCTTCCAGTGCTGGTGATAGATAAACTCTGCTTGGGGAGAATCTTACCGACCCGTTCGTGGTTGCGAGCCTCAGCTGCAGAGAATTAACACCACTGTCCTTTTCTTACTCTGTGGGGAGTGTAGATGTTACTGGGATGCGGAATGAGGATATGACGATGACTTTGCATCGAGACTTTTCTGTCCCTGTATCTGCGGGAGAAGGTGCCTGCGGAGGCCTTGTGGATCGAGTATTATTCCAACCTATGAGGTGCTTGGTAATTGCCGATTGAAATGACAAATCTTCTTCTGGTAGGCAAGTGACGAGATGACGACACATAGTTGTACGCTTTAATCCCTAACTTTTGCCTGGATTGCCTTTTCAGATTTTCAGTCCATCGGGATACCCTTTCTTGCCCAAGCCGCCTTTTCAGGTTTTCGACTTGCCAGGTGTACAAATCTTTTTGTTTTCATCCCTAATTTTTCCAGAACCTTTTTGGTTCACCGGGATGCCCTTATTTTTGCCTAGGTGTGTCAACCTAGCGGGTCTTTGTTCATGCGCAGTATTTTCTGACCATGTCCATGCTTTCAGAGCGTAGGGAGTTGTCACTGTTGCTAGTGTCGTGTTTCCATACTACCAGAAGATGTTTGTTTGATCATGCAAGATTCGTTGCGGGAATCCATGTCTAATGCCCTAAGTGATTCAGATGGAGATCTGCCCCTAGATATTTGGCATCTTTGAGAGACTCCTTGAATCTTGACTTGACTGCCCCAGATGATAGACAATGCTCATGCCGTGCCCCTTGGTTGGAAGTGTTTTTTTCACTTGAGGTGACCCTTTTTATTGAAAAGGTTTTTGTTCACTAGATATTCGTCGTGCGATTTTCTCTGCTGTTGAACAAATAGTCATATGCAAACAATGTTATTTTAAGAATGCAAAGCTTATGTCTGTTTTGAAATTTTTGAAAATGCCTTTTTCCAATAAAACAAGCGAATTTTTGTAAAATGTGATGTCAACTCAAGATTTTACAGCGAGCCCTACAGGAGTCAGGATACCTTTTGTAACAGTATGCTTTCGAACTAACCCGTGCTTCAGCTAGGACTTTTAAGGGTTATAACGTGGCCTGGTTCACGGTTTAAGAAACAAAGGATAAAGGCTCAAATTTTATTTGTACCCACCCGTTCTTCGTGATGTTCTTCGATCCTAAACTCAGCTAATCGTGCATTAGATCTTGTTTGAGTCTTTGCTCTGACATACCAGTGATGGTTCGGATACTGACAATTTATTTTGAACAGGCAGTCCTTTTTATGAGAGTTTGTAAGACCTCTTTCTTTTTGATTTCGTTATCCCTGTCTTTTTGCCTGAACTGTTTCTTTTGTGATTACAGTCAGCGGGATGCCCCAGTTTTTTTTGTAAATCTCCTTCATAGGTTTTGACTTAGTGGGCTTTTATTTCGAAAGATAATGACTGTCTGTCCTTATGATTATACCGAACCATCACCGTCTTTTATTTTGAAAGGACGTCTTCAAAGCCATTCATTGTGCACCCGAATTAACTGAGAAGCTACCCTGCCCCAGGTTGTGATTAAGGGTTTTAATTTGTGAAAAGAAAAAACTCCAACTTCTTTGGCTCAAAGGGGTTGACTAGGGATTATCTTCCTTATAACTCCACTGTTTAGGATTTGAAACAATGCCTGTACATCGTCAGCGGGGTATGTTCAAAAGCATACTGTAGAGATTGTGGTATCGTTTTCGTCATCCTCCCTCAAAAGTCTTAGAATTTTTTTAATCGAGAGTTGAACATCACAAAAATGAAAGCAATTTGAATATAGTGAATACGAATGAACTGATTCAAAACAGACATATGCAATGCATTGATAAAGTAACAAAGTTTGACATGAATAAATGTTCGAACAATCAAAAGAAAATTACAACTTGAAAATTCTAATGAGCAAAAAGTCTTCTCGTCTCAGTATTTGTCACTTCAGATGGTGAACCTTGGGGGATGGCAAAAGAACTCAGCCTGACCATCTTGTGTGAATTCCAATGCTCCTTCATCAATCAGGTTTTGAATTTTGTACTTCAACTTCCAACAGTCGTCAGTATCATGCCCCGGGCTGTTAGAATGGTATGCACACCTTGCATCAGGATTTTAGTTGGGTGAAGAAGTCTTAGGATTCGGATGAGGTCCTACCAATGTCACCAGATTCAATCTCAATAGGTGTTTCTAGGCTTGGGACAACGACATGTTGAGCTTGGTAAACTGCTTCTGATTAACCTGTTGTTTATGGCAAGGTTGTTGTTGGACCCGTGAGGTAATAGCAACTTGGAGAGGTCCATTCTTCACCATACCAAACTCTTGTCTTCTTCTAAGTTGATTAATGACTTAGTCCCCGGCCTTGACTGTTTGCTTCATGTTGTTGTATCTGTCTTGATGAAGCTGGTTGATAATAGTTCTCAACTCTTCTTGTTCCTGAGCTAAGCCTTGGATAAGAGCCATCTGCCCCAACATCTGGGTTTTCATGGCACTTAACTCAGCTTGTAGTTGTTCCAGCCGTTCGTCCTTATTGTCTTCAGGACTTTTCTTGACCAAGTCCCCAACGAGGAGTGTTTTCAACTCTTCCTGCCCCTTGGATAGGTTTAGGAAGATTTCCCTGAACTGAGTCTCTCGAGTTTGAAGATCTTGATTGTCTGGTTGGAAAGCCATTGCTGAAATACCCAGCGAGAACATGAGAGACCTGTACTGGATGACTTGTTATGCAATGATATGTATGATATATGTATGTGATGTTTTCAAGGATCTCGCAGGGTAAACAAGAAACGGTTAGAATTTGAATATGGTAGCTTGATTGAAGGAACTTCATGTTGCTGAGAGTCCTTCTTCAAGAGTCAAGCTCACCATATCGGGTGGGTCATAGCCACTGGCTCAAGTTATCATGTTTTGATCTCTAGACGACATTGGCTAGAGGAAAATAAATCCCCTTGCCCCTTGCTAGACATTTGATTTACCATAACCTGCATCACAAACCTTTGAAATCCTTGAAATGGTTAAGGAAATGTTAAGGCATGATGTTATGATGTGCATGCTATGCGTTTAAGCAAAAGTGTGAAGTGATGTAAGTAAACCCTGCAATAAATCCAAATTATGGGATAAGGACTGTAAACAAAACCTGCAAGGAACCCATGTTGTCAGATAACAAGAATGTGCAAGTAGTTCAAGTTTGAAGGCACACAAGTCACACAAAAGAGCCCTTAGATTTCAGGCTGGCATGAAGTTTAGGCATTACCCTCTTTCAGTTTAGTTGGTTTAAACCTGTCCTAAAAATAGTAACCGGGTTCTAGAGGATCTCAATATCACTGACTACCCTCAATCGGTCATAATTCCAGTTTAGCAACCTTTTCTTGCAGTCGGAATCATCGCGAGAGTTTAGTCTCAATGAGTGTAGCATACTGCTACTGTTCTATGGCCAAGTTGGTCAATTTAAGGTTCTAAGGTCAGTTGGTGCTTAATGACTCCTTAGAAGACCCATATTCTCCTCGTTCCAACACAAGGGATATCGGTACAGACTAAGGTGCCACACCAACGTAGCTACTGCTTCATCCGTGTCGGTCTACGCCGGACAGATCCCTCACAGTTTATTGCTACTTACCTAAAGGGTATCCCCAGATCCGGGTTAGGATCTATAGAACTCCGATACAAGCCCACAAAATTCAAAGCATACAAAGCATACAATTGAAAACACAAGTGATCTAATCCTAAGGTACACCTCACTCAATGGAATCCCCAGTAGAGTCGCCAGTTCTGTGATCGGTGGGAATGAGAACTGACTGTTTTGGAATGCTGGTTCGCGTTTGCGTTTGTTTTTGCAAAATGTCGCGGTAAGCAAGATTCTCCACCGTCTTTTATTTTATCCAACAAGGAAAGGACAAAAGCACAGAAAAATTCCTTTTTGAGATGTTTCTCGGGTTCGGAAGGTAGATTATAGAAAGGGAAGGTGTTAGCACCCTTTCTATCCGTGGTTATCCATGGGCTCTTAGGTACTTGCTCACTATGTTTTCAAAAGTTTGCTTTTCTTTGTGTTTGTGGGTTTGAAAAGAGTTTTTGTTTTGAAGAGAGTGTAAGTGCGAAAAGTTTTGTTTTGTTTTAAAAGGAGCAAGTACTTAAGAACATCTACCTACTCAAAAAGGAATTAAACTGTGCTAATATCCTTTAGACAATGCTATGCCACTATTGAGGAGTAGGTAGCATCGTCGTTGGAGTTTTCGGGTCAATTCGATTAAGGGACGTGTGGTCACTAAAGCAATGTTAGGACGCCTTAATGGTAACCCTAATGTCTTAGATCATTTTATCCGAGGCAACTGTTTCGAGGAAACTATGATCTTTGGACAAGAGGGCGACCTCTAAGACTCCCTATACTCAATGACCACGTTCGAGGCAACCAAGTGAGGCATACCCTAAGAGTGGCATGTGCGAGTGTATTGCTTTTCAGTTATATTATCTTTGTACATGTTATGGTGAGCTACGGTTGATTTTAAATTAAAGGGTAATCTTGTCATGCATAGCCTATTGTTCAAACATCTAATAGTTAATGATTGCAGAAAATAAATTGCGGAAAATAAAGCTAAGCTATTACAAGGCGTCGGGTATTTACATCGCCAAAAACAAACCCTTAAAATTAAATGCGAAAAAGTAAATAAAAGCGATAAATAAAGGTCCTAAGTTAAAGCTATTACATCCTCAGAGCAATTACAATATATGGATAAAAAATAATACGCACGAGAAAATTGAATCTGATTGTCCTTTAGGGTTTTGACCCTTTTATTGAATAAAGCATATTTTTGTCATTTTTGATTTAAGAATTAAGTCTAACTAATAATTAATTAATTAATTAAAAGAAAGTATATTTTCTGAGTTTTATTTTAATTAAGGAAACAAAAATAAAAAGGTAAAAATATATCAAAACCCTAATTCTAAACCAATTTTAATTTAATGCAAAATATGTTAAGATTAAACCTAATTAAAACTAACTTAATAAATTAATGATTTATTTACAAAAAAAAAATAGTGAAATTAATAAATATTATTTTTTGTTATTTCTGATTTTTTATGAAAAAAAGGTTAGTTTGTTAATTAATTAGTTTAATAATAATAATGAAAAGCAATAAAAAAATGAAAAGAAATAAAATATAAGCAAACTTTGGGGGGGGGGGGGGGGGGTGTGGGCCTGAAGAGGTTGTATGATCAGCAATTTTTCCAGGCCCAGAATGCTGGCCCTTGTTGACCCTCCAGATTGTCTATGCTTGCATTGACTTGAATCCATGGTGGATCAATGGTTCTGGCCTTTGGATCTAGCTTGAAGCCACTTGGCACATTGAGATCTGAGGACGTATGGTGGTCCACGCTTGGGATGCTGCGCCTGAATACCTGAAGGAAAAACATAACAAAGTTTTGGGGGACCTGGGATGTTGGACCTGCAAGGAAGTTTGTTAGAAATTGAAAATATAAGGCCTGTGATATTGGATCCTAGTCCCTTCGATTGAGCGAATTCCCTTTCACCCCTGAGCTGCTTGCTCATTCAAAAGGCATGACTCCTGCTTTTTGCCCTGCAAATTAGTCAATTCGGAACTAAACAACATAGAGAAACGTCTCATTCGAAATCAATTCCTGAACCTAGATCTGGGTTGGTTTCGATTTATCACAGCCAAGATCATGGATTTCAAATGTAACCTGCTTTGAAAGAAACTTTATCCATGGGGGGGTTCAAACGTATGAACACTGTAGCTTATACACGCTTTGTTAAATCGCTCACAAGTAATAACAAAAAACTATGAATATGTAATTATGAGTAATTTTAAGATTAAGTGAGATTGAACATTATACCACTGGAGGCGCCTGGATTTGGACGGAAGGTGCCTACAATGGAGTCTAAACTTTCGTGGGGCAGGCTGGTGCTTTTGCGAGGCAAGGTATGTGTGGCCGTCTTCGTGGTGTTTTTTCCGTTTCTGCAGAGTTTTGTGTGTCTTTCCCCCCTGGCACTGTATGCTGGCCCTTGTATTTATAGGAGTATGATGGTCTAGTAACGGAAAGAGACAACCAATTAAACAGGCCTTTAAGGCCATGAGACAAGAATCAGACATATTAAAAGATTTCCTTTTTTGAAATATTCATGTCTCTTTAGAATCTTGAATGAACCTGGACACTTTTGATTTTCGAATGCCTTCAGGCCCTGCTCTTCGATTGGTATTGATTTGCCTCTTTCGAATGGATTTCTTATGTACTCTTCGAATGGGCATTCTGACTGATTCTTCAAATTGACCTTTACATGTTCTTCAAATGAGTCATTTACATGTTCTTCGAATGATCCTCTTGCCTGGTGTGCTGGCAAGTTGAGGGGCCTTTTCCTTTGTGAATCGAAACAAACTTGTAGGAGATTATTGCCTCGTGAGTCGAAGGTAAGCCTAAAGTAGTTAATGCATAATCGAAGCATTGTGAAATTGACTTGATCGAAGGGGGTCTAGCGCTCAATCGAAGACTTGCAGACCAAAGATTGATCGAAGGGTTCCAAACACCTAATCAAAGCTTACTAATCAAAGCCTGATCGAAGAGTGCCAAATGCCCAATCGAAGACTGGTGAACCAAAGCTTGATCGAAGGGTTACAAACAACTAATCAAAGCTTACTAATCAAAACCTGATCGAAGAGTGCCAAATGCCCAATCGAAGACTGGTGAGTCAAGCCTGTATCGAAGGATTTTGGATACCCAATCGAAGACTTTTCCCAGATGCCAATCGAAAGACACTTTGTACATCTTCAAAAAAACTTTATTTTCGTTAGGCAAGTGTTTGTGACCAACCATGTAAGGGATGACCTTTGAAAACATGAGAGGGCAAATTTTGGGGTACAACACTATTTAACTAACAAATGCAATGTATGTGTATCCTAATTGTTGATGATGTAGGTGAAAGCACAATGCATTCCATCAGAGTCAGCTTTTGGATTCATGAGTTCCTTCTTTGTACCTTCCTCAACAAAGCTTCATTGAGATTAAAGCCTCCATGAAAGATATTTTGAAGTAAGATCATGACAAAGTCTTTCATGATTCATTATGCCTCAAGTTGTCAAATTTAGCTCAAAAGTACAAGGGTTGACTAAAGAAGTTTGACTCAATTGGACAAGTCTTGGATTTCAATGATCACAAGTGAACATCTCCTTAGATTCTCAAGATTTTGAAGTGGTTTTGGTTGAAATGGTTTCTCCTTAACATCCTCAACAACTTATAATCACATGACAAAGGTATTTGTGCAAGAAGGTTGATCAAAATTGCAAATATTTCCCAAGGCATTTTGTTTCTCTAGGAGCTAGGGTTTTGAACTTCAAAGGGGTATATCTTGCTCATATCTTGGTATTTTTGAGTAATTCCAAAAACATCCTTCTCTTTAAATTGTTATTAACAAATAAATTCAAAAGTCTCAAGGAAATTTTTTGTGTAAGAAACTTGATGATGAAGAAAGATTACAAGTCCTCCAGATGAACCCTCAAATTCCTTTATGTGACTTCAAATGATCATAACTTGATCAATTTTCATCACCTTAAGCCCATTATTTTTCCATAATGATCTTGAATGTGTGAAATTCAACCCATATTCAAAGTGAAAAGTGTGAAAATGGATGAAAGATGCCTTAAGAATGCAAAAGATTATAGGCCATTTCATGAATTTTTGCCAACTTCAACAAGTCATAACTCTCTCAATTTTTTGAGATTTTGAATAGCTCAAGTCTCAAAATGACATTCAAGAGATCTACTTCATGCCATATTTTTGGTCAAGAACAAATTCCAAGTGGAATACCATGTTTGGATACAAGACATTATAAGTCATTTTTGAAGAAAAACTTAGAAATTTTCTAAGTATGAAAAGTCAACCCTTTTCTTCCAACTTTGACTCAACAAAACTTCTTGCTCAAGCATCCAATTGATCTCACTCCTTTCACACTGTAAAGACTGTGACTTCATCTTTCAAGTTCTTCAAAAATCACATCATATGGTTCCCTACATTGTTGGCACCATGGTTATGAAGGTTGCATCATGAAATGGAAATTTCAAGTTAAGTCAGTTTTGAAAATTAGTTCATAATTACAAGCCTGTTTAAGGATCAATTTCGCGTCTAATCATGTTTAGGAACTTGCCATAACAAGAAACGACCCTTAAACCATCCATTTTGCTGCGTTTTGAGCCATGTGAAGTCACACTTTTCACACTTAGCAGGTCCATACGATTTCATTGATTTTGCCTCTAATTCACACGCTTGAGCCTTGCATCATGATCAACTATAAATAAGGATCATCCCTCACTCATTTTTTCAAGCTTTGGATAGCCAATTGACCCTTGTTCAGATCCACACGAACTCTGAATTTGAATTTTTGATTTCTTACATTCTCACCTTCAAACACCAAAAGCTTCATTCAGTTAGCTTCATTGAACTTCTCCAAAGCTAACTATAATACGGTGGGAGAACTAACTTGGGTGTTTTGCGTTTGATTGCAATTGTTACGGATAGCAAGAGTCGCCACTGAATTTTCTTTTATCCAATAAAGTAAAGGGTGAAAAGAACAGGAAACACCTTTAGAGATGTTTTTTGAGTTCGGGGGGTAGGTTATTAAAAAGGAAGGTATTAGCACCCTTTTCATTCGTAGTTATATTGGGCTCTTAGTTGCTTTCTAGATCCCTTGCTTTTGTTTGAAAATGTGCTTGTGATGTGGGTTTGAAAATACTTTGAAAACGTCTTTGTAATGATTATCGTCTCTAAAAGAATGCATACAAAGTGTTGGTTTTGAAAATAGTTCAAAGAGATGTTTGTTGTGGAAGATGTTTTTGAAAGTGATTTTGAAAAGTGCCTTTGTAATGATTCTCATCTCTATAAGAATGCGTACAAAGTGTTTTGACTTTTGAAATTTTTTCAATTGAAAGTGTTGGTGTGAAAATGGTTTTTTAGTTGTGAGCAAGCAAGAAACTACGAGCGTCCTACCTACTCAAAAGGTCTATGTTCTTTTCCTCCTCCTTTAGATGTTGCTATCTTACCGTTGATTGGTAAGAATCCACATCGTTGGATGTGAAGGGACGGGCGTGGGTCAATTGTGTAGTCATAGAAGGAATCCTATGAGACGCTTTAACAATTTTCATTAGGGACTAGATCGTTTTCCAAAGGCAACATCGAGGAACATCAGGGGACTACGATCTTTTATCAAGGGTCTTTGATAAAACACCCATATTCGAGGGACATGAATATTTTCCGAGACAACAAGTGAGATTACCCTACAGGTGCATGTGTGTGAATAATGTGTTTGATTGCATGCATTTTTGTCTTTGATTGGGGTTGTCTACTTGTTGATTTTAACTTGCCATACACAACCTAATTACTAGCATTTTATGAAAGCAATAAAAATGCGGAAAATAAATGTCCTACACTATTACATGTTTTTGGGGGATGGGGTGTACATATTTATAAATGGGGGTTGAAAAGCAATAAAAGTCCTAATTATTACAACCATATTGAATAGCAAGAAAATGTAAATATATAGCAAATATAAAGACAAAAATAGTATAAAAGAGAGAAAGGAAATACATCCTGGATCAAAGGATGTGCCTTTCGATTGCCACAATCTTTCCTTCTTTCAATTTGAGCCAGCATCCAGTGTGTATCGAAGTCTGTAACCTTCGATTCACACCACCTTCCTTTTCTGTTTGCAACTGTGAAGCAGTAAGGGGCGAAACCTAAGGATTCGATTCATACAAACTTTTTCTTTTGTTTTGGTCTCTACAGGTTAGTTATTGCTTGAAGGAAAAAACAAACCAAAAGGGAAGAAACAAAAAAAATGCACAAAAAGGTTATTTACATGCTTGAAACGAAAGGGTCAAAGTTAGGAATACTTACCTTGCTTGAAGCTAGAATGTGGGTTTTGGACTTGAGTTGCTACCCTGGGTGCTCCTGGATTTGAAGGGAGTGAGACAAGTGTTGTATTTATTTGACTGTATTCGAAAGCCAAGGAAAGTAGAGTTGTATTTCTTTGATTCTGAATTCGAAGGAAAAGAAACAAGTGTGGTGTTTCTTTAGTTCTGGATTCGAAAGAACAGAAACAAAGGCGTGGTCTTTTGATTCTAGGTTTGAGAGTGTGTTAAGTGTTTGATGATTTTTTTTCATACAACCAAAGTTTCTCCAGCTACCAAAAAACCCCCTTAAGATCTGTTGTGGAACATCTTATTTATAGATGAAATTGGTTGAGGTTTGGGAGGGAAAACAAATGAGATTTGAACAAATTGAATATACTATTTTTGTAGCTTTCGAGGTGCAGTCTTTGTATGTCAATTTGGTGCAAATATGGGAGCAAAATAGCAGGACTGTTTTGCAGCAATTTTGGCGTGTTGTGGCCAGTGCATCAGGCTTGTACTTGGCAGCACAAGCATCTCGAATACTTCACCCTTTTGTTTTGACCATATAGGTTCAACCTTCGACCAGACTCTTCTTCAGACAACAATATTTGTTCCCAACCAACATGTATCCTTCGAATGGATCATATGTGTATCTTCGAATGGTCCACCAATGTTTCCCGCTTCGAATGGGACACCCAGGTATGTCCTTCAAATCCACCAATGCACGTTCTTCGAATGGGCCACCAATTATGTGTCATAGTGTAGAAACTATGTGTGTTAAAGGTTTTCAAGGGTGGAATCGAGGCAAGCTATTTCAAAGAGAGATATTGTGCAGTCGAAACTAGTATGAAAATAGCCAATGCCCTGTGGGTGCCAGCATGAGGGAATTTCCTGCCTTGTGAATTGAAACAACCAGGAAAGAGGCCTTTGCTTCTTGAATCGAAACAAACACTGTAAGGGACCATTGCTTTGTGAATCAAAGCAAGCATGTAAGGGGTCATTGCTTAATCGAAGCTTGCATGCAGCAAGCCACTTGCTTTGTAGGCACTAGCATGAAAGGAAGCCATTGCCTTGTGCATTGAAGGCAAGCACAGAGGAAGCCATTTCCTTGTGGGTCGAAAGCAAGCATAAAGGAGGCACTTACCTTGTGGATCAAAAGCAGGCATGAAAGATGTATTGCTTGTGAATCAAAACAAGCATGCAAGAGGCTAATGCTTGTGAATTGAAGGATGCATGTAGGATGCTACTTTTTGAATGAAGCCTGTGAAATAAAGCTTGCTCGAAGGGGACCAGAGTTGGATTCGAAGTATGTTGCTTCGAAGGAAACCAATACTCCGATCAAAGCTTTGTTGTGAAGGTATCCCTTTGTCTGATCAAAGCTTGGTATCAAGATAGCCATTGTCCAAACGGAAATTGCATGCAGGAGGCCAAATGTCTAATCGAAACCTTTGGATTGAAGCAAGCTGTTTCAAAGGGAGATAATGCCCAATCGAAACAAGAATGAAGGAATGAGTTCAGTCGAAGCTAGCATGAATCAAAGCAATTCCCAGTCGAAGATAGTATGAATAGAAGCAAGCTTGCTTTTCTTCAATTTTGTCAAAAAATCAAATTTATCTGCTTTGATCTTTCAATAGTTTCCTCTTTGACTTGATGCTTGAAAATCCAATATGATCCCAATTGTACTTGTGCAGTCTTGACCCAGTAGAAATTTTGTGAGAAAAATCTTGAGAAATGAGAGGGAAAATTTTGGGGTACAACACTAACCATACAATTATCCTCAAGAATCGTGACCTATATTGATCTACAGAAGTCCAGTTTCAGAGCAACTTCTCACTACTTCGTTTAGGTAGATTCCTTGGCCAAATTGATTCAAATAAAAGACTAATCCACTCCTTATATCCTTATGATCCTAGTGCTATTTATAATTTATAATTGCATTGAGACTTGAGTGAGATATCCCAGATTTTCGTATTCGCTATTTTTTCTGGTTTTCTTCAAGCACAACTTTGCACAGTTTATATAAATTTGGTGCGATGGTACCATTAGAATCATCTTGAAGAGACAAATTTAATGGTAGCGGTCTAGTTTGCTAATTTTACATTTTAAAGGATACGATTTGGGGCTGGCTGGAGATTGAAGACGATGACATGTTCGTCTTCAACCAATGACATGTAGCCACGCTATTTTTTTTGAAACAAATGTAGTATGCTTGCCTTACCATGCGCGTGCCTCATGAGCCCTTAGATCTGATTACTTTAGTGAGTCAGACTCCATCCAACGTGCAACATTTTAAGTTGTTTTATTTTAAAAATAAATGATTAGATGTGATATCCAATAAAGTCCACGACATACAAAGCGCGCCAGATCCACTGGATCTGTTTACTAACGCGTTTTGACAATGATCAGATGACCCATATTTTTTTGGTTTATTATTTTATTTCTGATTTTTTATATTTAATTGTTTTAAACTTCAAAAATTCATAAAATATTCATTTTAACTCCAAAAAATCTGAAAAAATTATGGAAAATACTTTTGATTTTTCTCTTTCTGATTTTCATTTTTTCACATTTTTATTTTGTGTTTTGATATTTTTTTAAATAATTTTTCACTTTATTTGAATTGTCTTAAATGTTTAAAAATACTTTTATGCATTTTAAATTTTGGAAAAAATAGAGAAGGATCCAATGACATTGTGACAAATATTGGTGACCTCATTTATTTTTTATTTCTGACTTTATTATTTTTCACCATTTTTTGTTCCTTTTACCTAGATCTTTTAATTTTAAAAATAGTTTTTGACTTTAAAAAATTACCAAAAAATTTATAAAAATATTTGAGTTCATTTCTGATTTTTTTATAGTCTTACTTATTTTTTATTGATTAATTTGAACATAGTTAACATTTTTCTCTTATTTTCATTTTTAATCATTTTTTAAATCTTTATTTTTATATGTTAAATACAATTTTATTTTTGTATATTTTCTGGCTGATCTTGTGTTGAAATTTTGATCATGAACTTTGTTAACATCATTGGATCCATGGTGTTGAGTCAAACTCCATAAAAATGGATGAATGATTTTAATAATAGTTTAATTAAAATTTTGGTTCAAATGTGGTTTGTTCATTTTCCCCACCCCTCTTCATCTTACCTCCTTTCTTATTGTATTGCATATTATGGGATGATGATCTCTATATCGTTTATACAAACATGAAGTATATAGATTGCTATTGACCGACCTCCAAAATAGGTGTGACTTCTATATAAGTCCACTTACGATTGCTTAACATAGCGCTAAATTTTGTCCCGATTTGAGAAAATGATCATTCGTGGCCCAAACCTATGTTTGCAAGCCCAAGTATGTTAATTTGAACCCTTTGATCCAATAACTTTGAGATCCATTGTTAGGAGGCTTTGGTTCTACCAATCCTCTAATGGAACTACATCAATTTTGGTCAAAGTGGATCACTTAAACATCATTAATCATTAAGTGTTACTTTGGGATTCTTAAAAATGGATGATATACTTGAGAAAAAGCAAATGCAATTTATTATTGAGAGGCTTTGTGTAATACGGTGGGAGAGCTAACTTGGTTGTTTTGCGTTTGATCGCAATTATTGCGGATAGCAAGTGTCGCCACCGGCTTTTCTTTTATCCAATAAGGAAAGGATGAAAAGAACACGAAAGACCTTTGAGATATTTTCTTGAGACCTTTTCATCCATAGTTATCTATGGGTTCTTAGTTGCTTGCTAGATCACTTTTGAAATTGCTTTGTTTGAAATGCGTTTGTGGTGGGTTTTGAAATTATTTTTGAAAAGCGCATTCGTTTAGGAAACCTTTGTAATGATTATATTCTCTATAAGAATGCATACAAAGTGTTGGACTTTTGAAAATATTTCATGTTTTTTAATGTGTTTGGTGTGTTTAAAAAGATGTTTGTTTTTGAAGATGGATTGGGAGCAAACAACTAAGAACATTCTACCTACTCAAAAGTCTTTTGTTCATTTCTCCCTTCCTTTGATATTGCTATCTCACCATTGATTGGTAAGTAACCCTATCTTTGAATGTAAAGGGACGGGCATGGCTCATCGTATAGTCATGGATATCAATATTGTGAGATATCTTAGCATTTCTCTTAAGGGACTAAGATCATTTGTAAGGAAACATTCGTAGCGTCATCGAGGGACTGCGATCTTGTATTTTTGATTTGTTTTGGCTAAGATGTCTCACAAGCATATCACGACTATTTTCTCAAGGCAACAAGCGGAGTTAACCCTAGAGGTACAAAGTGTGAAATGGTCTATTTTTCATGCATTGTTTTGTCTTGATTAGGGTTTTCTAGTGTTGATTTTATTCTTTCCATACAAACTCTAATTACTAGCATTTATATTTGAAAACAGTAAATTGCAGAAAGTAAATATCCTATGCTATTACATCATTTAGGGGATCGGGATACAAGTTTATGAATGGGGAAAGAAAGCAATTAAAACCTAATTACTATTACAACCAAATTGAATAAAAATAATAGAAAAAAGTCTCACAAAATCAAGATTTTTGGTGTTGAAGCTGACACGGGCCGTGTCTTATAACACGGGAACCTGTGTCAGAACCCTGTAATAATTATGCATGTCTTTTTTTGTCCCAGTTGTGCTGACACGGGCAGTGTCACGTGACATGGGCACCCGTGTCAGGACCCTGTCCTGCCATTTTGTAAAGTTTTCTCCCAGTAAGAGGGAAACGAGCCGTGTCCTGTGACACGGGCACTCGTGTCAGAACCCTGTATTTTAACTTTGTCCTGTTTTCTCCCTAACACGGCACGTGTCAGGCAACATGGCCGGCTATGTCAGGCTTCCAAAAGCATTTTTTGTGGTTTTAAGTGTTTGCAACTCTTCTACTTTGATTTGTCCTGTTTTATTCTTTTGAAAATGAAAGTAAAATGATGTATGAACAAGGAAATTACAGTTTGAGAAAACTTACCTCTTGAAATGTGTTTAGATGTTTTCAAGAACAACATGATGATTGATTGAGCTCCCTTAGACCTTTTTGAAGTTGTTCCAATCCTCACTTTGTGTTGGAGTTTGCTAAACCACTCCAACCAAGTCAAATTGAAAAGTACGGTTTTTGAGTTTAGAAGGTGGTGACAATGATGTTACAGAAGTTGTTCTTATATTTGAAAAACTTCTATATGGTGTATGTGAAGTGTTTGGATGGTTTGTTTGAAGAAAACTTACAAGGTATGAGATCCAAAGATTTGGACTTCAAAGCTCAAAAATGGAGGTTTTATGGATAATTCTGGTTTTTGACAGCAAAATGATTTTGAGTGTTAGTTTATCCTTCTTTTTTATGACCTATTTCTCTTGCAATTGACCTCTCTATTTATAGGGAAGGTTTGAGACTTGAAACAACTCAGATTTTGAATCACATGTTATGGCTATCTTGCTTGTTTTTGAAGCAAGCATGAAGAACATGTTTCTAATGCTTGTACCAAGCTATCTAAAGTGGTTTATCACTTTAAACATACTTGTTATTACTTGTAGAAGTTGAGTGTGATTATAACAACATGTTAGAGGCTCAAGAAATTGACTTTGTGATTAAAGTGAACTTTGCAAGAATGGCAATGGTGCCTTTGTGCCAAAAATGGAAAGATACAATGGACAATGCTTGAATTACTTGGATAATGGTTCAATAAATTGTTTAAACATCTAATTATGGATAGATTTGCAAGTCAAGAGGCCTGCAAAGTAAGATTATGCAGCATAGCTAAGATTTTGGTTCCTTGTTCATCACAAATCTGCCTTGTAAATCAAGAATGAATGCCCAACTTCAGGTCCTTGAATCTCCTAGCTCAAGTATGCTAAATTCACGCTCTTGGATGTTTTGGAAAGCTTGAAAAATACTCTACAACTTTCATGTTTTCGACTTTTATTAAATTAAACTGGAACTTGATGAAAATTGGCCAAGAATTTGGGATAAAAACCTGACCAAACCTGTTGAAAATTTCTCCAAGTGTTTAATAAAAAATGCCATGACTTCATGAATTTATAAATTAAAATCCAAGCATTTCTACTAAAATTCCTTCCATACAATGTTTTAGATATCATTGATATCTACAACTTTCATGTTGGAAGTTTTCCTTGAATCATTTTGCATCATGGTTAAAATTTGGCACAAAGTCATGAAAAAAGTTAACTTTCTAACACTTAGAAAAACTTCCAAGTCTTAGAATTTCGACTTTTCAAAGATAATTTTGACTTTTTGATTTATTGATGAACAATATTCATATTTTTACATGTCTTGATGAAATATGATTTTTGAAACTTGATTTTGATCAAAAAGTCAAAGTTTGACTTTTTAGTGTACAATTGGCTTTTTCATCAGTTGACCAAATTTCAACTATCAATCAATTGATCTTGAGAAGTGTTTTGAACCATGCCATTAGGTCAATATGATGCATTTTAATCCTTGATATCATGTCTCAAACCAATAAGTCATGTATTTGGTCAAAAGTAAAAAATTGAGCATTTTCGGTCAAAACCCTAATTTTGACCATTTTGCCCTTTTTGTGATATGATCAAATTTCTTGAGGAATTGTGATCCAAACATGATCAGTTGATATATATGAGTTCAAAATGTTTATATGGATAAATAATTATGAAGTTTGACTGTAAATTGACCACAATTGACTTTTTGCCCAATATAGTTGATTTTAGGTTAACTGATCAATTGACTGAGCAAAAATGTGATCCAAAGCTTGAAACTTGACATGAGCAATATTGAGAGTCCAAAATGATCCATGAAAGTAATATGGGGCCTTAAAATTCCAATTGTACTTGTGAAAACTCAAACCCTAATTTTGAGTCATCAGTGCTTGAGGAGGTGTCTTGAGCTGATCCATCCTTGCGCCTTCTTGAACCAATGGACATCTTGTGAGAGAAATCATGAGAAAATGAGAGGGAAAATTTTGGGGTACAACAGCTTCCCCTGTTCAATCTTCTTAAACCTGAAGAGTTAGTTTGGCGGATCCGCCATTCGTGGCTTGAAGGTGAAAGATGATTGAACACTAAAGTGCCCAAAATTTTGCACTCAATGATGTATTGATTCGGGAATGGGCTTATAGATGCCATTTGGAGAGATGATGGTAGAAACTGGGAGAAACATCAGCATAAATCTTTAGTCAATTCGTGCTGAAAACTAGGTGTCTTGCCTATCTTTAACTGGAAGAATTAATTTTGATCCAGAAGAGATCTTTGGATCAATGATTTTTTCCTGGAAGAAACAAAGGGGTTAGCTGTATGCGAATGTATGCATAGTGTAATGATTTTCTCAAAATAAATGAGATTATGTTGTATGTATATGTTATGTATGTTATATGATGTATGAATGCGACATGTTGTCGAAGCGTATCCTTGATAGATACTGGGGAGTTTTGAGAAGTTAAATCTTGGACTGCTGTTGGAGGTGAAGAGTATGTGTATCTTCAGATTTTGTTAAAAATGCTTCCATTGGGGATTCCCGCTTTTCTGAGAAGAAATTCCGCTAAGGAATATTTACTTTGCTTGAGAAGACTCTGTGGAGAGTGTTGATTTCTATTTGGGAACCAGAATTCAGGAGTTTTAGTTGTCCATTGCTCTGGTGGGGAATTATCTCTTAAAAGTTAGATGTTATCTGGCCAGATTCTAGGCTTCACAATAACTTGCTGGGAATAAAGAAGTTAACTGTTATCTGGTCGGATTCCAGGCTTTGCAGCAACTCGCTGGTATAGTGGCAAACTCTACTATGGAAGAGGAGTTTTATTAGTGCTCTGTAAGAATTAACTATTATCTGGTTGGGTCCAGGTTTCAGCAACTCAAACTGTTAACTGGTGGGGTCCAGGATTTATAGTAGATGGAGAATTTAAGTTACTATCTGGTCGGGTCCAGGCTCTAGCCACTTGAAATTGAGGTTTATTGTTATCCAGTCGGGTCCAGTCTTCAGCAATTTGAACTTGAGATTAACTGTTATTTGGTCGGGTCTAGGTTTCAGTAACTCGAATTGTTAACTGGTCGGGTCTAGGCCTCATAGTAACTTGAATTTGAGATTAACTGTTATCTGGTCGGGTCCAGGACTCAGTAATAATTTGAGAAGTTGAACTATTATTTGGACGTGTCCAGGCTTCTTAGTGACTTGCTTGAAGTTGACTGGTATCTGGTCGGGTCCAGGCTTGAACTGTTGACTGGTCGGGTCTAGGCTTAAGCAATTTGAGAAGTTAAACTATTATCTGGTCGGGTCCAGGCTTTAGCGACTAAATTTTATATTCACTGTTATTTGGCCGGGTCCAGGTTTCAGAAATTAGAGTTGTTATCTGGTCGGGTCCAGGCTTCAGAATTTTAAATTGTTAACTGGTCGGGTCCAGGCTTTAACAATTAATACTTGAGGTTAATTGGTATTTGGTCAGGTCCAGGCTTGAACTGTTGACTGGTCGGGTCCAAGCTTAAGCAATTTGAGAAGTTAAACTATTATTTGGTCGGGTCCATGCTTTAGTGACTTGGAATTGTGATTTACTATTATCTGGTCGGGTCCAGTCTTCACAGTAAGTTTAGAGTAGGATGAAGTTGGCTAGTATCTGGTCGGGTCCAGGCTTCATAGTAACTTGCTTGAAAGGATGAAGTTGACTATTATCTGGTCGGGTTCCAGGCTTTACAACACTTTTGGAGATATCAATGACTATGTTGGCGACTTCACTGGGGATTAGGGGTTGCGGTCCCTTGACTTGTAATAGTCTGAAAGGTAAACTCAAGTTGGGGAATCTGTAGTTTGTTAGGGAAATAAACCCTGTTAAAGAGGATATTTGACGAACTGTTGGGGAAGTGACTTATTTTTTAGAAATAAACTCCACAAGGCTTCTTTCTTGAGACCAACTCAGATGGGGATAGGGTTTTAAAGAGATTGAAATTCTAGTTGGGGATTTCATGAATCCAAATATGAGGGGATAATGTTAATGAAATAACTCTGGGGATATCTAAAATGCATTTAAGGAGATGCTTGTCACTGTTTTTAAGCATACATTTTTTAAAAGTTTAATCATGTTCATATGCATATGTTCATTCAATTTTAGTCATTGGACACTTTTGCACTCAAAACAGAAAAAATAGAAAGTTTGCACTTCAAAGTATATTTGTATTGATGTTTTGCCCATGAATAGGCGTTTTTGTACAAAGAGACTGAGATCCTATTAAGAGGATATCGTCGAAATAATGGAAAGAATACAAAGTGAAAACAAAAAAAAATAGTCGTGTGAAAGTGATCTCATTGTGTTCCAATCCCAATATTTCCCCTATGTCTTCAGACATTATCCCTTGTCGTTAAACAAAAGTTGATTGGATTGATCTTGGACCATTTGAACTTGGACTTTGGTACTAAGGCTGGCTGTAGAGACTTTACAAGACAAAGTCATACGCTTTAATCCTTAACTTTTGCTTGCACCGCCCTTTCGAGTTTTCAGCCCACCAGGATACCCATTTTTGCCCAAGCCGTCCTTTCGAGTTTTCGACTTGGCGGGTGTACACTCTTTTGCATATATCCCTCTTTTCCCGAACCTCTTTGGTTCGCTGGGATGCCCTTATTTTTTCCTAGGTGTGTCAACCTAGCGGGTTATTTTATGCATAGTATTTTTTAACTATGTCCGCGTTCACAGGATGTGGGAAGTCATTGCCATCCATAGTAGTCAGCATTATGGCGCCACCAGAGAAAACTTTCTTTACAACAAATAGTCCTTTGTAAGTGGGAGTACATTTGCCCCTGGGGTCGCCTTATGGAAGAATGATGTGTTTTATTATCAATTCGCCAGTCTGATATACTCGAGGCTTGATCTTTTTGTTGAAAGCCTTAATCATACGCTTTTGATACATCTGACCATGAAAAACAACAGCCAATCGCTTTTCGTCAATTAAGTTTAACTGATCCAACCTAGTTTGAATCCATTCGTATTCACCTAAATCTTCTTCCTTCATTATCCTTAGAGAGGGAATCTGAACTTCTACAGGCAAGACAACTTCCAGGCCATAGACCAAGGAGAAAGGAGTTGCCCCAGTTGACGTACGAGCCGAAGTACGGTAGCCATGGAGAGAAAATGGTAACATATCATGCCAGTCTTTATAGGTTACCACCATCTTTTGCACAATCTTCTTGATATTTTTATTGGCAGCTTCCACTGCACCATTCATCTTGGGTCTGTACGGAGAAGAATTGTGATGCTTGATTTTGAACTGAGTGCAGAGTTCTGTAATCATAGCATTATTGAGATTAGTTCCCATGATACAGTGGGAGAACTGACTTGGTTGTTTTGCGTTTGATTGCAAATGTTGCAGATAGCAAGAGTCACCGCCGATTTTTCTTTTATCCAAAAGGAAAGGCTGAAAAGAACAGGAAAGACCTTTAGAGATGTTTTCTTAAGTTCGGGGGGTAGATTATGAAAAGGAAAGGTATTAGCACCCTTTTCATCCGTAGTTATCTACGGGCTCTTAGTTGCTTGTTAGATCACTTGCTTTTGTTTGAAAAATGTGCTTTGAGTGGTTTTTGAAAGTATTTTGAAAAGGCGTCATCGTTTAGGCAAACTTTGTAATAATTCTCGTTCGTAAGAATGTATACAAAGTGTTGATCTTTTGAAAAATGTTTCAAGTTTGAAAGATGTTTTGAAAGTGTTGGTGTTTGTTTTGAAAATAGCAAGGATGTTTTGGTTTAAAAATGAGCAAGCAACTAGGAACATTCTACCTACTCAAAAAAGGTCTTTCCTGTTTATTTCTTCTTTCCGTTGACATTGTTATTTTACCATGGATTGGTAGGTAACCTCATCTTTGGATGTAAAAGGGACAGGCAAGGGTTACGTATAGTCATGAATAACAATGTTGTAAGATATCTTAGCATTTTCTTTAAGGGACTAAGATCATTCGTAAGGCAAATTTGTAGCGTCATCGAGGGACTATGATCTTGTATTTTTGTTTGTTTTTGCTAAGACATCTTACATGCGTATTATTACCATTTATTTATCAAGGCAACAAGTCGATTTACCCTAAGGGTGTAAGTGTGCAAGTGTGTCATTTTCATGCTTGATTTGTCTTGTATTAGGGTTTGCTACCTTGTTGATTTTAATCTTTCCATACAAACCATAATTTACTAGCATTTATATATAAAGCGTTAAATTACAGAAAATAAAAATACTAATCTATTACATCAATAGAGGAGGGGGTGTACAAATTTACAAATGAGGATTTTGCAAGAAAATTAAATCTAATTAACTATTACAACCATATTGAATATTGTACAAAAATGAAGATAACAATGCAAGAATGCAAAATGGAAAAAAGAAATGATTTTTGTTTGGATTATTATGAAAGGATTTCTACCTAAACCTAATTAAGAAAATAATTAATGAAAATCAAATAAAATTAACTTAAACTAATTAAAAAAAGAAATTAACTAAAAAAGGATTTTTTTAGGGTTTTTTATGAAAAGGTTTTAAGAATAATATAAAAATACATAAAATTAATTAATTAAAATAATCCTAAATTCTAAATTAATTTACAAGAAAATAATATAATATAATAATTAAACCTAATTATCTAAATATTAATAAAAGAAAGAAATTGAATAGTTAAGAAATTTTTTTTGTTCTTTTTAATTTTTATAAAGAAAAATAAAATATGAGTGCAAAAATAATAAAACAAATATTTTTTGGATTTTTTATTTAATAATAAAGAAACTAATATTAGTAGTAAAAATAATAACAAGAATATATGAAAGTAAAATAAAAATAAAAATGAAATAAAGAAATAAAATGGGACAAGGGGGTATGAAACATAATCAGGGGAGAAAGTTAGAAAAAAATGAAGGCCCAAAGTTATGGGGCCCAGGCGCCGCAAACAAAAAAAAGAAAAGGAAAATGTGAAAAAAAATAAGCAAAAGGTAGTGCGCTGGGTGTTGAACTCACGCCCTCTTGGTTACCAGCGCGCTGCCTTACCACTGGAGTGGCTATACACCCGTTTATTAAAATGAAATAATAAATACATAACACAAAATACTTCCAAGGCCTGTACTTCGTCTTCAACCTTCAGCCAACCAGAGCACCTATAACTTGTTCATCTCTCAACAAAAATGGAAAGTACAAACATGAAAGTTGTGGCATTTCTTCCCACGAATCCAACCATATAAATAAATAAAGCTAAAAGTCAAAGATGAGTGAGAATTTTTCTGGCCCTAATTTAAAACCTAAAAGTTTTAGAAACTTCAACTCCAAAATTCTCTAAGCCCAGGCCATATAAATGCAAACTATGGATATGTAAAGCTTCGTGGTAATGATATCTACATCTTATCTTCATAAATCAGAGTCAAATGATGCTTGTATGAAGAGATATAAGTTTGAAAATTTACCTCTTGCAGCTGGAGTCATATACAGAGTTTGAGCAACCTTTGAGATGGCCTGATAATTTCTGTAGCTTGCCTGGACCTCCTTGAATGTGTTCCAACTCCTACTTTTCTTTGAGGATGGCTGAAACTCCCAACTCAAGTCAAGTTGCAAGCTTCAGTTTTGGAAATGGTGGATAGTGAGGGAGGAGTTAGAGTCTTGAAACCGAGGCTTGGATCACTTGTGTATGATGTAAGTAAGGTGTCTGGATGGTTAAGAATCAAAATGCACGAATGGAAATAGAGATGGAGAGTTTTGGCTTAAAACTATCAAGTGGAGCAGTTCTGTGCAGCAAGGGTGTTTGGAGATTTCTTGGAGGCTTAAAATCGTGTCTTATCTTGCAAAAAACTTGTGCATAAGTATAGAAAAGGTTATAGGACTTGAGAGGGTCAGAAGGGCAAGATGTAGAGTTATGGCTATCTTACTTGATTTTGAAGAAAAGTGGAAATATAGTTTCAAGGCAAAGTACAAGCATGGGCTGAGTTGTTAGAGGCTTTAGACAAGTTTATTTTGGGTTATAGGTTGTGTGTGATCAAAATAAAACAAGTGCAAAGCTCAAGAACTGATTTTGTGCATAAAAGCTACTTTTCCAAAATGACAATGTGCACTTTCTTCCCAAAATGGCATTAAGCATGGGCAATGCATTGAATGCTTAGATTGAAGCTTCTTACAACTGTGAAAACATTTAATTATGGAGTGCCAAACAAGTTTGAGGCCTGCAAAGCAAAGATTGTGCAACCTAGCATGGATTTGCATTCTTGTTCATCATGGAAATGACCTATAATTCAAGAATGAAATGCGAACTTCATGCCTTCGATTCTCCTTGCTCAAACATGATCTCAATGAGTTATTGGACATTTTGGAAAGCTTATAACATCCTCTACAACCTTTATGTTGGTAACTTTTAAAAATTCCCCTTGGAACTATGTGAAAAATTGCCATGAAGTTAGGTCAAAATCCTGCCTAAACTAGGGCAAAATTTCACTAAGTTTCCAAGTTTCATGAATATGTATTCACAAAATCATAACGTGAAATCCATGCATTTCTAGGAGAAGTTGTGTTAAGAAATGTTTTAGATCTCATTTAGATTTACAACTTTCATGTTGAAATTTCCTTTGAATCATCTTGCATCATGGTGAAAAATTGGCTCAAAGTTGTGAAAAAATATGAAGTTTTCAACACTTAGAAAAATTTCTAAGTTTGGAAATTTTGACTTTTCAAAATGGAATCTTGACTTTTTGATTTCTTGATGAACAAGTTTCACATTTTGACATGTTTTGATGAATTGTGATCTTTGACACTTGATTTTGACCAAAAAGTCAAAGTTTGACTTTTCAATGTACAATTGACTTTTGATCAGTTGATTGAAAATCAACTATCAATCAATTGATCTTGAGGGAAGTTTTTAGGCATACAATTAGGTTAAAATTATTCATTTTAAACCATGAGATCATGTCTCAAACCAAATAACCATTTTCTAGGTCAAAAATCAGAAATTACCTTTTCTCAGTCAAAACCCTTATTTTGACCATTTTGCCCTTTTGATGATCTGATCAAATTTCTTAAGGAATTATGGTCCAAACTTGATCAAATGACATATAGGAGTTCAAAATGTTGATATGGATAAAAAATTATGAAGTTTGACTGTAAATTGACCATAGTTGACTTTTTCCCCAATACAATTGATTTTTAGGTCAACTGATCAATTGACTGAGCAAAAATGTGATCCAAGACTTGAAACTTGACATGAGAAATATTGAGGGTCCATAATGATCCATGAAATTCATATGAGGCATTAAAACTTCAATTATCCTTGTGCAATCTCAAACCCTAATTTTCCAGTCATTAGAGCTTAAGGAGGTGTCTTGAGCTAATCAATCCTAGTGTAGTCTTGAACCAAAGGAGATATTGTGAGAAAATACTTGATAAATGAGAGGGAAAATATTTGGGGTACAACAGTTCCATTATCGGTGATAATCATTTCTGGGATACCGTAATAGCAGATGAGGTTATGCTTGATAAACCTGGCTACAACGTTCTTCATGATAGAGGCAAATAAGGCAGCTTTGACCCATTTGGTGAAGTAATCAATAGCGACAAGAATGAAGAGATATCCATTGGAAGCAGTAGGTTTGATCTCTCCAATCATGTCAATGCCCCATATTGCAAATGGCCACAGAGCAGTCATGACATTTAGAGGAATAAGAGGTACATGGACCTTGTCAGCATAGATTTGACACTTGCGGTAAGTCCTTGAGTGATGATGACAATAAGTTTACATTATGGACTAATAGTAACCAGGCCTCAAGATTTCCTTGTCCATAGTGTGTCCACTAGAGTGGGTCCCAAAGAGGCCATCGTGCATGTCTTTTATAATTTTCTCTGCCTCCTTCTTGTCCACACATTGGAGTAGAGTAGAATCATGGTTGCGCTTGTATAAGATTTCGTTGCTTAGAAAGAATTTGGATGAAAATCTTTGCAAGAATTTCTTATCATTGACGGAAGCTCCTTCAGGATATTCTTGTGCCTCAAGATATCTCCTCACTTCATGGTACCATGGTTTCTCTTCGTCAGTGTCAAGCTCATAGCACTGTGCAAGTTCATTAAATCTTTCGATTGTTATCATAAGAGCTTCGTTCTCCCATTTGACTTTGAACATGGAAGACATTGTTACCAAGGCGTCAACCAACTGATTTTCTTCTCTAGGGAAATGTTCAAAGGTGATCTCCTAGAAGTATGGTATAAGAGTTAACACGAGCTCCTTGTAAGGAATAAGGTTAGGATGATTAGTGTCCCATTCTCCTTTGACTTGACTGATCACTAGAGCAGAATCTCCAAATACGTTCAAGAATATGATCCTTAGGTCAATGGCAGCCTTTAAACCCAAGATGCACGCTTCATACTCAATCATGTTGTTCGTATAATCGAATCATAATCTAGCAGTGAAAGGAGTATGGCAACCCTCAGGAGAAATAATCAAAGCACCAATTCCATTGCCCAAAGAGTTGGAAGCCCCATTGAAAACCATAGTCCATTGGGATCCTTGTTCAGGTCCGTCATACGGTCCAAGTTTTGCACAATCAGTTACTAACATGATATTCTCATATGGGAAGTCAAAGTTCATAGATTGATAATCATCAACAACTTGATGGGCCAAATGATCTTCCAGAAACTTTATTTGATGGCCTTTTGTGTTGTATATTGAATATCGTATTCAGTCAAAATCATTTGCCATCTAGCTATTCGTCCCGAGAGAGCGGGCTTCTCGAAGATATACTTGATAGGGTCCATCTTAGAAATCAATAAAGTGGTGTGAGTCAACATATACTATCTTAGCTAGCAAGAAACCCATGCCAGAGTGCAACAAGTTTTCTCGAGCAGTGAATATCTGGTTTCACAGTCCGTAAACTCTTTGCTCAGGTAGTATATTGCATGCTCTTTTCGGCCAGACTCATCATGTTGGCCCAACACACACCCCATAGAATTCTCTAGCACAGTAAAGTACATGATCAATGGTCTTCCTTCCACTGGAGGCATAAGTGTTGTACCCCAAAATTTTCCCTCTCATTTATCAAGACTTTTCTCACAAGATTTCTTTGACTCAAGACTGGATTAGGGATTTGGTCAGCTCAAGACATCTCATCATGAACTGATGACCGAAAATTAGGGTTTGAGCTTGTCCAAGGATTTTTGAACCATCAATGCTTCATATGACTTTCAAACATCATTATGAACCCCTAAGTTTACTCATGACAATTTTCAAGCTTTGAACCACATTTTTGATCAGTCAATTGGACAGTTGACCTAAAAAGCAGCTGTATTGGGGAAAAAGTCAACCATGGCCAATTTACAGTCAAAATTCATAATTTTTGATCCACAACAACATTTTAAACTTATATGTATCATTTGGTCAAGTTTGGATCAAAATTCCTCAAGAAATTTGATCAAATCACCAAAAGGGGAAAATGGTCAAAATTAGGGTTTTGACTGAGGAAGGGAAATTTTTTATTTTATTTTACCTAGCAAATGACCAATTGATTTGAAGCATGATTCCAAGGATTCAATTGCATCATATTGAACTAATAGCATAGTTCAAAACATTGCAATTTCATTGGATTGAAAGATTAAATTTGCAGTCAACTGTTCAAAAGTCAACTGTTCAAAAGTCAATTGTAAACTGAAAAGTCAAACTTTGACTTTTTGGTCAAAATAAAATGCCAAGGGTCACAATTCATCAAAACATGTCAAAATGTGAAACTTGTTCATCAAGAAATCCAAGTTTGAAGATTAGGGTTTAAATTTGAAAATTTTCTTAACTTAGAAAATTTTCAAAGTATAGAAAATTTCTTATTTTTTCTCAACTTTAGGCCATTTTTTCACCATGATGCATAATGATTCAAAGAAAGTTCCCACCATAAAAGTTGCAGACCTCCATGAAATCTACAAATTTGCTTCACATACTTTTCCCTAAATATTCTTGGATCTCAAGATATAAATTTATGAATACATGCTCATGAACTAAGTAACTTAGTGAATTTTTGCCCTAATTTAGGCAGGTTTTGGACCCAACTTCATGGCAATTTTTCACCTAGTTCCAAGAGGTATATTGAAATTCATTTCAAAGATGAGTTATAGATCACATTTCAAGCTTTCCAAAATTTCCAAGAACTCCTCAAGATCATTTTTAGTAGGGAGAATCGAAGAGATGAAGTTGGCAATTTCTCACTTTTGATTCAAGCCACTTCATGAAGGACAAAGTTCCAATCAGTACCTATGTTGCCTAATCCATGATTTAAAGGTCCCAAAATTGTTTCTTACTCCTTAATTTAATGCTTACTCAATTGACAAAGCTTTGATCCAAGCCTTAGAGCCATTACCCAAGTTGTAATTCCATAAATGGCATAAAGTGACCATTGCCATTTTGAAAAAGCTCAACTTTTACCACTTTCCCATTCTTGAGCATTGAACCTGTCTCCTTTGTACATACAAGTACCACAGACCTAAGGCAATTTTTAGAGAGCAAATACCAACCCTAAGCAAGCCAGTACAAGCATGTGAAGACTTGTCTATTCACTTAGCTTCAAAAGCAAGAAAGGTTACCAAAAGGCTAGAACTGGCACATCTGTTGGAGGGCTAACTAAAAACTAATTCCATACTAATATACAAACATAATACAACATAAGACACGATTACTAGAAGCCTGAAACACTCTAAAAACTCAAAAACACCAGAAAACTGTCAAGAATTGCAGTTTTTTTCATAAGCATACCAATCTCTCATTTGGGTCGTGCGTTTCAAGTCTTGATCATCAAAACACCTTACCTACTTGATATCTAACTGATCCAGACCCTCATCCTTGTACTGTAACCCCTTCTCCATCATCTACCATTTTTGTTTTCAAAGCTTGCAGGTTGACTTGGACAGAGAGTTTCAGACACTTTCAAAGCAAGGCAAGGGTTGGAACACACTCAGGGAGGTTCAAGGAAGCTTAAGCAAGCATCAGGCCTCCATTAAACTCACTCCAACTCCATCCACGATTTCAACTGAAGGAGGTAAAATCTCAACTTCTATTTCCTTGTACAGGCAACCATTGGCCACGATTTTTGAATAAACAATGTAGTCCTCATTGCAACGAAGTTGTACATACATTTATCTTGCATTTATTTGGCCTGAGTTGAGAGAATTTTAAACTTGAAGTTTCTGGAAAAATTAGGTTTAGATTTAGGGTTTTTAAAATTCATCTTGATCTTTAATTGTTAACTTACATGACTTATACGGTTAGAATCGTGAGACCAAATGCTACAACTTTCATGTTATGAGTTTTCATTTTCATAGAAGAATGAGAGAGTTACAGGACATATGGCCAGCTTGGGGAAGAAGATGAAGTACAGGGAAAAGACCTTGTTCATGTTATGTTATTTTTATTTCACTTAAATCAACTGATGTATAGCCATCCCAGTGGCAAGGTAGCGCTACCTTTTGTTTTTTTACATTTTTTCCTTTTTCAGTTTTGTTGTCTTTTTGCAGGTTGGGCCTCCATATTTGGGCCATAGCTTTTTTGCTAAACATACTGTCTCCAGTTTGCTTGCTACACTCCCTGGCCTATTATTTTCCATACATTTTTATTTATTTATTTATTTATCTTTTGTTTTTGTTTTCATTTTGTTTATTAATACTTTCTTTAATCCATAAAAATACTAAAAAATATAAAATATGATAATATTGCACTTTATTTTATTTTTATTTTATTTTTCACATAAAAATATATTTTATCTTCAATATATGTTACTTATTTTTCTTAACAAACTTGTAAAAAAAATTGAAATATGTTTAGTTTAATTTATTTTCTTTTCATTCCATACTTATAAATATTTATTTTTACATATATAATAACTTTATATTTTTATTCAATATTATTTATTATCCTTAGATACAAAAATACACAATAATAATATATACAAAAGCTTTATTTTCTTTCAAAAAATAGAAATTAGGGTTAAACCTTTTTTTAGAATTGATCTCTTTTCCTTATTTTTTTTTTAGGTTTAGGTTAAAATTTCTTTTCACATAAAAGAACAAAACAAAATCTTTTTCTTGCATGTACATAATATTGCATATTTAAATATTGTATATTATTTATTCTAATATTCGTACAAATTCAATTTGGTTGTAATAATTTATTTAGGTTTATATCCTTGCAAATCCCTATTTAAATTTGTATTCCCCCCTCCCATAAAATTGTTGTAATAGCTTAGTAATATTTACATTACGCAATTTACCGCTTTACATGCCATATTAGTAATTAGGGTTTGTATGGTAAGATCAAAACAAAGCAAAATAGAAAACCCTAAATGCAAGATAAAATCAAAGCATGAAAATAACACACTTGCACACAAGCATCCTTAGGGTTTCTCTATTTGGTTGCCTTATAAAAAATAGCCATATTACGCATGCGAAGTATCTTGGCAAAACAAAACAAATATAAGATCATAGTCCCTCGATGACTCTATTCAAGGTTGCCTTACAAAAATGATCTTGGTCCCTCAAAATGCTAAGATACTTGGAAAACATTGCTAATCATGGTTATACGATGACCCACGCCCGTCCCGTTTACATTCAAAGATAGGGTTGCTTACCAAATCAATGGTAAGACAACAATGTCAAAGGAATAGAAAATGCATAAGAAAGACATTTGAGTAGGTAGATTGCTTCTAGTTATTTGCTCTATTTCCAAACAACTATCCTTGCTATTTTCAAAACAAACACACACATTTCAAAAACATCTTACAAACATTGAAAACACTTTCAAAAGACAAACATCTTTGTATACATTCTTACGAACGAGAATCATTACAAAGATTTCCTAAACGAATGGCCTCTTTTACAAAATACTTTCAAAACCACACCAAGCACATTTTCAAACAACGAAAGCAAGTGATCTAGCAAGTAACTAAGATCCCATGGAAAACAATGGATAAAAAGGGTGCTAATACCTTCCCTTTTCATAATCTACCCCCCGAACTAAAGAAAACATCTCAAAGGTCTTTTCTGTGCTTCTTCACCTTTTCTTGCAGATAAAAGAAAAGTCGGTGGCGACTCTTGCTAACCGCAACATTTATGATAAAACGCAAAACCCTCAAGTCAGTTCTCCCACCGTATCACAGAACTGGTGACTCTGCTAGGAACATTATAAAAGTGGGGTTACCTTAGGGCTAGATCACATTTATTTGCTTACATTGTTTGACTTGTATGCTTTACATTATGGTTCTTTGTTTGGGTTTGAATCCTCCACCCGGATTTGGGATACATTATAGGTAAATAACAATATGTTGTGGAAATTGTGCGGGGTATACTGACATGGTCTAAGAAATAGCTATGTTAGTGTGACATATTTATGGGTACCGGTAGCCTTTGAGTCAATCAAAGAGAATACGGGGCCGCTGAGTAATGTCATGAAACACTAATGAACTTCTAGAACCCTTTACTTGACCAACTTGGCCTTTAGGATGTAGTGAGATGACCGGCTTTGGTACAGTCCGGAGTTGGGAGATACTCGATACTACACTCATTGAGGTTTGGTTTCTTGGGATATTTCGGTCGCCATTAAAGAGGATTGAGCTGAAACAATGACCAAGGAAACAATCCAATGATATTGAGCTCCTTAGAACCCGGTTACTATTACTAGGACAGGTTTAAGCCAACTAAACTTCAAGATGGTACTTACCTATGAAGCCCCATGCAAGCCTAAACTAAGAAATTGTTTGTTTTTCTTGTATATACATACTTGCACATAACATCATGGACATCATGAACATCATATGCATTCACTAACCATTTCAAGGATTTTGGAGATTCATTTTTGTTCTTGTTTTGTAGGATATGAATTCACTCCGAAGGAAGACTATCCAAATCAAACTTGTAAGAATTCCTCCATAACTCAAGGAGCTAGCTTCAAGGATCCCTGAGAACTCTCCATTCACCGAGAGGCATGGTCGTCTACTCAACTTGGTCACCTCCAACACAGAGGAGGATATGATGAAGGTGCTCTTCCAGTTCTTTGACCCTTTGCATCATTGCTTCACATTTTCTGACTATCAGCTTGTGCCCACTTTGGAAGAATTACCTCAACTCTTGAGGATTCCCATTCTCAATCAACTACCTTTCAACAGTACGGAAAAAGATCCAAAGCCAGAAGAGATTGCTCAAGCTCTGCACTTGCACTCATCTGATGTCACAACCCATTGGGAAACTAGAAGTGGTGTCAAAGGCTTCTTAGCAAAGTTTCTGTTTGAGAAGGCCCAAAGTTGTTGGAATTCCTTAGACTTGCAAGCATTTGAGGAAATTGTGTCTCTTCTTATCTATGGGATGGTCTTGTTCCCCAATCCTGACCAACTCATAGATGTGAGTACCGTCAAAATCTTCATGTCACGTAACCCGGTGCCTACATTACTTGGGGATATCCTTCACTCTTTTCACACTCGCACAATGAGGAAAAAAGGTGTCCTTATGTGTTGCACTCCTCTCCTGGCAAGATGGTTTATTTCTCATCTTCCCCAATCAGTCTTAAAAAATGAGCAAGGATTAAGGTGGTCACAAAGGTTAATAACGCTCAAACATTCAGACATTCATTGGTGCTCTCGATCCAAAGAGAATGTTATCATTATTGACCGTTGTGGGGAATTCCTTAATGTCCCTCTACTTGGAATTAGGGGAGGCATCACCTACAAACCATGCTTAGCTCTAAGACAATTTGGTTATGCCCGAAGGGATGGCCCACATGAGATGCTGATTCAAGGCTTAGTATTCGACTACGACAACAACGATCAAGGTCTTCGCCAGAGATTCATCCGAGCTTGGAGGATGCTAAACAAGGTGGATAGCAAGACTTTGGGACACAAGAATTACATCCTTCTTGAGCCTTACCTCAAGTGGGTACGAACCCGTGCTCAAAGTCTTATGATGCCTTATCCTTCCATTCTCCCAGTGATCATCGAGCCTGTTAAGGAAGGAGAAGTTACATACACTATCCTACATCCTGGCATGCCCACATCTCTTGAAGACATACAAAGGGATTGGATACAACTCAAAGGAGATCAAGATACTTTCGAAGCCCAATTCTACGCAAGCGAGAAGAAGGTTTTGGAACTCACCAGGCTACTTCATGAGGAGCAGGCTCTAAATTCCTACATAGCACCAAAGAGGATGCGCACTACTTTTTTATCTTAGAGTTTTGCATTATTTTTCCCAAGGGGCATTGATGGACTCAAACTCTATTTTATTAATATAACGTGTGTTTCTTTTTGTTTAAAACAAATTTTAATTTTTAAAAATCCTTGAAAGCATTGCATGTGTATATACCAATCATCATAACATAAATAGGTCTTTTGCAACGAGTTTCCTCATCTCTCTACTGTTTATTTCAGTAAGATGGATCTCGAACAGACAGTCAAAGATCTTCAAGCTCAAAACATGCAGTTTCAACAGCTACTCACAACCCTGGCCAAAGGACAAGAAGAGCTGAAGACTTTGTTGGCCAAAGAGAAAAAGAAGAAAGAGAATAAAACAACTGGTGTTGTAATCATGGGGAGAAGATTTCAAGGACAAACTAGAAGAACCTTGAATTTCGCAGCAACATCTGATGAAGGAGAAGGGAAAGGAAAAGAAACAGCGGTTCTGTTAGAATCCGAAGAGGAGGGAGAAGAGGAAGATTACTCCGAGGAACAGTATCCTCCAGCGGATGATAAGTACAGACATCTTGAAGAGCATTTGAGCGCTATGGAAATACAAAGGGTACCAGGTCTAGACTTTGAAGAATTGGGGCTAGTATCAGGAATTGTGATCCCACCAAAGTTCAAAGTGCCGTTGTTTGCAGAATATGATGGGGTGTCATGTCCTAAAATGCACCTTCAATCATATGTAAGAAAGATTCATCCGCACTCCTCCGATAAAGACCTGTGGGTGCATTTTTTCCAGGATAGTTTATCCGGAACACAACTCGATTGGTTTTACCAATTAGAAAGGGCCGACGTCCACAACTGGGAAGACCTTGGCGTGGCTTTCTGTAAACAATGCCAGTATAATGCAGATTTGGCGCCTACCCATACTCAACTTCAGAGTATGGCTATGGCTTCAAATGAGGGTTTCAAAGATTACGCGCAGAAATGGAGAGATCTAACCGGAAGAGTGCAACCCCCTCTGTTTGAAAGGGAGTTGGTGGATATGTTCTTAGGCACTCTATCGGGCCCTTTCTTCAACTATTTTATTGGGAGCTCATCTGCTGGGTTTACTGAGTTAATACTAACCGGAGAGAGGGTGGAAGCTGGCATAAAAATTGGAAATATTCAGAAGGATTCGTCTTCCTCTACAGCTGTGAGAAAGCCTTTCACCGGGAAGAAGGAGGTATCTGCTGTTTACCCAGAAAGGAATCAAGGGAGAGATGAACGCCGACCAATGGTAGGGGCCGTTATGATCCCGAAGCCTACATCTGATCAACCAAGAAATAACCAACCGAGGGTGGAAATTCCAGTCCGGCAATTCACCAGAATTAATATGACTCTAGCCCAGGTTTTACCACATCTTCTGAAATCTAATCTGGAAACTTTAAAGGAAGCTCCAAAGAATCCCAACACTACGTCCCCTCATTATCACCCAAATGCCAGATGCGCATATCATTTCTGAAATTCTGGCTACAAATACTTAATGTCACAGTGAATGTTATGACACCGTATCTGACACTATTCAAGACAGTAAAACTAAAAGCAGTAAATAACACAGTCAATTGTTTACCCAGTCCAGTGTGAAACAACACCTACTCTGGGGGCTACCAAGCCAGGGAGGAAATCCACTATAAGAGATATTAATTCAGTAATAAACCAACCAGTTTATCTCCTTCACTTAAGACCTACCCAATGCAACTTCAATCTAAGTTCACCTTAAACCTGAGTTCCTACTCACTCCCCCTCAATCACAGCAGTGACATTAAACAATTGACTAATGAAATTATGAAGACACTCTTCAGAACATACACTTGATTTTGCTTCACAGCTTTTAATCAAGTAACACAAACACTCGTGCTTCAAAGCTTTGAGTGATACACAATCCCAACTTGACTTTGCTTCAAAGCTTTAATCAAGTGACACAAACACTCTTGCTTCAAAGCTTTGAGTGACACACAACCCTTACAATCAAATCCTACTCCAAGTCACTTATCACAATGATAATTGCTTGGATTACAGTAGTTACAACTATACAGTCCCTTATTGATCTTCTGTCAAAAGTATCTTCCACCAACAGTCTTCATGAGGAATATATAGGCTGCTATTCTTCAGTTAGGGCTTCCACGAAAATAGCTAGGGTTAATTAGGTTTAACCTCAAGACTTGGTCATGGGACTTTAACAACCAGATTAGGGTTAAGCAAAGTTAACCTAAGTCCACGTGAGAATCTGATCTGGACTGAATAACCAGATTCCTGAAACTTCTCAGAAAATAATAAATCTGCACAAGTGTTAGTTCAGTACAGGATGTCTTAACATTGGTTATGACAACAAGAATCCCGTTTACAGATTTTGGTAGAATGCAATAAATATGATCATTGCATAATGATCAGCTAAACACTCATATTGAGCAGCTCTTGTATGACATTCTTTTTCTGCAGAATGTGCCTTGTGTCCCAGAATGTTATAACATCAGTCATGACATTCACACAACTGGTTTTACCAAAAAACATGCCAACATCCAAACACTTACAAACTCCCCCTTTGGCAAATTTTTGGCTAAAACCCCTAAACAATCAGAGATTAGAAAGCAGCAGAATTAATAAAATCCACCAAGTCTAATTCTACCAGAATAAATTATCACACAAATTCTTCTCCCCCTCTTTAGCCATAAATAGGCCAAAGATACATGTACTTTTAGGATATACAATCATCCAAAAGGAATAATAAAAACACAGAAAAAAATTCAAAAGTCATTTGTAGCATCAGGTACCAGCAACAAACTTTTCAACTGCAATGATCTTCAAGCACTGTCATCTTCAGAGGAGGCATTGTCTTCAGCATGAAGCTGGTCTTCAGCAGCATCCTCTTCCCTTCTTTGTACTTCAATCTCCTCCTGTTCTAGTCTAGCAATCAGGTCCTCAAGAGTCCTTTTCCTTGTGTCAAGCTCTTTGCAGGTTTCTTTCAGCACAACTATAACATCGGTTTTCTTGGAATGAGATTTCACAGTTGATGTCTCAGCTGATGTCATGACAATGTCAGGAACATGTGATCCCTAAAATAGCTTATAGTGCAACCCAAGAGCAGGGGCTCTTTTGCATACAGTATCTTTTTCGACTATAATGTCAGGATACTGAGCAAGGACTATACCACATAGGAGAGAGGGAAAGGCAATAGGGCCTTTAATAACATAGCTTCCAGCATGTTTTAAAGGTTGATCAAAGATATACTTGCCATAGTCAAGGTTTGTCCTGGTTCCAACAGCATAAATGAATCTTCCCAAGCCTGTGGAGATGGTTGATTTATGGTTGGTGGGAACCCAGTTAGCTGCACCAATTTTGTGCAGAATGGCAAATTTCATGCTCAGCTTACTTGCATTCAGTTTCCCTTTTAAGGGCCAGCTCTTGACTTGGTTTGCAGTGATGGTTTGGCACACTTGGTTGTCAGTAACCTCTAGCTCAGGGCAAGCATCATCTGGTCTTCCTAGGAATTTGTTTATTTCAAAGGGAGAGAATTTTACCTTCCTTCCTCTCACATATACACACTTAAAATCAGCTGACTTTCCATCAGCACACCCTTCAGATAAATTCACTATGAATTCTTTGACAAGAACTTCATAGCAGTTGGTAAACTTTACCACAATATTTATTAGACCAGCAGTTTTGATTAGATCCATGATCTCTTTACATTCCATGGCACTGGTGTTCAGTTCTCTTTCCAAGGCTATCCTTTTCAAACTTACATACTTTCACCTGTTTGCATTCTCAGAATGGTGAAAGGAAATGTTGTTAGTGGGGACTTCAGGGACTTTAGGCATTTTGCTTGAGGAGAGTTTCCTTTTGAGAGGAATGTCTTCAACATCAAATTCAAAATCTGATTCCTCATCAGATTCAGAGGGTTCAGGTTCTTTCCTTTTCTTTGTTATTGGTTGTCTCACAGGTTTTGAGAGACTACCAGCAGGTACTCGAGTTTTCACCTTCCCTTTTGACAATCCAGCCTTCACAGTTTCTACTCCAGTCTTATTCTCAGACCTGGTTTTCTTATGAACAATATCAACAATCTTTCCTTTTCTGTTCATCATTCTTCTAGCTATGCTAGGGTTGATATTTGCAATTAAGTCATTATCAGAGTATTCTTCATCAACATCAATAGTCGGAGGTTCAACATCCTTCTCATTAGGGTTCTGGTGATCATCAAGATTTTCAGGAGATTTCCTAATGTTATCATCAGGTGTCTCAACATTCTGAGAGACATCTGGATTTATTTCAACATTTGGACCAGTAGATTCTTGATTCAAGGGTACAGAAATGCCAGGAACAGAGTGATTCTCATTTAGAATCCTAGTGACAAGTCTAGCTATAGCTTGATGAACATAAGTTGAACCTTCCCTATTTGCTATTTCTGAAGGAACAGAAGATGATGGTTGAGAGGGTTTACCAGATGAAGAAGCTTGTGACCTCCTTGCATGTCTGGTTCGCAGCTTCTTAACCTTAGTGGGGTCAGCTTCTAGTTCACGAAGAGGAGTTATCTCCATAACATCAGAATCCATGCAGTTTGTGATTGCTCTAGGTTCTCGATCAGAGGATGCGGAAGAAGCAGTTGTCTTTGAAGAGGATGAAGTCATGGATAGTTGAGACATTTTGAGAGTTTTAGAAAGCAGGTAGCAGTAATAGTGCAGTCTTCGTTTGAGAGATTGAAGATTTTTGCAGAAACGCGAGAGGAGTGAGATAAATGAGCGTCTACTCAACTTCTTAAAATCTTGGAAAGAAATAAGGAAATAAATGCTTAGCCCAATCAGAGTAGACTTAACAAAAACATCTCTTTCATCCCTTGTTTTGAGCAAAATTAATTGCTACATATCTTTATGTTGGAAAATACCCAGCTTGCCCCTCAAATCTTCAAATTGATTTGCATCAAGTGCCTTGGTAAAAATGTCAGCCAATTGTAGTTCTGTGGCAACATGTTCCAGTTTAAGCGTCTTCTCCTCTACAAGATCTCTGATTAAGTGATGTCTAATGTCAATATGCTTGGTCCTACTATGCTGAATAGGATTCTTGGAAATGTTGATAGTGCTCAGATTGTCACAGTACAATGTCATAACATCTTGTGTGACATTATACTCAGTAAGCATCTGTTTCATCCAGATCATTTGAGAACAGCTGCTACCAGCTGCTATGTATTCAGCTTCAGTAGTAGATAGAGACACACAGTTCTGTTTCTTGCTGAACCAGGAAACAAGATTATTTCATAAGAAGAAACATCCTCCAGAGGTGCTTTTTCTATCATCAGCACTTCCAGCCTAATCAGCATCACAGTAACCAGTCAGAGTTGGTTCACATCTATGAGAGTACAGCAAGCCATAGTTGTGGGTTCCACTTACATACTTCAAAATTCTCTTCACTTGGTTGATATGACTTACTTTGGGTTCAGCCTGATATCTTGCACATACTCCAACTGCAAAAGCAATGTCAGGTCTGCTAGCTGTTAAGTATAACAAACTTCCTATCATACTTCTGTATAAGCTTTGGTCCACCTTGACCCCACTTGAATCTTTGGACAGCTTTAAGTGAGTAGGTACAGGAGTCCTTTTGTGACTGGAATTCTCCATCTCAAACTTCTTGACAATGTTCTTTGCATACTTGCTTTGAGACAAGAAGATTGAGTCTTCCATCTGTGTGACTTGCAGTCCAAGAAAGTAGGTCAATTCTCCCATGAGGCTCATTTCAAATTCAGCTTGCATCTGGTCAGTAAAATGTTTAACCATTTTATCTGACATTCCCCCAAACACTATGTCATCAACATAGATTTGAGCTACCATTATCTTTCCTCCTTCATTTTTGACAAAAATAGTTTTATCCAAGCCTCCTTTCATGTATCCTTTGTCAGAGAGGAATTTTGTCAACCTGTCATACCATGCTCTAGGAGCTTGTTTCAGGCCATATAAAGCTTTCCTCAATTTGTAGACATGATCAGGGCAGTTTGGATCCACAAATCCTTTAGGCTGTTCCACATAAACTTCCTCATTTAAGTACCCATTTAGGAAGGAACTTTTTACATCCATCTTAAATAACTTGAACTTGAGGAGACAATCAATACCTAATAGGAGTCTGATTGATTCCAGTCTAGCTACAGGAGCAAACGTCTCATAAAAATCAACCCCTTCAACTTGAGTGTATCCTTGAGCAATAAGTCTTGCCTTATTCCTGGTGACAACTCCTTCAGCATCTGATTTGTTCTTGTAGATCCATTTTGTTCCAATGATGTTTGTTCCTCCTGGTCTAGGAACCAACTCCCATACTTCATGTTGCTTGAATTGGTTCAATTCATCTTGCATTGCTCCAATCCAGTATTCATCAGTTAAAGCTTCCTTAACATTTCTTGGTTCAATCTTAGATACAAAACAAGAGTTTGAGATGATTTCTCTAGATCTTGTAATGATTCCACTGTTAGGATCTCCTATGATGAGTTCCTTAGGATGATCTTTCTGAATTCTGATGGAGGGGTCTTTGTTAGCTTCCTTTGATTCAGATTCTGATGAAGTATTTTTAGGAATATCATCCTTTTGAGTTGAAGTTTCAAAGAATGTCTCAACATCATATGGGACATTTGTTTCCTCATGGTAATCATCCACTATGACATTTATAGATTCCATCATAACTTTGGTCCTGGAATTGAATACCCTATAAGCTCTGCTGTTGGTAGAGTATCTTAGGAATATTCCTTCATCACTTTTAGGGTCCATCTTTCTCCTTTGTTCACGATCTGTCAGAATATAGCATTTGCTTCCAAATACATGGAAGTATTTCACTGTAGGCTTTCTTCCTTTCCAAAGTTCATAAATGGTGGATGATGTTCCCTTTCTCAAGGTGACACTGTTATGGACATAACAGGCTGTATTCATAGCTTCAGCCCAAAAATGAATAGGAAGTCTTTTGGCATGTATCATTGCTCTGGAAGATTCCTGTATAGTTCTGTTTTTCCTTTCCACAACTCCATTTTGTTGAGGGGTTATGGGTGAAGAGAATTCATGATTAATTCCTTCTGAGGAGCAGAACTCATCAAACTTACTATTTTCAAATTCCTTGCCATGATCACTTCTGATCCTGACAATGCATCCTTCTTTCTCTCTTTGAATTCTTTTGCACAGTTCCTTAAAAACTTCAAATACATCAGACTTTTCCCTAATGAAGTTAATCCAGGTGAATCTGGAAAAATCATCCACAACAACATAGGCATATCTTTTTCCACCAAGACTTTCTACCTGCATTGGTCCCATCAGATCCATGTGTATAAGTTCTAACACCTTAGAGGTAGTCAAATGTCTTGACTTTGGATGTGACATTCTAGTCTGCTTTCCAACCTGACATTCACCACAGACTCTCCCTTCATCAATTTGCAACCTTGGAATCCCTCTGACTGCTTCCATGGATATAATCCTTTTCATTCCTCTTAGATGTAAATGACCAAGTTTTTGGTGCCACAGTTTCACTTCTTTTTCTTCTTTGGCAATAGAGCACACAGAAGAGTAATTAGTGTTCTCAGACTCCCATAAGTAACAGTTGTCTTTAGATCTGACACCTCTCATTACAACTTCTTGTTTCTCATCAGTTACAAGGCATTCTGACTTGGTGAAGTTGACCTTGAATCCTAGATCACATAATTGACTGATACTTATAAGATTAGCAGTCAAGCCTTTTACTAGCAATACTTCATTTAGGTTTGGAACTCCAGGACAGTCCAAGTTTCCAACTCCTTTGATTTCTCCTTTAGCACCATCTCCAAAAGTCACATAACTAGTAGTGTGAGGTTTAACATTATTGAGAAGATTCTTGATTCCAGTCATGTGTTTAGAACACCCACTGTCAAAGTACCAGTCTTCCTTTGCAGAGACTCTAAGGGAGGTGTGAGCTATCAGGGCAGTAGCCTTTTTCTTCCACTGTTGAGTATATGGTGTCTTGTTAGACTTAGGTTTGACAACTGGGGTCTGATTCGGATATCCATATAATTTGAAGCAGAATGGCTTTATGTGACCAAACCTCCCACAATGATGACATCTCCATCTTTGATACTTTTTCTTCATATTTCTCTGTTCGTGATGTTGAGTGCTATGTTGTGACATCTGCTTTGACATTTGTTTATCAGGCCTAATCTTCTTCATGTCTACAATAGAATTCTTTGCTGCCACAAATCCCAGACCAGACTTGTCTCCCATATTTTGTCCAACCTGAAGGATTTCTTCTAATTTGTCAGTTCCATTTGTCAACATCTTGACATATTTGGTCATCTGGTCAAGTTTTGAGTTTAGCATTTGAACTTCCTCTTCTAGATGACTTATAGTATCAACGCCTGCCTTCTTCTCAGCCTCCAACTTTACTAAGAGTTTTGTTTGTCTCTCATTTTGCTGACAGACTTCAGCACTTCTGATACATAACTTCTTGTAGGAGTCAGCCAGTTCTTCAAATGTCACTTCCTTATCACTAGAGTCACAGATACCAGTTAGTGCAGTAACTAGTTTGGCAGATTCTTCTTCAGAATTACTTTCTGAGTCACAGTCAGACCAAGTAACAGACATTCCTTTATTTTGTTTCTTTAGAAAGGTTGGACATTCAGCTCGAATGTGCCCATATCCTTCACATCCATGGCATTGAATTCCTTTGCTTTGATTTCCCTTCTCTTCAGACTTTGTCTTCTGCTGGAGTCATAGGATTTGTTGATGTCAGAAGGGATGTTCTTAACATTTGACCTTGACTTTGGGTCCATTCTCTTGATGAGTTTGTTGAACTGTCTTCCAAGCATGGCTATAGCTTCTGAAATATTTTCTTCTTCATCCTCCTTGTTTTCATCTTCAGTATTAGATACAAGTGCTATGCTCTTGTTTTTCTTGTCAACATTGTCACTGATCTCCATCTCAAATATCTGAAGAGACCCAATGAGTTCATCCACCTTCAAGTTGCAGATATCTTGAGCTTCCTCTATAGCAGTCACCTTCATTGCAAATCTTTTAGGCAAAGATCTGAGAATCTTTCTCACCATCTTTTCTTCTGACATCTTTTCTCCCAATGCTCCTGAGGTGTTGGCAATTTCCAAGATGTTCATGTGAAACTCATGAATGGTCTCATCTTCCATCATCCTTAGGTTCTCAAATTTGGTAGTCAGCATCTGAAGCCTTGACATTTTTACTTTCGATGTGCCCTAATGGGTAGTTTTGAGAGTGTCCCAAACCTCCTTGGCCAATTCACATTGATGTACTAGTCTGAATATGTTTCTATAAATTCCGTTGAACAAGGCATTTAAAGCTTTGGAGTTACCTAGGGCTAACTCATCTTCTTCTTTGCTCCATTCTTCCTCAGGTTTCAGATGATTGTCCCATCTTTCCCAGTTATGGTGGGATGGTTCCATCCTTTGTCAGCAGCTCTGCAAGCCTTTTTGTCAAGTGATTTTAAGAAGGCAATCATACGAGGTTTCCAGTAGTCATAATTTGATTCATCCAGAATGGGTGGTCTGTTTCCAAAACCTCCTTCTTTGTCCATAGCGCCAGAAAATAATATCCCTAGATCTCACCCAGTAAGACAGGCAGGGTGCCTGCTCTGATGCCAATTGAAATTCTGGATGCAGATACTTAATGTCACAGTGAATGTTATGACACCGTATCTGACACTATTCAAGATAGTAAAACTAAAAGTAGTAAATAACACAGTCAATTGTTTACCCAGTTCAGTGTGAAACAACACCTACTCTGAGGGCTACCAAGCCAGGGAGGAAATCCACTATAAGAGATATTAATTCAGGAATAAACCAACCAGTTTATCTCCTTCACTTAAGACCTACCCAATGCAACTTCAATCTAAGTTCACCTTAAATCTGAGTTCCTACTCACTCCCCCTCAATCACAGCAGTGACATTAAACAATTGACTAATGAAATTATGAAGACACTCTTCAGAACATACACTTGATTTTGCTTCACAGCTTTTAATCAAGTAACACAAACACTCGTGCTTCAAAGCTTTGAGTGATACACAATCCCAACTTGACTTTGCTTCAAAGCTTTAATCAAGTGACACAAACACTCTTGCTTCAAATCTTTGAGTGACACACAACCCTTACAATCAAATCCTACTCCAAGTCACTTATCACAATGATAATTGCTTGGATTACAGTAGTTACAACTATACAGTCCCTTATTGATCTTCTGTCAAAAGTATCTTCCACCAATAGTCTTCATGAGGAATATATAGGCTGCTATTCTTCAGTTAGGGCTTCCACGAAAATAGCTAGGGTTAATTAGGTTTAACCTCAAGACTTGGTCATGGGACTTTAACAACCAGATTAGGGTTAAGCAAAGTTAACCTAAGTCCACGTGAGAATCTGATCTGGACTGAATAACCAGATTCCTGAAACTTCTCAGAAAATAATAAATCTGCACAAGTGTTAGTTCAGTACAAGATGTCTTAACATTGGTTATGACAACAAGAGTCCTGTTTACAGATTTTGGTAGAATGCAATAAATATGATCGTTGCATAATGATCAGCTAAACACTCATATTGAGTAGCTCCTGTATGACATTCTTTTTCTGCAGAATGTGCCTTGTGTCCCAGAATGTTATGACATCAGTCATGACATTCACACAACTGGTTTTATCAAAAAACATGCCAACATCCAAACCCTTACAATTTCGAAAGTCCGGGTCATGACACTAACAACTGTTGGGCCTTGAAAAAAAAATTCAAGACCTTATAGATGCAAAAGAGATTGAGTTTGATGCGCCCAAGAAACCAAACGTCATTTTCGCTCCTATGCATAGGCATGGTCACAACACCAATGCTATCGAAGAAGATTTGTTTGTTATCACAGTTGATGAACTCTTGACTCCGCTCCCAATCATTAAGATAAACTTGTTGAAAGCTGGTGTATTCCCAGGTTGTAATGAAGACTGCCATCTTTGCTTATCCTCACCAACTGTTTGCCCTTTGTTGAAGATAGGCATTCAACGCTTTATGAACAACCAAGAGATTCTGTTTGAAAATGCTCCTGTTTCACCTGTTCCTGTTGAAGATATTTCAATCATAACCATCTCCGCCAATCCTTCCAGGGTTCCCAAAAGACCCGTTAGGATTACATCGGTTCCAAAAACTACTCCTCTTATAATCACAATGCCCGGGCCGGTCCCGTATGAATCAGACAAAACAGTACCGTGGAATTACGGTGGAGACATCTACTACCATGGTATCAAACAAGATGGGCTGGCCGCCGAAGAAATGAGCTCCAAAGAAGAAGACTCCCACATTATCAATATTGCCGGAACTAGTAAGATTACTCGTAGCGGTAAAATCTTCTCTCCAGAAATTGCCCCTCCAAAGTCAGTTTTTGGACCCGTGGCTGTTCCAAAGGTTACCTCCATACCAATAATCATATCTACAAGTGATCCTACCGGCAAAGATGACACAACCCCTACCGTTATCCCTACCAACACTTATACTGCTGAAATTCGAGGAAAAAGTATTCAAGAAGAGCCTGTCCGGACGAAAGCTCAACCACTGACTATCCCCGAAACCTCCAAGAAGGAAATGGAGGAGATCCTGAGGATAATAAAGAAGAGTGACTATGACGTGGTTGAACAGTTAGGGCAAACTCCCTCCAAAATATCCATGTTAGCATTGTTGCTGTGTTCTGAGGCACATGCGAAAGCTCTGGTGAAGTTTCTGAAGACAGCCCATGTGCCACAAGAGACGTCTGCTGACCAATTCTAAGATTGTGTGGCCAGTTTGACAACTGATAATGGCCTAGGCTTCTCTGATGCTGATTTGACACCAAAAGGGAGAAACACAACGAGACATTACATGTCTCTGTGGAATGTAGAGGAAAGACTCTGGCCCATGTCTTAGTGGACACTGGCTCATCTTTGAACGTTTTACCGAAAAAAGCTCTCGACAGATTGGGTTGCGAAGGACTGACATTGAAACCCAGTAACATAGTCGTGAGGGCATTTAATGGCTCAAAGAGGATGGTGCACGAGGAGGTGGACATCCCCATAAAAGTGGGGACTCATACGTTCAAATAAACTTTCTATGTAATGGACATTTGCCCCTCTTACTCCTGTCTGCTAGGACGACCTTGGATCCATAATGCCGGTGCTGTCACCTCTACACTACACCAGATGCTGAAATACCCGGTCCATGGAAAGATTATTATTGTCCACGGAGAGGAAGAGTACATGATTAGCCACCTAAATTCTTTCCGGTATGTGGAGTTGGATGGCGAGTTCATTGAAACTCCTTTTCAACATTTTGAAGAAGTCTCTCAAGAGGTAGCAGTAACCAAGACGGTATCCCAGATCCCCAAGATCACAAGACCTCTGCTTCGGATGTCATCTCTAAAGGACGCCAAGGCAGTAGTAGAGGAGGGTGGATGCACTATTTGTGGGAAACTTCCATACATTCCATATAAATCTGACAAGTTTGGCTTAGGTTTTACTTCAAGTGCTCAGAAGGCTGTGCACCGTTCCCGTGCTGGAGGGCCACCTTTGAAAATTAGCAACCGAGAGGTCAATACATTGGAGGATGGTGAAGAAGATTGCAGCTTGGAGGATTGGATATTTCCTACTGTCAACAGAGGACTTCGCAATTGGGAAGCCAGAGACTTTGTCCCAATAACTTTCATCTCTCAGTAATTTATCTTTTACATTTCTGTTAGAGTTGTAATATTCACAAATAATTCGCACATTTAAAACCTCATGTCTTACCCGAGGCGCAATGGTCCATTTGTAAGGGTTTTTATTTCATCTTCATATGACATTCAATGAATCATGGACGTTTTTTTCACATACAAACCTTTTTGTGCTCATTGTCTTTCTTTTACATTTTTATTGTTTAAAGATGGCTATACCCTTACACACACCCACACTCACAAACGCAGGTACCCCTCCATTCCGGATCCCGTGGGTAACGATACTGCTATGGCCTTTAGTGACTCTGAAGACCTAATCTACCAAGCCAAAGACGAATGTGAGGAAGATTGTGAAGTACCAGGGGAATTAGCCATACTACTACAACAAGAGGAAAGAGATATTCAGCCTCATGAGGAACCGGTGGATACAATCAACTTGGGTACCGAGGAGAATACAAAGGAAATCAAGGTGGGTTCCAATCTAGATCCGAGTGTCAAGGAGCGTCTAATTCAGCTATTACATGATTATGTCTAGATCTTTGCCTGGTCATACAAAGACATGCCAGGACTTGATGCAGACATCGTGGTACATCATCTACCCACAAGAGAAGACTGTCCACCAGTAAAACAAAAAGTCCGCCGCATGAGACCTGACATGTCAGAGAAGATCAAAGTGGAAGTCATGAAACAATTCAATGATGGATTCTTGGCTGTCACTTCCTATCCTCAATGGGTTACCAACATTGTTCCCGTGCCTAAAAAGGACGGCAAAGCACGAATGTGTGTGGATTATAGAGATTTAAATAGGGCCAGCCCTAAAGATGATTTTCCACTTCCCCACATCAATATCCTGATTGACAATACGACCCAGCACAAAGTATTTTCCTTCATGGACGGATTCTCAGGTTATAACCAAATAAAAATGGCACCTGAGGACATGGAGAAAACTACATTTGTCACACAGTGGGGCACATTCTGCTATAAAGTGATGCCATTCGGACTGAAGAATGCTGGGGCAACTTATCAACGCACCATGGTAGGCTTATTTCATGATATGATACATCATGAGATAGAGGTCTATGTGGATGACATGATAGCCCGATCAAAAACTGAAGAGGAGCACCTTGATCATTTGCAAAAGTTGTTTGAGAGATTGAAGGAGTACAAACTAAGGTTGAATCCAAACAAATGCACATTCAGAGTGCGGTCTGGTAAACTCCTAGGTTTTGTTGTCAGCAACAAAGGCATCAAGGTTGATCCTACCAAGGTTAAAGCGATACAAGAAATTCCTACTCCTCGTACTGAGAAGGAAGTCAGAGGATTCTTAAGACGCCTAAACTGTATTTCCAGATTCATTTCTCACCTGACAACTACTTGTGAGCCAATCTTCAAACTATTGAAGAAAGATCAAGTAGTTAGATGGAATGATGAATGCCAGATTGCTTTTGACAAGATCAAAGAGTACTTACAAGAGCCTCCTATTTTGATGCCACCAGTCAAGGGAAGACCATTGATCATGTATCTGACCATTTTAGAGAACTCAATGGGGTGTGTATTAGGGCAGCATGACGAGTCTGGCCGAAAAGAGCACGCTATTTACTACCTGAGCAAAAAGTTTACCGATGGTGAAACCAGATATTCACTGCTCGAGAAAACTTGATGTGCTCTGGCATGGGCTGCTCGCCGGCTAAGACAATATATGTTGACTAATACTACTTTGTTGATATCTAAGATGGATCCGATAAAGTACATCTTCGAAAAGCCTGCTCTATCTGGGAGGATAACTAGATGGCAGATGATCCTAACAGAATATGACATACAATACACTACCTAGAAAGCTATAAAGGGGAGTGTGCTAGCTGATCATCTTGCTCATCAAGCTGTAGAAGATTATCAGTCCATGAAATTTGAATTACCGGATGAAGACATCATGACATTAGACAACTGTGAAGAAATCAGACCATATGACAGACCTGAACAAGGATCCCGATGGACCCTGTTCTTTGATGGGGCATCCAATGCACTTGGTAATGGTATCGGCGCTGTACTCATATCTCCGGAAGGGTGTCATACTCCCTTTACTGCCATACTTTGCTTCAACTGTACGAGCAACATGGCGGAATACGAAGCATGCATCTTTGGTCTCAAGGCTGCCATAGACTTGGGAGTCAAATCTTTAGATGTGTTTGGAGATTCAGCTTTGGTCGTCAGTCAGATCAAAGGAGAATGGGACACTAAGCACCCAAACCTTATCCCTTACAAAGAGCATGTTTTGACATTGCTACCACATTTTGAGCAGATTACCTTCGAGCATTTTCCGCGAGAAGAAAATCAGCTAGCAGATGCCCTAGCCACAATGTCATCTATGTTTAAACTTAATTGGGATAACGAGGTTCCCCAGATCACCAGCGAACGAATGGATGAAACAACACACTGTCACGAGATTAATACTGAAGAAGTAGTGGACCAGCCTTGGTTTCATGAAGTCAAGAGGTATCTCGAGGCTCAAGAATATCCAGAAGGAGCTTCAATCAATGATAAAAAGTTCTTAAGGAGATTCTCTACTAAGTTCTTCCTGAGTAATGCCATCCTATATAAACACAATCATGACTCCATTCTGCTCTGGTGTGTGGATAAGATTGAGGCTGAAAAGATCATGGCTAAATTATATGAAGGTACTTTTGACACTCACCCCAGTGGGCATACGATGGCGAAGAAAATCCTACGGACATGCTATTGTTGGTCTACCATGGAAGCAAACTGCTATCAACACTCTCGGACCAGTCATAAGTGTCAAATTTATACGGACAAGGTGAACGTACCTCCGGTTCCTCTGAATGTCTTGACGGCTCCTTGGCCCTTTTCTATGTGGGGAATCAATATGATCGGGGAGATCAAGCCTACAACCTCCAATGGACACCGCTTCATTCTAGTGGCCATTGACTATTTTACAAAGTGGGTCGAAGCAGCTTCCTTCGCATCTGTTACTAAGAATGTTATTGCCCGCTTCATCAAGCAAAATCTCATTTGCCAGTACGGTACCCCGAAAGGATCATCACTGATAATGGTACAAACCTTAACAATACTATGATCATCGCCTTGTGCAAACAGTTCAAGATTCAGCATCACAATTCGTATCCCTATCGGCAAAAGATGAATGGTGCCGTCGAAGCTGCAAATAAAAACATCAAAAAGATCATACAGAAAATGACAGTCACCTACAAGGACTGGCATGAGATGCTACCATTTGCTCTCCACGGGTATCGTACCACGGCTCGCACATCAACTCGGGAAACACCCTATTCTTTGGTTTATGGCATGGAGGCTGTCTTGCCTATTGAGGTTCAGATCCCCTCTTTGAGAATTATGAGGGATGCAGGTTTGAGTGAGGACGATTGGATCCAGACTCGACTTGATCAATTGAACTTAATTGATGAAAAGAGACTTACTGCTGTTTGCCATGGTCAGATGTATCAAAAACGGATGATCAAGGCTTTCAACAAGAAAGTCAGACGCCAAGTATACAAGTTGGAGATCTAGTGATCAAACACATTATCTCACCACAAAGTGATCCCAGGGGAAAATGGACTCCTACCTATGAAGGACCATTTGTAATCAAGAACATATTCTCCGGTGGGGAAATGATCTTAACCACCATGGACGGCGACGACCTGCCACACCCTGCGAACACGAACATAGTCAAAAGATACTACGCGTAAGAGACCTGCTAGGTTGACACACCTAGGAAAAAAAGGGCATCCCAGCGAACCAAAAAGGTTCGGGAAAAAATTAGGGATAAAATAAAAGAAATCTGTACACCCGGCAAGTTAAAAACCCGAAAGGGCGACTTGGGAAAAAAAGGGTTTCCCAATGGACCGAAAACACGAAAGGGCGGCTCAAGCAAAAGTTATGGAATTAAAGCGTATGACTATGTCTCGTTGGATCATTTTTCGGACAACACCTGACTTCCCCTAACAAAACTCGGAGTTTCTGATCAATTCAATCATCTTTGGACGAAGCAACAAATAGACAAGATATTCGGAGATATAAAGGCTATAGCAGAATGGGAACCCCATGGAATTATTACACATAGCCATCTTTCTTTGTATAAATTTCTCTTGTTTTATGGCACCATTCTCTTACTAGAATGATTTCCTCCTTTGTACAAAATACTTATTCAAAGTCAATACAAAGATACCCCTTTGAAAGTGCAAAAAAATTATCTGTCTATTCTTTACAAATTGTGTTTTGTTTGCAAAAAAAAAACGTCCAATGATTCACTGATAAACATATGCATTTGAACATAATTATTGTTTATAAATAAACAAAGTGAGAAAGATAATTATTGATAGGTTGGAAGGATAGGAAAACGTCTCTAGGCTATTTCATAAGCAATCCCCACAGTGCGTCATTTAAATCTCCAGCGGAACAAATTTAAAATTATTAATCCCCAGTAGAAATCGTCAAAATTCTCTGGATTCCCCAAGCAAATCTTACAAGCAGTACATGACATTACCCTCACAACAAAATTTACTTCTCTCAACAAGAGTTCATCAGTACTTCAGTCTCGAGACGTTGGAAATTCAACATATCCTCATCAGCATTCAGGAATTTATTTTCCTCAATCAGACAGCAATACAACAAATTAGCTTACATGCGCATACATTACATCCATATATCATAAACATTGATAAAACACATATATTGCATCATACATTTCATGCAATATAATTTTGTGTTCCAGCTAACATTTTACCCTTTTCAGGATAAGATTAAGTAGCTATCATTAACAATATTCAATCAGATACAGTACGGATACGCTCCAGACACGGATGCCATTCTAATACTTATTCAGATATTCAAGTTCAGATACAGTACAGATACGCTCCAGACACATATGCCATTCTAATACTCATTCAGAGTCAGACTTCAGATACAATACATATACGCTCCAGACACGGAAGCCATTCTGATACCCATTCAGATACAATAAGGATACGCTCCAGACACGAATGCCATTCAGATACTTGTTCAAAATTCAAATCCAGATACAGTTCAGATACACTCTAGACACAGACGCCATTCTGATACTCATTCTTTCAACTTACAACTTACAATTCAACAAACATTTTTGGATGGCATCTACAAGCCCATCTCCAATAAGATTTTATCACTTCTCCAAATTGCATCTTTAAGCCCATTCTCTCAACTACACATCATCGAGTGCAAATTTCTGGGCACTCTAGTGTCCAATCATTCTCTCACCTTCGAGTCACGAATGGCAAAATTTGCCAATCTAACTCTTCAGGTTTAAGAAGATTGAACAGGGGCAGCTGTTGTACCCCAAAAATTTCCATCTCATTTATCAATAATTTTCTCACAAGATTTCTTTGACTCAAGACTGGATTAGGGATTTGGTCAGCTCAAGACATCTCATCATGCACTAATGACCCAAAATTAGGGTTTGAGCTTGTCCAAGAATTTTTGGACCACCAATGCTTCATATGACTTTCAAACATCATTATGAACCCCTAAGTTTACTCATGACACGTTTCAAGCTTTGAACCACATTTTTGATCAGTCAATTAGGCAGTAGACCTAAAAACCAACTGTATTGGGGAAAAAGTCAACCATGGCCAATTTACAGTCAAACATCATAATTTTTTATCCACATCAACATTTAAAACTTATATGTATCATTCAGTCAAGTTTGGATCACAATTCCTCAAGAAATTTGATCAAATCACCAAAAGGGCAAAATGGTCAAAATTAGGGTTTTGACTGAGGAAGGGCAATTTTTGATTTTTTTTCACATAGAAAATGACCAATTGATTTGAAGCATGATTGCAAGGATTAAATTTCATCATATTTACCTAATAGCATGGTTCAAAACATTGCAATTTCATTGGATTGACAAATGAAATTTGCAGTCAACTGATCAAAAGTCAACTGTACACTGAAAAGTCAAACTTTGACTTTTTGGTCAAAATCAAATGCCAAGGGTCACAATTCATCAAAACATGTTAAAATGTGAAACTTGTTCATCAATAAATCCAAGTTTGAAGATTAGGGTTTAAATTTGAAAATTTTCTTAACTTAGAAAATTTTCAAAGTATAGAAAATTTTTATTTTTTCTCAACTTTAGGCCATTTTTTCACCATGATGCATAATGATTCAAAGAAAGTTCCAAACACGAAAGTTGTAGAACTCCATGAAATATACAAATTTACTTCACACACTTTTCCCTAAAGATGCTTGGATATCAAGATATAAATTTATGAATACATGCTCATGAACTAAGTAACTTAGTGAATTTTTGCCCTAATTTAGGCAGGTTTTGGACCCAACTTCATGGAAAATTTTCACCTAGTTTCAAGAGGTATCTTGAAATTCATTTCAAAGATGAGTTATAGAGCACATTGCAAGCTTTCCAAAATGTCCAAGAACTCGTCAAGATCATTTTTGATTAAGGAGAATCAATGAGATGAAGTTGGCAATTTCTCACTTTTGATTCAAGCCACTTCATGAAGAACAAAGTTCCAATCAGTACCTATGCTGCCTAATCCATGCTTTACAGGTCCCAAACTTGTTTCTTACTCCTTAATTTAATTCTTACTCAATTTACAAAGCTTTTATCCAAGCCTTAAAGCCATTACTCAAGTTGTAATTCCATAAATGGCATAAAGTGACCATTACCATTTTGAAAAAGCTCAACTTATGCCACTTTCCCATTCTTGAGCATTGAACCTGTATCCTTTGTACATACAAGTACCACAGACCTAAGGCAATTTGTAGAGAGAAAATACCAACCCTAAGCAAGCCAGTACAAGCATGTGAAGACTTGTCTCTTCACTTTGCTTCAAAAGCAAGAAAGGTTGCCAAAAGGCTAGAACTGGCACATCTGTTGGAGGGCTGACTAAAAACTAATTCCATACTAATATACAAACATAATACAACACAAGACACGATTACTAGAAGCCTAAAACACTCCAAAAACTCAAAAACACCAAAAAACTATCAAGACTTGCAGTTTTTGCATAAGCATACCAATCTCTCATTTGGATCGTGCATTTCAAGTCTTGATCATCAAAATACCTTACCTACTTGATATCTAACTGATCCAGACCCTCATCCCTGTACTGTAACCCCTTCTCCATCATCTGCCATTTTTGTTTTCAAAGCTTGCAGGTTGACTTGGACAGAGAGTTTCAGACACTTTCAAAGCAAGGCAAGGGTTGGAACACACTGAGGGAGGTTCAAGGAAGCTCAAGCAAGCACCAAGCCTCTATCAAACTCACTCCAACTCCATCCACAATTTCAACTGAAGGAGGTAAAATCTCAACTTCTATCTCCTTGTACAGGAAACCATTGTCCATGATTTGTGAATAAACAATGTAGTGCTCATTGCAACGAAGCTGTACATACATTTATCTTGCATTTATTTGGCCTGAGTTGAGAGAATTTTAAACTTGAAGTTTCTGGAAAAATTAGGTTTAGATTTAGGGCTTTTAAAATTCATCTTGATCTTTAATTGTTAGCATACATGACTTATATGGTTAGAATCATGATACCAAATGCTACAACTTTCATGTTATGAGTTTTCATTTTCATGCAAGAATGAGAGAGTTACAGGACATCTGGCCAGCTTGGGGAAGAAGATGAAGTATAGGGCAAGGAACTTGTTCATGTTATGTTATTTTTTTCCACTTAAATAAACGGATGTATAGCCACCCCAGTGGCAAGGTAGCGCGCTGGTGAGACCCATGTCCTGGGTTCGAACCTTGGCGCTACCTTTTGTTTTTTTTACATTTTTTCCTTTTTCAGTTTTGTTGTCTTTTTGCAGGATGGGCCTCCATATTTGAGCCATAGCTTTTTTGCTAAACATACTGTCTCCAGTTTTCTTGCTACACCCCCTGGCCCATTATTTTTCATATATTTTTATTTATTTATTTATCTTTTGTTTTTGTTTTCATTTTGTTTTATTAATACTTTCTTTAATCCATAAAAATCCTAAAAAATATAAAATATGATGATATTGCACTTTATTTTATTTTTATTTTATTTTTCACATAAAAATATATTTTATCTTCAATATATGTTACTTATTTTTCTTAATAAACTTGTAAAAAATAATTGAAATATGTTTAGCTTAATTTATTTTCTTTTCATTCCATACTTATAAATATTTATTTTTACATATATAAAAACTTTATATTTTTATTCAATATAATTTATCCTTAGATACAAAAATACACAATAATATTATATACAAAAGCTTTATTTTCTTTCAAAAAATAGAAATTAGGGTTAAACCTTTTTTTAGAATTGATCTCTTTTCCTTATATTTTTTTTAGGTTTAGGTTAAAATTTCTTTTCACATAAAAGAACAAAACAAAATCTTTTTCTTGCATGTACATAATATTGCATATTTAAATATTGTATATTATTTATTTTAATATTCGTACAAATTCGATTTGGTTGTAATAATTTATTTAGGTTTATATCCTTGCAAATCCCTATTTAAATTTGTATTCCCCCTGTGATCAGTGGATCTGGAACTGACTGTTTAACGCTGGTTCGCGAAATGTCGCGGAAGCAAGAGTCGCCACCGTCTTTTATTTTCTCCAACATGGACAGGACAAAAGCACAGCAAAATTCCTTATGAGATAGTTTCTCGGTTCGGGAGGTAGATTTATAGAAAGGGAAGGTGTTAGCACCCTTTTAACCATGGTTATCCATGGGCTCTTAGATACTTTCACATTGTGTTTTCAAAAGTGTTTGCTTTTCAAGTGTGAGTGGGTTTGAAAAAGTTTCATTTGAAAGTTTCTGAATAACTCTTGTATCAGTCCTCAAGAGTGTTTGAAAAATTGTTTTGAAAGCTTTTTGAAAAGTGTCGGTGTGAAAAAAGTTTTGTTTGTTTTTTTGAAATATAGCAAGTATCTACGAGTCATCTACCTACCCTAAGGAATTAGGCTGTGTAAATGTCCTTAAGGTAGTGCCATCCCACCATTGAGAGGTAGGTAGCACCACCGTTGGAGGTGTTCGGGTCAATTCGTTTGTAGGGACAGTGTGGTCACCAGAGCAACAGTAGGACACCTTAGAAGCTACCCTTATGCCATTGATCCTTTTTAATTCCGAGGCAACCGTTTCGAGGCAACTGGATCATGTCATGGACATAAGGACTTACTAAAACATCCTATACTCGACGACCACGTTTCGAGGGCAAGGCAACAGTGAGGCGTACCCTAAGAGTGGTGTGTGAATTTGTGTGTTGTTTTCAGTTATGTTTTATCTTGTACATGCAACATGGTGATCTACGCTTGTTTTTAATTTAAGCCATACATTCTTTCATACCAAATTAGCAGTTTAAAAGTGCGGAAATTAAAGTGCGGAAAGTAAAATCCTACGCTATTACAAGGCGCGGGTCTATACATCGCCAAATTAACAAATACCCGTATGATAAAGAATGCGGAAAATAAATAAGTTCCTAATTACTATTACATGGCTTGAGCAATTACATAATATCGAACAAATTAAATGCGCGCGAATAAATTAATCGGGAATGTCCAAGGGTGTTGACCTTTTTTAGAAAAGAAAATTGATTTTTTGTTTTTTTTTATAATTAAAAATAAAATTGAAGCTAATTAATAACTAATTAATTTTAATTTAATTAAAAGAAAAATATTTTTGTGTTTTTTGTGTTTTTTTATGAAATAAGATAAAAAAGGAATTAAAATGTCAAAAGAAAAGCCTAAGTCTAAATTTGTTTTTATTTATTATAAAAGGGATAAAGTTCAAACCTAATTAAAACTAAATTAATTAAGGAGTTTATTTACAAAATAATTAAACCTAAATGAAATTAATAAAAATAAAGTATTTACATTTTTTTTGGTTTTTTTGAGTTTTAAAATTAAGAAAGAAATTAAACCTAAATTAAAGAACTAAATTAAATTAATAAATTAATTAATTAATGAAGAAATAAATTATGACATATTTTGATTTTTTTTATTATTTTAAGAAAGAAAATAAAATTAATTAAATTAGTATTTAAAACCTAATTAAGTCTAATTAATTTTTAATATTACAAAAAAATAAATTAGAGTTTCCTAGAATTTAAAACCTAATTAATTAATTAAATTTTATTAAAAAAAGAATTCTGAAATTTATTGGGTAAAAATATTTTTGTGATTTTTGAAATAAAAAAGAAAATTAATTTTTGTTAATAAAAACAAATTAAATAAATTAAAATAAAATAGAAAAGAAAATTTAAGGGAAAAGAAAATGGGCCTGGTTTTTGTAGCAAAAGGGGGGGGTGCGGATGGCAAAACTGAGCCCAAACACTGATGGCCTCTTTTTGACTTTCTTCAATTCCATATGCTTGCTTGGCTGACGCCCACGGTGGAAGGATGCACATGAGACGTTAGATTTGGATCAAGGGCAATCTGACGGCTGGATCTCATAAGCGCGTGGTATGGACTGAGGCTTGAAGCACATGGAATTTACTAAGCATAGTCAGCTGAAGTAATTGAGTCAGCAACTTGAATGGCCAATCAAAACACGGGAAACAGCCACGTTTGCGTCAAACAGAGTCAAGCAAAGTCAATGACGCCAGAGCGATACTCCGATCGTCTTCTCCGGCAGGGGTTGTAACACCCCGTTTTCAATTAATTGATTTAATTGAATTTGGGAATTTATTTTATTAGAATTAATAAAATAAAAAGAATTATTTATTTTGGAGTATTTGAGGAAAATAAAAGAAATAAGGAATATTGGGATTTTTATGTTATTGGGCTTAGATGTTGTTAGTAAAGAGTGGGGGTGCAGAGAAATAAAGTTATGTTTGGGACTTAGGCCATTTTCTCATTTTTGGCTTTCACGTAAGAACAGAAGTTGGAATTTGGGAAAATAGAGCTCTGAAGAACGGAGAACGAAGAACATCGCTCAGGAACTCAAAGCTGCTAATTGATAAGGTAAGGGGGGTTTATACTCGATTTATATTTGTTTATGGGTTTATGTACGGTTGATTCGGGTAATCGTAGGAAATCCCAATTGTTAGATGTTTCTAGGGATCGATAACCTTAGGATTGAACTTTGTTAGAAAAGGTTTAAGTTCCCGATTTTATGAATCAATTAGAGACTTTAGGTTCCTATGATGGATTGGATGTCTTTATACTATATTGCACCGCCGTAGAGAGGTATTTTCGTGCAAAAAAATGGGTATATGAGCTGCTGCAAAAACAGAAAAATTGGGTTCGCACTCATCAACACGGGCGCGTTGATTTACGCGGGCACCCGTGTTGATTCACTGTATGCTGATGAAAATGTGTTTTCTGGCCATAATTCAACACGGGCGTGTTGATTAACACGGGCGCCCGTGTTGATTCACTGTGTTGGCATAAAAATGGGTTTTCTGGGCACAATTCAACACGGGCCGTGTTGATTTACACGGGCGCCCGTGTTGATCCCCTGTTTTGTCAAAAAAACGTGTTTTCTGGACACATTTCCACACGGGTAGTGTTGTTTTACACGGGCACCCGTGTTAAACCTCCTGTGTTGGTTTTTAAACTATGTTTTCCATGCATGTTGTTAAGTACGGATTGATCCGGTTTTGATGTGCAGTGTTTGACATGTTTTGAATATGTGTTTATTGAATTCCTAGTGTTGATTGATGTGTGTATCGAATAACGATTGTATGTTATGATACCAACACTATGTGGATCTTATTGTCATGCTTTTAGATGATGTTATCAAGCATGAATTATGATATAACTTGATATGATTGATGTTTAATAGTATGCTGAGTGGTTACATGCTATTCCTATCATGTTATGTTTGATATTGTTGATGTGCATGATATGTTGATTGATGTTCATAGTATGCTGAGTGTTACATACTTACATATCATGTTGCATTTGTTAATTCCCATTGTGTGGAATTAACATGGTGGCCAATATACGTGTCCGCGATATAATGGAACGTTGAGGTGGTAGCCGTGTCCGCGATATAATGGAACGGTGAGTTATCCGTGACCCGCGATTTAATGGGGCGGTGAAGTGGTACCACATGCATGGGTGTGTTGCATTACTCGAATATAACATGAATGGATGATTTTTCCAATGCTATATTTGATTGTTTGTATGCACGTATGATTGATAAATGGTTGATGATGTTTGATGAATATTTGCAAATATGAAAGGCAATATGTCATGGATATATGAATTGTAAAGGTTTTGTAAACTATGAAATATGCTAGTTATTGGGTGATGCTTATGATTTTCGTGAATTGATTGTTATGAATGTATAACCAAATGTATATTTGAGAAGCTCACCCTTACTGTTGCATATTTCAGATTGAGGAGCTTCGCTCAGGTGCTTGGCGAAGGCTTATCGTGTCTAGTTTAGTTTCGTTTTAGTATGTCCGGGTCATGCTCTGATAGTTGTAACTCCGGGAACGTTTGGTTGTCGAGCTGCTTTAGTCAGACTCGTTTATTTTCTTTTAATTGTTATAATATGACGTTGACTTTTCCAGGTGTTAATCCCTGATGATTTTGGAAAATATTATAACATTTGATTTTATTAAATAAATTATTCCGCTGTGTAGACATGTATGAGTTACCACTAAAATTATGCATGACAGGAATTTATTTTATTAAAAGAGAATTGTAGCATTCCTCGATTATTACATGTACTCTGAGTTTATAATTTTTAATATTTGCGAAAATTATATGCGGGGTTTAGAGGGTGTTACAATAGTGGTATCAGAGCATAGTCGGTCGTTGTGACCAGAGTCTTGAGTCAGTCATTCCTTTTCGTATGCGACTAGTGCAAGGTAACACTGTCGATACTGTATTCTGATGTGGAGTATGTTTTAATTCTCAGGAATATGGCTGGAAGAGGTAGTGGACGAAATGATGCTGCACTAGCTGAGGCTTTGGGGATGTTAGCTGGTGTACTTGCTGGAAACCCAACTGGAGGCGTGATTGGTGCTGATAGGCAATTGGGAAATTTCCAGAGGAACAATCCTCCGTTGTTCAAAGGTACACATGACCCCGAAGGTGCTCAGAAGTGGCTGAAGGAAATCGAAAGGATTTTCCGTGTGATCGATTGTGCTGAAGATCTGAAAGTCAGATATGGTACGCATATGTTGGCAGAAGAGGCCGACGACTGGTGGGTTGCCACAAGGACTGAAATGGTTCAGGATGGAGAGGCACTGACTTGGGCTAACTTCAGAAGGGCTTTTCTGAGGAGGTACTTTCCTGAAGATGTTAGGGGAAGAAAGGAAATTGAATTTTTGGAGCTTAAGCAGGGCAATCTGACTGTTAGTGAGTATGCTACTAAGTTCACTGAGCTGGCAAAGTATTATGCACACTACAACAATGATGAGGCTGGAGAATTCTCTAAATGTATCAAATTTGAGAATGGTCTCCGAGATGAGATTAAGCAGGGAATCAGGTACCAGCGTATTCGTAGATTTTCTGATCTGGTGGATTGTAGCAGAATCTTGGAAGAAGATATTACCAAGAATCGGTCGTCTCACTCTCGTGGAGCTGTTGATAAAAGAGGGAAGCAACATATGGACCGTGGCAAGCCATATGGTAGAGATAACCAGAGATCAGGCGGTTGGAAAAGGCCTAGTGGGGGAGATTCTAAGGCTCCTATCAGATGCTACAGGTGTGGTGAGTCTGGTCATCACATTCGAGATTGCAAGAGTGATGAGAAGAAGTGCTATAAATGTGGAAAGGCTGGTCATTTGTCTATTGATTGCAAAGGGAAGTCTGTTACTTGTTACAATTGTGGCGAAGAAGGTCACATTCGTCCGCAGTGTCCTAAGCCTAGGAAGGATCAGTCAGGTGGAAAAGTGTTTGCTTTGTCTGGATCTGAGACTACCCCAGAGGATCGATTGATTAAAGGTACGTGTTTTATTCATGGCACACCTTTAGTTGCAATTATTGATACTGGTGCAACTCATTCTTTCATTTCTTTGGATTGTGCTGAGAGGTTGAAACTGGACATATCTGGCATGCGAGGTAGCATGGTTGTTGATACTCCTGCATCGGGTTCAGTGACAACTTCACTCGTATGTAGGAATTGTCCTATTGAGATTTTTGGTAGAGGTTTCGGTATGGATTTAGTGTGCCTACCGCTTGAACAAATTGATATTATCCTTGGGATGAACTGGTTGGAATTTAACCGGGTTCATCTGAACTGCTTTGCTAAGACGGTGATTTTCCCAGAAGCAGTTGGTGTCGAGAATTTGACTATGACTGCTAGGCAGGTGCAAGAAGCAATGGAAGATGGTGCTAATGTGTTTATGTTACTTGCTTCGTTAGATGCAACAGGAAAGGTCAGGAGTAGTGAATTGCCAGTGGTGTGTGATTTTCCAGAAGTCTTTCCTGATGATGTTGGCGAGTTACCTCCTGAGAGAGAAGTGGAATTTTCTATAGATTTAATTCCTGGTACGAGACCGGTGTCGATGGTGCCATATCGTATGTCTGCGTCTGAATTGGCTGAATTGAAGAGTCAGTTGGAAGATTTACTGGAGAAGAAGTTTATTCGTCCAAGTGTTTCGCCTTGGGGTGCTCCGGTATTGTTGGTTAAGAAGAAAGAAGGTTCTATGAGACTGTGTGTTGATTACAGGCAATTGAACAAGGTAACCATTAAGAATCGGTACCCGTTACCGAGGATTGATGATTTAATGGATCAGTTAATTGGAGCCAGTGTATTCAGTAAGATTGATTTGAGATCTGGATATCATCAGATTCGTGTGAAAGCGGAAGATATTCAAAAGACTGCTTTTCGAACGAGGTATGGGCATTATGAATATTCTGTTATGCCGTTCGGAGTTACTAATGCACCTGGTGTTTTCATGGAATATATGAATAGGATTTTTCACCCATATCTGGATAAGTTTGTTGTGGTTTTTATTGATGACATTCTGATTTATTCCGAGAATGACGAAGAACATGCGGAACATCTCAGAATTGTGTTAGAGTTGTTGAAAGATAAGAAGTTGTATGCAAAGTTGTCCAAATGTGAGTTCTGGCTGAATGAAGTTAGTTTTCTTGGACATGTGATTTCTAAGAATGGTATTGCAGTGGATCCTGCGAAAGTAGAAGCGGTATCTCAGTGGGAAGCGCCGAAGACTGTTTCTGAAATTAGAAGTTTTCTTGGTCTTGCAGGTTATTACAGAAAATTTATCGAAGGATTCTCAAAGTTAGCATTGCCGTTGACGAAGTTGACTCGTAAAGGACAAGCGTTTATTTGGGATTCTGATTGTGAGAAAGGTTTCCAAGAACTGAAGCGGAGATTGACTAGTGCTCCTATTCTGATTTTGCCGAATCCGGTGGAATCTTTTGTGGTTTATTGTGATGCATCTCTGTTGGGTTTAGGTGGTGTTTTAATGCAGAATCAGCAGGTAGTTGCGTATGCTTCGAGACAGTTGAAGGTTCATGAAAGGAACTATCCTACTCATGACTTAGAGTTGGCAGCAGTTGTGTTTGTCTTGAAATTGTGGAGACATTATCTGTATGGTTCGAGGTTTGAAGTGTATAGTGATCATAAGAGTTTGAAGTATCTTTTCGATCAGAAAGAGCTCAATATGAGGCAAAGAAGGTGGTTAGAATTCCTCAAAGATTATGATTTTGGTTTGAATTACCATCCTGGTAAGGCAAATGTAGTTGCAGATGCTTTGAGCAGGAAGTCCTTGCATATGTCTATGATGATGGTTCGTGAATTGGATTTAATTGAGCAATTCCGAGATTTGAGTTTGGTTTGTGAAAGTACTCCGAAGTGTGTTCGTTTGGGTATGTTGAAACTTACTAGTGGTATTCTAGAAGAGATCAGGATCGGGCAGAAATCCGATGTTAATTTAGTTGATAAATTGACATTGATCAACCAAGGTCAAGGGGGTGAGTTTAGGATTGATGAAAATGATGTTATGAGATTTGGCGATAGAGTTTGTGTTCCTGATGTCGCAGAAATCAAGAAAAGTATATTAGAGGAAGGACATCGCAGTGGGATGAGCATTCATCCGGGTGCCACGAAAATGTATCATGATTTGAAGAAATTGTTTTGGTGGCCGAGAATGAAAAAGGAAATAGCTGAATTTGTGTATGCATGTTTAATCTGTCAGAAATCGAAGATTGAGCATCAAAAGCCGTCTGGGTTTATGCAACCGATGTTTATTCCAGAATGGAAGTGGGATAGTATTTCTATGGATTTCGTATCTGGGTTGCCAAGGACTCCTATGAATTGTGAAGCGATATGGGTCGTTGTGGATAGGTTGACTAAGTCTGCTCATTTTATACCGGTGCGAATGGATTACTCGATGGAGAGATTGGCACAGTTGTATATTGAGAAAATAGTGAGTTTGCATGGAGTTCCTTCTAGTATTGTGTCAGATAGAGATCCGAGGTTCACTTTGAAATTTTGGGAAGGATTGCAGAAGGCTTTGGGTACTAAGTTGAGATTGAGTTCAGCTTACCATCCTCAGACTGATGGACAGACGGAGAGGATGATTCAATCGTTAGAAGATTTATTGCGTGCTTGTGTTTTAGAAAAAGGTGGAGCTTGGGATAGCTATTTGCCATTGATTGAGTTTACTTATAACAATAGTTACCATTCGAGTATTGGTATGGCTCCGTTTGATGCATTGTATGGTAGACGGTGTAGGACGCCTTTGTGTTGGTATGAATCTGGAGAGAGTTCGGTAATTGGGCCAGAGATTGTTCAGCAGACTACCGAAAAGATCAAATTGATTCAAGAGAAGATGAGAGCTTCTCAGAGTCGTCAGAAAAGTTATCATGATAAGAGGAGAAAGAATTTAGAATTCAGTGCTGGAGATCATGTGTTTATGAGAGTTACTCCGATGACGGGTATTGGTCGGGCGTTGAAGTCTAAGAAGTTGACTCCGCGTTTTATTGGTCCGTTTCAGATTACGGAAAGAGTGGGAGAAGTTGCTTATCGCATTGCTTTACCTCCGAGACTTGCGAATTTGCACGATGTTTTTCATGTTTCTCAGTTGAGGAGATACATTCCAGACCCATCTCATGTAATCCAAATAGATGATGTACAGGTAAGAGATAACCTGACAGTAGAAGCATTGCCTATGAGGATAGAAGATCGGGAAGTGAAACAGTTAAGAGGTAAAGAGATAGCATTAGTGAAGGTTGCTTGGGGAGGTCCAGCAGATGGAAATATCACTTGGGAGCTGGAGAGCCAGATGAAAGAGGCTTATCCGGAGCTGTTCGTCTAAGGTATGTTTTCGAGGACGAAAACTCTTTTAGTGGGGGAGAGTTGTAACACCCCGTTTTCAATTAATTGATTTAATTGAATTTGGGAATTTATTTTATTAGAATTAATAAAATAAAAAGAATTATTTATTTTGGAGTATTTGAGGAAAATAAAAGAAATAAGGAATATTGGGATTTTTATGTTATTGGGCTTAGATGTTGTTAGTAAAGAGTGGGGGTGCAGAGAAATAAAGTTATGTTTGGGACTTAGGCCATTTTCTCATTTTTGGCTTTCACGTAAGAACAGAAGTTGGAATTTGGGAAAATAGAGCTCTGAAGAACGGAGAACGAAGAACATCGCTCAGGAACTCAAAGCTGCTAATTGATAAGGTAAGGGGGGTTTATACTCGATTTATATTTGTTTATGGGTTTATGTACGGTTGATTCGGGTAATCGTAGGAAATCCCAATTGTTAGATGTTTCTAGGGATCGATAACCTTAGGATTGAACTTTGTTAGAAAAGGTTTAAGTTCCCGATTTTATGAATCAATTAGAGACTTTAGGTTCCTATGATGGATTGGATGTCTTTATACTATATTGCACCGCCGTAGAGAGGTATTTTCGTGCAAAAAAATGGGTATATGAGCTGCTGCAAAAACAGAAAAATTGGGTTCGCACTCATCAACACGGGCGCGTTGATTTACGCGGGCACCCGTGTTGATTCACTGTATGCTGATGAAAATGTGTTTTCTGGCCATAATTCAACACGGGCGTGTTGATTAACACGGGCGCCCGTGTTGATTCACTGTGTTGGCATAAAAATGGGTTTTCTGGGCACAATTCAACACGGGCCGTGTTGATTTACACGGGCGCCCGTGTTGATCCCCTGTTTTGTCAAAAAAACGTGTTTTCTGGACACATTTCCACACGGGTAGTGTTGTTTTACACGGGCACCCGTGTTAAACCTCCTGTGTTGGTTTTTAAACTATGTTTTCCATGCATGTTGTTAAGTACGGATTGATCCGGTTTTGATGTGCAGTGTTTGACATGTTTTGAATATGTGTTTATTGAATTCCTAGTGTTGATTGATGTGTGTATCGAATAACGATTGTATGTTATGATACCAACACTATGTGGATCTTATTGTCATGCTTTTAGATGATGTTATCAAGCATGAATTATGATATAACTTGATATGATTGATGTTTAATAGTATGCTGAGTGGTTACATGCTATTCCTATCATGTTATGTTTGATATTGTTGATGTGCATGATATGTTGATTGATGTTCATAGTATGCTGAGTGTTACATACTTACATATCATGTTGCATTTGTTAATTCCCATTGTGTGGAATTAACATGGTGGCCAATATACGTGTCCGCGATATAATGGAACGTTGAGGTGGTAGCCGTGTCCGCGATATAATGGAACGGTGAGTTATCCGTGACCCGCGATTTAATGGGGCGGTGAAGTGGTACCACATGCATGGGTGTGTTGCATTACTCGAATATAACATGAATGGATGATTTTTCCAATGCTATATTTGATTGTTTGTATGCACGTATGATTGATAAATGGTTGATGATGTTTGATGAATATTTGCAAATATGAAAGGCAATATGTCATGGATATATGAATTGTAAAGGTTTTGTAAACTATGAAATATGCTAGTTATTGGGTGATGCTTATGATTTTCGTGAATTGATTGTTATGAATGTATAACCAAATGTATATTTGAGAAGCTCACCCTTACTGTTGCATATTTCAGATTGAGGAGCTTCGCTCAGGTGCTTGGCGAAGGCTTATCGTGTCTAGTTTAGTTTCGTTTTAGTATGTCCGAGTCATGCTCTGATAGTTGTAACTCCGGGAACGTTTGGTTGTCGAGCTGCTTTAGTCAGACTCGTTTATTTTCTTTTAATTGTTATAATATGACGTTGACTTTTCCAGGTGTTAATCCCTGATGATTTTGGAAAATATTATAACATTTGATTTTATTAAATAAATTATTCCGCTGTGTAGACATGTATGAGTTACCACTAAAATTATGCATGACAGGAATTTATTTTATTAAAATAGAATTGTAGCATTCCTCGATTATTACATGTACTCTGAGTTTATAATTTTCAATATTTGCGAAAATTATATGCGGGGTTTAGAGGGTGTTACAGGGGTGGTCCTGAAAACCTGCGAAAACGGTGAAATTGAAGCAAACAAAATAGCCAGATCCAATGATTAGGGCATGGCGATCATCATGGTGATGTTTTCGTGGTTTAATGCTACCTATTCTCACCAAAACGAAACTCCAAGTAATATGAACCCTAGCCATGGTGATTTACATTTTGGCCATTAAAGACCCCAAGCGATAGTCCAAACCTGTTCTAAACATTCACTGGAACTCAATGGCATGGTCAGTAGGGATTGAATCAAGCTATAAATGAAAATACGATCCATGGAAATTTTGCAAAGTGTATGTTCATGTATATACAGTTTCAGCCTGCATGGTTATGTGAAAAGGGTGTGTTTATACCTTGTTTTACCTGTAGATCACGATAGGATGGACGGGAAGTCTTGTGGATGGTTGAGCCCTTGAATTCGATCTTGGTACACTTATTTGGAAATTTGAAAAGAATTTGATCTTGGGAGGCTTCTCTCTCTCGTGACTCCTCTTTTTGATGGCTGGCATACATGTTATGTAAAGAGTTTTGATCAGAATTAAGGCCATTAACCTTATGCATTCATGTTTGAGATTTGCCATGAACTCCATTGAAACACTTTCCATTTTTGTGCCAAAATTTGAATTCTTGCTTGATTTAGTCCTTTGCACGAATTTGGAATGGTCATGATGGTGTATCAAAGCATTTCAATACAAAATATACCCTTTAAATAATTTTCTTGATTTTTATTTGACTTTAAAAGATTTAAAATGAATTAAATCAAATAAAATTAAATAAAAATGGAAAAATTAATTTTAAATCTTGAAATAATTTATGGGACACGTGGGAAGCATGGCCAAGCTGAAACAAGTGGAAAAAGTGGGCCCCTTTTGTCAAAAATGAAGTTTCAAGGATAATTGATTTTGGCCATTTCACAAAAATTTCCCAACTTCTCCAATGCATATCTTGCTCAATTTTGAAACTATGAACATGTTCTTGGACATTTTGGAAAGGTCTTGAAGTCCTCTAACCAATGTCTTTGGTCCCATGTCATTTTGATTTACCAATATCAAGTTATGGTCTTTGACTTAAAGTCCCTTTTTGTTGACTTTTGAAAATGACCTATAATGTTGAAATTGATAACTTTTTGTGAGAGCATTTCTTGGACTTGGAATGTGAAGATGAGTTGTAGGAAATGTCCTCCCCTTCAAGATGAGCATTTGATGGGATTTTTCTAATAAACCATGAAAAAGTTATACCTTGGTCAAGTTACAGTTGACTTTTCAACTGTCCAAAAATAGAAACTTTTGCATCTTGATGATTTTTGAGCCATGCTTTGAGAATCATGATCAAGACTTGATCAAATGATGATTGTGGCTTCAAAATAAGATGTTGACCAAAATTTTTGACTTTTGACTGCCAAATGACCATTTTGCCCCTGCAGTTGACTGTGGAGCAATTAGGGTTTTTGACTGTGCAACTTGACCTTGTGAGCCTTGAAACTTGACATGTAGGTGCTTGACAATGTGTATGAGCATGTGGGACTTGATTTAGCCTTTGAAAGCTTCAATTTCCTTGCAAGAACCAAAACCCTAGTTTAAATGGCTTAGGAGGATGCTTGGTTGTGTAGCCCTTGAGTAAACTTTGAACCATTAGAGGTGATGCTTGTCAAAACTTTGCAGATTATGGGAGGGCAAATTTTGGGGTACAACAGGTGCCCCTGTTCAATCTTCTTAGACCTGAGGATGTAGATTGGCTGGCGTGCCTTTCGTAATCCGAAGGTGGAAGATGATTGAACACTAGAGTGCCCAGAAATTTGCACTCACATAGTTAAGTATCAGCAGTTTGATAGCGGGAATGAGCTTACAGATGACATTTGGAGAGATGGTGGATAGGAGGATGGGCTTATAAATGCCATCTTGAGGTGTGACAGAACCTTGTCGGGAATGGGCTTATAGATGCCATTTGGAACTGTTGGTAAGTGGATGGGCTTATAGATGCCATCTAGGTGTCGATCGCGTAAGAGATTCCTTAGCGAGAACTTGCGTACCTGAGAAAAAGGATAATTACCTGGTCTGTTGCAGGAGTTGATCTTTAAACTCTTTATGTAGATGTGCCCTGGCTAGATATAGGAATCGAATCTTTAAACTCTTCAGACGTGCCCTGGCAGGATACAGGAATCGAGTCTGGAACATAGTCGTCAACAGATACACCCTGGCAAGATACAAGAATCGGATCTTCAAACTCTTCAGACGTGCCCTGGCAAGATACAGGAATCGAGTCTGGTAATGTAGTCGTCAACAGATACACCCTGGCAAGATACAGGAATCGGATCTTCGAACTCTTCAGACGTGCCCTGGCAGGATACAGGAATCGAGTCTGGTAATGTAGTGGTCAACAGATACACCCTGGCAAGATACAAGAATCGGATCTTCGAACTCTTCAGACGTGCCCTGGCAGGATACAGGAATCGAGTCTGGTAATATAGTCGTCAACAGATACACCCTGGCAAGATACAGGAATCAGATCTTCGAACTCTTCAGACGTGCCCTGGCAGGATACATGAATCGAGTCTGGTAATGTAGTCGTTAATAGATACACCCTGGCAAGATACAGGAATCGGATCTTTGAACTCTTCAGACGTGCCCTGGCAGGATACAGGAATCGAGTCTGGTAATGTAGTCGTCAACAGATACACCCTGGTAGGATACAGGAATCGGATCTTCGAACTCTTCAGACGTGCCCTGGCAGGATATAGGAATCGAGTCTGGTAATGTAGTCGTCAACAGATACACCCTGACAAGATACATGAATCGGATCTTCGAACTCTTCAGACGTGCCCTGGCAGGATACAGGAATCGAGTCTGGAATTAATCGTCAATAGATACACCCTGGCAAGATACAGGAATCGGATCTTCGAACTCTTCAGACGTGCCCTGGTAGGATACAGGAATCGAGTCTGGTAATGTCGTCGTCAACAGATACACCCTGGCAAGATACAGGAATCGGATCTTCGAACTCTTCAGACGTGCCCTGGCAGGATACAGGAATCGAGTCTGGAATTAGTCGTCAATAGATACACCCTGGAAAGATACAGGAATCGGATCTTTAGTTGCGACAGTTGATAGAAATTATCTTTGTATTAACCTTTGTCCTGAAAAGACAAAACATTAGTTGTATGCGATGTCATGATGTATGACATGCGTGATGTTCTCAGAATGAATGAGATTGTATGTTCATGATGCGTATAAGCATGCTATAACGTATGAAGATGTGATGTTTATGAAATGTGTTTTTGTCTAGGAAAATAAATCCTTGACGAGTATCGGGAAGTTAACTCTTGGGCTGATGTTGAAGAATAGAGCTTCATTGTTTCCGCTGGGGATGATAGTTGTAAGGATACCGGTAGGATAAGATGACTCTGTTGGGGGATAAACTTGGCGAATAGATTACTCTGCGGGGAGTGAACTCTGTGGGGAAAGAGAGGTACTTTGCTGAGATGTTGATGATGACTCCGCTGTGAATACCATTGATAAGTTCTGTTGGAAGTTTTGAGTGAACTCCGCTGGGGATGGGAAGACTTCGCCAGGGACGATCTTTCCGTGGTTTTTAGCTGAGGATAACCCAGTTATATCCTGGTGGGGAAATAACCTTTGAATAAAACCGGGGAGACGCGTTCGCTCTGTAGGAGATAAGCTTCCAGAATCTACTGGGGATAAGCTTACTACTGGGGAGATTGATTGAACTCTCCTGGGGGAATCCTTTCAGATTGGACTGGACTCTCCTGGGGAAATTTTTGAGATATACTGGGGAAGTGGCTCCACCGAATGTCAGGTATACCGCCGGGGAACAATCTTAGATCAAGACTACCGGGGATGCTTGCTTAGGAATATCTGTATACTCCGCTGGGGAATATTGAGATCTGTTAGGGATACCCAATTTCCTTAAGGCTGACAGTATAACTTTGCTTGGGGAGAGTATGTTGACTTGCTGGCTCACTCTCTGGGGAGTTAAGATATCTTGGTTATGTTCTTCAGCTGAACTTACCTTGGTACCTTGATGGACAGAGCAATTAGATCGCTTAGACAAACTCACTATTGCCCCTGTTTCTAATGTTACCTGTAATTAATCCTTTGTTTTGCATGCAAATACTTATGAGTTAGCAATTACTGTCAGATGCATATATCAAAATTTGAACATTGGACGTTCTTCGCAAAACAAAATAGAAAAAGGAAAAAACAATTGGCAATTGGTCTGAACAGTGAATTTGTATTGATTTTTGAATTTGCCTGTGAATAGGCGTTTATGTACAAGAGGCTGTCGTCCTAGTAAGAGAACACCGCCGAACAACAGAGTTTATACAATTTTGTGAAAAGGGAAAACAAAACAGCTATGTGAAAAGAATAATCCCACTGGGTTCCAGCTCTGCTATCGCCTTTATATCTTCGAGCGTCTCATCACTTTGCTGCTTAGTTGAAGATGAAGCTGACTGATCGATGCCGTCTGAACTTGATAGTTGATACCGGATTCTGGATGCAAGGTGATCCAATGAGACATAATATTACGCTTTATCCCTAACTTTTGCCTGGACTGCCCTTTCGGGTTCTCAGTCCACCGGGATACCCATTTTTGCCCAAGCCGCCTTTTCAGGTTTTCGACTTGCCGGGTGTACAGATTTTTTTTCATTTCATCCCTCATTTTGCCCGAACCTTTTTGGTTCGCCGGGAAGCCCTAATTTTTGCCTAGGTATGTCAACCTAGCGGGTCCTTTATCATGTGTAGTATCTTTTTACTATGTCTGCATTGGCGGGGTGAGGAAGGTCGTCACCATCCATGGTGGTTAGAATCATGGCTCCTCCTGAGAACACATGTTTAACCACAAATGGCCCTTCGTACGTAGGGGTCCATTTGCCCCTAGGATCGCTTTGAGGAAGAATGATGCGCTTGATTACCAGGTCCCCAACTTGATACTCTTGTGGTCTGACCTTTTTGTTAAATGCCCTGATCATCCGTTTTTGATACGTTTGACCATGACAAATAGCGGTGAGTCTCTTTTCATCAATTAGATTTAACTGATCAAGTCGGGTCTGGATCCAGTTATCTTCGCTCAAGTCTGCATCCTTCATTATCCGGAGAGAGGGTATCTGCACTTCAATCGGTAAGACTGCCTCCATGCCGTAGACCAAGGAAAAGGGAGTTGCCCCGGTTGACGTCCTTGCTGAGGTACGGTACCCATGTAGAGCAAACGGTAACATCTCGTGCCAATCTTTATAAGTCACTGTCATCTTCTGCACAATTTTCTTAATATTCTTATTAGCTGCTTCGACAGCCCCATTCATCTTCGGCCGGTAGGGAGAAGAGTTGTGGTGCTGTATCTTGAATTGCTCGCAGAGCTCAGTGATCATTTTGTTATTAAAATTGGTACCATTGTCCGTAATGATTCTTTCCGGGACGCCGTATCGACAGATCAGGTTATGCCGAATGAACCGTGCCACGACGTTCTTGGTTATCGTAGCGTAAGAAGCTGCTTCAACCCACTTTGTAAAGTAATCAATCGCTACCAGGATGAAGCGATGCCCATTGGATGTTGTAGGTCTGATCTCACTGATCATATCAATGCACCACATTGCAAAAGGCCAAGGTGCTGTCAAGACATTCAGAGGAACTGGAGGAACGTGCACCTTATCAGCATATATCTGGCATTTGTGACATGTCCGAGAATGTTGGTAACAGTCAGCTTCCATTGTGGACCAGAAATATCCTGCCCGAAGGATTTTCTTTGCCATGGTATGTCCACTGGAATGTGTTCCGAAGGTACCTTCATGCAGCTCTGCCATGATTCTTTCTGCTTCAGTCTTATCCACACAACGCAGTAAGGTTGAATCATGGTTCCGCTTGTACAGAATGTCGTTGCTAAGGAAGAACTTCGCTGCGAACCTTCTCAGAAACTTCTTGTCGTTGACAGATGCACCTTCAGGGTATTCTCGAGCTTCCAGATACCTCTTCACCTCATGATACCAGGGTTTTTCAGTTACTGTCTCAGCCTCAAGGTCACAACAATATGCAGGTTCGTCCAGTTTCCAGATGACGACCCGGGGAGCCTCATTATCCCATTTAAATTTGAACATAGAAGACATCGTAGCTAACGCGTCTGCCAACTGATTCTCCTCTCTTGGAAAGTGTTCAAAAGTTATCTCTGTGAAATGGGGGATCAATGTCAACACACATTCTCTGTAAGGAATAAGATTCGGATGTTTCGTATCCCACTCGCCTTTGATCTGATTGATCACGAGAGAGGAATCTCCGAAGACACTCAGAAACTTGATCCTTATGTCAATCGCAGCTTGAAGACCCATGGTGCATGCCTCGTACTTCGCCATGTTGTTGGTGCAGTTGAAACATAGTCGGGCAGTGAGTGGAGTATGAGTGCCTTGAGGGGATGTGATCACAGCGCCGATACCATTACCCAAAGCGTTGGAGGCTCCGTCAAAGTGCATAGACCATCGGGATCCTTCCTCAGGTCCTTCATCCGGTCCAGGTACTTCGCAATCAGTCACTATCATGATACTCTCGTCTGGAAACTCGAAGTTCATTGATTGGTAGTCATCTACTGCCTGGTGTTCCAAGTGGTCTGCCAATACACTTCCTTTGTTAGCTTTCTGAGTCGTGTACTGGATGTCGTATTCTGTCAAGATCATCTGCCATCTTGCTATTCTTCCAGACAGAGCAGGCTTTTCGAATATGTACTTTATTGGATCCATTTTTGAAATCAACAGAGTAGTGTGAGTCAGCATATACTGTCTCAGCCGGTGAGCAGCCCATACCAAAGCGCAACAATTTTTATCGAGCAGTGAGTATCGGGTCTCACAGTCGGTAAACTTTTTGCTAAGGTAATAAATGGTGTGCTCTTTTCGGCCAGACTCGTCATGCTGCCCCAGCACACACCCCATTGAGTTGTCAAGTACTGTCAAGTATAGTATTAGAGGTCTCCCTTCAACCGGTGGCATAAGAATGGGTGGTTCTTGGAGATACTCTTTGATTCTGTTGAAAGCGGCCTGACATTCATCGTTCCAACGTACTACCTGATCTTTCTTCAGCAGCTTGAAGATTGGTTCACAGGTAGCAGTTAGATGGGAGATGAATCGAGCAATGTAATTCAGACGTCCTAGAAAGCCTCTGACTTCTTTCTCTGTCTTGGGAATTGGCATCTCTTGTATGGCTTTAACCTTGGCAGGGTCCACTTGAATACCTTTGTCACTTACGACGAAGCCTAGCAATTTTCCAGATCTTACCCCGAAGGTGCACTTGTTCGGGTTCAATCTCAGCTTGTATAACTTCAGACGGTCAAACAGCTTCTGTAGATGGTCAAGGTGTTCCTCCTCAGTTTGAGACCTTGCAATCATATCATCGACATATACTTCTATCTCATGATGGATCATGTCATGAAATAAAGCAACCATGGCACGTTGGTAGGTTGCCCCAACATTTTTCAACCCGAATGGCATGACCTTGTAGCAGAAGGTGCCCCACTGAGTAACAAAGGTAGTCTTCTCCATGTCTTCAGGAGCCATTTTAATCTGATTATAACCTGAAAAACCATCCATGAAGGAGAACACCTTGTGCTGAGCAGTATTGTCAACCAGAACATCAATGTGAGGTAGGGGGAAGTCATCCTCGGGGCTTGCCCTGTTCAGATCCCTGTAATCGACACACATTCTGACCTTACCATCTTTCTTCGGTACCGACACCACATTGGCAACCCACTGAGGGTAAGAAGTCACTGCTAGAAACCCGACATCAAATTGCTTCATAACCTCAGCTTTAATCTTCTCAGACATCTCTGGACGCATACGACGTACTTTTGTTTAACCGGAGGGCAGTCTTCCTTGGTAGGCAAATGATGAACTACGATGTCGGTATCCAACCCAGGCATGTCTTCGTAAGACCAGGCAAAGATTTCCATGTAGTCATGCAGCATCTGGATCAGCCGTTGTTTCACACTGAGCTCTAGATTAGCACCAATCTTGACTTCCCTTCTGTCTGTCTCAGTACCCAGATTTACCGTTTCCACTGGCTCTTCATGTGGTTGAATGGCCCTCTCTTCCTGGAGTAACAGTCTTGCAAGTTCTCCAAGCACTTCGCAATCATCTTCACCTTCGTCTTCGACTAAGTTGATCGGATTTTCGAAGTCATAACTGGCAGTAGCAGAGTCGTTACCAGTGAGATCCAGAGTGGATTGAAACCTGTATGGGTGAGTGTGTGTAAATACAGCTGTTTTGCAATATATAAAGAAAGAAAGAAAGGTAGCGCAAGATTTGAAATATGAAAAACGTCCAATGTCTTTATTCATGATATATGGAAATGACAAACAAAAGCCCTCACAAATAAAACCACGGTGCCCCGGGTAGGACACCGGGCCATAAAGTTTCAAATTATTGTTTATTACAAATCCGAAACAAAGAAGTTCATTACTGGGTGACAAAAGTAATGGGTGTAAAGTCTTTTGCGGTCCAGTTGCTAGGTCCACCGTTAGTCGTTGGGTAGATCCAGCTGTCAAATTCAGATTCGTCTGCTTCGTCTTCATCCCCAATAGCATTCACTCCTGGATTGGTGATGAGCACAGGAGGTCTTCCAATCCTTGCCTTGCGCACAGCCTTCTGAGCCTCTGCAGTGAAACCCAGCCCAAACTTGTTAGTCTTAGGAGTAAAATCAGGGAGCCTGCCCTAGTTTGCACATTCACCTATTTCAATCATAGCCCGGGCGTCCTTTAAGGAGGCCATCTTCAAAGGAGAACCCTCTTCAGTCACTGTTTCTACTGCTGCCAATGTTTGTGGCACCTCTTCAAAATGTTAAAAGGGGGTCTCAATGAACTCCCCATCCATTTCCACGTACCTGAAGGAGTTGAGGTGGCTGACCATGTATTCCTCTTCCCCTTGCACTGTTACAATCTTCCCCCTGACCGGGTATTTGAGCTTCTGATGTAAAGTTGAAGTCACAGCTCCAGCCTTGTGGATCCACGGGCGACCCAGCAAACAAGAATAGGATGGACGGATGTCTATCACATAGAATTTTGAATCAAATACCTGTGACCCAACCCTGATTGGGATGTCAACCTCACCATGTACCATTCTTTTGGATCCGTCAAAGGCCCGAACAACAATGTTACTTGGTTTGAGTTCTAAACCTTCACAGTCCAGCCTGTCTAGAGCTTTCTTGAGTAGCACATTTAGTGAAGAACCAGTGTCAACCAGCACATGAGCAAGAGTAGTGCCCCTGCATTCAATGGAGACATGCAGGGCATCATTATGGTTCTTCCCCTTGGCCGTCAGATCAGCATCAGAGAAACCCAGACCATTATCAGCAGTTAGGTTGGCCACACAGTCGGTGAATTGATCAGCAGATGTTTCTTGGGGTACGTGAGCCGTCTTCAAGAAAGCAATCAGGGCCTTGGCATGGGCCTCTGAACACAGCAGCAGTGATAGCATGGAGATTTTGGAGGGGGTGTGCCCCAACTGTTCAACGACGTTGAAATCACTTTTCTTTATAATCTTGAGGATCTCTTCCATCTCTTTCTTGGAAGCCTCAACAATGGTCTTTGGTGCCTCCGTCCGGGCAGGCACATCAGCAGCAATCCCCTTGCCCCAAGTGTCAGATGACTCGGCAGCAGGGGTGGAAACTTGATTAGGGGGGGAAACAGGCACACTGGCAGGTGTGGTGACCGGAGGCCTTTGAATTACTGGAGGAGCAATGTCTGGTGAGAATAGTCTTCCACTACGAGTGACCTTAGCAGGCCCAGTGATGTTGGTGACACTGGTACCAGCGTTGAACTCTTGCTTCACTCCCAGAACATAAACATCTGCCCCATAGTGCCACGGGACAGCTTTATCAGACTTGTAGGGGATGGGCCCCGGGACAGTAATGGTGATGGGAGCAATCTTGTGAACAGGAAAAATTTGGACAGGCTTCTTTGAAGGAGCCTTGGAAGGGTTATTGAAAATAGTAACAATTGAAACTTCTTCAACAGGGGCAGCAGGAACGGCAGTCTTCTTGAATAAGATCTCTTTACTATCCATCAGGTTTCGGACGCCTGATTTCAGCAAAGAACAACCAGCAGGGGAATCAACACATAAAGGGCAACCTTTGCTACATCCCGGAAATAAACTGGCTAGCAACAGGTTCCTCTTGACGGTCAGCAGCGGAGTAGCAACATCATCCACAGAAGCTACATACAAATCCTCCTCAACAGCATTCACTCCATGCTGGGGCATGGGAGCGGTCACAACATTTGGCCTCTCGGGCGCCTCAAACTGTATCTCTTTGGCATCAATAAGGTCCTGAACCTTATTCCTCAGGGCCCAACAATCATCAGTAGAATGTCCCGGGCTATCAGAGTGATACGCGCAACGGGCGTTGGGGTTGTATTTCGGAGATGCTGTGTTTACCATCTTCGGAGCCTCTTTGACAGTTACCAGGCTAGTTGACAGCAGTTGCGGCAGGATCTGAGAGAGAGTCATGCTGAGCCGAGTATACTGCTGTTTGAGCCTCTCAGCTCTGGGTTGGTTGTACTGTTGTGGAGCAGCAGCAGGCTTAGAAATAACCACCACGTTGACAGCTTGGCGGCGTTCAGGTTTGTTTTGCCCTCTTGGACCATACACAGCACTTGCCTCCTTCTTGAAGGGCTTCTTTTCAGTATTTGAGGAGGCAACCTTCTGTATCTTCCCCGATTTTATACAAGCCTCGATCCTTTCACCAGCCAGGATCAGGTCAGTAAACCCAGCAGAGGAATTACCAATGAGATGATTGAAGAATGGACCGGATAGGGTCCCCAAGAACATGTCCACTAGCTCACGATCTGTCAATGGTGGTTGCACCCTGCCAGCCAGATCTCTCCACTTCTGTGCGTACTCCTTAAAACCTTCACCCGATCCTAGCGACATACCCTGGAGTTGGGTACGCGTAGGAGCGAGGTCGGAATTATATTGATACTGCTTGTAAAAAGAAGTGGCCAAATCCTCCCAGTTACGAATGTTGGTTCCATCCAGCTGATAGAACCATTCGAGATGAGTCCCTGAAAGACTCTCCTGGAAGAAGTGGATCCATAAGTTCTTGTCTGCTGTGTAAGGCTGGATCTTCCTTACATAAGAACAGAGGTGCATCTTAGGGCAGGACGCCCCGTCATACTTTACAAAGGCAGGCGCCTTAAACTTGTGTGGGATCACCACCCCAGAGGATAACCCCAAATCTCCAAAATCCAACCCAGGCACGCGTTGAATCTCCATAGCATTTAACCTGTCCTCCAGTTGTTTGTACCGGTTCTCAGCAGGAGGGTACTGTTCATCGTTGAAGTCTGTCTCAGTGTCAGAAACCACAGGACTAGGGACCTCCCTCCCTTGGTGACTGCCTTCTCCCACAGATGGAGTAGTCCTCTCGGCTTCATTTTGCAGCGTATTCCCGAGTCTGCGCCCAGTGTTGAATAACACAGTCCTCTTCTTCTTCTTATTCTTCTTTAGGAGCAAAGCCTTCAGCTCTTGTTGTCCCTGGGCCAAGTTCATGACCATCTCCTGAAATTGGGCATTCTGGGCCTGGAGGGCCTTGATAGCTTGCTCGGTAGAGAGTTCAGGATTCATGATGCTTGAGTGCTGAAATAAACAGCGAAGAAGATTAAGCAACATGTAGGAAAAGGGTACATGTAATGCATATGATGAATGAAATGCGTATGAATTATGTTTTCAAAGATAATCGGGAGTCAACTCTGTAAACAAAAGGAACACACTTTATTAGATTCAAACTTTAAATTGTTCAACAATCTGCCCTTAGGAGTTACAAGAATGAAAACACTGAAAAGGAAATAAAGCTGTAAAAGAAACATCCAAAGCCCATCAGTGCTCCCATGACCTCCTCTTCTCAGTACAGATATAGTCATTCAGGGTTCGCTCGTTCTCCAGTTGCTTGGTCAGCTTCTGGATCTTCTGTTCCTGTTCGTTGAACTTTTCCCGATAGTAATCCTGCTCTTCCTGTAGTTGCGCCCAAGACCTCTTTAGTGTATCAACATCAGTGGGTATCTGAGGAGGGAGAACAGTTGGAGGAACTCCATCTCCATCAGGACTTTCAAGAACGATAGGCCTGACAGCTTCATATGGCATACCTAACTTCTGAGCACGGATGCGGACCCATCTGTAATAGGGTTCCATTGGTAGAGAAGTCTTCGGTCCCAGCTCTTGTGGGTCAACTTTGTGAATTCTGTCCCAAGCTTTGATAAATCTATGGTGCAGTTCGTCACTATCTTTCTGAAACTCAAAACTGATGTGAGGCACCAGCATCTCATGAGGCCCTGCTCTTCTGACTCTTCCAAACTGACGGAGAGCTAAACATGGATTATAAGAGATTCCGCCCTGAGTGCCAATCATTGGAACATTAGGGTATTCTCCACAGCGATCAATGACAGCCACCTCATCTAAACCTCTGAGAGTCCAAATGATGTCATTATCAGTGAGAGACATTAACCTATGAGCCCAGCCTCTTCCTTCTTGGTTCTTTAGCACGAACTTGGGGAGGTGCGAAATAAACCACCTCACCAACAAAGGAGTACAACACCATAGAGTTCCTCGTCTTCGGGCAGTACGAGCATAAAGTTGTTGCAGGATATCACCCAAGAGAGTGGGCACAGGGTTCCGAGACATGAAGATCCTTATGGCAGTGATATTGACAAAGTTATCAGGATTTGGAAACAATACTAGCCCATAGATTAAGAGAGCCAGAATGTCCTCGTACGCCCTGAAGTCTAAGTCATTCCAGAAACTGTTAGCTTTACCAATCAGAAACTTATCCAAGAAGCCCTTAACTCCGCTTCTAGTCACCCAGTTGTCCATTACCTCCTGGTTGGTCAAGGGAAGGGCTGCAGCAATCTCCTCGAGCCTAAGAGTCTTTTCCCAACCAGTGAAGGGAGTCTGATCCAAGATAGGGATGCCAAGCAAATCAGAGAACTCTTCCAGGGTAGGGACCAGATGGAAGTCTTGAAAGGTGAAGCACTGGTACAGAGGGCCATAAAACTGTGTCAGGACACTCATCAGTTGTTGGTCCCATTTTTCAGTGACTAAGCCGAGAAGAGAACCATGCCTCTGGATGAAGGAAGTGGTATTTGGAATTCTACTAACCAACTCTTCAAGCAGCTCAGGTGGGTGAACAAAGTTGAACCGGATAGTGTTCCTTCGCATAGGCATCATGATATCCTACAAAACAGAGCAAAGGTGAAACCCTCTTGTCTTTGAAATGGTCAGTCTTTATGCAGGATGCATGCAATGTTTATGATGGCATGATGTTATGATAAAGAACACCACAAATATTCACAAAGGCAAACATGATAAGGCACACAAGTCACACCACAGCCCTTAGAGTTTAGGCCAGCACGGAGTTCAGGTACTACCCTCTTTCAGTTTGTTGGTTAAGACCTGTCCTAATCAAAAGTAACCGGGTTCTAGGGGATCCCAATATCACTGACTACCCTCAATCGGTCATAACTCCAGCATCGCAATCTTTTCTTGCGGCCAGAACCATCGCGAGAGTTTAGCCTCAATGGGTGTAGCATACTGCTACTGTTCTATTGGCCAAGTTGGGTCATTTAAGGTTCTAAGGTCGGTTGGTGCTTAATGACTCCTCAGAAGACCCATATTCTCCTCGTTGCGACACAAGGGATATCGGTACAGACCAAGGTGCCACACCAACGTAGCCACTGCTTCACCCATGTCGGTCTACGCGGGACAAGTCCCTCACAGCTTATGCTACCTAACAGGGTATCCCCAGATCCGGGTTAGGATCTATGTAACTCCGAAACAGCCCACAATAGTAAAGCAAACAAACACAGAAATTGAAAACACAAGTGATCTTAATCCTAAGGTACACCTCACTTTAAAAGTTTCCCCAGCAGAGTCGCCAGTTCTGTGATTGGTGGATCTGGAACTGACTGTTTAACGCTGGTTCGCGAAATGTTGCGGAAGCAAGAGTCGCCACCGTCTTTTATTTTCTCCAACATGGACAGGACAAAAGCGCAGCAAAATTCCTTATGAGATAGTTTCTCGGTTCGGGAGGTAGATTTATAGAAAGAGAAGGTGTTAGCACCCTTTCTATCCATGGTTATCCATGGGCTCTTATATACTTGCTCATTGTGTTTTCAAAAGTGTTTGCTTTTCAAGTGTGAGTGGGTTTGAAAAAGTTTCGTTTGAAAGTTTCTGAATAACTCTTGTATCAGTCCTCAAGAGTGTTTGAAAAATTGTTTTGAAAGCTTTTTGAAAAGTGTCGGTGTGAAAAAAGTTTTGTTTGTTTTTTTGAAATAGAGCAAGTATCTACGAGTCATCTACCTACCCTAAGGAATTAGGCTGTGTAAATGTCCTTAAGGTAGTGCCATCCCACCATTGAGAGGTAGGTAGCACCACCGTTGGAGGTGTTCGGGTCAATTCGTTTGTAGGGACAGTGTGGTCACCAGAGCAACAGTAGGACACCTTAGAAGCTACCCTTATGCCATTGATCCTTTTTAATTCCGAGGCAACCGTTTCGAGGCAACTGGATCATGTCATGGACATAAGGACTTACTAAAACGTCCTATACTCGACGACCATGTTTCGAGGGCAAGGCAACAGTGAGGCGTACCCTAAGAGTGGTGTGTGAATTTGTGTGTTGTTTTCAGTTATGTTTTATCTTGTACATGCATCATGGTGATCTACGCTTGTTTTTAATTTAAGCCATACATTCTTTCATACCAAATTAGCAGTTTAAAAGTGCGGAAATTAAAGTGCGGAAAGTAAAATCCTACGCTATTACAAGGCGCGGGTCTATACATCGCCAAATTAACAAAGACCCGTTTGATAACGAATGTGGAAAATAAATAAGTTCCTAATTATTATTACATGGCTTGAGCAATTACATAATATCGAACAAATTAAATGCGCGCGAATAAATTAATCGGGAATGTCCAAGGGTGTTGACCTTTTTTAGAAAAGAAAATTGATTTTTTTGTTTTTTTTATAATTAAAAATAAAATTGAAGCTAATTAATAACTAATTAATTTTAATTTAATTAAAAGAAAAATATTTCTGTGTTTTTTGTGTTTTTTTATGAAATAAGATAAAAAAGGAATTAAAATGTCAAAAGAAAAGCCTAAGTCTAAATTTGTTTTTATTTATTATAAAAGGGATAAAGTTCAAACCTAATTAAAACTAAATTAATTAAGGAGTTTATTTACAAAATAATTAAAACTAAGTGAAATTAATAAAAATAAAGTATTTACATTTTTTTGGTTTTTTTGAGTTTTAAAATTAAGAAAGAAATTAAACCTAAATTAAAGAACTAAATTAAATTAATAAATTAATTAATTAATGAAGAAATAAATTATGACATATTTTGATTTTTTTTATTCTTTTAAGAAAGAAAATAAAATTAATTAAATTAGTATTTAAAACCTAATTAAGTCTAATTAATTTTTAATATTACAAAAAAATAAATTAGAGTTTCCTAGAATTTAAAACCTAATTAATTAATTAAATTTTATTAAAAAAAGAATTCTGAAATTTATTGGGTAAAAATATTTTTGTGATTTTTGAAATAAAAAAGAAAATTAATTTTTGTTAATAAAAACAAATTAAATAAATTAAAATAAAATAGAAAAGAAAATTTAAGGGAAAAGAAAATGGGCCTGGTTTTTGTAGCAAAAGGGGGGGGTGCGGATGGCAAAACTGAGCCTAAACATTGATGGCCTCTTTTTGACTTTCTTCAATTCCATATGCTTGCTTGACTGACGCCCACGGTGGAAGGATGCACATGAGACGTTAGATTTGGATCAAGGGCAATCTGACGGCTGGATCTCATAAGCGCGTGGTGATGACTAAGGCTTGAAGCACATGGAATTTACTAAGCATAGTCAGCTGAAGTAATTGAGTCAGCAACTTGAATGGCCAATCAAAACACGGGAAACAACCACGTTTGCGTCAAACAGAGTCAAGCAAAGTCAATGACGCCAGAGCGATACTCCGGTCGTCTTCTCCGGCAGGGGTGGTCCTGAAAACCTGCGAAAACGGTGAAATTGAAGCAAACAAAATAGCCAGATCCAATGATTAGGGCATGGCGATCATCATGGTGATGTTTTCGTGGTTTAATGCTACCTATTCTCACCAAAACGAAACTCCAAGTAATATGAACCCTAGCCATGGTGATTTACATTTTGGCCATTAAAGACCCCAAGCGATAGTCCAAACCTGTTCTAAACATTCACTGGAACTCAATGGCATGGTCAGTAGGGATTGAATCAAGCTATAAATGAAAATACGATCCATGGAAATTTTGCAAAGTGTATGTTCATGTATATACAGTTTCAGCCTGCATGGTTATGTGAAAAGGGTGTGTTTATACCTTGTTTTACCTGTAGATCACGATAGGATGGACGGGAAGTCTTGTGGATGGTTGAGCCCTTGAATTCGATCTTGGTACACTTATTTGGAAATTTGAAAAGAATTTGATCTTGGGAGGCTTCTCTCTCTCGTGACTCCTCTTTTTGATGGCTGGCATACATGTTATGTAAATAGTTTTGATCAGAATTAAGGCCATTAACCTTATGCATTCATGTTTGAGATTTGCCATGAACTCCATTGAAACACTTTCCATTTTTGTGCCAAAATTTGAATTCTTGCTTGATTTAGGCCTTTGCACGAATTTGGAATGGTCATGATGGTGTATCAAAGCATTTCAATACAAAATATACCCTTTAATTAATTTTCTTGATTTTTATTTGATTTTAAAAGATTTAAAATGAATTAAATCAAATAAAATTAAATAAAAATGGAAAAATTAATTTTAAATCTTGAAATAATTTGTGGGACACGTGGGAAGCATGGCCAAGCTGAAACAAGTGGAAAAAGTGGGCCCCTTTTGTTAAAAATGAAGTTTCAAGGATAATTGATTTTGGCCATTTCACAAACATTTCCCAACTTCTCCAATGCATATCTTGCTCAATTTTGAAGCTATGAACATGTTCTTTGACATTTTGGAAAGGTCTTGAAGTTCTCTAACCAATGTCTTTGGTCCCATGTCATTTTGATTTACCAATCTCAAGTTATGGTCTTTGACTTAAAGTCCCTTTTTGTTGACTTTTGAAAATGACCTATAATGTTGAAATTGATAACTTTTTGTGAGAGCATTTCTTGGACTTGGAATGTGAATATGAGTTGTAGGAAATTTACTCCCCTTCAAGATTAGTATTGGATGGGATTTTTCTGATAAACCGTGAAAAATTTATGCCTTGGTCAAGTTACAGTTGAATTTTCAACTGTCCAAAAATAGAAACTTTTGCATCTTGATGATTTTTGAGCCATGCTTTGAGAATCATGATCAAGACTTGATCAAATGATGATTGTGGCTTAAAAATAAGATGTTGACCAAATTTTTTGACTTTTGACTGCCAAATGACCATTTTGCCCCTGCAGTTGACTGTGGAGCAATTAGGGTTTTTGACTGTGCAACTTGACCTTGTGAGCCTTGAAACTTGACATGTAGGTGCTTGACAATGTGTATGAGCATGTGGGACTTGATTTAGCCTTTGAAAGCTTCAATTTCCTTGCAAGAACCAAAACCCTAGTTTGATTGGCTTAGGAGGATGCTTGGTTGTGTAGCCCTTGAGTAAACTTTGAACCATTAGAGGTGATGCTTGTCAAAACTTTGAAGATTATGGGAGGACAAATTTTGGGGTACAACACCCCCCTCCCATAAAATTGTTGTAATAGCTTAGTAATATTTACATTATGCAATTTACCGCTTTACATGCCATGTTAGTAATTAGGGTTTGTATGGTAAGATCAAAACAAAACAAAATAGAAAACCCTAAATGCAAGATAAAATCAAAGCATGAAAATAACACAGTTGAACACAAGCATCCCTAGGGTTTCTCTATTTGGTTGCCTTATAAAAATAGCCATATTACGCATGCGAAGTATCTTGGCAAAACAAAACAAATATAAGATCATAGTCCCTCGATGACGCTATTCAAGGTTGCCTTACAAAAATGATCTTGGTCCCTCAAATTGCTAAGATACTTGGCAAACATTGCCAATCATGGTTATACGATGACCCACGTGCATGCCGTTTACATCCAAAGATAGGGTTGCTTACCAAATCAATGGTAAGACAACAATGTCAAAGGAATAGAAAATGCATAAGAAAGACATTTGAGTAGGTAGATTGCTTCTAGTTACTTGCTCTATTTCCAAAAAACTATCCTCGCTATTTTCAAAACAAACACACACATTTCAAAAACATCTTACAAACATTGAAAACACTTTCAAAAGACAAACATCTTTGTATACATTCTTACGAACGAGAATCATTACAAAGATTGCCTAAACGAATGGCCTCTTTTACAAAATACTTTCAAAACCACACCAAGCACATTTTCAAACAACGAAAGCAAATGATCTAGTAAGTAACTAAGAGCCCATGGAAAACCATGGATGAAAAGGGTGCTAATACCTTCCCTTTTCATAATCTACCCCCCAAACTCAAGAAAACATCTCAAAGGTCTTTCCTGTGCTTTTTCACCTTTCCTTGTGGATAAAAGAAAAGTCGGTGGCGACTCTTGCTAACCGCAACATTTGCGATAAAACGCAAAACCCTCAAGTCAGTTCTCCCACCGTATCACAATAAGGATAGGAGGTTCTTGAAAATATTCTTTGATCTTGTCAAAGGCAGCTTGACCTTCGTCGTTCCATTTGACTACTTGATCTTTCTTTAGAAGTTTGAAGATTGGCTCACAAGTAGCAGTTAAGTGAGATATGAAGCGAGCAATGTAGTTAAGTTAACCCAAGAATCCTCTGACTTCCTTCTCACTGCAGGGAACTGGAATTTCTTGAATGGCTTTTACCTTTGTAGGATCAACTTTGATGCCTTTACCACTGACGACAAAACCTAGAAGCTTTTCAAACCTTACTCCGAATGTACAATTATTAGGGTTCAACCTTAAACTGTACTTCTTCAACCTTTCAAATAGCTTGTATAGGTGATCGAGATGCCCTTCTTTGGTTTGTAGCCTTGCAATCATATCATCCACATAAAACTCTATCTAATGATGGACCATATCATGAAATAAAGCTACCATAACTCTTTGATATGTTGCCCCTGTATTCTTTAATCCGAATAGAATGACTTTATAACAAAAGGTGTCCCATTGCGTAACAAAAGTGGTCTTCTCCATATCTTCAGGAGCCATCTTGATTTGGTTGTAGCCAGAAAATCCATCCATGAAGGAGAAGACTTTATGTTGAGCGGTGTTGTCAACCAAGAAGTCAATACGAGGTAGAGGGAAATCATCTTTGGGGCTCGCCCTTTTCAGATTTCTATAATCTACATACATACTAACCTTTCCATCTTTCTTTGGCACGGGAACCACGTTCGCAACCAATTGAGGATAAGATGTGACAGCCAGAAAACCTGCATCAAATTGCTTCATTACCTCAATCTTTATCTTTTCAGACATGTCTGGCCACATACGACGTACTTTTTGCTTAACAGGAGGACAATCTTCCTTCGTTGGCAGACGATGAATCACAATGTCGGTATCCAACCCTGGCATATCTTCATACAACCAAGTAAACACTTCAATGTAGTCATGTAACATCTGAACCAATTTTCTCTTGATACCATCTTCTAGGTTGGTGCCGATCTTGAATTATTTCTTATCTGTCTCGGTACCTAAGTTGATAACCTCGACTGGTTCTTCATGAGGTTGAATATCTTTCTCTTCTTGCATTAGAAGTCTGGCTAATTCTCCTGGTATTTCACAATTTTCGTCGCCTTCATCTTCGACTTGGTTAACTGGATGTTCGAAGTCATAACTAGAAATAGTAGATTCGTTGGCAATGATATCCATAGTGGATAAATATCTGCAAGTGTATGTGTGCATGTAAGATATATGGCTATTGAAGAAATGTAATAAAGGAAAATAAGGACAATGAACACAAAAGTTTGACTTTTCAGTGTACAGTTAACTTTTGATCAGTTGACTGAAAATCAACTATCAATCAATTGATATTGAGGGAAGTTTTGAGCCATACCATTAGGTTAAAATGATTCATTTGAAACCTTGAGATCACGTCTCAAACCAAATAACCATTTTCTAGGTCAAAAATCAGAAATTGCCTTTTCTCAGTCAAAACCCTAATTTTGACCATTTTGCCCTTTTGATGATCTGATCAAATTTATCGTGGAATTGTGGTCCAAACTTGATCAAATGACATATAGGAGTTCACAATGTTGATATGGATAAAAATTATGAAGTTTGACTGTAAATTGACCACAATTAACTTTTTCCTCAATACAATTGATTTTTAGGTCAACTGATCAATTGACTGAGCAAAAATGTGACCCAAGACTTGAAAGTTGACATAAGAAATATTGAGGGTCCATAATGATCCATGAAAGTCATATGGGGCATTAAAAGTTCAATTATCCTTGTGCAATCTCAAACCCTAATTTTCCAGTCATCAGAGCCTGAGGAGGTGTCTTGAGCTAATCAACCCTAGTGCAGTCTTGAACCAAAGGAGATCTTGTGAGAAAATACTTGATAAATGAGAGGGAAATTTTGGGGTACAACAGCTGCTCATGTTCAATCTTCTTAAACCTGAAGAGTTAGATTGGTGGATCCATCATTCGTGACTTGAAGGTGGAAGATGATCGAACACTAGAGTGCCCAGAAATTTGCACTCGAAGATGAATTGTGAAATGGCTTATAGATGCCATTTGGAGGAATGGGGGGGATTTTCCAGAGATAGGCTTGTATATTCCATCCAAAGATGACTGTTGACAGAAAATTGACTAAGTCTGAACTTTATTTCAATTGGAAAAGAATCAGAATAAATCTTTGGAGCGATTTATCTGAAACTAGCAGAAGTCTTGTATGTTGTTTGACTAGGAAGAATCAGAATAAATCTTGGAGCGATTTATCTGAACTAGAAATGTTCATTTGGAAAGTATCAGGATAAACCGTTGAGAGGTTTAAACTGAACCAAAAGGGGTTTTGAAAATTCTTTAACTGGAGAGAATCAGAGTAGATCTTTAGTGATTTATCTGAACCAGAGAAAGTGCCTACTAGGAAAGAATCAGAATAAATTGTTGAGAGATTTATCTAAACTAGATAAGACGTCCACGAGAAAGAATCAAAATAAACCGTTGAGAGATCTAAACTGAACCGGTATGGATCTAGAGAGGAATCAGAATAAATCATTGAGAGATTTATCTGAACCAGAGAAAATGTCTGTGGGAAAGAATCAGAATAAACCGTTGAGAGATTTAAACTGAACCGACAGGGATATGGAGAAGAATCAGAACAAACCATTAAGAGATTTATCTGAACCAGAGAAAACATCTGCAGGAAAGAATCATAATAAACCGTTGAGATATTTAAACTGAACCGGCAGGGATCTGGAGAAGAATCAAAATCAAACCATTGAGAGATTTATGTGAACCAGAGAAAACATCTGCAGGAAAGAATCGGAATAAACTGTTGAGAGATTTAAACTGAAATGACAGGGATCTAGAGAAGAATCATAACAAACCATTGAGAGATTTATCTGAACCATAGAAAACATTTGTGGGAAAGAATCAGAATAAATCATTGAGATATTTAACTGAACCTAGCAGGGATTTGGAGAAGAATAAGAACAAACCATTGAGAGATTTATCCGAACTAGAGAAAACATCTGCGGGAAAGAATCAGAATAAACCATTGAGAGATTTAACTGAACCTAGAAGAGGTCTGAAGGAAATATCTGTTATGTAGATGATTGACCAGTCCTTTCTCGGGAATTGATTTATAATTGACTTGTTGAAAATTTGACAATAATTTTCTATTGATTGATCTTTCCTGAAAAGGTGAAGGGTTAGTTACATGCAATGCCATGATGTATGAAATGCATGGTATAATGTTGTTTCTCAAAATAAATGAGATTGCGCTGTATGTATCTGTGTTGTCAATGCTATGACGTATAGATGTAATGTATGGACACATTAATTGTTATGCCGCAGTGTTGCTGGAGTCGGGGAAAATAAATCCATGAGTATTGCTGGGAATGAGGAGTGTAAGTCTTCATATTTTGAAGTCAAAGTGTTGATGGATGAGTTTCTGTTTATTAGAGAAATAAACTTTGTTGTGGAAGGTAAGCGCCGTGCATTGTTTGTGGACCTTGTGAAATCCCTCTGGGGAATCCTGAGAAACTGGGCGACTTTCACTGGGGAATCTTTGGAGCAGTAACTGGAAGTTTTGTTCCATCGGGGATGTGAGAGAATTTGATACCATTAGGCTGCATACTGGAGATATGTTAGCGATCCTGTAGTGGGATGTCCCAGCTTCCGCTCTTGTTGGAAAAGTATCTGCAGGGGATTTTATGGAATAGTCTAAAGATATTATCCTATTTCTTAAAGCCATTAGTGATTGTATTTCTATTTTCTGTTCTTTTTTTTTTGCTCATTTGTAAACAGTGATCACGCTCAAATGCATATGTTCAAAAATAATCATTGGACGTTTTTGCAAACAAAACAATGGAAATAAAAGAAAAACAGATAGTTTTGTAATTTCAAAGGAATATCTTTGTATTAACATGAATAAGTATTTTTTGTACAACAAGACGAACATCCTTGTAAGGGAATGTCTTTGTCGAAAATAAAAATTGATACAAAGAAAATATAGATATGTGAAATAATCCCACGGGGTTCTCATTCTGCTATAGCCTTCATGTCTTTGAGTGTCTCGTCCACTTGCTGCTTTGTCCGAAGCTGATTGGATTGATTAGAACCGTTTGAGCTTGTCAGTCGATACTAAAGGTTGTCTGTAAGGTGATCCAACGGGACATAGTCATACGCTTTAATTCCCTAACTTTTGCCTGGACCACTATTTCGGGTTTTCAGTCCACCGGGATACCCTTTTTTTGCTCAAGCCGTCCTTTTGGGTTTTCAGCTTGTCGGGTGTACAAATTTTTTCTGTATTTTATCCCTAATTTTTGCCCGAACCTTTTTGGTTCGCCGGGATGCCCTAATTTTTTCCTAGGCTAGTCGACCTAGCGGGTCTTTATTCATGCGTAGTATATTTTGACTATGTCCGCATTTACAAGATGTAGAAGGTCGTCGCCATCCATAGTGGTTAAGATCATTGCTCCACCAGAGAATATTCTTTTGATCACAAATGGTCCTTCGTATGTAGGAGTCCATTTGCCCCTGGGATCACCTTGTGGCAATATGATACGCTTGATTACCAAGTCACAAACCCGATATACCTGACGTCTGACCTTCTTGTTAAAAGCTTTGATCATACGTTTTTGGTACATCTGACCATGATAGACAACCGTAAGCCTCTTCTCATCAATCAAATTCAACCAGTCAAGTCGAGTTTGAATCCATTCATCTTCATTCAGCCCTGCATCCTTTATGATTCTCAGAGAAGGTATTTGGACTTCAATTGGTAGAACAACTTCCATGCCGTATACCAAGGAGAAGGGAGTTCCCCCTGTTGATGTGCGTTCCATGGTACGGTAACCGTGGAGAACGAATGGTAACATCTCATGCCAGTCCTTGTATGTTACTGTCATTTTTTGTATGATCTTCTTGATGTTTTTATTAGTGGCTTCTACAATGCCATTCATCTTCGGCCGGTAAGGGGAAGAGTTATGATGCTGGATCTTGAATTGCGCGGATAGTGAAATGATCATAGTATAGTTGAGATTGGTACCATTATCCGTAATGATTCTCTCCGGGATACTGTACCGACAGATGAGATGCTGTTTGATGAATTGGGCCATAATGTTCTTGGTAACATAAGCGAAAGAAGCTGCCTCAACCCACTTCGTGAAGTAGTCAATGGCCACCAAGATGAAGAGGTGTCCATTAGAAGCTGTAGGTTTGACTTCTCCAATCACGTTGATTCCCCACATCGCGAATGGCTAGGGAGCAGTAAGGACGTTTAGAGGATCTGGAGGCACATGTACTTTGTCAGCATAGATCTGACATTTGTGACAGGTTCGTGAATGCTGATGGCAATCTGTTTCCATGGTAGACCAGTAGTACCCCGCCCGTAGGATCTTTTTAGCCATCACGTACCCACTAGAATGGGTTCCAAAAGTGCCTTCATGTAGATCAACCATGATCTTGTCTACCTCAACCTTGACTACGCAACAAAGCAAAGTAGAGTCGTGGTTGCGCTTGTAGAGAATGCCATTACTGAGGAAGAACTTAGCAGAGAATCTTCTCAAGAACTTCTCATCATTGACTGAAGCTCCCTCCGGATACTCTTGGGCCTCGAGATACCTCTTAACTTCATGGAACCAAGGTTTGTCCACTACTTCTTCAGTATCGATCTCGTGACCATCCATAGTGGTTAAGATCATTGCTCCACCAGAGAATATTCTTTTGATCACAAATGGTCCTTCGTATGTAGGAGTCCATTTGCCCCTGGGATCACCTTGTGGCAATATGATACGCTTGATTACCAAGTCACAAACCCGATATACCTGACGTCTGACCTTCTTGTTAAAAGCTTTGATCATACGTTTTTGGTACATCTGACCATGATAGACAACCGTAAGCCTCTTCTCATCAATTAAATTCAACCAGTCAAGTCGAGTTTGAATCCATTCATCTTCATTCAGCCCTGCATCCTTTATGATTCTCAGAGAAGGTATTTGGACTTCAATTGGTAGAACAACTTCCATGCCGTATACCAAGGAGAAGGGAGTTCCCCCTGTTGATGTGCGTTCCATGGTACGGTAACCGTGGAGAACGAATGGTAACATCTCATGCCTGTCCTTGTATGTTACTGTCATTTTTTGTATGATCTTCTTGATGTTTTTATTAGTGGCTTCTACAATGCCATTCATCTTCGGCCGGTAAGGGGAAGAGTTATGATGCTGGATCTTGAATTGCGCGGATAGTGAAATGATCATAGTATAGTTGAGATTGGTACCATTATCCGTAATGATTCTCTCCGGGATACTGTACCGACAGATGAGATGCTGTTTGATGAATTGGGCCATAATGTTCTTGGTAACATAAGCGAAAGAAGCTGCCTCAACCCACTTCGTGAAGTAGTCAATGGCCACCAAGATGAAGAGGTGTCCATTAGAAGCTGTAGGTTTGACTTCTCCAATCACGTTGATTCCCCACATCGCGAATGGCTAGGGAGCAGTAAGGACGTTTAGAGGATCTGGAGGCACATGTACTTTGTCAGCATAGATCTGACATTTGTGACAGGTTCGTGAATGCTGATGGCAATCTGTTTCCATGGTAGACCAGTAGTACCCCGCCCGTAGGATCTTTTTAGCCATCACGTACCCACTAGAATGGGTTCCAAAAGTGCCTTCATGTAGATCAACCATGATCTTGTCTACCTCAACCTTGACTACGCAACGAAGCAAAGTAGAGTCGTGGTTGCGCTTGTAGAGAATGCCATTACTGAGGAAGAACTTAGCAGAGAATCTTCTCAAGAACTTCTCATCATTGACTGAAGCTCCCTCCGGATACTCTTGGGCCTCGAGATACCTCTTAACTTCATGGAACCAAGGTTTGTCCACTACTTCTTCAGTATCGATCTCGTGACAGCAAGCTGGTTCATCCATCCGCTCAACGGTGATCTGGGGAGCCTCGTTATCCCACTTGATTTTAAACATGGATGACATAGTGGCTAGCGCGTCAGCTAGTTGATTTTCCTCTCGTGGAAAATGCTCAAAGGTGATTTCCTCAAAATGTGGGATTAATGTCAACACATGTTCTTTGTATGGGATGAGATTAGTGTGCTTCATGTCCCATTCTCCTTTGATCTGACTGATGACTAAGGCTGAATCTCCACATACACTTAAGAACTTGATTCCCAAATCTATGGCAGCTTTGAGACCCAAAATACACGCTTCGTATTCTGCCATATTATTGGTACAGTTGAAACAAAGTCTTGCAGTGAAGGGAGTATGACATCCTTCAGGGGATATGATCACAACACCTATGCCATTTCCGAGTGCATTGGAAGCTCCGTCAAAAACCAAGGTCCATTGGGATCCTTATTCAGGTCCATCATATGGTCTTAATTTTTCACAATTGTTTACCATCATGATATCTTCATCTGGGAACTCGAATTTCATGGACTGGTAGTCATCCATAGCCTGATGAGCAAGGTGATCGGCTAGCACACTCCCCTTTATTGCTTTTTGGGTAGTGTACTGAATGTCATATTCAGTCAGGATCATATGCCATCTTGCTATTCTTCCAGAGAGGGCGGGCTTCTCGAATATGTATTTAATTGGATTCATCTTGGATATCAATAAGGTAGTATGGGTCAACATATGCTGTCTTAGCTGGCAAGCAGCCCATGCCAGAGCGCAACAAGTTTTCTCGAGAAGTGAATATCTAGTTTCACAGTCGGTAAACTTTTTGCTCAAGTAGTATATTGCATGTTCTTTTCGGCCATAATCGTCATGTTGCCCCAGCACACACACCATTGAAATTTCCAAGACAGTTAGATACATGACCAAATGTCTTCCCTCGACTGGAGGCATCAAAACAGGAGGCTCTTAAAGGCACTCTTTGATCCTGTCGAAGGAAGCCTGGCAGTCGTCGTTCCAATCCAACACTTGATCTTTCTTCAGTAATTTGAAGATTGGTTCACAAGTAGTGGTTATGTGAGAAATGAATCTGGCGATGTAGTTTAGTCGTCCTAAGAATCCTCTAACTTCCTTCTCGGTGCGAGGAGCAGGAATTTCTTGTATTGCTTTTACCTTTGTAGGGTCCACTTCAATACCTTTACCGTTGACGATGAAGCATAGGAGTTAACTGGACCTCACTCCAAATGTGCATTTACTCGGGTTCAACCTTAGCTTGTATTTATTTAGCCTTTCAAATAGTTTCTACAAATGGTTAAGATGTTGCTCTTCAGTTTGAGATCTGGCTATCATGTCATCCACGTAGACCTCTATTTCGTGATGGATGATATCGTGAAACAGAGCTACCATGGCGCGCTGATAAGTTGCCCCATCATTTTTCAACCCGAATGGCATAACTATGTAACAGAACGAGCCCTACTGTGTGACGAAGGTCGTTTTCTCCATGTCTTCAGGTGCCATTTTAATTTGATTATAGCCTGAGAAACCATCCATAAATGAGAACACTTTATGCTATGTGGTATTGTCAACCAGAATATCGATATGGGGAAGCGAGAAATCATCCTTAAGGCTTGCCCTATTCAAATCTCTGTAATCCACACACATGCGTACTTTACCGTCCTTTTTAGGCATTGGAACAACATTGGCGACTCATTGTGGATAGGAGGTGACGACTAAGAATACGGCGTTGAATTGTTTCATGACTTCAGTCTTGATCTTCTCTGACATATCTGGCCGAATGCGACGGAATTTCTGTTTTACCGGAGGGCAATCTTCTTTTGTCGGTAGACGATGGACCATAATATCAGCATCAAGTCCAGTCTTTTCTTTGTATGACCAAGTAAAGACCTCAACATAGTCATGTGGTAACTGAGTTAAGCGCTTCTTGACACTAGGTTCCAGATTGGCACCTACCTTAACTTCCTTCTTGTCCTCTTCGATACCTAAATTAACTGTATCAACCGGTTCTTCATGGGGCGGTATGGTCCTTTCTTCCTGTTGCAGTAACCTGGCTAGTTCCCCTGGCACTTCACAATCTTCCTCACCTTCGTTTTCGGCTTGGTAGATCAGATTTTCAAAGTCATAATGGGCCATAGCAGAAACGTTACCCATGGGATCCTGAGTGGATGTGGATCTTCATTTTGATATGTGAGTGTGTGTAAGAGCATAGCTATCTTTGAAAAAAATAAAAATGTACAAAAAGAAGAACAAAGAGCGTAAAATTTGTATGCAAAAAACATCCATGATTCATTGATGACATATGAAAATGAAGTAACAACCCTTACAAATGGACCGTTGTGCCTCAGGTAAGACACAAGGTTTTAAAAGTCTAAATTGTTTAATTATTACAAGTCCGACAAAAATTTAAAGACAATTACTGTTGGATAAAAGTAGCAGGGACAAATTCTTTGGCTTCCCAGTTGTTGAGTCCTCCGTTGATAGTTAGAAAAATCCATTCTCCCAGGTCACAACTGTCATCACTATCCTCCACTGTGTTGACTCCATGGTTGCTGATCCACAAAGGCCGTTCCCCGACACGAGCACGACGAACAACTTTCTGGGCTCTTGAAGTAAAACGTAAACCAAATTTGTTAGATTTGTAGGGAATATCTGGGATTTGTCCCCAAATGGTACACCCACCTTCTTCGACTACTGCCTTGGCATCTTTCAGAGAAGCCATCTTACGCGGAGGTCTGGTAATCTTCGGAACTTTGGAAATAGTCTTGGTTGCCGCAACTGTTTGTGGGACTTCCTCGAAATGCTGACATGGAGTTTCGATGAATTCACCATCCATTTCCACATATCTGAAGGAGTTCAGGTGACTGACCATATATTCCTCCTCTCCATGGACAGCGATGATTTTTCCCTTGATTGGGTACTTTAAAATCTGATGTAATGTAGAGGTGATGACACCAACATTATGAATCCAAGGTCGTCCCAATAAACAGGAATAGGAAGGGCGAATATCCATCACATAGAAAGTTGAATCAAAGGTCTGAGTTCCAACTTTAAGGGGGATGTCCACCTCCCCGTGCACCATTCTCTTCGAACCATCAAAAGCCCTTACCACTATGTAGCTGGGTTTTAAGGTCAAACCTTCACAGTCTAGTCTATCCAGAGCCTTCTTAGGCAACATATTTAATGATGAATTAGTATCTACCAGAAAATGGGCCAAAGTAGTGCCCCTGAATTCGACAGAGACATGCAACGCCTCATTATGTTTCCTCCCTCTAGGTGTAAGATCAGCATCAGAAAAGCCCAAACCATTATCAGCTGTCAAATTGGCCATACAATCTTTGAATTGGTCAGAAGAGGTTTCCTATGTCACATGGGAAGTTTTAAGAAATTTCACCAAGGCCTTCGCATGAGCTTCAGAGCACAACAGTAAAGCTAGCATAGAAATGTTTGAAGGAGTCTGCCCTAGTTGTTCGACTATGTTGTAGTCGCTTCTCTTTATAATTTTCAAAATTTCTTCCATCTCCTTCTTGGAAGCCTCTAGGATAGATACTGATTGCACCATCATCCGGACAGGTTCAACCAAAATTCCTTTGCCCCGAGTCTCGGTCGACTCAGTGATAGGGGTGTCAGCAGGGGTAACCACATGAACTGTAGTAGTAGTATCAACAGGAACAAAAGTAGGGATGATCACAAGACCAGTAACAATTTTTGGAGGAGCAATCTCAGAGGAGAACACTCTTCCACTTCTGGTTATTTTGCTGGTTCCTACAATGTTGCCGATGTCGGCGCCAACCCTCTCAAAAACCGAGTCTTCATCATCCAGCTAATCTTTCTTGACGCTGTAGTAGTAGACGTCACCCCCATAGTTCCAGGGGACATTTTTATCCGAGGAGTATGATATTGTCCCTGGCATAGTAATTATCAGTGGAGTCACCTTCGGAATAGATGTAATCCTGATGGGTCTTTTGGTGAAGACCCTGGGAGGATTGGCGGAAATGGTTACTATTGAAACATCCTTGTAAGTAATGGTTGGAACGGGAGTCTTTTCAAACAAAATCTCTTTGTCATCCATCAGGCGCTGGACACCTGCTTCCAATAAATGACAACCAGTTTGTAAGGATAAACAGAGGTGGCAGCCTTCGCCACAGCCCAAAAATAAACTGGCCTTCAACAGGTTCCTCTTGACGGTCAAGACTGGAGTAACAAGCTCATCAACAACAGTAACAAACATATCATCTTCAACATTGTTAATACCACAACCATGCTTGGGCATAAGAGCAGTGATGACATTTTGGATCTCGGGGGCGTCAAATTCAATTTCCTTTTCTTCGAGATGGTCTTGCACCTTGTTTTTCAAAGCCCGTCAGTCGTTTGTATCATGACGTGGACTTTCTGAATGGTAAGCACAACGGGAATTTGGGTTATAATGGGGAGAGGCAGTGTTGGGATTCTTCGGAGATTCCCGCAAGGTTACCAGATTAGATCTCAACAAATGTGGCAAGACTTGAGACATCGTCATATTTATCTGGGTAAATTGTCTTACCGGTCTTTCTGTTCTTGGCTGACTATTCCTTTGTTGAGTAGGTGCAGTCTTAGGGATCATGACGGCCCCTACTGTTGGACAGCGTTCAGTTCTGTCCTGATCCCTTTGATGGTACACAACACCAACCTCTTTCTTCCCAGCAAATGGTTTCTTCAACACGCTCAAGGATGCATATTTTTGAATTTTTCCACTTCTTATACCCGCTTCTACTCGTTCGCCAATCATGATTAATTCGGTAAATCCAGCCGAGGAGCTTCCGATCAAGTGTTTGAAGAATGGACCAGACTGCGTTCCTAAGAACATATCCACCAATTCTCGGTAGGATAGAGGGGGTTGGACTCTTCCTGCGAGATCTCGCCATTTTTGAGCATAGGTTTTGAAACCTTCACCTGCACCCATGGACATGTCTTGCAGCTGTGTTCGAGTTGGAGCTAAGTCAGCATTATACTGGTATTGTTCATAAAAGGCGGCAACCAAGTCTTTCCAATTGCGAATATTGGTCCCTTCCAATTGATAGAACCAATCCAACTGTGTCCCTGACAAGCTTTCTTGGAAGAAATGTACCTATAGGTCTCTATCGACAGTATGGGGTTGAATTTTCCTGATGTATGACCTTAAATGTAGTTTTGGACAAGAGACACCGTCATATTTAGCGAAAGTAGGGACCTTGAATTTCTGCGGTATGACAACCCCTGAGACAACTCCTAGCTCCTCAAAATCCAACCCGGGTGCTTTCTCGATCTCCATAGCATTTAAGCAATCTTCCAACTGTTTGTATTTGTCGTCAGCTGGAGGATACTTCTCTTCAGAGTAATCAACCTCTTCCTCCTCTTCAGATTCTGGAGGGTCAGTCACCTCCTTGTTTTTCCCTTCTTTATTGTCCCCTTCACCTAATGATGTTGCAAAGTCTAGGGTCCGTCTGGCTGGCCCTTGGAACCTTCTTCCCAGATTCAAAACACCGGTTGATTTCTTCGATTTCTTCTTCTTTTCTTTGATCAGTAAAGTTTTCAAATCCTCTTGTACTTTTGCCAGAGTCAAGAACATTTGTTGAAACTGAGCGTTCTGCGCCTGGAGATCTTTTACTGTCTGTTCAATATCCATCTCACTGAAATAAACAATAGAAAGATAAGGAGACCTGTTGTAAGAAACCTGTTTTTGTTATGATGAATGACGATGCATATGAGAATGATTTCAAGGAAACTAGAGATTTAAATTTGCTTTAGACAAAAAGGAACACACGTTATACTAATAAATCAAAGTTTGAGTACATCATGCCTCTTTGGCCTTACAAAGAAATAAAAATACAAAACTTTAAGACAAAAAAGTTAAACGCATCCTCTTTGATGCGATGTAGGCTTTCAGACTCTGCTCTTCATGAAGTTGCTTGGTGAGTTCCAGAACTTTCTTCTCGCTAGCGTAGAATTGGGCTTTGAAAGTGTCTCGCTCTTCCTTAATTTGTATCCAATCCTTTTGCAAGTCTTCGAGAGAGGTGGGAATGTTAGGATGAATGATAGTGTTTGGGACATCTCCTTCCACAACATGCTCTATGATAACTGGGAGAATGGAGGGATAAGGCATCATAAAACTTTGAGCACGTGCTCATACCCATTTGAGATAAGGCTCAAGAGGGATGGAATTCTTGTGCCCCAGTTTCTTGCTATCCACCTTGTTTACCATCCTCCAAACTTGCATAAACCTCTGATGGTATCCTTGATCGTTGCTTTCGTAGTCGAACACCAAACCTTGGATGAGCATCTTATGAAGACCATCTCTCCGGGCATACCCAAACTGTCGTAAAGCTAACCAAGGGTTGTAAGTGATACCTCCCCTAATGCCAAGCAGAGGGACGTTAGGGAATTCCCCACAATAGTCAATGATAGAAGTATCATCCGAGGATCTTGAACACCAATGAATATCAGAGTGGGTGAGGGAAATCATCCTTTGAGACCATGTCAATCTTTTCTCGTTCTTTAATGTTTATCGAGGTAGGTCTGAAATGAACCACTTGGCGAGTAGGGGAATACAACACAAAAGGGTACCTCTTTTCTTCATGGTGTGGGTATGGATGCGATGTAAGATGTCTCCCAACAAGGTAGGTATAGGATTACGGGAGAGAAAGACTTTGATGGCATTTACATCTATGAATTGGTCTGAGTTGGGGAAAAGAACCAGACCATAGATGAGAAGGGCCAGTACATCTTCAAAGGCTTGAAAATCCATATCTTCCCAGAATGAACGAGCTTTCTCTAATAGAAATTTGGCTAGGAACCCTTTGACTCCACTTCTAGTCTCCCAATTTGCTATGATGTCGGCTCTCTTTAGATGCAGAGCTTCGGCCATGACCTCAGGCTTCGGGATCCCTTCTAGACCGGTGAACGGTATCTGATCAAGCACGGGCACTCCTAATAGTAGAGAGAACTCTTCTAGTGTAGGTACCAACTGATAGTCAGGAAAGGTGAAGAAATGATGTATGGGATCAAAGAATTGGAAGAGCACACACATCATCTCCTCTTGGATATTGAAGGTAGCCAAACTGAGGAGTCGTCCATATTTCTTGGTAAAAGGAGAATCTCCGGGCACCCTTGATGCTAACTCTTGGAGTTGAGGGTGTGCTTTCATGAAGTTGATTCGGATGGTGTTTCTTCGGACGGAGTTCATGGCCTATAAAACAAAAACAAAGATAAATTCCTAAATACTTGAAATGGTTAGTGAGATTGCGTATGATGTTATGATGTTTATGATGTTATGTACAAGTAAGCATATACGCACAAGGAAATAAAAACAAGTCCTTAGGCTTAGGCTTGCATGGAGTTTGTAGGTAAGTACCCTCTCGAAGTTTAGTTGGCTCAAATCTGTCCTAGTTAATAGTAAACAAGTTCTAAGGGATCTCAATATTGCTGACCTTTATTTTAGGCATTGTCTCCGCACAATCAATCTTTTCTTGCCGCCGTGATATCTCAAAAGTCTAGTCTCAATGAGTGTAGTATCGAGTATCAACCAATTTTCAGCTTTCCACCGAAACCGGTTACCTCATTACGTCCTAATTGGCCAAGTTTGTTCAATTAAGGTTCTAAAGTCAGTTAGTGCTTCATGACACCACTCAGCGGCCCCATATTCTCCTCGATTCAACACAAGGGATACTGGTACCCACAAATGCGTCACACAAACGTAGCCATTATTTCAACCATATCGGTCTATACCGTACAGTTTCTACAATCTATTGCTACTTACCTAACAAGGTGTCCCAGATCTGGGTGGAGGATAAAAGCAAGCCCAAATAAGGAACCATAATGTAAAGCATGCAAGTCAAACACGGAAAGCAAGTAAATATGATCTAGCCCTAAGGTAACCCCACTTTTAAGTTTATTCCCCAGCAGAGTCGCCAGTTCTATGATACGGTGGGAGAACTGACTTGGTTATTTTGTGTTTGATCGCAAATGTTGCGGATAGCAAGAGTCGCCACCGACTTTTCTTTTATCCAAAAGGAAAGGCTGAAAAGAACAGGAAAGACCTTTAGAGAAGTTTTCTTGAGTTCGAGGGGTAGATCGTGAAAAGGGAAGGTATTAGCATCCTTTTCATCCGTAGTTATCTACGGGCTCTTAGTTGCTTTCTAGATCACTTGCTTTTGTTTCAAAAGTGTGCTTTGTGTGGTTTTTGGAAGTATTTTGAAAATGCGCCATCGTTTAGGAAAAATTTGTAATAATTCTCGTTCGTAAGAATGTATACAAAGTGTTGATATTTTGAAAAATGTCTCAAGTTTGAAAGATGTTTTGAAAGTGTTGGTGTTTGTTTTGAAAATAGCAAGGATGTTTTGGTTTAAAAATGAGCAAGCAACTAGGACCATTCTACCTACTCAAAAAAAGTCTTTCCTGTTTATTTCTTCTTTCCTTTGACATTGTTATTTTACCATGGATTGGTAAGTAACCTCATCTTTGGATGTAAAAGGGACGGGCAAGGGTCATCGTATAGTCATGAATAACAATGTTGTAAGATATCTTAGCATTTTCTTTAAGGGATTAAGATCATTCGTAAGGCAACATTTGTAGCGTCATCGAGGGACTATGATCTTGTATTTTTGTTTGTTTTTGCTAAGACATCTTACATGCGTATTATGACAATTTATTTCTCAAGGCAACAAGTCAATTTACCCTAAGGGTGTAAGTGTGCAAGTGTGTCTTTTTCATGCTTGATTTGTCTTGTATTAGGGTTTGCTAACTTGTTGATTTTAATCTTTGCATACAAACCCTAATTTACTAGCATTTATATATAAAGCATTAAATTGCAGAAAATAAAAATACTAAGCTATTACATCAATAAGGGATGGGGTGTACAAATTTACAAATGGGGATTTTGCAAGAAAATTAAATCTAATTAACTATTACAAACATATTGAATATTGTACAAAAATGAAGATTAAAATGCAAGAATGCAAAATTGAAAAAAGAAATGATTTTTGTTTGGATTTTTATGAAAGGATTTTAACCTAAACCTAATTAAGAAAATAATTAATGAAAATAAAATAAAATAAACTTAAACTAATTAAAAAAAGAAATTAACTAAAAAAAGGATTTTTTAGAGTTTTTTATGAAAAGGTTTTAAGAATAATATAAAAATACATAAAATTAATTAATTAAAATAATCCTAAAATCTAAATTAATTTACAAGAAAATAATATAATATAATAATTAAACCTAATTATCTAAATATTAATAAAAGAAAGAAATTGAATTGTTAAGAAAATTATTTTTGTTCTTTTTAATTTTTATAAAGAAAAATAAAATATGAGTGCAAAAATAATAAAATAAATATTTTTTTATATTTTTTTATTAATAATAAAAAAATAATATTAGTAGTAAAAATAATAACAAGAAAATATGAAAGTAAAATAAAAATAAAAATGAAAATGAAATAAAGAAATAAAATGGGATAAGGGGGGTGTGAAACATAATCAGGGGAGAAAGTTAGAAAAAAAATGAAGACCCAAAGTTATGGGGCCCAGGCGTTGCAAACAAAAATAAAGAAAAGGAAAATGTGAAAAAACAATAAGCAAAAGGTAGCGCGCTAGGTGTTGAACCCACATCGTCTTGGTTACCAGCGCGTTGCCTTACCACTGGGGTGGCTATACATTCGTTTATTAAAATGAAATAAAAAATACATAACACAAAATACTTCCAAGGCTTGTACTTCGTCTTCAAACTTCATCCAGTCAGAGCACCTGTAACTTGTTCATCTCTCAACAAAAATGGAAAGTACAAACATGAAAGTTGTGGCATTTCTTCCCACGAATCCAACCATATAAATAACTAAAGCTAAAAGTCAAATATGAGTGAGAATTTTTCTGGCCCTAATTTAAAAACTAAAAATTTCAGAAACTTCAACTCCAAAATTCTCTAAGCTCAGGCCATATAAATGCAAACTATGGATATGTACAGCTTCGTGGCAATGATACCTACATCTTATCTTCACAAATCAGAGTCAAATGATGCTTGTATGAAGAGATAGAAGTTTGAAAATTTACCTCTTGTAGTTGGAGTCGTGTATGGAGTTTGAGCAACCTTTGAGATGCCCTGATGATTCCTGTAGCTTGCCTGGACCTCCTTGAATGTGTTCCAACCTCTACTTTGCTTTGAGGATGGCTAAAACTCCCAACTCAAGTCAAGTTGCAAGCTTTAGTTTTGGAAATGGTGGATAGTGATGGAGGAGTTACAGTCTTGAAACAGGGCTTGGATCACTTGTGTATGATGTAAGTAAGGTGTCTGGATGGTTAAGAATCAAAACACATGAATGGAAATGGAGATGGAGAGTTTTGGATCAAAACTGTCAAGTGGAGTAGTTCTGTGCAGCAAGGGTGTTTGGAAAGTTCTTAGAGGCTTGAAATCGTGTCTTAGCTTGGAAACAACTTGTGCATAAGTATGGAAAAGTTTGTAGCACTTGAGAGGGTCAGAAGTGCAAGATATAGAGCTATGGCTATCTTACTTGATTTTGAAGAAAAGTGGAAATATAGTTTCAAGGAAAAGTACAAGCATGGGTTGAGTTGTTAGAGGCTTTAGACAAGTTTCTTTTGGGTTATAGGTTGTGTGTGATCAAAAGAAAACAAGTGCAAAGCTCAAGAACTGATTTTGTGCATAAAAGGTACTTTTCCAAAATGGCAATGTGCACTTTCTTCTCAAAATGGCATTAAGCATGGGAAATGTATTGAATGCTTAGATCGAAGCTTCTTACAGCTGTGCAAACATTTAATTATGGAGTGCCAAACAAGTTTAAGGCCTGCAAAACAAATATTGTGTAGCCTATCATGGATTTGCATTCTTGTTCATCATGGAAATGACCTATAATTCAAGAATGAAATGCCAACTTCATGCCTTTGATTCTCCTTGCTCAAACATGATCTCAATGAGTTCTTTGACATTTTGGAAAGCTTGTAACATCCTCTACAACCTGTATGTTGGTCACTTTTGAAAATTCCTCTTGGAACTATGTGAAAAATTGCCATGAAGTTAGGTCAAAATCCTGCCTAAACTAGGGCAAAATCTCACTAAGTTTCCAAGTTTCATGAACATGTATTTAAAAAATCATAAGTTGAAATCCATGCATTTATAGGAGAAGTTGTGTTCAGAAATGTTTTAGATCTCATTGAGATCTACAACTTTCATGTTGAAAGTTTCCTTTGAATCATCTTGCATCATGGTGAAAAATTGGCTCAAAGTTGTGAAAAAATATGAAGTTTTCAACACTTAGAAAAATTTCTAAGTTTGGAAATTTTGACTTTTCAAAATGGAATCTTGACTTTTTTATTTCTTGATGAACAAGTTTCACATTTTGACATGTTTTGATGAATTATGATCTTTGTCACTTGATTTTGACCAAAAAGTCAAAGTTTGACTTTTCAGTGTACAATTGACTTTTGATCAATTGACTGAAAATCAACTATCAATCAATTGATCTTGAGGGAAGTTTTGAGCCATACCATTAGTTTAAAATGATGCATTTGAAACCTTGAGATTATGTCTCAAACCAAATAACCATTTTCTAGGTCAAAAATCAGAAATTGCCTTTTCTCAGTCAAAACTCTAATTTTGATCATTTTGCCCTTTCGATGATCTGATCAAATTTCTTGAGGAATTGTGGTACAAACTTGATAAAATGACATATATGAGTTCACAATGTTGATATGTATAAAAAATTATGAAGTTTGACTGTAAATTGACCATAGTTGACTTTTTCCACAATACAATTGATTTTTAGGTCAACTGATTAATTGACTGTGCAAAAATGTGACCCAAGACTTGAAACTTGACATGAGCAATCTTGAGGGTCAGTAATGATTCATGAAAGTCATATGAGGCATTAAAAGTTCAATTATCCTCGTGCAATCTCAAACCCTAATTTTCCAGTCATCAGAGCTTGAGGAGGTGTCTTGAGCTAATCAACCCTAGTGCAGTCTTGAACCAAAGGAAATCTTGTGAGGAAATACTTGATAAGTGAGAGGGAAAATTTTGGGGTACAACAGTTCCATTATCGGTGATAATCCTTTCGGGGATACCGTAACAGCAGATGAGGTTATGCTTGATAAACCTGGCTACAACGTTCTTTGTGACAGAGGCAAATGAGGCAGTTTTGACCCATTTGGTGAAGTAATCGATAGCGACAAGAATGAAGCGATGTTCATTGGAAGCAGTAGGTTTGATCTCTCCAATCATGTTAATGCCTCATATTACAAGTGTTCACGAGTGGTTTGACCTATTTTTGCCAATTCTCAAGCCAAATTTTAAAAATTCACAACTTCTTCAAATTTCAAATTTTTTTAGCCATTATTTTTACATATGATTCTCCTTGACGTCATCTACAAATTTTATTTACAAGACGAGAGCTGATAATGCTTAAAAAGCCATTAAAAATGGAAAACATTAGAGGTCGTGTTGTGAATTTAGTGAATTTGGGCTTAATTTCAATTTGTGTTTTGTCCGAGTTTATAAAATCATGCATTTTTGCACCTTTATTCTTATCTTAGTCATCACTTCTTTTATTATTCTTATTAAAAATATTTCAAAAAAATATTTAATTCATGCCATGTTCATCTTTATTTGCATTTTTAATTAAAAGATATATAAACAAAATTAGTCTTTTATTGTTTTCATTCAAATTTATATTTTTGCATCATTAAGTCCAAAATATCAAAAAGTATAGTTTAGTTTTTTTTCATTTACATTGTAGAATATAAGTTCTTTTTACTTTCTCTTTTTGAATTTTAGAATATGTAAATCTATTTTTGTTTTTTAGTTACATCTTCATTTATTTAACTAAAAAAAAAGAATCATAAAAAATATTAAGTTTAAGTTTTATGTTATTTATTTTAGTTTCTTTTTTATATAGTTGTTATTATTATTATTACTAACATTTTTGTCCTTATTATTATTTTTTTGTTTTTGTTTTTTTGTCATAAAAGAAAAAATTGTAATGTTGGGATCACATAAGATGCATTCACGTTTTAAGTACATCAAGCTTGCACCGTTTTTTTCATCAACTTTCATTTTTAAATTTTTACTCTGTTCATTTTTCACACAAAACAAAATCATGTTGCTGCATAATTTGTCAATAAAACAACAAAATTTTTGATCCAAAACCATATTTTCTAATCTTGCTATACCAGACCAAACCTTCCAAAACCTGCACAAGTAATGCCAAGAAAAAACAGTCAAATAATCTCTGCTACCACTCTGTTACAAGCCAAGCATATTAGTCCAGAAATTACATAAAAATAGCATACACCAAAGGCTGTACCAAAAGACAATAAAACAAAACACTACAATTGTTCAAAATGTTATTCATTTTCCCCCCAAAACCTCATCTTCTCCTCTATAAAAGGGGAAGTTTGTTCAACACACAAAAACACCAAGAATCATACACAAAAATCTCACAAAAAATTCTGTTCAAATACACCCTTCAACAATCACTACCAAAAATCCTCTCAAAATTCTGCTTGTGACACACAATAGAGGAAGTTACACAAAATTACTAAAACCTCAAAACATACTCCCTTCATTCACAATCTACCGACTTGCAACTGAGCTGCACACAAGATTCATACCAGCAACCATATCAAACTGAAGTTTTCACCATCTACCTGCAAGTGAGAAACACAATTGGTGACACAACCTGTAAATCTGAATCGCAACACTGACATAAAAATACCTACACACACATTTTAATAGTAATGACATGAGCAACAAAAGAAAAGTAGATCGACTCACCTTGATTTTCCTCTTCTGATAAATTTTGGGCTAGTATTTACGTCCTATCTCTTTCATGTTATGCTTCTTATTTGTGGTTGAGTTTTTACGCTTTTCTTGTGATATTCCCGCGCACTTGTTCATGGATTCAGATTCATATCGTTTGAAATAGTCATTGCTTATTTTGATCATATGATTGAGAGAACATAAGTATTATTGTTGATGATCATTGTGAGGGAGAGAGTAAGTATCGTTACTTTGTTGTTGTTTGAAAATGGAACAGTCCGCTGAGAGATGGAAGGCGTGTTTTGAGAGAATAGGTTAGAGATTCAGTTTTGTGAGAGAAGGGTTCGTGATTAATATTTTCTATTTTTCTAAATGTACGCTTTAATTATTGTTTATAGGGAATCAAAATAATTAATTGAGTTTTATTGATAACAATTAACATATAATAAAAAAAATGATGATTAAACTTCCGACCCTTTCCCCATACAATCCTAAGCGGCGCCTCTTTTGGAGAAAATTAGGGTTTCAAAAAACCTCCCTCTCTTCTTTAACGGATCCGGGTTTGGGCTTAGTTTTTAAGCCCAACCCAATCATCTCCACCCTTTTTATTTCATTTGTAACATATACATAACAACAAATAAGAATAGTGAGGTGGTAAGGCAATTTATTTGTAATTGTAAGGACCTGAGTTCGATCCCTAGTTCTTAATTTTTTAGTTTTTAAGTATTTCTTTTTTTATTTTTAGCCGTATTTCATTTAAAATTCATACAAAATACAAAAAAAATATTATATTAGGTTTATAATTATTTCTTACTTTGCCTCATAAAAAATTCTATAAATATATTAGTTTAATTTTGTCATTCTTTATTTTAATGAATTTTTGTTTGTTAACTATTTAAATGATTTAAGTGTTACATGTTTAAGTTCTTTCCAATTATTTGATTTTTATATTTTGTTTGTGCCTAATCCAAGGGAAAGGATTAATTCGTTGACTTCATGTCATCATTCATCTAATATGATTGTGCGAATCCCTTCTTCCATCTTTAATTTTGTTAATCTTAAGACAAATTTCCTAAGAAAAATCAATTTTTAGGCTTACACTCATTTAAGCTAAAACTTCGACACTAGGTTGTCGCATCTTCAAGATCTCATCCCCATACTCATTTAGCAAGCAAGCCAATTTTAACCAAAAACAGATATTTCAAAAGGTTCCTATAGGATACTATAGATACATAGGGTGATAGTACCTTCCCTTTGTATAACCAACCCCCGAACCTTCGATCTCTTTCAAATGCATTGTATTTTTCTTTACTTTTAGTATTGCACTTACTTTTCATATTTATGGGTTTTATTTCGTACTTTTCCCCTTTCCATTGGAAATAATAAAGCACGGTGGCGACTCTTTCTTTTGCGAGTCAAGTTAATTAAATAGCTTGATCTCCGATTTTCATCGCTACACAAAGATGAAATGTTCTTGTCTTTCACACATTTTACCAAGTTATCTAAAAAAAATTAAATTAAAAAATTGTTGACATCCAAAGTGATCATAGATGTGAATTTGAAAATCACCTCTTTGAAGAATATTATGATAAATTCGGTATTAAACATAACTTTTCAGCTCCTAAGACTCCATAACAAAATGGTGTTGTGGAACGTAAAAATCGTGTTCTAGCGGAGTTGGCAAGAACAATGCTCAATGATTGTGGTCTACCAAAATATTTTTGGGTCGATTCTATTAGCACAACTTGTTATGTCCTGAATATGATACTTATTCGTCCCATTCTTTATAAAACTCCATATGAACTTTTGAAAGGTAGAAAACCAAATTTATCTCATCTTCATGTCTTTGGATGTAAATGTTTTATTTTAAATAATGGAAAAGATAATCTTGGAAATTTGACACGAAAGTCGATGAAGGTATCTTTCTTGAATACTCTCTATCTGGTAAAGAATATAGAGTTTATAACAAAACATTACTTATTGTTGAGGAGTCCGTCCATGTTACTTTTGATGAGGCCTCCCCAAATAGTGTTAGGAAAGGTAGTTCTTTTCATGGTGTAGGTGCATCTACAAAAGACATACTCAAATATATCGATAAAGAAGTTGATCAACCTAACTTGATAGATGTTTAGAAGGATGAAGATGACAACCTAGAAAAGAAAAATGATGAAAGTCATGAAGAAAATAATGGTCTTCCATTGGAGTGGAAAACCTCCAAGGATCATCCAATCGACAACATTATTGGTGATATCACCAAAGAGATAACGACTCATTCTAAAATAAGTAATTTTTGTTATCATCATGCATATATATCGCAAGTTGAACCTAAAAATGCTAAGGATTCCTTACTTGATGAGCATCGGCTTATGGCCATGCATTAATAATTAAATCAATTTGAAAGAAATAATGTTCGGGACCTTGTTCCTCGTCACAAAATCATCAAATTATATGTACTCGATGGGTTTTTAGGAATAAGCTTGATGAACATGGTGTGATAACAAGAAATAAGCTATGTCTTCTGGCTCAAGGGTATAACCAAGAGAAAGGCATTTACTATGAGGAAACTTATGATCTCGTTGCTTGACTTAAGGCTATACGCCTTTTATTAGCATATACATGTTCTAAGAATTTAAAATTATATCATAAGTGAAGAAGTGTATGTTTCTCAACCTCCCGGTTTGAAACTTATGAGTTTCCTAATCATGTGTTCAAGTTAAAACATGCATTGTATGGTCTTAAACAAGCCCCTAAGGCATGGTATGGCCGACTTAGTAAATTTTGCTTGAACAAGGTTACTCTAGGAGAAATGTAGACACCACACTCTTTATTAGACGTCAAGGAAAACATATTTTACTAGTTCAAATTTATGTTGATGATATATTTTTTGGATCAACTAATATGCATCTTGTCAAGGAGTTCTCTAAGCTATGCATGGAGAGTTTGAAATGAGTCTAATGAGAGAATTAAACTACTTCCTTGGACTACAAATTAAGCAACTTGATGAAAGAACATTTGTGTGTCAAACAAAGTATTGTCTCAAATTACTAAATTTTTTTGGGATGGACAATGGTAAGGAGAGTGACACACCTATGACAACAAATGGCGACTTGGATAAATATGAAAAGGGTAAGGATGTTGAGGTAAACAAGTATAGAGGTATGCTTTTATCTCTTCTTTATCTTACCGCATCTAGGCTGGATATTATGTTTAGTGTTTGTATGTGTGCAAGATATCAATCAGCTCATAAGGAATCACATTTAAAAGCCGTTAAATGCATACTTAGACACCTAGTTGGCACATCTAAGTTTGGATTATGGTATTCCAAGGGAAACAATTGTACCTTGATTGGTTACTCAGATTCCGATTTTTCCGATTGCAAATTGGATAGGAAAAGTACTAGTGGAACATGTCACATGTTTTCAAAATCCTTGATAAGTTGGCATAGCAAAAAGCAAGTTTTTATCTCTTTGTCAACGGCCGTGGGAATACGTGGCAGCCGGTATTTGCTGTGCCCAAATTTTGTTGCTTAAACAACAACTACTTGACTTTGATATTAAACTCTCACGTATTCTTATCATGTGTGACAATACTAGCGCTATTAATCTAACCAAAAATCTTGTATTACATTCACTCACTAAACATATTGAGAAACGCTACCACTTCCTTCGTGACCATGTTGAAAAAGGGAATGTTTTGTTTAAGCATGTTGATAGTAAAAATCAACTTGTTGATATTTTCACTAAACCACTCGCAGCAGAACCTTTTCTCAACATACGGGGGAAATTAGGGATAATTGATATCTCAAATGTTGCCTAATCCTATCCTATTGCTTGCACTCTATAATTTCACTCTAATCTTGTGTTTGATTTCATTATATCATGTGAGTGCAACGTCAACCTCATTCAAGAGTGAGGTAATATCGTATCAATTTCTCCTTGAAAGTAAGATTTTCCTTGATATATGTTACTAGATAATTCCAAAAATGATTGATATTTTCTCAAATGATGAAAACCATGAATGTTCATTTCCAATTTTTTTGATTAATAACCATCATGTGTTCTTAATGCATACACTTATAATGACTTCATGTATTAATTCTTTCACATTTGTATACGTCTACTCTTATCATGCGAACATGTGCTTTTTGTTTTTTGTTTTACACTTGTGATTGAATTATTAATATGCGATATTTGCAATATATATTTCCTGTTGTTTTGATTATATGACATATATAACATCTTCCATTTGGTTTCAGTAGCGACATATTCGTGTTGCTATGCTAGGCACATGCGTGTGCGGCATCAAGAGTTCCATAATGAAGCGTTACTTGTTCGTGATGCTACAAAACAACTTGATAATATTGTCATATGTTGCTTATTTAGTCTTATGCAATTCATTAAATTTGTTGTAGTTGCTTGCTTATTATTTAAAATTTTGCATCATCACATATATATGGGGATATGTGTTTGTTGCTCTTCTATGCAAAATAGCCTCTAATTGTTGTATCAGTATTGTTATGGAACTATGTTACTTCTCATGGGTTGCTCTATTTATTTTTGATGTTGTCAAAGGGGGATAAGCATATGCAAGTTGAAGTAGGGAAGCACTAATTCAGGGGGAGCCTAACAAATACAATGGAATGCATCGTCTGAAGTTTTACCATCATCAAAAAGGGGGAGTTTGTGAGTACAAACTTCATCGATAAATGTTTTGAATGATGTCAAAACTGAGAAAAGCTTGCACCTCTGGGTATTGGATGGTATCCTTTTGTCTTGTGGCACTCCTATGCATTAGAGGTCTTAGGACTCATTAAAAAATATCTCAAAATTTATCCAAGTCATTAAAAATAGTTTTCTGCATGATTTTTTACTGAATGTGTCGACACATCCATATTTTTGGTTGACACATGTAATGCATTTTTAAAGCCTGCAGCTTCTGTAAGTCTCAGGTCGACACATGCATCACTTCAGGTCTACACATATTGAATCTTTTTTGAAATTACAGAAATTCTTATTTAAAGCTTGAAGCTTCTGTAAATTTTCGGTCGACACATGGTTCTTTATAGGTCGACATATTCTGTTCAAAAATCACGTATGTGTCGACACATACGATCCTTAGGTCGACACATACTGTTTTAGTTGGTCAATTTTTTTAATTTTTTTATTCTGAATTTATCCCTCTTTTCCCTAAAAGCTCCAAAACTATAAATACTCATTCATGCATCATTCCAACTTGTTGAAAACCATAAAATTAGCCTATTTATATCTTCATCTTCAACCTCCAATATGTGCATACCACTGACATTAAATTGTAACGATGTTCCATTAGGGTTCCATTTAGATGAGGATTGCTAGTGTCCAATGGTATATTGGGTGGATTTTTGTAGGGGTTTTCATCCAGGAAAAACCTCGGGTTTATCCTCCAAGATCATTGGTTGATTTGGGGGTTTTCATGCAAGATGTTCGAGAGGTAATTACGGTAAAGTGAACAACCTTGGAGTGTTTAAAATCTTTTCAAGGAACCTTGGAGTGTTTGAAATATTTTCAAGGAAGTAACTTGGAGTACCAGATAGAATGGAAATCTTGTGTTGCAATAGTTTGAGATTGGCGGTGTGTGAAAGTTTTGGAGATAAAGAACACAAAGGAGTAGCAAGATTCAGATATTCATTTCTCATCTATTGTGTCTTGGTCTCTCTCAATATCAAGGAAATAGAAAGGGTTGAATCAACAACAAGCTTAGGGTTTATGGTGTTGCTCTTGAACACTTCTCTTGTATCAACATTTTTACATAGTAATAATTATCCTACTTCCATTTGAATTAGGCACAAACGTATCCACACGCGAGGAAGACAATGGCGAACTGCGAAAACATATTCCTTGTGTCACTTTTATTTTTTCTTTTACTTGCTTTGATATTCATTGTTCGATTTATCAAATAGCAATGCGTTATAATTTGAATTGTAAGAATTTTCCTAATCAATTTTGATCTTTAATTCAAGTGTTAATATAGCTTATTATAATTTTTTTATTATAAGCGGTTTTGTGTATCAACATAATGAAAGGAAAAATTCTGAAAATTCACTTGCACACCAAGTGATTCAAGGGTATTAATTAACATTATCGTTGTTATTCCTTGTCATTTTTTATTTACGTTTTTCATATCCGATCTTCCCGATAACGTTCATATAGACGATAATTTGAAAAAGCTTCCGCGTCGTACTTTGATAAAACTTTTTCAAAACTAAAATTTATTTGGAAAATTTTAAAGGGGTATCTATTCACCCCTCCATAGATACCGTTGTCGTCGTCTAACATGATATTCATGTTTATTTGAGATATGTTGTTATACTCTTTGGATATTTATGTTTGATTGAGATGTAGTGATGATGGCCTTTAGTGCCTAATATTTATGATATGATTGTCAGTGTGGGATTTCAATCATTAATATTATAAGAATTATTCCGTTGCGAGATGCATATATGTTAGTGTGTGGAACATGATTCTAAATGCGTGTTATGAATATGACGGGTGTATTAGATTTGTTGTCGTGAAGTAAATGTGATGCCCTTTTATGATGTGCATGCTAATTTAATCTGATTATATTATATATTTATGCAGGGTAGAAAGGGGGTGTTACATTAGTGGTATCAGAGCATGGTCGGTCAGTTGGCCAGGTTATTAATATGTTTATTTCCTTTATATTCTATACATAATCAGTATTGTTTGTCTGATGAGTGTGATGGTTGTTTGGAATTTTTGGACGATGGTTGCCGGAAGGAATGACGATGTTATTGCAGATGCATTGGCTATGTTGGCCGGTGCAATTAGGTAACAGCCGCATGTCAATACTGGTAAGAGGAATGAATATGATGAATTATGTGCTTTTGGGAAGTTCCAGAGGAATAATCCGCCAAATTTTGAAAGAGCTCATGAACCTGACAAGGAACAAGTTTGGCTGAAAGCGATTGAGAAGATCTTTCGGGTCATGAATTATTCTGATGTACAGAAGGTGTAGTTTGGCACCCACTTGCTTGAGAAGAAAGCTGAGGATTGGTGGAACAACACTGTTTAGAGATTTTATAAATACAATATTGAGGTTACTTGGGAACTTTTTAGGGATGCATTTCTGGAGAAGTATTTTCCTGAAGATGTGCATGGTAAGAAGGAGATTGAGTTTCTTGAGCTGAAGCAGGGTAATGGAACTATGGTGGAATATGATGTAAAGTTTGGGGAGCTGATTAAGTATTGTCCTCATTACAACACTGCTAATGCTAAGAGATCTAAGTGTCTTAAGTTTGTGAATGGTTTGAGACCTAAAATCAAGAAGGCTATAGGTTATGAGCAGATTACTGGATTTTCTGAGCTAGTTAACAAGAGTAAAATCTATGATGAGGATAATCGAGATAATGTTGCTCACTGTAAGGCTTTGCATGACAGTAAGGGAAATGGGAAATTTAGAGGGAAGTCGTATGTGACTTCTGCTAGTAAAGGGAAACAGAGAGAAAATTATGACAAGAATCTAAATGGGGGAGGATCTTCTACTCCGGTTAGGCGCTACAGGTGTGGTGTGAAGGACATCATGCTCATGAGTGAACAAGTGATGATGTGAAGTGTTTTAAGTGTGGCAAGCTAGGTCACAAGTCTTCTGATTGCAATGGTGTTTCGAGTGTGCTTGCTACAACTATGGTGAGCAAGGTCACATTAATTCTAAGTGTGACAAGTCGAAAAAGGACCAAACTAGAGGGAAAGTGTTTGCTTTATCTGGTTGAGGCTGCTGTTTAGGATAGACTAATATGAGGTACATGATTTATTAATCCTAAACCTTTGGTTTCTATTATTGATACTGGTACAAAATTGTTGTACCCCAAAGTTTTCCCTCCCATTTTCTTCCAAAAAATTCTTCTAAGGGTCTCAAGTATTCAACGATACTCAAGGGTTGACCAGTCAAACCTCCTCCTAAGCAAAGGGTCTACAACTAGGGTTTTGAGTTTCTCAAGGAAGGTTGGGTTGTAAAGGTCTCAATTGGTTTCCATGGGTATCCATATGTCTTCAACAATGCTCATATCAAGTTTCAAGTCTTACATCACAAGTTTGCTCAGTCAATAGCTCAGATGATTAAAAATAAACTATATTGGGTAAAAAGTCAACTGTGGTCAACATACAGTCAAACTTCAAGATTTTTGGTCAACATCAACATTTTGGAGTTATATTCATCATTTGATCAAGGGTTGATCATGATTCCTCAAGAAAAACCCTCAAATCATCAAAAGTCAAAAGTGGCCAAATTAGGGTTTCCTTAGGAGAAGTCAACTGGACTATGACCAAGCATAACTTTCACACGCTTCATCAACTTTCATTTTTAAGGAAATTCTACAACTTTATCTGTATGCTCAAATCCAAAAAGTTATTCATTTGAGAGATATGATCCTATACATTATAGGTCATTTTAAAAGTCAACAAAAAGACACTTTTTGTCAAGGCAACTTACATCAAGATAAATTCTCCAAATGCAAAAATGACCAAAAGAGAAATTGAAGAAGACATCATTAGATTTTCAAAAAGTCCAATATAATCTTCAAAAGATGAAAATTGAGACAATTATGACCATTGAAAATTGGGAAATTTTGGTAAAATGCATGAAATGCAAAGTGAGCAAACTTGAAATTCTAGACTAATGAGCCTAAATTTTGATGTTCAAACATGTTCAGAATGTGTTAGAAGACCTCTAAATCCATTCATATATTTTTTTAAATGATTTTTATTTCTTTTATTTGAATTTTTATTCATTTAAATGCAATTAAATCAAATAAAATATAAAATCATTGGGCCAACGTGCATGGGCTTTTGATTTCAATCAGACGAAGGCCCAAGAACACATAACAAACATGCCGAAACCGTGAAAAGATGTTCGGAACAAGAATCTTCAAGTTTGGAATGTTTTTAAAATAATTTCCAAAAGATTTCAATGTGTTTTTTTGCAATGAATTGTGACATAATAGTACAATATTCTTGTCTTGTTCCATTTCATCCCTCTATAAATACATGCAATACTCAAGTGCAAAGGACACAAGCTGCTGCCTCAAGAACCACTTCAAAAATCTCTCAAAATTCTCAACAAAAGTGCAAATTTGTATCACACGATCCATCCACTCTCAAGCCAAACGAAGTGTCCAAACCTCTTCCTGAAGTCCTCAGGAACATATCCAACCTAAGAACCAGAAGATTTGGTGCCTAGAACTCGTGCTTCAAACTCCACCGGTTTGTGTTTTTTTCTTTGAATTCAATCTTAAATTCCATGCATTACTAATGTGTTTGATGAGCTTAAATGTATTCAGGATATGATTTAGGACGAGTTTGACGTATCACATGCAAGTTTTGATGCATAAATCTCTATATGCCATTTTTAAGGCATAAAAATATATTTGCTTTAGATCTCTCTCTTTACTGGCACATTCAAGAGAAAAGAACTCCACCATTGGATTCGTAGTCCTTGAATTAAGGGGGGGAGGGTCTCATTAACTTTTCAATTTTCTTGTTTTTATTATTTTTTGCTTTTGCTTAATTAATTTAATTACCTTTCTAATTAGACTATAAAAAATAAAAAAAACTAATTTTTATTTAAAAATAATTAGACATTAGGTTTTTTTTATTATTATTAACTTAATTTTCTTAAAAAAGAAAAATAGTAGAAATAATTAGGTTTTAATTATTTTATTATCACTTTAATTATTTTCCAAATAATAAAACAACAAAAATATTTTTCTAACACTTAGAAATTTACTTTAGGTTTTGAATACCTTCTTCTAATTTCTTTTCTCTTTGCTATTTAAATTCTAGAAAATAAATGTATAGGTTGCACGGTTGATTTTGTAATAGCTTAGTTTATTTTCCCACATTTTTCTTATTATGTAACTGCTCATGGGATGTAATAGTCTAGGTTAATTTTCCCGCACTTTTACTTTCCGCACCTATGTATGTATGCATGTCTGAATATATATAACTGTATAGTAACTAGGCATGTATGGCAAGATTTAAAACAAAACACTAAAAAACCTAATTAAGACAAATTAAATGAAAACAAATCACTTTTCACACAGGCACCTCTAGGGTGACTCCACTTGTTGCCTTTGGAAAACAGTCATGTCCCTCGAACGTAGGGATACCATTAGCAAAGACCCTCAGTTAAAAATCATCATAAAGATCATAGTTCCTCGATGACCCTTCGATGTTTCCTTCGGTAAATGATCTTGTCCTTCGATGTTGCCTACAAATACATGATGATAGTCCCTTCAAATTACTAAAGGTATCCCTATGTGTTGCCTTTATGACTGTACGATTACCCGCGCTTGTCCCTCAAACATCTAACAATATAGCTTTCTACTAACTAATGGTAGGATATCACTATCTAAAGAAGGAGGAAAAGAACAAAAGACTTTTGAGTAGGTAGATAGTTTTTAATCGCTTGCATGCAAACAAAAATATTTTTCATACAATACACTTCTCTTCTGAAATATTTTCAAAACAAACACTTTGTATACGTTCTCAACGATATGAGAATCATTAAAAAATTGTTGCACTTAGGCATTTTCAAAATATTTTCAAACACACATTCACAAAGCATTTTCAAAAGTGAGCTAGCGATTAAGAGCCCGTAGATAACTACAGATGAAAAGGGTGCTAACACCTTTCCTTTTCATAACCTGCCCTCCGAACTCAGAAAAAATTCTCAAAGGTCTTTCCTGTTCTTTTCACCCTTTCCTTTATTGGATAAAAGAAAAGTCGATGGCGACTTTTGCTATCTGCGACATTTGCGATAAAACGCAAAACCAAAAGTCATTTCTCCCACCGTATTACAGACATATTCTTTCATTTCTTTGGATTGTGTTAAGAGGTTGAATCTTGAGTTATATGATATGAATGGAAGTATGGTTATTGATACTCCTACTATGGTTTCAGTGACTACTTCTTATGTGTGTTTGAATTTTCTGTTGAGTATTTTCGATAAAGACTTTAGGGTTGATTTAGTGTGTCTTCCGTTAGATTAGCTTGATGTCATTCTTGGGATGAACTGGTTGGAATTCAATCACGTTTATATATATTATTTTGATAAGAAGATTACCTTTATTGATTCTAGTTTTGAGAGAGATTTGTTTATGTCTGCCAAGCAAGTGAATGAGTATGTGCAGGATGGTGTTGTATTATTGGCTTTGATGGCAACATTAGAAATTGGTGGAAAGCAAAAGATTGGTGAATTGTCAATAGTTCATGATCTTCCTAAGGTATTTACCAAATGTAAGTGATTTTCCGCCAGAGCGTGTGGTGGAATTTTCGATTAATTTGATTCTTGGTACTAGTCCGGTATCGATGGCTCCGTATCGGATGTCAGTATCTAAGTTGAAAGATTTGAAGAGTCAACTTGAGGATTTTCTTGAGAAGAGGTTTATTCATCCTAGCGTGTCACTGTGGGGTGCACCTCTTTTGTTTTATAAGAAGAAATAAGGTACTATGAGGTAATGTGTGGATTATAGACAGTTGAATAAGGTGACTATCAAGAATAAGTATCTTCTTTTGATGATTGATGATTTGATGGATCCGTTGGTGGGTGCTTGTATGTTTAGTAAGATACATTTGAGGTATGGGTATCATCAGATTTGTGTGAAGGCTAATGATATTTAGAAGACTGCTTTTAGAATAAGGTATGGTCATTATAAGTATTTTGTGATGCCTTTCGGTGTGACCAATGCACATGGTGCATTTATGGAATATATGAACATGATTTTTCATCAGTATTTGGATAAGTTTGTGGTTGTTTTCATTGATGATATTTTAATTTATTCGAAGAGTGAAGGAGATCATGCTGAGCATCTAGAGATTGTGTTATCTATGTTGAAAGAAAAGTAGTTGTATGCTAAGTTTTCTAAGTGTGAATTCTGGTTGAAGGAAGTGAGTTTCCTTGGTCATGTGATATCAAGTGGTGGTATCGTTGTTGATCCATCAAAGATGGAGTCTGTATCTCAATGGGAAGCTCCGAAATCTATTTTTGAGATTAGAAGTTTTATTGGTTTAGTAGGTCATTATCGGAAGTTTATTGAAGGCTTTTCTAAGTTAGCGTTGCTGTTGACGCAGTTGACTAGGACGGGTCAAGATTTTATTTGTACTGCTCAATGTGAAGCTGGTTTTCAAGAGCTTAAGAGAAGGTTGACAACCGATCCTATTTTGATTTTGCCTAACCCGATAGAACTGTTGGTTGTGTATTGTGATGCTTCATTGATGGGTTTAGGAGGTGTGTTGATGCAAAATCAACAAGTTATAGCTTATGCTTTAAGGCAACTTAAAATGCATAAAAGGAATTATCCAACTCATGATTTAGAGTTAGTTGTTGTTATGTTTGTATTGAAACTCTGGAGGCATTATCTATTTGGGTCAAGATTTTATGTGTTTAGTGATCACAAAAGTTAGAAATATTTATTTGATCAGAAAGAGTTGAATATGAGGCAACATAGATGGTGGGAATTCTTGAAGGATTATGATTTTGGTTTGAATTACCATCCTGGTAAAGCGAATGTTATGGCTGATGGATTAAGTAGGAAGTCTTTGCATATGTTGATGTTGATGTTGATGGTGCGAGAGTTGGAATTACTTGAGAAAATTTGAGATATGAGTTTGGTTTGTGACGAGACTTCTTCCTGTGTTAAGCTTGTTATATTGAAGCTTACTAGTGGCATTCTTGATGAGATTTGAGAAGGTTAGAAATTTGATTTGGTTTTGGTGGATAAGTTGACATTGATCAACCAAGGTCGAGGTGGCAATTTCCAGATTGATGAGAATGGTATTATGAGATGTCGTGATAGAGTTTGTGTTTCGAATTTGGTTGAGTTAAAGAGGCATATTCTTGAAGAAGGGAATCATAGTGGATTGAGTATTCATTCTGGAGCTACTAAGATGTACCAAGATTTGAGGAAATTCTTTTGGTGGATAGGTATGAAGAAAGATGTTGAGGAATTTGTGTATTCTTCTTTAACTTGTCAGAAGTCGAAGATTGAGCATCAGAAGCCGTCTAATTTGTTGCAACCATTACCCATTCATGAATGGAAATGGGATATCATTTCTATGGATTATGTTTCTGGTTTATCTAGAACTTCGAGTAATTGTGAAGTTGTTTGGGTTATTATCGAAAAATTGACAAAATTTGCTCACTTTATACCGATGAGGATGGATTATTCGATGGAGAGACTTGCAAAGTTGTACATTAAGAGGATTGTAAGTTTGTATTTCGTCGAGTATTGTGTCAGATAGGCATACGAGGTTTACTTCGATATTTTGGGAAGGTTTGTATAATGCTTTGGGTATGAAGCTACGTTTGAGTTCTGCTTATCATCCCTAAATAGATGGTCATACTGAGAAGATGATTCAGTCACTTGAGGATCTTTTGAGAGCTTGTGTTTTGGAACAAGGATGTGCTTGTGATAGTTACTTGCATTTAATTGAGGTTACTTATAACAACAATTTCTATTCGAGTATTGGAATAACACCATTTGAGGCTTTGTATGGTAGAAGGTGTAAGACGCTTTTGTGTTGGTATGAATCTAGAGAGAGTGTTGTGATTGGACCTGAGATAGTTCAGCAGACTACAAATAAGATTAAGATGATTCAAGAGAAGATTAAGGCTTCTAAGAGTTATCATGATAAGAGGATGAAGGATCTTAAGTTTGAGAAGGGAGATCATGTTTTTCTTAGAGTTACTCTGGTAACGGGTGTTGGTCGAGCTTTGAAGTCGCGTAAGTTGATGCTGCTTTTTATTGATCCTTACCAAATTCTAGAGAAGGTAGGTGAAGTGGCTTATCAGATTGCTTTACCACCGTCACTTGCTAATCTCTATGATGTTTTCCATGTGTCTCAGTTGAGGAGATACACTACGGATTCGTCTCATGTTGTCCAATTAGATTATGTGCATGTGAGAGATAACTTGACTGTGGAGACAACACCTATGCAGATAGAGGATCGGGAGTTGAAGCAGATTCGATGTAAAGAGATTTCCTTGGTGAGTGTAGCTTGGAGAGGACCGGCAGGTGGAAATGTGACTTGGGAACTGGAGAGTCAGATGAGATACTCTTATCTTAAGTTGTTTGTTTGAGGTAATTTTCGAGGACGAAAATATTTTAAGTGGGGGAGAGTTGTAAAACCCCGTCTTTATTTAGTAATTATTTTATTAATTATTATTTGATATAGTAATTAATTAAATTGTGTGATTTTGTGAATATTTGGATTGATTGTTTAATTATGTTTTGGGTTAATAAGTGTTAGAATAACAATATTGAGTATTGAGCATTAAGTGTCATATTAGAATGGGTGGGTGAGATAAGGCAATTAATGAAATAAGGGTTAGTAAGGTGTTGTGAAACAAAAGAGATAGAATTGTAAAACAAGAGAAGAGAAGAAAAGGAGAAAAGAAGAGGAAAAGTTTAGAAAGAGTCTACATCTAAGGTAAGGGTGAGATTTCTTGTTATTGTTAGATTATATATGAGTATGTAATGGGTAGTAACATGAAACTAGAGATTTGTTCTTCAATTTCTAGATTTTGACAGGTTAGGATTTGAATGTGAAATCATGAAATTGATGTTAGAAATCATGTTTTGATGTTTGTATTTGATGCTATATGATAGATATAGATTATAATACATTTAATTGGTGAAAAATGGGTGTTGAAATGGATATTGGGTGAGAAAATTGTAACAAGACAGAACTGTCCGCAAGTAGATTTTTCTGCATAATCGCAAGGGCGATTAGCACGCTAGGGGGCGCTTAGCGTGGCTTGGGATGAAAACTTTTATATTTTCATGAGTTGAATGAGGGTCTTCATGTATATGATTTATCATTTATTTACATGAATTTTAATTATTTATTCTATGTGTTTTGGATTGGCTTTGTATGGATTTTGATGAGAAACATGACACTTGATGTGTATGTAATTGTTGGAAATTGATGTTGATTAAAGATAACATGGTTTGTACTTGTTTTATACATGTTATAATTATGTGTTGAGATGATTAATTCTATGAGGATTCATTGTATGTTATTAATGACGTGATATATGTATGTTGTGCAATTTGGTGAAGATAATTCAAATATGTGGAATTATGTGAAATATGCTTGTATGATTAAGATTGAGGGATAATCTTAATTGCATATGATTGTTGAGATTGCACATGTACATGCATTATTTGTGTCAAGAGGGAATGTTTGGTAATTCCGTGAGAATTATTGACTTGTCCCAAACCTAACGCTGAAGGGGATTTGAAAGCTTAAGGCCGAATCGAGCTTTTATTGGTGGTTATCTGTCTGAGGGATGGACCCGACTGGACCGATAAGGATAACATTTGGTACCACATGTATATTGTATTGATGTGCATTTGAGTCATATATATAGATGTGAAATGTTGAAATTATCGATAACAAAATTTTCAGTTGTTCATTCAAAAGTTCTGGAATCATGCATTTCAAAATTTCTAGTAAAAACACTCACATTTCAAATTTATTGGTAAACTTTTTCATGAGTAATAAATTGGTTAATTGATTAAGCATAATTCCTTAGGAATTTCTTCTTGATTGATCATTTTTGTTAACTTTCTAAATTTTAAATCTAAGAGCTAATTACATGGTTTTAATACCCTTTTTGTGTTATAAAAACTATTTTGTGATTATATTGATAATTCACAAACTATGATCAATTTCACCACCTTAATAACATTTTATTTTATCTTTGTCCATTAAAACTAAAATCTCTTTTTGCAAATAAACCATAAAAAACTCTAAAAATATGATGTGAATCGTGCGCCATGAGCCTTAAGAAATGGAGAAGAATGAGAGGGTGTATTCTTATCCTTTTTCTGAATATCTTTGGATATGAGAAGTATGACCCAGTTGTACAAAGTATTCACCTCCATTTATAGACTTTACTACGATTAAAATCAAATAAATTTTTCGTAATTAAAAGATGAGAAAGGAATTGGTGGTGTATTCTTCCTGATTACCCATATGCCTAGATATCCACAGTCTTGGGGGATCATCTAATATGCGTCTCCTAACAATCAACCTTAACCACTCAAATCTCATTTTTCGCCTTAGGGAAACCTTCCAAATAATTTCATAAAGAACATGTTATTTCTGTTCTACCGCAATACAAACAAACGCTTAAACCTCCCACACTTGAGCATACAACAACATTTAACTGCTAGAACGTGAACGTTAACATCATTAAATAAAAAAAACCAACAAAATCTTTTTTCCAACCTACAAACTACAAATCTCTGATTTTCTTATTGCACTATAAGAATACGTAGACACAGGATTGCGAAATCTCGACGAGTTCACTAATTAAAAACTTATTTTTCCCCTTAATTAAAACCAGTAATTAGTAAAAGGAAGTATACTTTAGATAAAAACACTCTAACACACAAAACAATCAAAACAGTTTTCATGGAGTATAACAAATGTGAGGGGTGTTAATACCTTCCCCTTGCATAATCGACTCCCGAACCCGAATTTGGTTGTGGTGACCATTTCTGTACCTTTTTGGGGTTTTATCGATTTTTCCCTTTCCTTTGGAATAAATAAAGTTCGGTGGCGGCTCTGTATTTTTTCGCGGTGTGATACTAAGAACAAAAGATTCCAACTCCAAAAGAACGTGTTGTCTCTTCAGTAAAGGTAGACATGCTGAAGTCCCTTCAGAGGAAGTGACTATTCACGTGTCTTCTCCTTCTCTAGCTTCCAATAATGTTGATCTTCTATCTTCTCTAGAGGCGGAGAATAAGTCTCATGAAGAGGCTACCTTTTGTTACTATGGTGATGACATCTCATACTAACAAGGTTGTGAAAGCTCTTCAAAAAAAGAACGAGTCTTAGGAAAAATAGCGGGAGGGCTATGTGAGGAAGTTGGAAAACTTGAGAAATAATGTCAATGAGATACTTAACCAGACTTTAAAAAGGGTGTATGATGCCTTCTACCAAGCATTCAACCAGTTAGAGGTGCTTCTCCCAGGTGTTCAAATTCTCCGCTTGTAAGTTGACACACATAAGATGGTATGAGACAAAGTCTTGGTTGATGATAATGATGCTTAGCCCAAGGCAGTTATGCATGATTGTTGTTTCTTTATAACTTGTATTGGGCATTGTGCCCTGATATTTCCCTGCACCATTTACAAACAACAATATTTATTTATTTGCCTATCTTTGTCTGTATTTTAATGCCCATCGTATTTAGTTTACTATTATTTATAGTCTTACCGCTATGGTAGCAAGGTTATTCTAAGTTATGTCTCTTAGCATTAAATGATATTGTGGCTTTTAGACTTACTATGATTTGATCTATTTGATTCTTTTGATCTAGATTTATGCCATTTATGTTATTTTGTTTAGGTTTTTCCCTTGGCAAGGAACCATTAAGGCCTTTGGAACTTGTGGTCACCCGTCTCTTTGATGAGTGTTAGTGTAACCATCAAGATTTGTTGCTACTTGTACTAGTTGAAGGGAGTTGGTGTAACCATTAAGCTTCATAGTTACCTCCCCCAATCGAAGAGTGATAGTATAAACACTAAGATTTGCCATTACTCGTCCTAGTCAAGGGGAGTTGAAGTGAAATTATTTTCTTGGGAACAAATGTTGGACATGATGTCTGACACAATATGTATAACCAAGTTATGACCGTTTAAATTATACAAGATAGTAAAGTAGAAAAGCAATAAAAAACACAATAATTGTTAACCAAATTTAATGCAAACCACACCTACACCTCAGGCATCCAACCCAAGAAATAAAATTCAATATCAATAGTATTATTACACTTAGTCTTACTTGAACACACATTTTTTACAACCTCTTCGTAATACTACCCAATGACTTTCTATTTAGGACTCCCCCTAAACATGATAACCTTTCTCATTTTATCTCAACCACTAAATCTAATGATCAACTTCAATAAACAACTTAAAGAATGTTGAATTACAACTCAACTAAATAAACCATCACAAGGCCTTATGATATGAATGTAGGCGCTAGTGTGGTGTACAACTAACACAAACAAAGGACTCAATAAAACCATAACACAAATATCTTCAATCTTAGTGCACCCACTCTCAAGAGAGGTTTGATTATCCTTAAATAGAAATACAATTATGGGTTTTTCGCCTTTGGATATTGGATGTGATCTCGTCCAAAATCATAGAAGATTTAGTTGGATTCTAATTTTGATTTGTTCCAAAAAAGCCTCCAACAAACGATATGATTTGTTTATAATTCAAATTCAAATCTATAACTGATTTGATTTGATCCTTTTAATCTGCCAAACAAATATAATTAATTCAATGCTAAAAGATAACAACAAATCTGATTGAAACATAATAAAAAATATGATTCAAACAATAATATTGGCCCGTTGACAAGGGCCAAATGTTGCACACATGCTGGAACATCGTGTCCCACATATGTCCCTTATTCACTAAACCATATTGTATACTCCATGTTGTTTTGCATAATATAGCCAATCCAAAAGGAACAAAAATCCCCCCTTTGGAAAATTTGGAAAAACAACTCTTTCAAAAACTTACAAGACGTGTAAGAGTTAAGTCTTCAAAACACAACACAATTGAGCATAATAAGCACACCACACCCAAAAAAGTAATAGAAAACATCAACAACATAAGTTAGAAATGAATTGGTTGCTACACATCAGTCAATCACACAATGATGCTCCCATAAACAGTCAAGATATGCAGTCACACAAACAGTCAGTCATGCATGTGCACATAATTAGTACTCACCGTCAGAAGATACTACTAACACACAAAGAGATCAACATACATAAATACCAAGCCAGATGCTCCAACATGTGTGAACACAACTAAACAAATTCAAAATTGTTAGTGCCAATCACACCATCCAGTTAGTATTAGGCACGTTAGAGTTATTATGCAGCAAAACTCAGAACTCGTACACCAAAAAGTCAATAGTCAATAGTCATAAACCTCCACTACACACCATTAATCCCACTTTTTGCATAATTTGGGAAAGCTACTAGCACAGTCAGTGAACATATCGTTCAGGAATGGACAAACATCAACCATGAACACAAATGTTGAAAATAATGGCATACCATCAGGACTTTATTATTGGCAACAAAAACCATTAGGTTATCAAGCCATTATAGACCCATAATGGTTTAGGAGTTATTACAGATCCAACAATAAAACAAGGAACATACAATCAAATTAAAACATAAACACTTGGAAATATCAATCATCAGACTTGCTCTCTAAACCAACCACTTGGTTTAATGAAAGTAACCCAGTCTTCATCAACATCTGAATTAAAATCATGTGTTTGAACATGTCTTTTCTTTAAAGACTTCATCTTTGTCACATAATTCTTCCCAGTAAAAAATGCTCCAACAGATGGTCCAACATGTGCATCCATCTTGGTTTCAACCTTCTTTGATTATGAAGCCCTAACCTTCTTCTCATACTTGTCTTCCAACATCTTAGCTTTAGATTTTTTTTCCAGATGATTGACTTATTTTTGAAAATACTAGAAAGACTTGAGAGAAGGGAGAGCATCTGAATTGTGTCTCGTGACAAAGCATCTGAATTGAACTTCAGATTAGGAAGTCCTCTGACCAGATTGAGTTTGTTAATCTGAGATATTCTTATCATACTAACATGCCCCAATCTTATGTGCCAGATCCATTGCTCGTTGTTAACAGACAGAAGACACTTTACATTCTGACTTTTTAGTTCAGAAAGTTTGATTTTATAAATGTTGTTTTTCCTCTTTCCATTAAATAGGATAGTCCCATCTTTCTGACTAACAACTATACATGATTTTTTATTAAAGATTATATCATAACCGTTATCACTTAATTGACTTATGGATAACAAATTATGCATTAATCCATCTACTAACAGAATATTGTTTATAGAGGGAAGATTTCCATTACCTACAGTTCCAGAGCCAATGATCTTTCCCCTCTGATTGCCTCCAAAGCCTACGTGGCCTCCAGGCTTAAGTTCCAGGCTTTGGAACATATGCCTTCTTCCCGTGATGTGTCGTGAGCAGCCAGAGTCCAGGTACCATAACTGGTGTTTCTGATTTGCTGCTAAAGATATCTGCAACATGTATTATTTTATCCTTAGGTACCCATATTTTCTTGGGTCCTGATTTGTTAGCTTTACCAAAACTCTGGTTGAATTTTGGTTTCACAAAATAAATACTACTAGTATATTTAATGTCATGTGTGTGACCATACACAAAGTGTGAATTCAGAGGAGTGTGTTTAATAGTTAAATCCATGGCATTCTTAGGTGTAGGTACCTTACCTTGGTATCCTATTCCCTTTCTGCCGTTTCTGCTAACTCCATAGATCATTGAAGCCATTTTGCTTCTAATTATGCTTTTAGCAAGGAACTTCTGAAAACTATGATTATACTCCTTGATGATCTCATCAGCGCTGCTGGGAGTTTCAAAAATTGTTTCCTTCTGAGAGTTTTGTAAAACATTTTCTAACTTTGAAATTTTATTTTTCAGCTCAGAATTTTCCAATTTAAGACTCTCAGTTTTATCAGAGTCAGATTCAAGATTCCTTTTCAGGTTTCTGAATTTAACTCTGATCTACTGGTACCTTTCCAGAATTTCGTTAAGGCTTTCAGCAAGTTCAGCCTTAGTAAAATTAATTGCAAAGTCAGGAAATACCTCTTCGGTGTCTGATTCTGAGTCTGATTCAGAAGCTTCACTGTCTTCTGATATGTTGGCCATGAGAGCTATGTTTGCTCTCTCATCATCTGATTCTGAGTCAGCTTCAGACGAGTCAGAGTCATCCCATGTAGCCATGAGACTTTTCTTCTTTTCTCTTCCAAACTTCTTTTTGGGCTTTTCCCTCTGAAGCTTTGGACAGTCACTCTTATAGTGTCCTTGCTCATTGCATTCATAGCAAGTGATGTCCTTGGTGTTTGACTTCCTGCTTCCTGAAGAGCCTTCAGATCTTCTGTATCCAGAGGAAGAGTCTGACCTTCTGTATCTGGAAGAGGACTCATTCTGATCAGATCTTCTGAGATTCCTGAACTTCCTTTGCCTCTGCTTCCATAGTTGGTTCACTCTTCTGGAGAGGAGGGAAAGTTCGTCTTCTTCTGATGAGGATCCATCAGATGTTTCTTCAACTGCCTGCAAAACTTTAGAGTCAGATTTTCTGTTAGATTTTAATGCTAAAGGCTTACCTTGCTTCTGAGGTTCATCAGCTTCTAGCTCTATCTCGTGACTTCTGAGGGAGCTGATAAGTTCCTCCAGAGAAATTTTGTTGAGATCTTTAGCTAGCTTCAGCGCTGTAACCATTGGCCTCCACTGTTTTGGCAAGCTTCTGATGATCTTCTTGACATGATCAGCAGTAAAGTATCCTTTGTCCAGAACCTTGAGACCAGCCACCAGAATTTGAAATCTTGAGAACATTGTTTCAATGGATTCACTTTCTTCCATTTTGAATGCCTCATACTTCTGAATGAGCGCAAAAGCTTTAGTTTCTTTGACCTGAATGTTGCCTTCATGCGTCATTCTGAGTGAGTCAAACATGTTCTTTGTTGTGTCTCTGTTGGATATCTTTTCATATTCAGCGTAAGAGATGGCGCTGAGAAGAATGGTTCTGGCCTTGTGGTGGTTTTTAAAGTCACTCTTTTGTGGATCAGACATTGCCTTCCTGTCAATCTTCTGACCACTAGTATTCATTGGGTGCGTGTATCCATCTGTCACCATGTCCCACAAATCAGCATCATGTGCCAGAAAGAAGCTTTCGATTCTGTCTTTCCAGTAATCAAAATTCTCTCCATCAAAGACTGGAGGTTTTCCGCTGAATCTGTCTCTATCTTCATTGTTGTCATTGCTGCTGTGTTGATATGTTCCTGCCATTGTATTTTTCTGACGCTGGATCTTGTACTGACACGGTTAAGTGTTTTAGCTCAGAACCAGGAGCTCTGATGCCAATTGAAGAAGTGAAAAACACAAGAAGGGGGGTTGAATTGTAAAACTTGAAATCAAATACAGACAACACGTTGTTTTTATCCTGGTTCGTTTGATCTCAAACTACTCCAGTCCACCCGTCAAGGTGATTTCGCCTCTCTCCAACGAGGTCTTAATCCACTATATTCAACTGAATATTACAACTGCTTTAACAACTGCTAAAGCCTTCTTGAGTCAAAAC